>CM038680.1:428464692-429064692 GCA_021605205.1 Aegilops longissima
AGTACAAATAATTTAGCACTAGAGTTGAACTAGCTCTATAAGCTTGTACAAATAATTTTACACTAGAGTTAAATTAGCTCTATAAGCTTTACAAATACTTCTACACTAGAGTTGAACTAGCTCTATAAGCTAGTTCAAATAAGTTTACGCTAGAGTTGAACTAGCTCTATAGCCTAGTACAAATAATTTTACACTAGAGTTGAACTAGCTCTATAAGCTAGTACGAATAATTTTACACTAGAGTTGAAATAACTCTATAGCCTAGTACAAATAATTTTACACTAGAGGTTAACTAGCTCTATAAGCTAGTTCAAATAATTTTCCACTAGAGTATACCTATCTCTATAGCCTAGTACTAATAATTTTACACTAGAGTTGAAGTAGCTCTATAAGCTAGTTCAAATAATTTTACACTAGAGTTTAACTAGCTCTATCGCCTAGTAGAAATAATTTTGCACTATAGTTGAACTAGCTATATAAGCTAGTACAAATAATTTTACACTAGAGCTGAACTAGCTCTATAAGCTTGTACAAATAATTTTACACTAGAGTTGAACTAGATCTATAAGCTAGTTCAAATAATTTTGCACTAGAGTTGAACTAGCTCTATAAGCTTGTACAAATAATTTTACACTAGAGTTGAACTAGCTGTATAAGCTAGTTCAAATAATTTTACACTAGAGTTGAACTAGCTCTATAGCCTAGTGTCGGTGTACTAGAGTAGGGGTACCCTAGTATCCTGAACTCGTGCACGGACAGTTGCAGCACCCCACGGCAGGGCTGGCTTGGTGACCGCCAAGATCCTCAGCGGATCCTTTGGAGCCATTCGAGAACAAAGCAATCAAGACCCCGGCAAGAGGAGCTTGCCGGGAAGGCCACTCAAGGCACGAAGGAAATAAGGCCCCGACAAGAGGAGCTTGCCGGGAAGGCTTGGTGAGCGACAAGCTCCGAAGCGCGACAAGAACCTTGCCAGCGGCAAGGTGCTTCGCCGCGAGTAACCTCTTCATCATCTCCTCCCAGCTCATCCGCCAACGTGTCGCCATGGGGCTTTCCCAAGCATCGCGTGTCGACGGGCTGTGCAGCCAGCGGGGAGCAGCGATAAGCGGCGCGACAAGCTACCATCGTGGCAAACGGAGGCGCACTTAACGGTCCTGTTACCTCGCTCAGAGAGGCGAGACGGGCATTTATGACTCTTGTCCCTTGCCGTCAGAGTTAGGTATAGAACACTGTACACTGTACAAAGCGTGTACCAACCTCTGTTTTTACTATCTTACCCTTGTCAACTTGCCACCTGTGGTGACCCCTTGTGCCTATAAAAGGAGGCTCAAGTGCAACGTAGAAAGGGTTCGGTTCAGCTCCAGCTTAGTTCATTCGACTCATACGAAGCCACACTCACTCAGGCTAGGTTTTGTAGCTCCCATTGCTCCCTAGCAAGAACACAATATAATCCACAAAGCAGCAGTAGGAGTATTATCTCTCGAGAGCTCCAAGCTGGGTAAATCTGCTCGTGCATCTCTTCGATCCGCTCTTTGTGCAACCTCCGCCCCCTCCGAACCACAAGGGACCAGGTCCCATAGGTGTTCAGGGCCACGATCAGCTTCCCGACATCTTTGACGCGCTGTAGGGGCGCCGAGGCTGTGTGAACCTGATCCGCGGTCACGCCGAGCAACTTCTTCATCATCTTCATCAACATGGCACCAAGAAGAAGTCTTGGCAGCAGCAGAGCCGTCGCTGTCGAACCCACCACCACCAGAGCTGTCAGGTGGTGGGGGAAATGCCGGCGGAGGAATGGGCGTCGCCGAGATCCCACAATGCCGCCAGTCCAAGGACAAGGCAGCGCAGCGTCGGCGTCGAGTCCGCACCGCGCCCTTCTCAGAGGCGCGGGACCGACAGCGCCATGATGCTCGCGCACCATACGCCGTTGGATCAAGGCCAAGCTGGAGGATCCCGAGGCCTCGAGACCCGCATGCACACCAAAGATGCGATGCGAAGCGGGTATTTGTCGCTGACGGATGCTGCTCCTCCTAACTTGGTTAGGAGTCTGAGCACATCCCGTTCCTCGCTACGTATGCCATTGCCACCCACCACACGAGCAGAAGCCTTGGCAAGAGCTCAGCTACTTCTAGACAACCCTCCAACGGCCGACAAGGTCGACGAATGGAGGGCCACAATTCAGAGTCTCATCGGCTTTGCCAACGGCGACGTCCCGCGGCAACCAAGCGCCTCGCAGCCGCGGCAAGGCGACAAGGCACGAGCCGATGGCGACGAGACTTGCGGGGGTACAGCCACCGTACACTCCCCTCCCGAAGGTTAAGATCGCCGACTCGCGGATCCACCTCGACAGCGATCGCACAAGATCGCCGGATCCGCGAGCTCGTCGCGACCAGCGCCAAGTTCTTCGAGAACGGCAAGAAGAAGACGCCGAACCCGTGACGAGCACCGAAGAGAAGCGTCGTCAATCCGACCAGCGTGCGGGCCCATTGTCGATATGCATGCGCCAGAAGAACCAGGCGACTTGTCAGACGCGTAGGTTGCCCTGCGTTCACTCGTGAGCTGCGGCAAGTCCGTGGCCCTACAAGAAAAACTTCAAGCCAGATGTGCCGGAGAAGTATGATGGCAGGACACACCCATCGGAGTTCCTCAGCATCTACACCATCGCGGTGCAGGCTGCGGGAGGACGAGACGACAAGATCCTCGCCAACTATTTTCCTCTGGTACTCAAGCCAAACGTCAGGTCCTGGCTCATGCACTTGCCGGACAGCTCTATTTCTTCTTGGGCGGATTTGTGCCACCAGTTTGTCGGCGCCTTTACAGGTGGCCACAAGCCTCATGGCCAAGAGAGTGACCTTCACCTACTCGCCCAGAAGGAAGGAGAGTCCCTGCGCAAATTCATCCAGAGATTCAGTCGAGTGCACTACAACATCCCAGACGTCCACCCTGCCGCGGTGATCAGTGCATTTCATCAGAATGTGCGAAACCGCTGGATGAGGGAGGAAATGGCGATGTGCAAAGTGAAAGACGCCAACAGCTCTACGCCCTGGCCGACAAGTGTGCACGCTACTGAAGAAGGAAGAAGACTCCTGAGAGAATGTGGGAGCAGAGTCGACAGGAGGAGACCGCCTGGAAGGAAGAGCCGTGGCGAAAACAACGTAAAGAAGAAAACCAAGAAGTACTAGTTGTCGAGCAGTCCGGCAGCGGAGGTGGCGCCAACAAGGCTAAGGCTAGCGGCTCCGCAAGGAGGTTGCCGCCGACGCCGACCGCCAAGCTGTGGCGGCCACGACAGCCCGACAGCTCCAACAAGCAATATCAGAAGATCCACCGCACTAAGGGCCACGATCTCGAGAGCTGCAAGAAAGTCGAGCAGCTTGTTGAGCTACAGAGAGCTGAATACGAGCGGCGAGACAAGGAGAAGGCCCAGAAGGTGCAGGTGCAACTGGTAAGAAGAGACCCGGTCGGGAGGACGCCATGCAAGGCCAAGCAGCGGCAAGGAGACAGACCTCCCCGCGGCCGCGACAAGGAAGAAGACGAAGATGAAGATGACGAAGACATGGAAGACGATGAAGCTGACGAGCAAGAGTTTCAGAAGGCAACAGAGATCCTTTGCGTTGACGGTGGTGCTTCTCTGCATACCTCGCACCGCCAACTCAAGCAATGGATGCGTGAGGTTAATGCAGCAGAACCATCCATAGAGTCGCGCAAACCTCTCAAGTGGTCCAAGACGCCCATCATCTTTGACATTGAGGACCACCCTGATCGCATCATCGCGGTCGGGTGCTTGCCGATGTTGGTGTCACCAACTATCCGCAACCTCAAGGTCACAAAGATGTTGGTTGACGGCGGGGCCGGCCTGAACCTGATCTATTCTCAGAGTGCTCGAAACTTCAAATCCTCGACAAAGAGCTCAAGAGACCGCACATTCCTAGGAATCAACCCAGAAGGAGCAAGCCCAAAGGGAAGATCACGTTGCGGTAACATTTGGCGCGAGCTCAACTTCAGAACCGAGAGGGTCACGTTTGACGTTACCGATTTCCCGTTGCCCTACAATGGCATACTTGGCCGTCCATCACTCGCCAAGTTCATGGCCGCCTCTCATCATGCTTACAAATTACTCAAGATGCCCGGCCCAATAAGCGTCATTTCTGTCCATGGCGACAAGAAGGATGCGCTTATCTGCGCCGGCAAGATTTACCGGGATGCAGCAGCCGCAACAGATAGCAAACCACTTGCCGCTGAAGCTCCCGGGGGGAAGAAGAAGACCAGCAAGTCCGGAAAGAGTTCTGATGCCCACTCCGGCAAGCGCACCTCTTCGGAGTGCTGCGCTACCGTCGAGGACGCACCATCGAGCTCCACCGGCAAGTGCAAGAAGATGATGGCAGCTCCGCCGAAGACCAAGAAGGTGCCCGCCAAGGAGGACGGCACTGGTGGTACCTTCACCATCAGTGCCACACTTGACCCTAAATAGGAAGGCGAGCTCGTTGCTTTCCTGCGGGCGAATGTCGATGTGTTTGCATGGCAACCATCTGACATCCCCGGTGTTCCCAGGAGAGTAATTGAGCACCACCTAGCTGTCTGCCCTCACGCGCGGCCCGTCAAGCAAAAAGTTAGGAAACAAGCAAAGGGCGCCAAGAGTTCATAGCGAAGAAATCAAGAAGTTGGAAGCAGCAGGCCTTGTCGAGGAGTACTCCATCCCACGGTTGGCCAATCCGTAGTTGTATCGCAAGGCCAATGGGAAATGGAGACTTTGTATTGACTTTACAGATGTTAATAAAGCTTGTCCCAAAGACCCATTTCCCTTGCCGCGTATCGACCAGATTGTTGACTCCACGGCTGGATGTGATCTGCTTTCATTTCTTGATGCATATTCAGGATAACATCAGATCTTCATGGAAGAAGAGGATGAAGAGAAAACCGCATTCATCACACCATGTGGCACGTACTGCTTCATACGAATGCCTTTCGGTTTGAAGAATGCTGGTTCAACCTTTGCAAGAGTAGTCCATGATGCCTTTGAGCCACAGATACACAGAAATGTAGAAGCCTACATGGATGACATAATGGTCAAGAGCAAGGACAAAGCAACTCTAGTTCAAGATTTGGATGAGACATTTGCAAATCTGCGCAAGATCAACCTCAAGCTCAACCCCGAGAAGTGCGTGTTTGGAGTCCCTTCCGGCAAGCTTCTTGGGTTCTTTGTGTCTCAGCGGGGAATTGAAGCCAATCCCGACAAGATCAAGGCCATTGAGCAGATTGAAGCACCAAAGCGCGTCAAGGATGTAAGAAGCCTTGCCGGTTGCGTGGCTGCTCTCAGCAGGTTTGTCTCTAAGTCTGCTGAGCGCGCCCTGCCATTTTTCAAGATTTTGAAAAAGCAGGTCCAATGAAATGGACTCCCGAAGCGGAGGCTGCGCTGCAGGACTTGAAGAGGTACCTGTCCTCCACTCCAATACTTGTCGCACCTAGGCCACAAGAGAAGTTGCTGCTGTATATAGCGGCAACTAATCAAGTGGTTAGTGCTGCGTTAGTAGCGGAGAGGGAGGCCGATGATGAGCCGACAACCGAGGCAGACGCATCCAGCGACAAGCAGGGGGCTTCGCCGTCAAGCTCTGGTCCCGACAAGGACAGGTCAGCGCAGGGTTGCGACAAGATACAGAAAAGGATGGTGCAGCGCCAGTCTACTTTGTCGGTTCCTTCTGCAGGGGCTAGGTCAAGGTACTCGGTGTGCGAAGTTGCTTTTCGCCTCCTCATGGCTTCGAGAAAGCTGCGCCATTACTTCCAAGCACAAGAGATAACAGTTGTCACTCGCTTTCCGCTGAAGAGGATATTGCAAAATCCAGAAGCAACAGGCAGAATTGTCGAGTGGGCACTGGAACTGTCAAGCTTTGGTCTCAAGTTTGAAAGCACTTCAACTATCCAAAGCGAGCATTGGCAGAATTCATAGCGATGGGGCGCCAACGCAAGATGAAGAAACTCCAGAGACAAGCATCCCCGTCAAGGAGGCAAATAAAGAGTGGCTGATGTACTTTGATGGTGCCTTCTCGGTGCAAGGCGCCGGTGCCGGCGTGCTGCTTATCGCACCCTTCGGAGAGCACCTCAAGTACATAGTCCAGATGCACTTTCCCAAGGAACAAGCAACAAACAATACTGCAGAGTATGAAGGTTTTCTTGCCGGTCTCAGGATTGCGGTAGACCTTGGGATCAAGAAGCTCATTGTCAGGGGGGACTCGCAACTTGTCGTCCGCCAAGTAAATAAAGATTATCAGAGTCCGTTGATAGAAGCCTACGTCGATGAAGTGAGGAAGCTAGAAGAGCACTTTGAAGGCCTGCAAATGGAACATGTTCCAAGAGCTCAGAATGATATTGCTGATGGCCTCTCCAAATGTGCCGCACTTAAGTTACCTGTGGAACCAGGAATTTTTGTGCTCAAGCTGACTTTGCCAACCGTAACACCATCAACAGGACAGAGCAAGAAGAGAAAATTGGTTTCCGGCGACTACTTTCCGGTAGAGCTCCCTGGAGCCGCCGCCAAGAAGGTCCCTAAAATCAATGCAAATATCACTGAGGAGCAGTCTGCTCCGACAAACCCTGCGGTTTGTTCCGTTGAAGCAGACGATCCCGACAAGCTTTGCTCCGGCAAGCTTGCCGGGGATCATCAAGCTCCGGCAGAACCACGGGCTCTTGCCGTAGAAGCTAATGTTCCCGCAGTGGTAGATGAGCCTTTAGTCCTTGTTGTCGAGCCACAGGCTCCAACATGGGCGCAGCAAATCGTCCATTTCCTTCGACAGAGAACTTCCCAAGAGCAAGAAGAAGCGAAAAAAGTAGCCCGGCAATCAAGTATGTATCAGTTTGTTGACAACATCCTATACTGAAGAAGACTCAACGGAGTGAAATTGAAGTGTATTTGCCGGAAGATGGATGAAGCTGTTGGCGAGAGATACATGGAGGCATATGTGGTCACCACATTGGCGAAGAGCACTTGCCGCAAAGCTTTCCGCAAGGTTTCTTCTAGCCGAAGCCCTCCAGATGCAACTCCACAAGTAACCAAGTGTGAAGCGTGCGGCCCATTCCAAACAGATACACCAACCAGCTCAAGCTCTCCAGACGATCCCTTTATCCTGGCCCTTTTCGGTTTGGGGGCTCGACATCCTCGGCCCCTTCCCCCGAGCTGTCGGGGGCTTTGAGTACTTGTACGTTGCAATCGACAAGTTCACAAAGTGGCCGAAGTGGAACCAGTGAGGAAGGTGACAGCACGATCGCAGCCAAGTTCTTCAGTCAATTGTTTGCCGCTTTGGGATTCCTAACCGGATCATCACCGACAACGGCACACAGTTCACGAGCCGCACCTTCATGCAGTACGCCCAAGATCTTGGCACCAAGATCTGCTTTGCTTCTGTTGCTCATCCGAGAAGCAACGGTCAAGCGGAGAGAGCAAACGCTGAAGTGCTGCGGGACTCAAGACCGAACTTTCAACAGGCTGCACAAGTGCGGAAGAAATCTGGATCGAGGAGCTGCCGGTGGTTCTTTGGTCGATCAGACGATGCCAAATCGAGCCATCGCCGACACCTTTCGCCTAGTCTATGGAGCAGAGGCAGTTCTCCCACGGAACTCAGATACGGGTCACCTCGAGTGCTCGCTATGATGAGCTTGAGCAAGAGCAGCTGTGATAAGATGACGCGCTGCTCCTCGAGGAAGATCGCCTTCAGTTTATGACGAGCTGCTCGTTACCAGCAAGCTTTGCGCCGCTACCATAGCCGCAGTTAATGCCGAAGCTTCGAGGAAGGCGACCTTGTTCTTCGGTAGCGCTCCGCCAAGAATTCCAACAAGTTGACGCTGAAGTGGGAAGGCCCTTATCGGGTGAAACGAGTCACTAGGCCTGGCGCTGTCCGCCTTGAGACCGAAGATGGCATTCCGGTGAGCAATTCCTGGAATATAGAGCATCTTCGCAAGTTTTACCCATAAGGCGCGGTTGCCGGGCAACCACCCTATTGTACAAGGCTTGCCGCTGTTGCATGTAATCCTTTGTACAAAGCCGGGCGCAGACCCCGTGCATCAGTAAAGCCTATGTGTTGCGCACAACTTGTCAGTACATGCTTTCATAATCTTATATGCATGTGTTATCTAACATTTTGTGCAGCATCCACATCCGGTAAGCGATTACGAGCCACTAGGCTCCATAACTTTATTTTCTCTTCTTTCTTCTCAAACAAGAAGAAGGTTCATCCACCCACAAGTTAACCGGGGAAGGAGAGGATAATGGTGTGGGCCGCCAAGAGTCGCTCGAGGAACTATCACCTTGCCGGGAAATGGACAACAGAGAAGCTAAGTTGCTAAGTTTAAACAATCAGTTTTAAATTTTTAAGTTATCTTCCTCGAACGATAGTACTTTGTATGGGAAACCTGTGCGCGGAGGAACCGACTCGCGACTAGCTTGCGCCCTTAATTTGTTTCGAGTCCGCTCAACAACTTAAGCGTGCTGCAACTAGTTGCGACAAGGTTGCTTGTCGGAAGCGGCATCGCCAGCAGGCTGCTGAAGTTCCGCACTCAGCGCTCGCGGCAAAGGTGTTTGCACCGACAAGTCCCCTAAAAGCGTAGGGCATAAACATGCAAGGGAAAAAATCAAGTAAAGGAAATAACATTCCATTCGATTGCCTAAGATAGTGTATATTACATAATAACTTGTCGCAGATCTAATAAATTTTTCACCTAAACATGATCTACAGCGACAAGAGAAAGATAAGCTTGGCGGCCTAGTCCACGCGGTCGCCATCGAGCCTCTTGACTCCGCTCACCCTGTCCACAATGGGTGCGACAAGGGCCTTGAGCGCTTCAACATCAGCAGATGGAGGCAGAGACTTGAGGACTTTGGTGAAATCGACGCTTTGGGTTGCGGAAGGCCACTTTCATCAAGACCTTCCGAGAGCCCCGCAAACTTGGCGCGACTCCTCCACCAGTTGCTTTGGGATCTCCACCGAGTCAGCTGGAGACCCGTCAAGACGCCCTTGAAGAACAGCTGAGTTTGACGCTGGGTTGGAGGTTCTCATCGGTGGAGTACCCAAGATCCACCATCCCCAGCTCCATCAGCTCGTTATGGATGCTGGCGGCGGTGTCCACAAGACCTTCTGTCCAGTGCATTATGCTATCTTTGAGATTATTCTGGGCAGTCACGGCATTCGACAGCAGTTCCTCATTGGCCTTGATCTTCTCCAGCAGGCCCGCTTCCCGTTCCTTGGCGCTTTCCAACGTCTCCGTCAAGGTGGTCAGTTTCAGCTCCAGATCCGCCTTGGTGTCCTTGGCGGCATCGATCTCCTTGATCTTCTCAGTGAAGCGACCTTGCAACTCGCCGAGGGTGTAGGCGTCCTTCTCACGCTCGCGCTTCAACCCGGCGACCTCCTCGGCGCTCTTACGGAGGGTGGACTCCAGCTGAGCCACCTCGCCTCAATTCCTTCTTAGCGGCCTCGGCAGCCGCGGCGACATCCTGTGCCTCCTGAAGTGGCCCGCCAATCGCTTGCTCACGCACGGCGAGATCTTCCTCATAGCTGTCGAGGTTGATCTTCGCTGCGCCACCACCTTCTTCTTGCGGAGAGCTTCGCCGGCAAGCCTCTGCTGCCTCGACCTCGCCTTTCTCCAAGATGAAGGCCGTGCGCTCCTCGACAAGCTGCTCCCGCGCCTCTGCTATATCCCGGAGAGTTTCTTTGTTGGCGCGCCGGAGCTCTTCCGCGCGTTTCTCCAAGTCAGCTCCGGCCCTCGTGACAAGCGCCTGCCTTGACTCCAGCTTGGCTTGTCGGGCACGGTAGAGCGACAGCAACCTCCTTAGCAGCTGCTCCTCCTCAGGCTCACCGCTGCTACTACTCGAAGCATCGACCAGCGACAGCCCGGCGGAGGCAAGCAGTTCCGCGTCGAAGGTCTCCCCCTCGGCCGGTGCCCTGGAGCTTGATGCCCATGGGAGCTTGATAAAGACACCCTCGCCGGCCTTCAGATAGGCGCCGGGCTGGGGCTCGTCGGAGTCTGGTGCGGCATCGGTGGCGGGAGGATCGGCGGTCGGTGCAGCGCCTGGCGCTCCTGCGGCCTCAGGGCCGTTAGTGCGATCGCCAGATTCCTCCCCAGCCTCTGCGCCAGCAGCCTTGGCGGCCTCCTCGCCGGTGGGCCCATCAGTGCCGGCCTCCTCCTCCATATTGGTGGCGTCGACATTGTCGCCGCGAGCGTCCTGCTCACCGGCCGCCTCAGTCTCCATCGGATCTCCGGCGGATGGATCTGATGGTCAGAAAAAGAAAGAACAAGTCAAGCAAATGTTCGAAAGAGAAGAACAGAAGAAAAAAGAACCCAAGGGAAATTCTCAAACAAGAAAATTACCTGCAATGGGATCTGTTGCCGCGGTCTCCACAACCGGAGGGTCGTCGGCGCTGGCCCTTGTCGGGGAGCTCCTTGCTCTGAGAGGCCTCCCTTGCCGGAGAGCGCTCCCTTGGCGGAGAGTTCTCCCTTGGCGGCGTAGTTGAAGCAAGCAGAACTTCGGGAGTGACCTCCGGTGCTTCCTGGTGAGGCTGCCCTGCTCCTACATAATTCAACAAACCAGATATCAGTGGCGGAGAAGCACCCAAGCACACCTAACCATGAGAAGTAAACCAAACACTTACGCTGGGGGCTGTCTGGGGCTGCTCTGTTGAAGGGTTGCTGGTCCGCAAGGAGTCCCAGATGTGCCCCACGCCATTGGGGAATCATCTGAGACGACAACCACCGAGTCTCGGCCCTCTTGACGCCTCTGAGCTAGCGTCCCAAGAAGGAGAAGGTTCAGAGTGAAGCCACCGGATATAAAATCAAGCAATAAATTGGAGGATTACAAGTAGCAGCGACAAGATCTTACTCTTCCTCTTCTTCCTCGGAGCTGAGGGCGGAGAGATCAAATTCCGCTCGGCGCGATTTAATTGGAGGAGAAGATTCCCTCGGGCGCTTGGCGGATGCAGGGCCATGACTCGAAGACCCCGCTCCGTTCTTGTGGCGGTAGGGCGCCTCAGCAACAATGCTTGCCGCGGTGGAGCGCGTCGGGCGGCGAGGCGGCTGTTGGGCCGTCTGCCGCCCCGCCACTTCTCCGGTCTTGCGGAGGCGTCTCCTTGGCGGGGCCACGGGCTCCTCCTGCGGCAAGCTGCTTGACGGCGGAGGGGAAGCGCCCCCGGCCGGCTCTTCCATATTGACGTCGGGCTCGGCCTGTTCCTCCTCACCGGCAAGCTCTTCTCGGTAGGCAAGGCTTGCCGCCTCGGCTGTCTCCGCCTCCTCGACGGTAAACCCAAACACGCCGGCAGCGGCAGTTTCTGCCGCCTCCTCCAACCTTATGGCGTTGCGCGCCATCTCCTGATCGGTGGTGTCACGGGTGAGCCATCTCTGCTCGTCGGCGCGGATCGGCACCTCCACCAAGTTGTCGAAGAACTGCTGCACGACGTCGTCGGCGGGCTCCTGCCAAGTTGGAACGATTCCATGGCAATCGCTGGCAACATCATCATCGCGGATGCTGTCAGCGGCGAGTTGTTGCACAAGGGCACGACTCCCCTCGGCAACATACACCACTCGGGGTGATCCGCATCAGGCTTGAACAGCTCCCGTAGCATGCCGTCCAGCTCCAAGACAGTGAAGTTCCAGTTCAGACCTGGGCGCAGCCTCATAATGTCCGCCGCATTTTGGAATTCCCAAGCAG
Organism: Aegilops longissima; assembly: GCA_021605205.1. NCBI lineage: Eukaryota > Viridiplantae > Streptophyta > Magnoliopsida > Poales > Poaceae > Aegilops > Aegilops longissima. The sequence goes on from CM038680.1 coordinate 428,476,370, forward strand.
GCCTTCTCCTCTCCTGCAAGGGCGCAATGCGGCGGCGAAGGTAGTCTGCGCCAACAGCTCCTACGGTAAGCCCTGCTTGCCGGAGACGCAAAATCCTAGTCATGGCAATCTTCAACTTGTCGTCCTCCGGCGCCAAGTTGCTCCAATCATTGCCGCGCACTATGGGAGTTTGGCGCAGGGCGGTGAAAGGCTGTGGCTCCTCTTCTAAGATCCAACACAAGTCAGCTCTCCACTCCTCCCACTTCTTACGGAACTCTCCGTCAAGATACGCTTCCATCTTGCCGATCCTAGAGACCCATGCAATCCCCCCGGCAAGCGGCTCTCCTCTCTCTACGCGGGGCATGAAGTAATGGCGGAAGAGTGCTACATTTGGGTGGACCCCGACAAAGTTCTCGCAGAGGTGTGCGAAAACGGCCAAGGTAAGGACGGCGTTGGGGGTGAAATCAAGGAGGCGGAGGCCATATGTGTTCATGACATCACAGAAGAATTTAGAAAAGGGCGGGCAGAGCCCGCAGTGGAAGAAAAGCGCGAAGAAAGGATACCCGATGGAAACCTTCTCGGATGTGGCGGCGGAGATGACTCTCGTGCGCGGGTGCGCCCGGGTCTCCGTCGACCAGAAGAGATAGTACAGCTCCGCAGCTCCTTCTGTCAAGCGAGAGGATCAAGAGGGCCCGCTCCTTCCGCAGCGCCGCGAGCCGCTGCGCCTCGGCCGATTTCACGCCTTTTCCCTTGTCGGCCTTCGGAGCCATGGGGAGAGGTGGTGGAGGAGGACGACGACGTTGGTGGCACCGGTGGCAATGGAGGGGCGGAGCGCTCTCTTTGGGCTCGAGAAGAAAGGGGAAGCGACGGGGTTTCGATGTGACAAAGAAGGGTAAGTGGGCGTCCCTGCCTGTTCCCCTACTTATAAAGGGGAGAGGGGACGGGCGTTCCGATTTTCCCATTAAAGAAAGTCCCACGATCTCCCCCACGACGCCACGTCCGGTACGTGACGTTCGTGGGAGGCGTGGTGGGTCCAGGGCGAGTAATGGCGTAATCCAGACCGAGCGTGCCCGTGCACTGTTTTGGGCCTAGCCCAACAGAGCTCGGCGCCGTGTGTGGCCCAGGCCCGGGGGCTCCTGTCGGTGTACTAGAGTAGGGGTACCCTAGTATCCTGAACTCGTGCACGGACAGTTGCAACACCCCGCGGCAGGGCTGGCTTGGTGACCGCCAAGATCCTCAGCGGCTCCTTTGGAGCCATTCGAGAACAAAGCAATCAAGACCCCGGCAAGAGGAGCTTGCCGGGAAGGCCACTCAAGGCACGAAGGAAATAAGGCCCCGGCAAGAGGAGCTTGCCGGGAAGGCTTGGTGAGCGACAAGCTCCCGAAGCGACAAGAACCTTGCGCGGCAAGGTGCTCGCCAGCGCAGCAACCTCTCTTCATCTCCGCTCCAGCTCATCCGCCAACGTGTCGCCATGGTGCTTTCCCAAGCACGCGTGTCGACGGGCTGTGCAGCCAGCGGGAGCAGCGATAAGCGGCGACAAAGCTACCATTGTGGCAAACGGAGGCGCACTTAACGGTCCCTGTTACACTGTTCAGGCGACTGAGACGGGCATTTATGACTCTTGTCCCTTGCCGTCAGAGTTAGGTATAGAACATTGTACACTGTACAAAGCGGTGTACCAACCTCTGTTTTTACTATCTTACCCTTGTCAACTTGCTACCTGTGGTGACCCCTTGTGCCTATAAAAGGAGGCCCAAGTACAACATAGAAAGGGTTCGATTCAGCTCCGGCTTAGTTCATTCGACTCATACGAAGCCACACTCACTCAGGCTAGGTTTTGTAGCTCCCATTGCTCCCTAGCAAGAACACAACATAATCCACAAAGCAGCGAGAGGAGTATTATCTCTCGGAGAGCTCGAAGCTGGGTAAATCTGCTCGTGTGCATCGCTTCGATCCGCTCTTTGTGCAACCTCCGCCCCCCTCCGAACCACAAGGGACCAGGTCCCATAGGTGTTCGTGGGCCACGATCAGCTTCCCCGACACCTAGTATAAATAATTTTGCACTAGAGTTCAACTAGCTCTATAAGCTAGTACAAATAATTTTACACTATAGTTGAACTAGCTCTATAAGCTTCTACAAACAATTTTACACTAGAGTTGAACTAGCTCTATAAGCTAGTTCAAATAATTTTACACTAGTGTTGAACTAGCTCTATGGCCTAGTACAAATAATTTTACACTAGAGTTGAACTAGATCTATAACCTTGTACAAATAATTTTACACTAGAGTTGAACTAGCTCTATAAGCTAGTTCAAATAATTTTACACTAGAGTTGAACTAGCTCTATAAGCTAGTTCAAATAATTTTACACTAGAGTTGAGCTAGCTATATAAGCTAGTTCAAAAAAATTTACACTAGAGTTGAACTAGCTCTATAAGCTTGCACAAATAATTTTACACTAGAGTTGAACTAGCTCTATAAGCTAGTAAAAATAATTTTACACTAGAGTTGAAATAGCTCTATAAGCTTGTACAAATAATTTTACACTAGAGTTGAACTAGCTCTATAAGCTAGTACAAATAATTTTACACTAGAGTTGAAATAGCTCTATAAGCTTGTACAAATAATTTTACACTATAGTTGAACTAGCTCTATAAGCTAGTTCAAATAATTTTACACTAGAGTTGAACTACCTCTATAAGCTAGTTTAAATAATTTTACACTAGAGTTGAACTAGCTCTATAAGCTTGTACAAATAATTTTACACTAGAGTTGAACTAGCTCTATAAGCTAGTTCAAATAATTTTACACTAGAGTTGAACTAGCTCTATAGCCTAGTACAAATAATTTTACACTAGAGTTGAACTAGCTCTATAAGCTTGTTCAAAGAATTTTCCACTAGAGTTGAACTAGCTCTATTAGGTGGTACAAATAATTTTACACTAGAATTGAACTAGCTCTATAAGATAGTTCAAATAATTTTAGACTAGAGTTGAACTAGGTCTATAGGCTAGTACAAATAATTTTGCACTAGAGTTGAACTAGCTCTATAAGCTAGTACAAATAATTTTACACTAGAGTTGAACTAGCTCTATAAGCTTGTACAAATAATTTTACACTAGAGTTGAACTAGCTCTATAAGCTAGTTCAAATAATTTTACACTAGAGTTGAACTAGCTCTATAGCCTAGTACAAATAATTTTACACTAGAGTTGAACGAGCTCTATAAGCTAGGTCAAATAATTTTCCACTAGAGTTTAACTAGCTCTATAGCCCAGTACAAATAATTTTACACTAGAGTTGAACTAGCTCTATAAGCTAGTTCAAATAATTTTACACTAGAGTTGAACTAGCTCTATAAGTTTGTACAAATAATTTTACACTAGAGTAGAACTAGATCTATAAGCTAGTACGAAAAACTTTACACTAGATTTGAACTAGCTCTATAAGCTTCTACAAATAATTTTACACTAGAGTTGAACTAGCTCTATAAGCTAGTAAAAATAATTTTACACTAGAGTTGAACTAGCTCTATAGTCTAGTACAAATAATTTTACACTAGAGGTTAACTAGCTCTATAAGCTAGTTCAAATAATTTTCCACTAGAGTTGAACTATCTCTATAGCCTAATACTAATAATTTTACACTAGAGTTGAAGTAGCTCTATAAGCTAGTTCTAATAATATTACAGTAGAGTTTAACTAGCCCTATAGCCTAGTAAAAATAATTTTGCACTAGAGTTGAACTAGCTCAATAAGCTAGTACAAATAATTTTACACTAGAGTTGAACTAGCTCTATAAGCTTGTACAAATAATTTTACACTAGAGTTGAACTAGCTCTATAAGCTAGTTCAAATAATTTTACACTAGAGTTGAACTAGCTCTATAAGCTTGCAGAAATAATTTTACACTACAGTTGAACTAGCTCTATAAGCTTGTACAAATAATTTTACACTAGAGTTGAACTAGCTCTATAAGCTAGTTCAAATAATTTTACACTAGAGTTGAACTAGCTCTATAGCCTAGTACAAATAATTTTACACTAGAGTTGAACTAGCTCTATAAGCAAGTTCAAATAATTTTCCACTAGAGTTGAACTAGCTCTATAGCCTAGTATAAATAATTTTACACTAGAGTTGAACTAGCTCTATAAGCTAGTTCATATAATTTTACACTAGAGTTGAACTAGCTCTATAAGCTTGTACAAATAATTTTACACTAGAGTTGAACTAGATCTATAAGCTAGTACAAATAATTTTACACTAGAGTAGAACTAGCTCTATAAGCTTGTACAAATAATTTTACACTAGAGTTGAACTAGCTCTATAAGCTAGTCCAAATAATTTTACACTAGAGTTGAACTAGCTCTGTAGCCTAGTACAAATAATTTAGCACTAGAGTTGAACTAGCTCTATAAGCTTGTACAAATAATTTTACACTAGAGTTAAACTACCTCTATAAGATTTACAAATACTTTTACACTAGAGTTGAACTAACTCTATAAGCTAGTTCAAATAAGTTTACGCTAGAGTTGAACTAGCTCTATAGCCTAGTACAAATAATTTTACACTAGAGTTGAACTAGCTCTATAAGCTAGTTCGAATAATTTTACACTAGAGTTGAAATAGCTCTATAGCCTAGTACAAATAATTTTACACTAGAGGTTAACTAGCTCTATAAGCTAGTTCAAATAATTTTCCACTAGAGTTGAACTATTTCTATAGCCTAGTACTAATAATTTTACACTAGAGTTGAAGTAGCTCTATAAGCTAGTTCAAATAATTTTACACTAGAGTTTAACTAGCTCTATAGCCTAGTAAAAATAATTTTGCACTAGAGTTGAACTAGCTCTATAAGCTAGTACAAATAATATTACACTAGAGCTGAACTAGCTCTATAAGCTTGTACAAATAATTTTACACTAGAGTTCAACTAGATCTATAAGCTAGTTCAAATAATTTTGCACTAGAGCTGAACTAGCTCTATAAGCCTGTATAAATAATTTTACACTAGAGTTGAACTAGCTGTATAAGCTAGTTCAAATAATTTTACACTAGAGTTGAACTAGCTCTATAGCCTAGTATAAATAGTTTTGCACTAGAGTTCAACTAGCTCTATAAGCTAGTACAAATAATTTTACACTATAGTTGAACTAGCTCTATAAGCTTGCACAAACAATTTTACACTAGAGTTGAACTAGCTCTATAAGCTAGTTCAAATAATTTTACACTAGTGTTGAACTAGCTCTATAGCCTAGTACAAACAATTTTACACTAGAGTTAAACTACCTCTATAAGCTTTACAAATACTTTTACACTAGAGTTGAACTAGCTCTATAAGCTAGTTCAAATAAGTTTACGCTAGAGTTGAACTAGCTCTATAGCCTAGTACAAATAATTTTACACTAGAGTTGAACTAGCTCTATAAGCTAGTTCGAATAATTTTACACTAGAGTTGAAATAGCTCTATAGCCTAGTACAAATAATTTTACACTAGAGGTTAACTAGCTCTATAAGCTAGTTCAAATAATTTTCCACTAGAGTTGAACTATCTCTATAGCCTAGTACTAATAATTTTACACTAGAGTTGAAGTAGCTCTATAAGCTAGTTCAAATAATTTTACACTAGAGTTTAACTAGCTCTATAGCCTAGTAAAAATAATTTTGCACTAGAGTTGAACTAGCTCTATAAGCTAGTACAAATAATATTACACTAGAGCTGAACTAGCTCTATAAGCTTGTACAAATAATTTTACACTAGAGTTCAACTAGATCTATAAGCTAGTTCAAATAATTTTGCACTAGAGTTGAACTAGCTCTATAAGCCTGTACAAATAATTTTACACTAGAGTTGAACTAGCTGTATAAGCTAGTTCAAATAATTTTACACTAGAGTTGAACTAGCTCTATAGCCCAGTATAAATAATTTTGCACTAGAGTTCAACTAGCTCTATAAGCTAGTACAAATAATTTTACACTATAGTTGAACTAGCTCTATAAGCTTGCACAAACAATTTTACACTAGAGTTGAACTAGCTCTATAAGCTAGTTCAAATAATTTTACACTAGTGTTGAACTAGCTCTATAGCCTAGTACAAATAATTTTACACTAGAGTTGAACTAGCTCTATAACCTTGTACAAATAATTTTACACTAGAGTTGAACTAGCTCTATAAGCTAGTTCAAATAATTTTACACTAGAGTTGAACTAGCTCTATAAGCTAGTTCAAATAATTTTACCATAGAGTTGAGCTATCTATATAAGCTAGTTCAAAAAAATTTACACTAGAGTTGAACTAGCTCTGTAAGCTTGTACAAATAATTTTACACTAGAGTTGAAGTAGCTCTATAAGCTAGTACAAATAATTTTACACTAGAGTTGAAATAGCTCTATAAGCTTGTACAAATAATTTTACACTATAGTTGAACTAGCTCTATAAGCTAGTTCAAATAATTTTACAATAGAGTTGAACTAGCTCTATAAGCTAGTTTAAATAATTTTACACCAGAGTTGAACTAGCTCTATAAGCTTGTACAAATAATTTTACACTAGAGTTGAACTAGCTTTATAAGCTAGTTCAAATAATTTTACACTAGAGTTGAACTAGCTCTATAGCCTAGTACAAATAATTTTACACTAGAGTTGAACTAGCTCTATAAGCTTGTTCAAATAATTTTCCACTAGAGTTAAACTAGCTCTATAATATGGTACAAATAATTTTACACTAGAGTTGAACTAGCTCTATAAGATAGTTCAAATAATTTTACACTAGAGTTGAACTAGCTCTATAGGCTAGTACAAATAATTTTGCACTAGAGTTGAACTAGCTCTATAAGCTAGTACAAATAATTTTACACTAGAGTTGAACTAGCTCTATAAGCTTGTACAAATAATTTTACACTAGAGTTGAACTAGCTCTATAAGCTAGTTCAAATAATTTTACACTAGAGTTGAACTAGCTCTATAGCCTAGTACAAATAATTTTACACTAGAGTTGAACTAGCTCTATAAGCTAGGTCAAATAATTTTCCACTAGAGTTGAACTAGCTCTATAGCCCAGTACAAATAATTTTACACTAGAGTTGAACTAGCTCTATAAGCTAGTTCAAATAATTTTACACTAGAGTTGAACTAGCTCTATAAGCTTGTACAAATAATTTTACACTAGAGTTGAACTAGATCTATAAGCTAGTACAAATAACTTTACACTAGAGTTGAACTAGCTCTATAAGCTTCTACAAATAATTTGACACTAGAGTTGAACTAGCTCTATAAGCTATAATTTTACACTAGAGTTGAACTAGCTCTATAAGCTTGTTCAAATAATTGGGAACTAGAGTTGACCTAGCTCTATGATCTAGTTCAAAAAATTCAACACTACAGTTGAACTAGTTGTGTAAGCTAGTTCAAATAATTTTACACTAGAGTTGAACTAGCTCTATAGCCTAGTACAAATATTTTTACACTAGAGTTGAACTAGCTCTATAAGCTAGTTCAAATAATTTTACATTAGAGGTGAACTAGCTCGATAGCCTAGTACAAATAATTTTACACTAGAGTTGAAGTAGCTCTATAAGCTTGTACAAATAATTTTACACTAGAGTTGAACTAGGTCTATAAGCTAGTTCAAATAATTTTACACTAGAGTTGAACTAGCTCTATAATCTAGTTCAAATAATTTTAATCTAGAGTTGAACTAGCTTTATAAGCTAGTTCAAATAATTTACACTAGACATGAACTAGCTTTATAGCCTAATAGAAATAATTTTACAGTAGAGTTGAACTAGCTCTATAGCCTAGTTCAAATAATTTTACACTAGAGTCGTACTAGTTGTATAGCCTAGTTCATACAATTTTACACTAGAGTTGAACTAGCTCTATTGCCTGGTTCAAATAATTTTACACTAGAGTTGAATTAGCTCTATAGCCTAGTTCAAATAATTTTACACTAGAGTTGAACTAGCTCTATAGCTAGTACAAATAATTTTACACTAGAGTCATACTAGCACTTACACCAGAGTTCAACTAGCTCTATAAGCCTAGTTCAAATAATTTTACACTAGAGTTGACCTAGCTCTATAGCCTAGTTCAAATAATTTTACACTAGACTCGTACTAGCTCTATAGCCTAGTTCAAATAATTTCCTCCTAGAGTTGAACTAGCTCTATAGCCTAGTTCAAATAATTTTACATCAGAGTTGAACTAGCTCTATAAGCTAGTTCAAATAATTTTACACTAGAGTCGAACTAGCTATATAGCATAGTACAAATAATTTTACACTACAGTCGTACTAGCTCTTACACTAGAGTTGAACTAGCTCTATAATCTAGTTAAAACAATTTCCTCCTAGAGTTGAAGTAGCTCTATATCGTAGTACAAATAATTTTACACTAGAGGGCACCCATGCAAGAGGTTGGACCCTAATAGATTTAGACACACATAGAGGGAAGAGAAGAGCTAGCCTTGCCCTTCTCCTTCCTCACCCCTAACAGCTCAAGGAGCAACCTTGTACCCACTTTGCCATAGTGATCATGCAGAGACCCCGCAGAGCAGCAGTAGGGGTATTATCTCCACGGAGAGCCCTGAAGCTGGGTAAGATTCGCCGGCGTGCATGCCTTCGCCTCATCCCGTTTCCAGGCACCGGCGACGTTCTACTCGCCCCCACCATGATAAGCCATCCTTTGGCATATGTCGCACCCAACCCCCGACAAGACACCATATGAAAGATGCAACCAATAATACTCTGCCAAGTTAAAAGTGTCGTGTCACAAGTGGCAATTCGAAAAATTAGAAGCAGTACAACATAGAAATCAATGCAAGATGCAACCACTATAAAACTGCCATGTTAAAAGTGTCCAATCATGAGTGACTGATGCGGGATACACAACAACATTATTTTGATGTAAGAACATGGCATGATAGATAGATGCAGTGTATTCTAGACACAAAAAGGCATGTCATATGCACATGTATAATGTATAAATTCAGTAGGTGCAATTTAATCAAAATAAAAGAAATATAGGCTAGACAACATATGCACCATGAAACCAATTATCACACTGTCAACTTAGAGCAAGCACCTGCGATGGTGGAGTACGGGAGATGAACTCATGATATAGACTTGGGACTTCAACTTCATTAGCAATAGCAGTGGCAAATCTAGAGAGTCTCTGTTTGCGGCGGTGCGGAGGACCACCAACATCCCCTAACTTACTCTTTTCCTTCCTATTTTCTGATATTGCCTTATGAAGTCAAAACCACAAGAAAATGAATAAAATTAGCTCTCCATAACTGGTTGATGCATGATAGGGACGAACACTACTTTGATGTAAGGCAAGCGGAGGATAGGAGGATGGAATATATACAAAAAAAGACAGCATTGCATATTCACACGTACGATAGGAGGATGGAATATGTATGAAAAAACAATAAGCAGAAGGCATTTCAACAAAATTATAAGAAATGAAAGCTAGCCACCATATGAACATGCAACCAATATCACTCTATCAGGTAAAAAGTCTCTCGTCGTAAGTGCCATTTCAAGAAATTAGAAGCAGTACAAGCTAGAAGACAATGCAAGATGCAACCTACATCACAGTCCCAAGTTAAATATGTCTTATGGGAAGTGATCGTTGCAGGTATAAGTTGTAAGCTACACAGATGCAATTCATCATAATCAGAAGCAATACAAACTAGACATCATACGGAACACACAACCACATATAATGGTTCCAAGTTAGAGCAAGCACCTATGGTGGTGGAGTAGGGGAGATGTGCTCATCATGTACACGTATGTTCTAGAAACGGGAACACATTTCATATTCACAGGCATTATGTGTAAAGTAAGCATATGCAATTCAACAAAGTTAGAAGCAATACAAGCTAGACATCATACGCAACATGCAACCACATATAATAGTGCCAAGTTAGAGCAAGCACCTGTGATGGTGGAGTAGGGAGATGTGCTCATCATCTACACAACTACGTTGACTGTCAGGCCTTGCTTTGTCATGCGAATCTTGTCGGGAGGATGGCAGAGTAGAATCTGTAGAGACCCTCCGTTTTAGTTGCTCGGAAGGACCACACCATCATCCAATTCCTTACCAATTTCCTTCCGCTTTATTGATTTTGCATTGTGAGCTCAAACCGACAAGAAAAAGGAATATAATTCGCTCTTCAGAACTCATTCATGCATGATACTGACAAACACTATGTCGGGGAAGCTGATCGTGACCCACGAACACCTATTGGACCTGGCGGACTGAGTCCCTTTTGGTTCGGTGGGGGGCGGAGATTGCACGAAGAGCAGATCGAGGTGATGCACACGAGCAGTTTACCCAGCTTCGGAGCTCTCCGGAGAGATAATACTCCTACTGCTGCTTGGTTGATTGTATTGTGTTCTTGCTAGGGAGCAATGAGAGCTACAAAACCTAGCTTGAGAGTCTCTAGTCTCGAATGAGCCGAATGAACCGAACCGAACCCCCTCTACGTTGCGCATGGGCTTCCTTTTATAGGCTCAAAGGGGTCACCACAAGTGGCAACGTAGATGAGGGTACAAATGGAAAAACAGTAGTTGGTACACCTACTTGTATAGTGCATTCTACCTAACTCTGACGGCAAGGGACAAAAACATTAAATGCCCGTCCCTGTCGCCTAAACAGTGCAACAGGGACCGTCAGGTGCGCCAACGTTCGCCACGATGGTAAGCTCGTCAGGGCCGCTTATCGCTGCTCCCCGCTGGCTGCACAGCCTCTTGACACGTACGCCTGGAATGGCCTCATGGCGACACGTTGGTGGATGAGCTGGAGTGGAGATGAAGAGAGGTTGCCTGCCGCGGCAAGCACCTTGCCGCGGCTGAATCCTTGCCGCGGGAGCTTGTCGCCACCAGCCTTCCCGCAAGCTCCTCTTGCCGGGTCTTGTCCTCTGCGTGCCTTGAGTGGCCTTCCCGGCAAGCTCCTCTTGCCGGGGCCTTGTCTTCTTGGTTAAATACTTTGTTCTTGAATGGCTCCAAAGGAACCACGGAGGATCTTGATGGTCACTAGGCAGTCCCCGCTGGGTGCTGAATCGCCTGCGTGCGAAGTTCGGGATACTAGGGTACCCCTACTCTAGTACACCGACAGGAGCCCCCGGGCCTGGGCCACACATGGTGCCGAGCGCTGTTGGGCCAGGCCCAAAACAGTGCACGGGCACGCGCGGCCTAGATCACGCCGTTACTCGCTCCGGACCCACCATGTCCCCCACGAACAGCACGCGCCGAACGTGGCGTCGTGGGAGAGATCGTGGTGGCTTTCTTTAATTGGAAAAGCGTAACGTCCGCCCCCTCTCCCTCCTTATAAGCAGGGGAAACAGGGGCAGGTCGCCCACCTCGCCATTGCTGTCACATCTCAAAAACCATCGCCGCTCCCCCCTTCTTCTCAAGTCCAAAGAGAGCGACGCTCCGCCCCCATTGCCACCGACGCCATCAACGCCGTCGGCCTCCTCCACCACCTCCACCATGGCTCCGAAAGCCGACAAGGGGAAGGCCGTGAAGTCGGCCGAGGCGCAGCGGCTCGCGGCGCTGCGAAAGGAGCGGGCCACCTTCGACCCCCAGCTCGACGCAAAGGAGCTGCGGGAGGGGTACTACCTCTTCTGGTCGACGGAGACGCGGGCGCACCCGCGCACGAGGGTGATTTCCGCCGCCGCATCCGAGAAGGTTTCGTCGGGTATCCTTCTTGCGCTCTTCTTCTCTGCGGGCTCTGCCCGCCTTTTTCAATTCTTTTGCGACATCATGAACACCTCGGTCTCCGCCTCCTTGATTTCACCCCCAACGTTGTCCTGACCATGGCAGTTTTCGCACACCTTTGCGAAAACTTTGTCGGAGTCCACCCAAACGTAGCCCTCTTCCGCCACTTCTTCATGCCCCGTGAGAGAGGAGAGCCGCTTGCGGAGGGATTGCTTGGATCTCCAGGATCGGCAAGAAAGAAGCATATCTGGAAGGAGAGCTCCGTAGCAAGTGGGAGGAGTGGAGAGCCGATTGGTGTTGGATCATTGAGGAGAACCCGCAGCCCTTCACTGCCCAGCGCCAAAATCCCATAGTGCGCGGCAATGATTGGAGCAACTTGGCGCTGGAGGATGCTAGGTTGAAGATTGTCGTGACCCGGATCTTGCGCCTCAGGCATGCCGGACTCACTGTAGGCCCTGTTGGCGCGGATTTCCTTCGCCACCGCATCGCTCCCTTGCAGGAGAGGAGGAGACCTGCTTGGGAGTTCCAAAATGCGGCGGACATCATGAGGCTGCACCCAGGCCTCAACTGGAATTTCACCGTCTTGGAGCTGGATGCGATGCTGCTGAAGCTGTTCAAGCACGACCCAGATCACCCCGAGTGGTTCATGTTGCCGAGGGGGGTCGTCCCTTTGTGCAACAACTCTTCGCTTGACCGCATCCGTGCGATGATGCCGTTGTGCGATTCCCATGGGATCGTTCCAACTTGGCAAGAGCCCGCCGACGACGTCGTACAGCAGTTCTTCGACAGCTTGGAAGAAGTGCCGATCCGCGCCGACGAGCAGAAGTGGCTCACCCGCGACACCACCGACGCCGAGCTGCAGCGCATCGCCACCAGGCTGGAGGAGGCGGCGGAAGCTGCTGCCGCTGGTGAATTCGGGTTCACCGTGGAGGAGGCGGAGGCAGCAGAGGCGGCAAGCCTTGCCGATCGAGAGGAGCTTGCCGGCGCGGAGGAGCAGGCCGAGCCTGAAGCCGAGCCGGACGAGCCTGCCGGGGGCGCCTCCCCTCCATCTTCAGGTAGCTTGCCGCAGGAGGAGCCCACAGCTCCACCAAGAAGGCGCCTCCGCAAGACCGGGGAAGTGGCGGGGCGGCAGACGGGCCAACAGCCGTCTCGCCGCGCGACGCGCTCCACCGCGGCAAGCACTGTTGCCGCGGGAGCGCCTCACGCCGCCACAGCAACGGGAGCGGGGCCTTCTAGGACCACGGCCCCTGCACCCGCCAAGCGTCCGAGGGAGCCTACTCTTCCAGCTCGTCGCACCGGAGGTGGACCGGAATTTGACTTCTCCGCGCCAGCTCCGAGGAAGAAGAAGAGTAAGATCTTGTCGCTGTTATTTGTAATTCTTCAATTTGCTGCTTTGTCTTGTATCTGATTTGCTTCATTCTGAACTCTTTCCTTTTCAGGGCGTTGGCTCGAGAGCGTCAAGAGAGCCAAGACCCGGTGGTTGTCATCGAAGACGATCCCCGTGGCGGCAGGAGGCGCGTCGAGACCCCTTGCCGGACCCGCAACCCTTCCTCGAGCAGCCCCAAGCACAGCCCCCAGCGTAAGTATTTGGTTTATTTCTTACGATTAGGTGTGCCTGGGTGCTCCTTCTTTACTGATATCTGACTTGTTGATTTGTGTAGGAGCAGAGCAGCCTCATCAGGAGGGCCCGGAAGTCGCTCCCGAAATTCCGTCTGCTTCAACTACGCCGCCAAGGGAGAATTCTCCGGCAAGGGAGCAGTCTCCGGCAAGGGATCCTTCTCCGACAAGGGGGTCTTCTCCGCCAAGGGACACCATCAGTGATCCTCCGGTGGTCGAGACCATGGCTGCAGACCCCATCGCAGGTAATCCTCTTGACCAAAAATTTTCCCTTGGGTTCTTCTTCTTCTGTTTTTCTTTTCGAACATTTGCTTGACTGTTCTTTCTTTTTCTTGATCGTCAGATCCATCTGCCGCAGAGCCGATGGAAACTGAGGTCGCCGGCGAGGGGGACGCGCGCGGCAACACTGACGACGCCGCCATCATGGAGGAAGAGGCTGGCGCCGATGGATCCACCGGCGATGAGGCCGCCAAGGCTGCCGCCGCAAAGGCTGGCGAGGGGTCGGGCGATCGCACTGACGACCCTGAGGCCGCAGGAGCGCCAAGCGCTACGCCGACCGCCGATCCCTCCGCCACCGGTGCAGCGCCAGTTCAAGAGCCCTGATCGCGCCTATTCAAGGCCGGCGACGGCGTCTTCATCAAGCTCCCATGGGCGTCGAGCTCCAGGGCGCCGGTCGAGGGCGAGACCTTCGACGAAGAGCTGCTCGCCTCCACTGGGCTGTCACTGGTTGACGCGCCAAGTAGCAGCAGTGGCGAGTCTGAGGAGGAGCAGCTACTGAAGAAACTGATGTCGCTCTACCGTGCCCGACAAGCTAAGCTGGAGTCCCGTGAGGCACTTGTCGCGAGGGCGGTAGCAGATATGGAGAAGCGCGCAAAAGAGATCCGGGGCTCCAATCAAGAAGCTCTCCGGAATGTGGCAGAAGCGCAGGAGCAACTCTCCGAAGAGCGCACAGCCTTCATCCATGAGAAGGCAGAGGTCGAGGAGCAGCAGAGGCTTGCAGGCGAGAAGCTATCTGCGCAAGAAGGCGAGCTGGCGCAGCGGAAGATCAACGTTGACAGCTATGAGGAAGAGCTTGCCGCGCGTGAGCAATCACTTGGCGGAGCTCTCAAGGAAGCGAAGGACGCTGCCGCAGCTGCCAAGGCCGCCAAGAAGGAGTTGGAGACAAAAGTGACGCAGCTGGAGGCAGTCTGCAGAAGAGCGGCGAGGAGCTCACCGCGCTGAAGCACGAGCGTGAGAAGGACGCCTACACTCTTGGCGAGTTGCAGGGCCGTCTCGCTGAGAGGATCAAAGAGCTCGACGCCGCCAAGGACTCCAAGGCAGATCTTGAGCTGAAGCTGACCACCTTGATGGGGACGCTGGACGGTGCCAAGGAGCGGCAAGCGGGTCTATTCGAGAAGATCAAGGCCAACGAGGAGCTGCTGGCGAATGCCACGACCTCTCATAACACCTTCAAAGAGAACGTGATGCACTGGACGGAGGGTCTTGTGGATACTGCCGCCGCCATTGACAAGGAGCTGATGGAGATGAGGATGGTGGATCTCGGGTACTCCACCGACGAGCATCTCCAACCCAGCGCCAAGCTCAGCCTGTTCCTCAAGGGCGTGGTGACGGCTCTCCAACGGCTCCGGGAAGAGATCCCAAAGTAGCTGGCCGACGAGTCGCGCCAAATCTGTGCAGGGGCTCTTTAGAAATTGCTGATGAAGGTGGCCTTCCGCAACCCAGGCGTTAGCTTCGCCAACGTCCTCAAGTCCTTGCCGCCGACTGCTGACGTTGAAGCGCTCAAGGCCCTTGTCGCACCCATTGTGGGCAGGGTGAGCGGAGTCAAGAGGGTTGATGGCGACCGCGTGGACTAGGCCGCCAAACTTATCTTTCCCTTGTCGCTGCTGATCATGTTTAGGAGAACAATTCATTAGATCCGCGACAAGTTATTTTTGTAATATACTCTATCTTAGGCAGCGATTGCAATGTTATTTCCTTTACTCGATTCCTTCCCTTGTATGTTTGTGCCCTACGCTTTTAGGGAACTTGTCGGCGCGGGCACCCTTGCCGCGAGCGCTGAGTGCGGAACGTCAGCAGCCTGCTAGCGGTGCCGCCTCCGACAAGCAACCTTGTCGCAACTGGTTGCAGCTCACTTAAGTTGTTGAGCAGACTCGAAACAAAGTAAGGGCGCGACCAGCTACGAGTTGGTTCCTCCGTGCACAGGTTTTCCATACAAGGTACTATCGTTCGAGGAAGATAACTTAAAAATTTAAAACAGACTGCTCAAACTTTGGCAACTTAGCTTTTACTGCGCTTGCTTCCCAAAAAGCGATACTTCCTCGGCGACACTTGGTGGCCCACACCATTATCTTCTCCTCCCCGGCTAACTTGTGGGTGGATGAACCTTCCTTTCTTTGAGAAAGAGAAAGAAGAGAAAATAAAGTCATGGAGCCTAGTGGCTCGTTATTGCTTACCGAGTGTCGATGCTGCACAAAGTGTCAGACAAAGCATGCAACAAAATTACGAAAGCATGAAATTGACAAGTTGTGCGCAATACATAAGCTTTACTGATGCACGGGGTCTGCGCCCGGCTTTGTACAAAGGATCACATGCAACATCGGCAAGACTTGTACAAAAGGAGGTTCCGGCAACCGCGCCCTATGGGTAAAACTTACGAAGATGCTCAATGTTCCAGGAGTTGCTCACCGGAATGCCATCTTCGGTCTGAAGGCGGACAACGCCAGGCCTAGTGACTCGTTTCACCCGATAAGGGCCTGCCCACTTCAGCGTCAACTTGTTGGAATTCTTGGCGGATTGAACGCGCCGAAGAACAAGGTCGCCTTCCTCGAAACTTCTGGCACTAACTTTGCGGCTATGGTAGCGGCGCAAAGCTTGCTGGGTAACGAGCAGCTCGTCTGGCAGCTCAAGACGGTCCTCCTCGAGGAGCAAGTCGCCATCTTGTCGCAGCTGCTCTTGCTCGAGCTCATCATAAGCGAGCACTCGAGGTGACCCGTATCTGAAGTTTCGTGGGGAGAACTGCCTCTGCTCCATAGACTAGAGCGAAAGGTGTCTGGCCAGTGGCTCGATTTGGCGTCGTCCTGATCGACCAAAGAACCACCGGCAGCTCCTCAATCCAGTTTCTTCCGCACTTGTGCAGCCTGTCGAAAGTTCTGGTCTTGAGTCCTCGCAGCACTTCAGCGTTTGCCCTCTCTGCTTGACCGTTTGTAACGCCCTCGATGCGGCTATATCTCCCACGTGTCGAGGCACGACTTAGAGGCATAACCGCATTGAAAGCAATGTCGCAAGTGAGGTAATCTTCACACAACCCATGTAATACATAAGGGAAAGAGATACATAGTTGTCTTACAGTCTCCACGTCACACAGTACATAAATAAACATCCATCATTCAAAGTACACTCAAGGTCCGACTACGGAACCAAAATAAAAGAAGATACCCCAAATGCTACACAGATCCCCGATCGTCCCAACTGGGCACCACTACTGATCATCAGGAAAAGACACATAGTAACGACCACGTTCTTCGTCGAACTCCCACGTGAGCTCGGTTGCGTCACCTGCACTGGCATCGTCGACACCTGCAACTGTTTTGGAAGTATTTGTGAGTCACAGGGACTCAGCAATCTCACACCCGCGAGATCAAGACTATTTAAGCTTTTAGGAAGGACAGAGTAGTAAGGTGGAGCTGCAGCAAGCGACTAGCATATATGGTGGCTATTTCGCAAAAGGGAGCGAGAAGAGGAGCAAAGCACGGTCGTGAAACTAGTAGCGATCAAGAAGTGATCCTGAACTACTTACGCCGACATAACTCCAACACCGTGTTCACTTCCGGACTCGCCGAGAAGAGACCATCACGGTTACACACGCGTTGATGTGTATTTTATTCGAGGTCAACTTCGGTTTTCTACAACCGGACATTAACAAATTCCCATCTGCCTCATAACCGCGGGCACGGCTTTGAAAGATATTACCTGCAGGGTGTCCCAACTTAGCCCATAATAAGCTCTCACGGTCAATGAAGGATATTCCTTCTACCGGAAGACCCGATCAATCTCGAATCCCGGACTACAAGACATTTCGACAACAATAAAACAAGACCAGAAAGCCGCCCGATTGTGCCGACAAATCCCGATAGGAGCTGCACATATCTCGTTCTCGTGGCACATCCGGATGAGACAGGCTACGAGTAAAACCAAGCCTCGAGTTTCCCGTGGTGGCCCATGGTGGCCAGTTCGTTCCCAGCACTCAAGGAGCACCGTCCGGGGTTAAATAAAGATGACCCTCGGCTCGCGAAAACCCGGGGAAAAGGCTTAGGTGGCAAATGGTAAAACCAATGTTGGGCCTTGCTGGATGAGTCTTATTCAAAGCAAACTGTCAAGGGGTCCCATAAATCACCCAACCGTAAGGAACGCGAAATCAAGGAACATAACACCGTATGACGGAAACTAGGGTGGCAAGAGGAACAAAACACCAGGCATAAGGCCGAGCCTTCCACCCTTTACCAAGTATATAGATGCATTAAATATAGCAGATATATATTGTGATATCCCCAACAAGTAAACATGTTCCAATAAGGAACAACATCTCAATGTTCCAACAAGGAACGAACTTCAGCTTTACCTGCAACTAGCAACGCTATAAGAGGGGCTGAGCAAAGCGGTAACATAGCCAATCAACGGTTTGCTAGGAAAGGATGGTTAGGGGCTGACATGGCATTATGGGTGGCATGATATAGCAAGTGGTAGGCATCGCAGCATAGGCACAGCAAAAGAGCGAGCAACTAGCATAGCAAAGATAGAAGTGATTTCGAGGGTATGGTCATCTTGCCTGCAATGTTCTCAGAGTTGTCGAAAGCTTGATCCTCGTAAGCGTTCTCAACAAGTTCCTCATTCACGTACTCGTATCCCGGCTCTACCCAAAGCAACAACACAAACAAAGGAACCACAATAAATCACGGTGCAATGCACAATCAACATGATGCAAAACATGGCATGATATGCGGGATGTGATATGCAATGCGTATGCGTGCTCCGGAAGGAAAATGACGAACCAGGCATCAACTTGGCAAACCAAGTATGCCACTGGAAAGATGAGATTATTTCGGTTGAAATCGATATAAAGATCACCGGAATCGGATGCACGGTTTGCAAATGACAAGCAAAACAAGAATGGCACAAATCTGCCATTAACAGCATGATGCCACTTAGCAAGCAACAAGAAATTAAGCTACTGCACCCAAACGTATCAACAAAGTATATGGCAGTGATCTACACAAGATGCTTGACAAAAGATAAGCACTGAGCTACGGCTAGTTCACATAATAACAGGTTCGAACAAGCATGGCAAAACTGCACAAAATATCAGGCTGGACATGGCAAAAACAGCATCAGGTTGCAATGTTCAGAGCAACAAAACTACATGCTACAGGAACTTATAAAAGCAAAGCATGGCATGGCATGAATCTACTCAAAGCATAGAACAAAAGTCCCTTACTGACCATAAGCCAAAAAGGATCAGAAAATATAGTAACACCCATGTCAATATTGAAAGTTTCATAATAGATTCAGCAACATGGCATGTCAAAACTGATAACAAGTAGGCATGTTTACAAGCTCAATGCACTCACTACAGAGCCTTATATGACAAACTAAGCATACATACATCAAGAAGACATGGCATAGAAGACATAAATGGCAAGAACAATAACATAGCATACATGGATCAACCACAACAACCTTGGCAAAATTGAATAACATGTAAACAATCTGCCAGGAAACATTTGATAGCAAAAGTAGAGCTCGATTGACTCAAGCTATGGCACTCCATAATTGCAAACAGGGGCATGGATGGATAGAGCACAACATTCTTAACAAAACATCCTTACTGAAGTATCTCAAAATATGCATGGATCTCTTGGTAGCATCAAGTTAACATGGCACCAAAATATCAGTAAAACAGAGCTGAAATCAGCAACATTAGGACACCTACTTTGCATGCTTGTGCTAGTCACCACATAGATCACAAAAATACATGGCATACACCCCTGGAAAGATGGCATGGCATATTACAAAACACATGTAGGACTCAAATTCATAGGGTGCACACATCAATCATAGCAAAAATAACAAAAGTGCAAGTTCTGTTAAGAAACAGAAACTAACATCACATAGCCCTCTTCCAACAGCATTTCGGGCATCAAGATGAGCTCAAATGAAAATGATGCAATGAGATGAAATGATCTACTCTTCGAGGCGAACATTTTGACATATTACAGACGCAAAACGGAGAAACGATGACAGAGTTATGATGCATAGAAAATGCCACAAAATAATTAACGGAAAAAACACTTAGATGAATTTAAAGGGGGGGAAAAGTCAACCCTCGAAGGGTCCGATCCAGATCCGGCCGGTCGACGGCGGATCTCGCCGGATCCGCGGCGAGACGGCGGCCGGAGGAGGGGGAAGGTCGGCGCGGCCCGGGCCGGCCGGCGACGGAGGAGGGGCGCCGGGCGACCGAGCGCGGCCGTCAGCGCTGGGTCACGAGAGGCGGGCGGCCGGAGGCGCCGGGCGGCGGCGTGGCCCGGCGGAGGAGGTGGCGGCACCGTGCCGCGGGCGGCGACGGGCGGTGGCGGCGGGCGGCGGGCAGCGTCGGCGGAGGAGGGCGGCGGCGCGACGAGGCTCCGCCGCGGCGGATGGAGCGGGAGGGCGGCTCTGGCGGGCGGCGGGCCTCAGGGCGGCGGCGGGCGGAGCCGCCACGTGGCGCGCTCCCGTGGCTGGAGCGGCGGCGGCGACAGTCCGCGCCGGGCGGACACGTCCGCGCGGGCGCAGAGGAGAAAACTAGGGTTAGGGGAAGAAGACCCGATTGGAATGGGGGTTTGCTTAAATAGGCATAGAGGGAGCTAGGAGAGTCCAAATGAGGTGTAGTTTTCGCCCACGATCGTGATCGAACGACGGAGAGCATGGAAGTGACTTAGATGGGTTATTGGGCTGTTTTGAAGGGGTGTTGGGCTGCAACTTAAAAGAGGCCTTTGCGAGAGTCGGTTAACCGTTGGAGTACCAAACGAGCTCCAAATGACCGAAACTTGACCGGTGGTCTACGGTGGTATACCAAGGCCACTGGACAAACCTCGGTCCATCCTGAGAAGGTTTAGTACCCGCACGGAAAAAGCGTAAAAGGGCCGCCGGGAGATAGGAGTGTCGGATTGCAAAAGCGGACAACGGAAAAATGCTCGAATCATTAGACGAACACGTATGCAAATGCGATGCACATGATGACATGATATAAAATGCATGACATGGACAAAATGCAAAAGAGGAAAAACCCAACCACGGAGGGAATATCATATCACAATGCCGAAAATGGCAAGAGTTGGAGTTACAAATATGGAAAGTTACGTCCGGGTGTTACAACACTCCACCACTACAAGAGGATCTCGTCCCAGATCTAGGACTGAAAGAACTCCGGATATTCGAACGGAGGTGATCCTCAGCGCCCGGTGGCTTCTCGGTCGGAATGGTGTGACCACTTCACTTTCAGGAATTTGATTGACTTGTTGCGAGTCTTGCGCTCGGTTTCTTCAAGAATAGCAACGGGTGCTCATGATAAGAGAGATCTCTTGAAGGTCAATTTCTTCGGTTGATAGTGCGTTCAGAGTCTTGAAGCACTTGCGAAGCTGTGACACGTGAAACACATCGTGCACGCTTGCAAAGTTGGATGGAAGCTCAAGTTGATAGGCGAGATCGCCTCTTTTGCCAATGATCTTGAAAGGACCCACGATCTAGGGGCAAGCTTCCTTTGATACCGGGCGGCGAGTGCCTTTCATTGAGAGACGCGGAGGTAGACATGGTCTCCGATTTCAAAAGCCACATCACGGTGCTTATCATCATAATAGTTCTTCCGCGCGATTATGCGGCTTTGAGATTCTCACGAATGACTTTGCACATTTCTTCTACTTCGTGATCAAGTCATTGCCAAGAAGTTGGCGCTCACCTGCTCTGCACCAATTGAGAGGAGTACGGCACTTTCGCCATAGAGAATTTCGAATGGGGCCTTGCCCGAACTCGCTTGGAAGCTGTTGTTGTAGGATAACTCGGCATATGGAAGACAATCTTCCCACTTCATACCGAAAGAAATGACACAAGCCCTGAGCATATCTTCAAGGATTTGATTAACTCGCTCAACTTGGCCACTTGTTTGAGGATAGAAAGCTGTGCTGAAATGAATGTTGGTGCCCATGGCCTTCTGAAATGAATCCCAAAACTTGGAGGTAAAGATGCTGCCACGGTCTGAAGAGATCACTTGAGGAATGCCGTGCAAGGAGACAATCCTGGAGGTGTATAGCTCTGCCAACTGAGCTGCTGTGATGGATTCTTTGATAGGAAGAAAATGAGCCACTTTAGTAAGCTTGTCAATGACAATGAAGATAGCATCATTTCCACGCTTGGACTTAGGAAAACCAGTCACGAAGTCCATTTCAATATGATCAAACTTCCATTCTAGAATAGCAAGAGGTTGAAGGAGACCAGCTGGTCGTTGGTGTTCTGCTTTCACTCTTCTGCAGACATCACACTCATTCACGAATTGAGCAATTTCTCGCTTCATTAGAGTCCACCAAAATGACTGCTTGAGGTCCTGGTACATCTTCGTACTTCCAGGATGAATGGATAGAAGCGAATTGTGAGCCTCGTTCATAATGACTTTTCTCAGATCACCCTTAGGAACCACAATCCGGTCCTCAAAGAAAAGAGTATCTTTGTCATCAATGTGGAAGCACTTGTACTTGGAAATGCCCTTGTCGATACCACGTTTCACCTTTTTCACCATGGCATCCAGGAGTTGAGCCTCACGAATCTGATCTTCCAAAGTAGGAGAGACTATGAGGTTGGCAAGAAGGCCTTGAGGAACAACTTGAAGATTCAGCTTGCGGAAAGCTTCACAGAGATCCGTTGGAAGGGCTTGAGGATTAAGCTGTTGCGAGAAGCCTTCCCGCTCAAAGCATCTGCAATGACATTGGCCTTGCCGGAGTATATTCAATACTTGGGTTGTACTCTTGAATCATTTCACCCATCGAGTCTGCGAGGTTGAGGTTGGGCTGAGTGAAGATATACTTGAGACTCTTGTGATCGGTGAAAATGTCCACTTTCCTTCCCAACAAGAGATGTCTCCATGTTATCAATGCATGGACAACTGCCGCCAACTCAAGATCGTGAGTGGGGTAGTTCTTTTCGTTGGGCTTCAACTGGCGAGAGGTATAAGCCACAGCTCTCTTCTCTTACATTAACACAGCACCGAGACCTTGAAGAGAAGCATCACAGAAAACTTCAAATGGCTTGGATTCATCAGGAGGAGTTAAGACAGGAGCTGTGACGAGTTTCTCTTTGAGAGTATTGAAAGCAACGTCACACTCAGGAGACCAGACATACTTCACATGCTTCTGGAGGAGGTTGGAAAGAGGCTTTGCAATTTTGGAGAAGTTCTCAACGAATCTTCGGCAATAGCTTGCAAGACCGAGAAAACTGCGGAGCTGCTTGACATTCTGAGGAGGTTCCCAATTCACAATTGCGGACACCTTCTCGGGATTAACAGCGATGCCCTTGGCGGAGATGATATGGCCAAGATAAAGCACTTCATCAAGCCAAAATTCACATTTGGAGAACTTCGCATAGAATTGATGCTCTCTGAGCTTGTCTAGCACCAATCGCAAATGTTTGGCGTGATCCTTCTTATTCTTGGAGAAGACCAAAATATCATCAAGATAGACCAAGACGAATTCATTGGTGTAGGGGTTGAAGATGAAATTCATCATCCGAGAGAATGTTGGAGGAGCATTGACAAGGCCGAAAGACATGACAGTATATTCATAAGAACCAAAGCTTGTTCTGAATGCTGTCTTGGGAATATCTTATTCACGAATGCGAATCTGATGATAACCCATACGAAGGTCAAGCTTGGAGAACACTTTAGCACCTTTGAGTTGCTCGAAAAGCTCATTGATGTTGGGAAGTGGATACTTGTTCTTGATTGTCTTCTTATTCAATGGACGGTAATCGACGCAAAGTCGGTCCGTGCCATCCTTCTTCCGACAAAAGAACACCACAACCCCAAGGAGATGAACTCGGTCCGATCAAACCCAGACGCTCTTGTTCATCGAGCTGCTTCTACAATTCCTTCAGCTCATCAGGTCCAAGCTTGTATGGACGCTTGCAAACGGGTTCATGCGGGCTCAAGATCGATAACGAACTCAAGCGGCCGATGAGGAGGCATACCCGAAGCTCTTCTAGAAAGACATCTTGGTACTGCAAACGATCGGAATCGAGAGATAGCATCCAATTCGCCCTTCTCATTGAGAGAAAACAACCAATGGTTTCATCACGAAGCGCATAGATTGTCACATCATTAGGGAGTGAGTCAATTGAATTTCCCGGTAGCACAATCAAGCCGAGCTTTGTCTTTGAGAAAGCCAGATCCATTCCAAGATACCAACTTAGCACGCCTCGATGCGGCTATATCTCCCATGTGTCGAGGCACGACTTAGAGGCATAACCGCATTGAAAGCAATGTCGCAAGTGAGGTAATCTTCACACAACCCATGTAATACATAAGGAAAGAGATACATAGTAGGCTTACAATGCCACGCCACACACAAGACATAAATAAACATCCATCATTCGAGTACACTCAAGGTCCGACTACGGAACCAAAATAAAAGAAGATACCCCAAATGCTACACAGATCCCCGATCGTCCCAACTGGGCACCACTATCGATCATCGGGAAAAGACACATAGTAACGACCACGTTCTTCGTCGAACTCCCACGTGAGCTCGGTTGCGCACCTGCACCGCATCGCGACACCGCAACTGTTTTGGAAGTATCTGTGAGTCACAGGGACTCAGCAATCTCACACCCGCGAGATCAAGACTATTTAAGCTTTTAGGAAGGACAAAGTAGTAAGGTGGAGTTGCAGCAAGCGACTAGCATATATGGTGGCTATTTCGCAAAAGAGAGCGAGAAGAGGAGCAAAGCACGGTTGTGAAACTAGTAGCGATCAAGAAGTGATCCTGAACTACTTACGTCAGACATAACTCCAACACCGTGTTCACTTCCCGGACTTCGCCGAGAAGAGACCATCACGGTTACACACGCGGTTGATGTGTATTTTATTCGAGGTCAACTTCGGGTTTTCTACAACCGGACATTAACAAATTCCCATCTGCCTCATAACCGCGGGCACGGCTTTCGAAAGATATTACCCTGCAGGGGTGTCCCAACTTAGCCCATAATAAGCTCTCACGGTCAACGAAGGATATTCCTTCTACCGGAAGACCCGATCAATCTCGAATCCCGGACTACAAGACATTTCGACAGAATAAAACAAGACCAGCAAAGCCGCCCGATTGTGCCGACAAATCCCGATAGGAGCTGCACATATCTCGCGTGGGCACATCCGGATGAGACAGGCTACGAGTAAAACCAAGCCTCGAGTTTCCCGTGGTGGCCCATGAAGCGTTCGGTTCGGGCCAGACTCGAAGGAGCACCGTCCGGGGTTAAATAAAGATGACCCTCGGCTCGCGAAAACCCGGTGAAAAAGGCTTAGGTGGCAAATGGTAAAACCAATGTTGGGCCTTCTTTGGACGAGTCTTATTCAAAGCGAACTGTCAAGGGGGTCCCATAAATCACCCAACCGTGTAAGGAACGCGAAATCAAGGAACATAACACCGGTATGACGGAAACTAGGGTGGCAAGAGTGGAACAAAACACCAGGCATAAGGCCGAGCCTTCCACCCTTTACCAAGTATATAGATGCATTAAATATAGCAGATATATATTGTGATATCCCCAACAAGTAAACATGTTCCAATAAGGAACAACATCTCCATGTTCCAACAAGGAACGAACTTCAGCTTTACCTGCAACTAGCAACGCTATAAGAGGGGCTGAGCAAAGCGGTAACATAGCCAATCAACGGTTTGCTAGGAAAGGATGGTTAGGGGCTGACATGGCATTATGGGTGGCATGATATAGAAAGTGGTAGGCATCGCAGCATAGGCACAGCAAAAGAGCGAGCAACTAGCATAGCAAAGATAGAAGTGATTTCGAGGGTATGGTCATCTTGCCTGCAATGTTCTCAGAGTTGTCGAAAGCTTGATCCTCGTAAGCGTTCTCAACAAGTTCCTCGTTCACATACTCATCTCCTGGCTCTACCCAAAGCAACAACACAAACTAAGGAACCACAATAAATCACGGTGCAATGCACAATCAACATGATGCAAAACATGGCATGATATG
The DNA here is from genome assembly GCA_021605205.1 of Aegilops longissima. Classification (NCBI taxonomy): domain Eukaryota; kingdom Viridiplantae; phylum Streptophyta; class Magnoliopsida; order Poales; family Poaceae; genus Aegilops; species Aegilops longissima. The sequence goes on from CM038680.1 coordinate 428,501,974, forward strand.
CGGGATGTGATATGCAATGCGTATGCGTGCTCTGGAAGGAAAATGACGAACCAGGCATCAACTTGGCAAACCAAGTATGCCACTAGAAAGATGAGATGATTTCGGTTGAAATCGATATAAAGATCACCGGAATCGGATGCACGGTTTGCAAATGACAAGCAAAACAAGAATGGCACAAATCTGCCATTAACAGCATGATGCTACTTAGCAAGCAACAATAAATTAAGCTACTGCACCCAAACGTATCAAAAAAGTATATGGCAGTGATCTACACAAGACGCTTGACAAAAGATGAGCACTGAGCTACGGCTAGTTCACATAATAACAGGTTCAAACAAGCATGGCAAAAGTGCACAAAATATCGAAATGGACATGGCAAAAACAGCATCAGTTGCAATGTTCAGAGCAACAAAACTACATGCTACAGGAACTTATAAAAGCAAAACATGGCATGGCATGAATCTACTCAAAGCATAGAACAAAAGTCCCTTACTGACCATAAGCCAAAAAGGATCAGAAAATATAGTAACACCCATGTAAATATTGAAAGTTTCGTTAACAGATTCAGCAACATGACATGTCAAAAACTGATAACAAGTAGGCATGTTTACAAGCTCAATGCACTCACTACAGAGCCTTATATGACAAACTAAGCATACATACATCAAGAAGACATGGCATAGAAGACATACATGGCAAGAACAATAACATAGCATACATGGATCAACCACAACAACCTTGGCAAAATTGAATAACATGTAAACAATCTGCCAGGAAACATTTGATAGCAAAAGTAGAGCTCGATTGACTCAAGCTATGGCACTCCATAATTGCAAACAGGGGCATGGATGGATAGCGCACAACATGTTTAACAAAACATCCTTAATGAAGTATCTCAAAATATGCATGGATCTCTTGGTAGCATCAAGTTAACATGGCATCAAAATATCAGTAAAACAGAGCTGAAATCAGCAACATCAGGACACCTACTTTGCATGCTTGTGCTAGTCACCACATAGATCACAAAAATACATGGCATACACCCCTGGAAAGATGGCATGGCATATTACAAAACACATGTAGGACTCAAATTCATAGGGTGCACACATCAATCATAGCAAAAATAACAAAAGTGCAAGTTCATTGAAAACAGAAACTAACATCACATAGCCCTCTTCCAACAGCATTTCGGGCATCAAGATGAGCTCAAATGAAAATGATGCAATGATATTAAATGATCTACTCTTCGAGACGAACATTTTGACATATTACACGCGCAAAAGGGAGCAACGATGACAGAGTTATGATGCATAGAAAATGCCACAAAATAATTAACGGAAAAAACACTTAGATGAATTTAAAGGGGGGAAGTCAACCCTCGAAGGGTCCGATCCAGATCCGGCTGGTCGACGGCGGATCTCGCTGGATCCGCGGGCGGACGGCGGCCGGAGGAGGGGAAGGTCGGCGGGCGGGCCGGCCGCGGCCGACGGAGGGCGGCGCCGGCGACCGGAAAGGCGGGAGCGGGTCACCGAGAGCGCCGCGCCGGAGCGGGCGCAGCGGCGGCGTGGCGGCCGGAGGAGGTGGCGGCGCCATGCGCGCGGCGACGGCGCGGTGGCGGTCGGCGGCGGGCAGCGCCGCCGAGGAGGCGGCGGCGCGACGAGGCGGCGGCCGCGGCCCGATGGAAGCGAGGGGGGCGGCTATGGGCGGCAGGCCTCAAGGGCGGCAGCGGGCGGAGCCGCCACGTGGCGCGCTCCCGTTGGCTGGAGCGGCGGCGGCGACGTGTCCGCGCGCCGGCGGACACGTCCGGCCGTGGCGCAGAGGAGAAAACTAGGTTAGGGGAAGAAGACCCGGATTGGAATGGGGGTTTGCTTAAATAGGCATAGAGGGAGCTAGGAGAGTCCAAATGAGGTGTAGTTTTACCACACGATCGTGATCGAACGACGGAGAGCATGGAAGTGACTTAGATGGGTTATTGGGCTGTTTTGAAGGGTGTTGGGCTGCAACTTAAAAGAGGCCTTTGCGAGAGTCGGTTAACCGTTGGAGTACCAAACGAGCTCCAAATGACCAAACTTGACCGGTAGTCTGGGTGGTATACCAAGGCCACTGAACAAACCTCGGTCCATTCGAGAAGGTTTAGTACCCGCACACGGAAAAAGCGTAAAAGGGCCACCGGGGAGATAGGAGTGTCGGATTGCAAAAGCGGACAACGGAAAAATGCTCGAATCATGAGACGAACACGTATGCAAATGCGATGCCCATGATGACATGATATAAAATGCATGACATGGACAAAATGCAAAAAGAGGAAAAACCCAACCACGGAGGGAATATCATATCACAATGCCGAAAATGGCAAGAGTTGGAGTTACAAATATGGAAAGTTACGTCCAGGGTGTTACACCGTTGCTCCTCGGATGAGCAACAGAAGCAAAGCAGACCTTGGCGCCAAGATCTTGGACGTACTGCTTGAAGGTGCGACTCGTGAACTTTGTGCCGTTGTCGGTGATGATCCGGTTAGGAATCCCAAAACGGCAAACAATTGACTGAAGAACTTGATCGCCGATCGGCTGTCACCTTCCTCACGCTTCCACTTCCGGCACTTTGTGAACTTGTCGATTGCAACGCATAAGTACTCAAAGCCCCGACAGCTCGGGATAGGGGCCGAGGATGTCGAGCCCCGTAACAAAAATGGCCAGGATAAAGGGATCGTCGGAGAGCTTGAGCTGGCTGGTGTATCTGCTTGGAATGGGCCTGCACGCTTCACACTTGGTTACTTGTGCGATTGCATCCGGAGGGCTGTCGGCCAGAACAAACCTTGCCGGAAAGCTTTGCCGGCAAGTGCTCTTGCGCCAATGTGGTGACCACATATGCCTCCATGTATCTCTGCCAACAGCTTCTGTCCATCTTCCCGGTGAATACACTTCAATTTCACACCGTTGAGTCTTCTTCTGTACAGCGTGCTATCGACAAACTGGTACATACTTGACTGCCGGGCTACTCTCTCCGCTTCTTCTTGCTCTTCGGGAAGTTCTCCTATCTGAAGGAAATGGACGATCTGCTGCGCCCATGCTGGAGCTTGCGGCTCGACAACAAGGACTAAAGGCACATCTGTTGCTGCGGGAACATTAGCTTCTACGGCAAGAACCTGTGGTTCATCCGGAGCTTGATGTTCCCCGACAAGCTTGTCGGAGCAAAACTTGTCGGGAGCGTCTGCTTCAACGAAGCAAACCCTAGGGCTTGTCGGAGCAGACTGCTCCTCAGCATTTTTGGTGTTGAACATGGGGACCTTCGCGGCGGCGGCTTCGGGAAGCTCGGCCGGGAAGTAGTCTCCAGAAATCAACTTCCTCTTCTTGTTCTGTCCAGTTGATGGCGTTACAGTTGGTTGAGTCAGCTTGAGCACAAAAATCCCTGGTTCCACAGGTAACTTGAGTGCGGTGCACTTTGACAGGCCATCAGCAATGTCATTCTGAGCTCTTGGAACATGTTCCATTTGCAGGCCTTCAAAGTGTTCTTCTAGATTTCTCACTTCATCGACGTAGGCTTCCATCAACGGACTCTGATAATCTTTGTTCACTTGGCGGACGACAAGCTGCGAGTCACCCCTGACAATGAGCTTCCTGATCCCAAGGTCCACTGCTATCCTGAGTCCGGCAAGCAAGCCTTCATACTCTGCGGTATTGTTTGTTGCTTGCTCCTTGGGAAAGTGCATCTGGACTATGTACTTGAGGTGCTCTCCGGTGGGTGCGATAAGCAAGACGCCAAGACCGGCGCCTATATGAGAAGGCACCATCAAAGTACATCAGCCACTCTTTACTTGCTTTCTTGATGGGGATACTGCTTCGAAATTTCTTCATCTTGCGTCGGCGCCCATTCTGCTATAAACTCTGCCAATGCTCGCTTTGGATAGTTGAAGTGCTTTCAAACTTGAGGCCAAAGCTTGATAGTTCCAAAGCCCACTCGACAATCCTGCTGTTGCTTCTGGATTTTGCAATATCCTTTTCAGCGGAAAGCGAGTGACGATTGTGATCTCATGTGCTTGGAAGTAATGGCGCAGCTTTCTCGAGGCCATGAGGAGGCCGAAAAGCAGTTTCTGCACACCAGAGTACCTTGACCTAGCCCCCTGTAGAAGGGAACTGACAAAGTACACTGGGCGCTGCACCATCCTTTTCTGAATCTTCTCGCTCATCTGCGCAGATCCGTCCTTGTCGGGACCAGAGCTTGACGGTGAAGCCCCCTGCTTGTCGCTGGATGTATCTGCCATGGTTGCCGGCTCATCGTCCGCCTCCCTTTCCGCTACTAACGCAGCACTAACCACTTGATTGGTTGCTGCTATATATAGCAGCAACTTCTCTTGTGGCCTAGGTGCAACAAGTATTGGAGTGGAGGACAGGTACCTCTTTAAGTCCTGCAGCGCAGCCTCCGCTTCGGGAGTCCATTTCATTGGACCTGCCTTTTTCAAAATCTTGAAAAATGGCAGTATGCGCTCAACAGACCTAGAGATAAACCTGCCGAGAGCAGCCACGCAACCGCAAGTCTTCGTACATCCTTGACGCGCTTTGGTGCTTCAATCTGCTCAATGGCCTTGATCTTGTCGGGATTGGCTTCAATTCCCCGCTGAGACACGAAGAACCCGAGAAGCTTGCCGGAAGGAACTCCAAACACGCACTTCTCGGGGTTGAGCTTGAGGTTGATCTTGCGCAGATTTGCAAAGGTCTCATCCAAATCTTGAACCAGAGGTGCTTTGTCCTTGCTCTTGACCACTATGTCATCCATGTAGGCTTCTACATTTCTGTGCATTTACGGCTCAAAAGCGTCATGGACTACTCTTGCAAACGTTGAACCAGCATTCTTTAGCCCAAAAGGCATCCGTATAAAACAGTAAGTACCACATGGGGTGATGAATGCGGTTTTCTCTTCATCTTCTTCTGCCATGAAGATCTGATGATATCCTGAGTATGCATCAAGAAATGAAAGCAAATCACATCCAGCCGTGGAGTCAACAATCTGGTCGATGCGCGGCAAGGGAAATGGGTCTTTGGGACAAGCTTTATTAACATCTGTGAAGTCGATACAGAGTCTCCATTTCCCATTTGCCTTGCGAACAACTACAGGATTGGCCAACCACGTAGGGTGGAGCACTCCTCTGACAAGGCCTGCTGCTTCCAACTTCTTGATTTCTCTCGCAATGAATTCTTGGCGCTCCACTGCCTGCTTCCTGACTTTCTGCTTGACGGGCCGTGCATGAGGACAGACAGCTAGGTGGTGCTCAATTACTTTCTTGGGAACACCGGGGATGTCAGACGGTTGCCATGCAAACACATCGACATTCGCCTGCAGAAAGCAACGAAGCGTGCCTTCCTATTTGGTCGAGAGTGGCACCGATGGTGAAGGTACCACCAGTGCCGCCCACCTTGGCGGCACCCTCTTGGTCTTCGTGGAGCTGCCATCGCCTTCTTGCACTTGCCGTGGAGCTCGATGGTTCGTCCTCGACGGTAGCGCAGCACCAAGAGGTGCGCTTGCCGTGAGTGGGCATCGAGCTCTTGCCGAACAAAGTGGTCTTCTTCTTCCCCCCGGGAGCTTCAGCGGCAAGTGATCTGCTATCTGTCGCAGCTGCTGCTTCCCGGTAAATCTTGTCGGCGCAGATAAGAGCATCTTTCTTGTCGCCATGAACAGAAATGACACTTATCGGGCCTGGCATCTTGAGCAAGTTGTATGCATAATGAGAGGCCGCCATGAACTGGCGAGTCTTTGGACGCCAAGTATTCCATTGTAGGGCAACGGAAAATCAGCAACGCCGAACGTGACCCTCTCGGCCCTGAAGTTTAGCTCGCTGCCAAATGTTACCGCAGCGTGATCTTCCCTTTCGCTTGCTCCTTCCTCGGTTGATTCCTTGAATGTGCCGTCTCTTCGAGCTCATTGTCAAGGATTTGAAGCTTCGGAGCACCGCGAGGAGATCAGGTTTAAGCCGGCCCCGCCGTCAACTAGCATCTTGGTGACCTTGAGGTTGCGGATAGTTGGTGAGACCAACATCGGCAAGCACCCGACCGCAGTTATGCGATCAGGGTGGTCCTCAATATCAAAGATGATAGGCGTGCTGGACCACTTCAAAGGCCTGCGTGACTCTACAGATGGTTCTGCTGCATTAACCTCCCGCATCCATTGCTTGAGCTGGCGGTGTGAGGTATGCAGAGAAGCACCGCCGTCAACGCAGAGAACCTCCGTGGCTTTCTGAAACTCCTGCTCATCGGCTTCATCATCATCCATGTCTTCATCGTCATCGTCGTCTTCATCCTTGTCGCGGCCGCGGGGAGGTCTGTCTCCTTGCCGCTGCTTGGCCTTGCCGCGGCGTCCTCCCCGGCCGGGTCGCTTCTTGCTAGCTGCCCAAAGACCTTCTGGGCCTTCTCCTTGTCGCGCCCTCGTACTCAGCTTTCATTGTTCAACAAGCTGCTCGACCTTCTTGCAGCTCTAGAGGTCGTGACCCTTGGTGCGGTGAATCTTGCAAGATTGCTTTTTGGAGCTGTCACCTTGTCGGCGTCGCCCACAAAGCTTGCGATCGGCGCCAGCGGCAACCTCCTTGCCGGAGCCACCAGCTTTGGCTTTCTTGGCGGCACCACCGTTGCCGGACTGCTCGACAACTAGTACTTCTTTGCTCTTCTTCCTTCGGTTGTTCCGCCGCCGACTCTTCCTTGCCGGGGCGGTCTCCTCACTGTCAGATCCCGCTTTTGCGTTCTCTCCTGGGAGTCTCCTCCCTTCCTCAGCACGTGCACACTTGTCGGCCAAGGCATACAGCTCACTGACGTCCTTGACTTTGCACATCGCCATCTCTTCCCTCATCCTGCGGTTCCGCACATTTTGATGAAACGCGCTGATCACCGCGGCAGGGTGGACATCTGGGATGTTGTAGTGTACACGGCTGAATCTCTGGATGAACTTGCGCAGGGACTCTCCTTCCTTCTGGGCGAGCAGATGAAGGTCACTCTCTTGGCCATGAGGCTTGTGGCCGCCTGTGAAGGCGCCGACAAACTGATGGCATAGATCTGCCCAAGAGGATATGGAGCTGTCCGGCAAGTGCATGAGCCAAGATCTGACATTTGGCTTGAGTACCAGCGGGAAGTAGTTGGCGAGGATCTTGTCGTCTCGTCCCCCTGCAGCTTGCACCGCGATGGTGTAGATGCTGAGGAACTCCGATGGATGCGTCCTGCCATCATACTTCTCTGGCACGTCTGGCTTGAAATTTTTCTTGTCGGGCCACTGGACTTGCCGCAGCTCACGAGTGAACGCAGGGCAACCTACCGCGTACGGCAAGTCACCTGGTTCCCCTGGCGCATGCACGTCAACAGAGGGTCCAGCGCACTGGTCGGATTGACGCCGCGCTTCTCTTGGCGCTTCGATCGCGAAGTTCGAAGCGTCTTCTTGTTGCCGTTCTTGAAGAACTTGGCGCTGATCACGGCGAGCCCGTGGATCCGATGAAGCGGTGGAGTCGCTGTCGAGGTGGATCCGACGAGTCGGCGATCTTGGCCTTCTGGATGGAGAGTGCATGGTGGTTGCACCCCCATAGGTTTCGTCGCCACCGGCTCGTGCCTTGTCGTCTCGCCGCAGCAAGGATGCAGTTGGTTTCCGCGGGGCATCGCCGTTGGCAAAGCCGATGAGACTTTGAATGGTGGCCCTCCATTCGTCGACCTTGTCGGCTGTTGGAGGGTAGTCTAGAAGCAGTTGAGCTCTTGCCAAGGCTTCTGCTGGAGTGGTGGGTGGCAAAGGCGTATGGTGTGAGGAGCGGGATATGCTCGGACTTCTAACCAAGTTAGAAGGAGCAGCATCCCGTCCAGGCGACCGTACCCCGCTCGTGCCAGCATGCTGGTCTGCATGCTGGTCTTGAGGGCTTCGGGATCCTCCAGCTTGGCCTTGATCCAACGAACGTATGGCGCTGCGAGCACCATGACGCTGTCGGTCTCGCGCCTCCTGAGATGGACGCGGTACGTATCCGGACGCCGAGGTCTGCGCCGCCTTGTCCTTGGACTTGGCAGCGTCGTGGGCGCCCTCCTCGACGCCCGTTCCTCCGCCAGCGTCTTCCCCACCACTCGTCATCTCTGGTGGTGGTGGGTTTGACGCGGACGGCTCTGCTGCCGCCGAAGCCTTCTTCTTCGGTGGCATGTTGATGAAGATGATGAAGATGTTGCTCGTGTGAACACCGGATCAGGTTCACACAGCCTCGACGCCCCCTACCTGGCGCGCCAAAGATGTCGGGGAAGCTGATCATGACCCACGAACACCTATGGGACCTGGCGGACCGAGTCCCTTTTGGTTCGGTGGGGGGGCGGAGATTGCACGAAGAGCAGATCGAGGTGATGCACACGAGCAGTTTACCCAGCTTCGGAGCTCTCCGGAGAGATAATACTCCTACTTCTGCTTGGTTGATTGTATTGTTTTCTTGCTAGGGAGCAATGAGAGCAACAAAACCTAGCTTGAGAGTCTCTAGTCTCGAATGAGCCGAATGAGCCGAACCGAACCCCCTCTACGTTGCGCATGGGCCTCCTTTTATAGGCTCAAAGGGGTCACCACAAGTGGCAACGTAGATGAGGGTACAAATGGAAAAACAGTAGATGGTACACCTACTTGTATAGTGCATTCTACCTAACTCTGATGGCAAGGGACAAAAACATTAAATGCCCGTCCCTGTCGCCTAAACAGTGCAACAGGGACCGTCAGGTGCGCCACCGTTCGCCATGATGGTAAGCTCGTCAGCACCGCTTATTGCTGCTCCCCGCTGGCTGCACAGCCTCTTGACACGTATGCCTGGAATGGCCTCATGGCGACACGTTGGTGGATGAGCTGGAGCGAAGATGAAGAGAGGTTGCCTGCCGCGGCAAGCACCTTGTCGCGGCTGAATCCTTGTCGCGCTCGGGAGCTTGTCGCTCACCAAGCCTTCCCGGCAAGCTCCTCTTGCTGGGGTCTTGTCCTCTGCGTGCCTTGAGTGGCCTTCCCGGCAAGCTCCTCTTGCCGGGGCCTTGTCTTCTTGGTTAAATACTTTGTTCTTGAATGGCTCCAAAGGAACCACGGAGGATCTTGATGGTCACTAGGCAGTCCTGCCGCGGGGTGCTGCAACTGCCCGTGCATGAGTTCGGGATACTAGGGTACCCCTACTCTAGTACACCTGTCGGACCGAGTCCCTTTTGGTTCGGTGGGGGGCGGAGATTGCACGAAGAGCAGATCGAGGTGATGCACACGAGCAGTTTACCCAGCTTCGGAGCTCTCCGGAGAGATAATACTCCTACTGCTGCTTGGTTGATTGTATTGTGTTCTTGCTAGGGAGCAATGAGAGCTACAAAACCTAGCTTGAGAGTCTCTAGTCTCGAATGAGCCGAATGAGCCGAACCGAACCCCCTCTACGTTGCGCATGGGCCTCCTTTTATAGGCTCAAAGGGGTCACCACAAGTGGCAACGTAGATGAGGGTACAAATGGAAAAACAGTAGTTGGTACACCTACTTGTATAGTGCATTCTACCTAACTCTGACGGCAAGGGACAAAACATTAATGCCCGCCCCTCGCCTAAACAAAGGCAACAGGACCGTCAGGTGCGCCACCGTTCGCCACGATGGTAAGCTCGTCGGCGCCGCTTATCGCTGCTCCCCGCTGGCTGCACAGTCTCTTGACACGTACGCCTGGAATGGACTCATGGCGACACGTTGGTGGATGAGCTGGAGTGGAGATGAAGAGAGGTTGCCTGCCGCAGCAAGCACCTTGTCGCGGCTGAATCCTTGTCGTGCTCGGGAGCTTGTCGCTCACCAAGCCTTCCCGGCAAGCTCCTCTTGCCGGGGTCTTGTCCTCTGCGTGCCTTGAGTGGCCTTCCCGGCAAGCTCCTCTTGCCGGGGCCTTGTCTTCTTGGTTAAATACTTTGTTCTTGAATGGCTCCAAAGGAACCACGGAGGATCTTGATGGTCACTAGGCAGTCCTGCCGCGGGGTGCTGCAACTGCCCGTGCACGAGTTCGGGATACTAGGGTACCCCTACTCTAGTACACCGACACACTACTCTGATGAAAGGCAAAGTCATGATACGAGGATGGAATATGTATGAAAAACTGGACGGCTTGACATATTCACACCTATGATGTGGTAACTAAGAAGAAGGCAGTTCAACAAATTAGAAGCACTGCAAGCTAGACACCATATGGAAGGTGCAATTAATATCACTCTACCAAGTTAAAACTGTCTCGTCATAGGTGGCGTTCATCAAACTAGAAGCACTACATGCTAGAAATCATATTCAAGACGCAAACCAATATCACACTGCCAACTTAGAGGTCCCATCATAAGTGACTGATGCAGGATACACAAGAAGAGTAGTTTGATGTAAGAACATGGTGTGTACCAAAAACAGGAAAGCGTGTCATATTCACACATATCATGTGTAAGCTAAGCAGATGCAATTTACACTAATTAGGAGCAATACAAGCTAGACACCATATGCAACATGCAACCAGATATCACACTGCCAAGTTAGAGCAAGCACCTTGGATGGTGGAGTAGGGGAGCGGAGACTTGGACCTTGTAATGCACGAGCAATACAAGGAGAAGTCATACAGATGCTCCATTTACGTTGCTGCAGAGGACCACCATCATCGCCTTCCTTACTCTTTTCCTTCCTCTTTTTTTATTTTGCCTTGTCAAGTCAAACTCACAAGAAAAAGGAATAAAATTTGCTCTTCAGAACTCATTGATGCATGATACTGACGAACACTACTTTCATGTAAGGCATCCGCATGATAGGAGGATGGAATATGTATGAAAAATAGGATGGCATGAGATATTGACATGTATGATGTATAAAGTGTAAACTAAGCACAAGATGTTTGAACTTGTTAGAAGCAATGCAAGCTAGAAACCATATGAAAGATGAAACCAATATCACTCTGCCAAATTAAAAGGGTGGCCTAACAAATGTATTTGACCAAATTAGAAGCAATACATGGCAGCAGGCTAGAAATAATGTGCAATATGCAACGAATAAAGGTGTCTCATTGTATGTGATTGATGCAGGATACAGAAGAGAGGTAGTTTCGTGTAAGAACATGGTTAACAGATAGATGTAGTGTGTACCAAAAATAGGAAGGCATGTCATATTCACAAGTATAATGTGTAAACTAAGCAGATGTAATTTACCCCAATTATAAGCATTACAAGCTAGACACCGTATGCAACATGCAACCACATATCACACTGCGAAGTTAGAGCAAGCACCTATGATGGTGGTGCAGGGGAAGTGCGGTCTTGAAGTACAGAGCTACGTTCAATATCTTCATTTAGGCTTGTTGTTTCTTGAGAATCATGTGGAGAGGATGAAACTGCACCCTTTATAAGAGTAGCACTTCTCGTACTAACCCACGGGCGTGACTGTCTCATCATAAGCGATAGATGCAGGATACACAAGAACAGTAGTTTGATATAAGAACATGGTATGATAGGCAGATGTAGTATGTACCAAAAACAGGAAGGCGTGTCATATTCACATGTATAATGTGTAAGCTAATGAGATGCAATTTAACAAATTAGGAGCAAGGTAGGCACCATGTGCAACATGCAAACAGATATCACACTGCCATGTTAGAGCAAGCACATGGGGTTGTGGAGTAGGGAGATGACATTTGGAACTTGCACTGCAGTAGGAGTAGTAGGAGAATCTGCAGAGATCATCTGTTTTGGTTGCTCCAGAGGACCACCATCATTTCGTGCCTTCATCCTTTTATATTTTTCCTTGTCAAGTAAAAACACAAGAGAAATAAATGAAATTCGCACTTCCAAATTCGTTGATGCAAGATACTAACGAACACAACTTTTATGTATGGCAACCACATTGTAGGAGGATGGAATATGTTTGAAAACACTAAGCAGAAGGCATTTCAACAAATTGGAAGCAATGCAATCTAGACACCATATGAAAGATCCAACCAAAATCACTCTACCAAGTTAGATGTGTCTCATCATAAGTGGCACTTCAAGAAATTAGAGGCAATACATGTTTGAAATGATATGCAAGATGCAACCAATATTACACTGTCAACTCGAAGGTGTATCGTCAGAAGTGATTGATGAGGGATACACAAGAAAAGTAGTTTGATGTAAGAACATGGTTAATAGAAAGACGTAGTATGTACCAAAAACAGGAAGGCATGTCATATTCACAGGTATAATGTGTTAACTAAGCAGATGCAATTTACCCTAATTAGAAGCATTACAAGGTAGACACCATATGCAACATGCAACCACATATCACACTGCCAAGTAAGAACAAGCACCTGCGATGGTGGTGTGGGGGAATTGCTGTCATCAACTAGAGAGCTACGTTGACTATCTTCATTTAGCCTTGTTGTTACTTGACAATCATGTGGGGAGGATGAAACTGCACTCTTTAAACGAGTAGCGCGTCTCACAGTAACCCATTGGGGTGACTGTCTCATCATAAGTGATTGATGAGGGATATAAAAGAGCATTAGTTTGAGGTACGAACATGGTTAATAGACATATGTATGTATCAAAAACAGGAAGGCATGTCATTATCAAAGGTATAATGTGTAAAGTAAGCATATGCAATTTAACCAAATTGGAAGCAATACAAGCTAGACACCATATGCAACATGCAACCACATTTGACAAACGGGTTAAAGGAAGCACTGGATGGTTGTGTGTGGCAATTGAGATCATCAACTGCAGAGCTACGCCATCGTCTCCATCTACTGACACTGCACCCTTTAGAGCGCTGAAACGCTTAGTGCTTATCTTCGAATTACACTGGAGCGACTTCTGTATTTTCTTTTTTGTATTCATCAACATTACGTCAGAGTCTGAAATACCCTTGCATAAAAAAACAATAGTGTGAGTATGGGTGAAGTGTGTCCACAAGTAGTATAGTGTAATGGTAGCATATAGCAGGTTGGTGAGAAATAAATGGCGGGAGACATATGATAGCTCTACAACATGCATGGCACACGAAATTACTACAGGATTCTATGAAAATAACAGTCGATTGAAAACAAATAGGTTAGTCCATTTTTATGCACCGTCCGATGTACAAAGAACGGGCAGATCGCCTTCATCAACCTCCAGCCAGTCAGTATTACGATCTTCCTCGAAACGCCAGCGACCACCGGCCTAGTCCCCTGCCTCCGCCCTCCCCTCGACCTCACCTCACCACCGTGCTTAGAACCACCCCCGGCCATCCCGTCAAGCCTCGCCGACCTCCAGATCAGGCGCAAGCAGCTCCTGCGCATCACACCCCTATGATAGACACCGATGCGCCGCTTCCTCGGCGAACAGGTGGATTATGTGCTCCGCGCGCCTAAGCGGGTGCTGCTTCTTTTAATTGCGATTCGACTGACCCTGAATTGAAATCCAGGCAGGCTACAGACTTCTAGCAAAGGTGAAATAGTAAATGGGAGGAAACCTTCTGCATTTAGTATCATGAAGAAGATGCAGTAAGAAGTGCTTAACTAGTTTGTTTCATGGGATGAATATGGTGTGAGCAGAGACGTAATATTTGCATGAATAAGGGAAGAGGATTACCTCTTTCTACTGCTAGTGATGTGTACTCCTTCTGTTTTTCCAGTGATCTTCTTGTGGTTCGCTGGAAACGAGAAGTTGTGGAGGACGGTGGAGCATTGGACGAACCCATGGCCAAGTTGTTGAGTGTGTTGCGGTGGCCTTCTGTCGGCGGCGGGGAACCAGATTCATGGCGGTGAACGACGGTGTAGCGGGAACAGCTCCGATACGATGGACGGTTGCGACAGTGGAGCGGCAGCGGTGAGGCGCGGGACGGCGTGATCGAAGTGGTTCTGGTATGGCACACATCGGCATCGGCATAGTGGAGGCAGCTCTACCTCGTCTTCAGCTGCTAAGTCCTTGAGGGTGTTCCAGTTGCGGTTGCGTTGGACGACAACGTCGCGGTACCGGCTCCGGCGTGATGGAGGAGGGCGGCGGTGGATTGGGCGATATCGGGTGGACGACGGAGGAGGCTGGGGTTTCGCGGCTGGTGGAGAGGGCGTTTTGGCGCCCATGGAGTATCAATGGGGAAACAGAGGGAGGGGGAACTAAGGGGTAACAATGTTTCAGTTTTGGACGCGCTTGTTTGAAATTTGGGGAAAGTTACAAACTTTGCCCCCATCTAAAATTTCTGACATATTGCGGGTCGGGGGTAGGACAGTAATCTCAGGTGTCCCAAATGGTGGGCGGGATAGATTTCGCCCGAGCGCATGGGTGTTTAGGCCCCCACGGCGTATGAATGATTCTCAGAGGCAGTTGAGACTGGCGTCTTGGTGAATTTACAAACCTACCCCGGTTTAGAACTTTGGACATCGGCCCGATAGGCTACACGGGCCAGAGTCAGGACAGTAATTTCCTTTCCTACCACCAAACATTAATATCGCGCGGTTTCAGGTGACCAGAGGCTTATTTGGCGCTTCGTTCAATATTTGGTAGCAGAAGCATTAACATTTTCGGTTCTCTTGAATTGAACTTTCAGTATTTGTCAAACTTCACAAATATTTACTCTTGAAAATACTAAATCTACGATTATTTTGGAATGGAGGGGGTACATTTGATTATACATTGTGCACGAGTATATATTAAAAAATATGCAACTTACCTCGGTTCATGCATGGTTCCAGACATAATCTCCTTGGTTGCAAAAAAAAGTTAGACATGTGTATGAATATATAGCTTGTTCAATTGCACAACAAAGGTTGATGCCCCCTTTTAGATCTGATTTACAAATGCCATTATCTCGGGTTCAAATAGATGAATGCTCTTCCTACGCATTCGAATCTTCGAAGCCCCCTTTATGTTGAATTCAACATGTATTCTATTTCGTAGCTAGCTATTTGGAATGTATCCATGTATGTGACAAATGTATAAAGTGCTCCACACTAACATGGAGTACACTTATTAATGTTTATATATGAATTGCAAAAGCAATGCATTGCCTGTATTTCAAACCGCTCTCACTCTATGGATCGATAATATGAAATAAACACATGCACATGCTAGAATTCAATAGAGTATGGGTGTCTGATAGACCAATTTTTGTTCATACGCAAATTGCAAAATTCATGATCTCATCCAAAAATAATAATGCCATTTATATTTTAAATTAATGCGTAGAATCGCCTTTTACACGTAGATGCACTATGCCTCGGCCCGTTCTCACAAACGCGCTATATATCTCTCTATCTAACGCATAAGTGCACACACTTTATATGCATTGGCATTTCTCTTCCACACATGCTCATAATCTCTCCCGGGGTGTCTCACGCACATTCTCTCTATATATCTCTATCTCTTTCTGACTACTATGTACCACTCTTTTCACTAATCTCAGTTGGAAAACACTATTTCTCTCACATGCATATACACACACGCACGGTCTCTACTAGCCCTCTATACGCACATATATGTGCCTACTTGTCTCCCGCACGCGCATTATCTTTAGGCCTCTCTCACACACATTGCCCCCCCCCCCCCACAGACACACCTCTCTCTTAGTAGTTGGCAGATATGATTCCATCAAATCATTGGGTAGGATATCCCTGACTGTTAGGATGGATGGTAATACGAGGCAAAGTTTTACCCTAGTTCAGACCCTTGCAGTTGAGGAAAAAGCCTACTCTTGGTACTGTATATTAGTGATAGGGGTGTGTATAATGTACACGTGAATACCAGGCATTGTGCATGTGTGTATACTATCGACGAACTAGCCCCCAGGATTCTATAACATACTCGGGGCCTAGGGTTACAAATCATATATAGTCGGCTTATCACTAGTGGGGTAGAGTCCTCCACGACTCCGGTAGCTTCGTGTTGTACGTCAAGTCCTCCACATTGGTCTTCGTATAATGCGTCTCGGTCCAACCTGGTGCAGGATTGAACCGACCCATGAGTCCTCATGTTGACCCACCACAACTAGAAATGATGTGCCCGCCCCAACTAGAAATGATGTGCCCACCAGACCACACACGCAATCGGCCACTAAGAAAATAAGCATATACAATAGTACAATGTTATACATGAAAGTTAATTGCATGGTGCATCCAAAAATATTTGTTCTGCATTGTGAATGTTTATATTTTCTCCTATAATATTAGTCACGGGAAAGAGAAACGAAGGCCACATCTCTCCTTGTCTCCACCGGACACCCCCTCTTTCTACACCACTTTCACGTACGCACACAAACTATCTCTCGGCCCTCTAAAAGTATGCATGCCTGTCGGTATCAAAACCGGCGGATCTCTGGTAGGGGGTCCCGAACTGTGCATCTAGGCGGATGGTAACAGGAGACAAGGGACACGATGTTTTTACCCAGGTTCGGGCCCTCTCGATGGAGGTAATACCCTACTCCTGCTTGATTAATATTGATGATATGGGTAGTAGAAGAGTAGATCTACCACGAGATCAAGGAGGCTAAACCCTAGAAGCTAGCCTATGGTATGATTGTTGTTCGTCCCCACGGACTAAAACCCTCCGGTTTATATAGACACCGGATAGGTTAGGTTTACAGAGTCGATTACAATGGTAGGAGATCTACATATCCGTATCGCCAAGCTTGCCTTCCACGCCAAGGAAAGTACTATCCGGACACGGACGAAGTCTTCAATCTTGTATCTTCATAGTCTTGGAGTCCGCCGTGACGATAGTCCGCTATCCGACACCCCTAGTCCGGACTCCTCAAGAGCCCCGAACCAGGCTTCAAAGACGATGAGTCCGGTAGCGTTGATTGTCTTCGCATTGCGGCGGGTTCTTCTCCAAATTCCATATACTTGTCGAATAGTGTCCGCTTCTCGATAAATGTTGCGCCTCGGCTTCTGCGCCCAATAATGGCCATCTTCCACGTGTTTGAATGAATGCGAGAAGCCAGGGTATTTTTACAATTACCCCCCTAGCCGCGCAAATGAGCCGCTTATAAAAGGGGCAAGGATCTAGATCTGAGTCACACCATCCCCCCTTTGCGAGCTTTCATCGGAGCGCCTCGACCAAAGCCCATTCCATCATGGACAATCAACGCGGCTCCTCCTCTCGCGCCCCAGCCCCAGCCAGAAATTGGGAGAGATGCTCACCCCAAGATAGCGACCTAGTTATACTCAAGCCAAGGGATTTCTCCTCCGCCTTCATGGTTCCGTTCGAGCCGGACTTGCCACCTACAAGGGCAGAAAGCAAGCGGGGAGCGTCCCCGATCCCTCAAAAGGAGAGCGGGTGTGCTTCATCTCTTATCTAGTAAGGGGACTCGGATTTCCAATCCATCAGTTTCTCCGGGGGCTCTTGGAGTTCTACGGCCTCCAATTGCACCATCTTACTCCTGCCTCCATCTTGCACATCGCGGGCTTCGTGGCCCTTTGCGAACTGTTCCTGGGCGTCGAGGCTCATTTTGGGCTGTGGAAGAGAATATTCTGCCTAGTACCCCGTTCTCATGAGGGGTCAATATATCAAGTGGGCGGAGCCGAGCTATGGCGCATCGCGGGACCGGATACCTATCCGGAACCCCAAAGAAGGCGTCCAAGACCGGCCTTCGTAATGGTTTTACATGGAGGACGCCCCGCTGGGATCCTGTTCGGATCGGCCTTCCGGAGTTCAACAATGCTCCTCCGAAGAAGCGCCTAAGCTGGCGCCCTCGGAGCCCCCGGAGAGAAGATGATCGGGATGTCCATTATTTGATGTGCCGAATAAGGTTACTAGCTCATGCCGGATTGACCATGACAGGAGTCATGGCAATCTGCATTATGAGGGGAGTGCAGCCGCTCCAATACAGGGGCCACCCCATGTGGGACTTCAACGGGGAGGACGATGCCACCCGCCATGGCCGCAAAGGGCCAGGATCGGTCACCGAACTGGTGAAGGTCTTGTCTGCCATGTACAAAGGGAAGGAGGAGGATTTCCTCCGTGTCAATCCACTGAAGGAGTTTTCTTCGAATAATCCTCGAAGCTGGGTAAGAAAACATCGTTGTGACCTATCCGATCCATGTTCCCATGGTTAAATATCTCATTTCGTGGTTTCTCGCACAGAACTGCGCCCGGCTCAGGAGAAGATACAGCCCGCCCCACAACCCGAGGATCCGAACGGTCCCTCGATCCGACCTCCGAAGAGGACCCGAATATAAAGGTGGAGTTGATCGACGGGGTATTCCACAAACTTATCATCGACAATGCGTGGGTTGCCATTAGGGCTGATTACCCCGGAATACTTCCAGCCTCACAGGTAAATGAGACCGAGATCCCAAAAGCCTGATAACGACCCATCCATGCTTATTTTTGATCACCGTATAACAATGGTGCTTCGCAGGGGGTACCTTCGAGGCAGGAAGCCGAGCCCGCGGCGGCTGGCCAACAAAGGGCAGCGCGGCCCCGCAGGCTAAAAAGAAGTGCGGTCCAGATCGAAACTCCGCCGCAACGGTATGGCATGTCACCAAACTCCCAGGATTGATTCTTGGAAGGCGTACTAACGCTGATGCTCTTTTCAGAAAAAGAGCGCTCGCCGGAGTGAGTCCGGAGAGGCTCCCGATCGAACCTTCACCGGACAAGCTTCAAAGCCGGGTCCGGAGGCTGAGGCGAGCACGAGACGTGCGTCGAATGCTCCTCAGACAGAGGATGCCGACAGGTTGTCCGCCACCAACTCCGAGGTGGAGAGCGCCTTGAATCACAAAGCGCCACGGACAGTTCTTCGTGACGCATGTTTCTCCCAGAGGCCTTGAATGCCTTTGATTCGGAGATCGCATCTCCGTGCCGCCAAGATGGTCTAGCCAGAGCCACGGAGCAGTATGTGAAGGACATACGGGTAAGGAAATTTGACAGTTATATATGCCAGTAGCCCCCGAGACTTAAAATATGTAGAATAACTGATTTAAGGATCATTTTGTATGCAGGATCTTACAGAAAAGAATACCCGACTGTCCCAGGAGCTGAAAGAGTGTGGGGCCCAACTTGATGCCGCACTAGCCGCTACAGGGGGAGCCACAGAGACCCCCTCTGGTAATATATGCTTCAGAAGATAAATAATTTATGAAGTGCGGCGGGTGTGTAAATCTGACAAAAACATTGCAGATGGCGCCGGACTAGATCCGGACAAGCAACAACTCTTACGCCAGTTAAAGGCCGGCGAGAGCGTGCTTACGAGGGTGCGGCAGGAGAAGAATAACCTCCAAGATGCCAACACCAAGCTGGGTGAGGAACTAAAGGACGTTCGTGCCCAGTTAGTCGACCAGAAGGAGAATCGGCGGCTTGTCGCGGCATTTTCAAGAAGTGCTTGAGCGAACTTTGAAAGAGTTCGGCGAGGAAGGCGACTAACATAAACATGTATGTAGGTTTGCTCACAGGACGTCCTGAGGAGGAGATGCCCAATTCTTCGGGTGATCTTCTTCCCGAATGCGTCGGCTGCATGAACGAGCCGGCAGTGATGAAAGGCATCGGCCAGCCTTGTGGCTATCTATCTCCCTGCCCGAAGGCATTGGGGAGCTGGCGGAGCGGCTTCAAGGAGCGCGGCGGAGCTTCCGGCTATGGAAGATATCGGCCTGCCGTCAAGGCGCCAGGGAAGCCTGGGCAATGGTAAAGACGTTGTACACAAAGGCTGACCCAAACCACATGGGCGAGGTTGGACCTGTGGGGCCGGATGGGATGGAGATCCCTGTAAGCTTAGTGTACGACCAAGTAGAATTGGCCGCCAAGTATTCCCAGCAAGATTTTAAATTAGATAGCCTATTAGATGGCAATGAGGAGGAATACAATGAGTCGAGTTGACTATGTAAAAATATGACATGAAAGAATGTCTTCTAGCCGGATTGTAGATCGTTTGTTATGGCGGACCTTTTAGCTTCGACCTCCGGACCCAATAGTCCGGAGTGTGTCCGAATACCTTCATGGTTATATAAGAACCGTCGTATGTATGGAGACCAGGCGTAGGGGTCATTGTTGCTGTATCAGACAAGTGCCCAACTAGTTATGTTATATTACATGGGTAGTAAGAAACATCTTCCAGGGAGGTTCCGTTAAGGGTTCCTTTCGCTGGTATACATGCCCTAAAGTGCATGTCAAAGCTGCTATAAAAGCATAAAATCATCTGGGGGTAGATGGGTAAATAGTTAAAAATCATCTTTCAGTTCACCGACCGAATATTCCCTTAAGAACGCTAGCTTTAGGCTTCACCTAGTCTGAGGTACACATCTGGCTGACCCGGCAGTAACAATCGCAGAGGTGCTCCCTTTACCACCTAGCCGAACAATCAGGAACGTAGGGGTAAGCACAGGAGCCAGGCAACCCAGCTTGGCCAAAACTTAAGTCATATCGATGCATATAATGGTGAATAAAAGGTACATGCGGAAGTTTAACGCATGTGTTGGGCATGAAAGCCCGTATAAATAAGCTTCTATTAAAGAAGCCCCCAGGTATAATGAGCGGACAGCGCGTCAAGTGTGTCTTGTAAAAAAGCGCAAACGAGCCTCTAGATGCTTCAAGAAGAAGGAGGAAGGAGAGAAACAAAAGACAGCAAAAATAAAAAATATGGACGGAGGATGGAGACGAACTTGGAGTCCGGCACTTAGGCGAGAATCTTCAAGACGGGCTGCGCTCCATGGGTTCGCTCAAGTCGGTTATCCGATGTGTTTCAGAGGCGGTATGTTCACGGTCGTGACCTGGTCGATGATGAAGGGACCTTCCCATTTGGGCTTGAGTTTGTCCTTTTCTTGTCCGGCAGCGAGAACTAGTTCGCCAACGTTATAAGCTTTGGCCCGCATTTCCCTACTTTGATATCTTCGAGCCTGCTATTGATAGAATGCGGAACGAGCTTTTGCCACGCCGTGCTCCTCCTCCAATGCGTCCAACTGTCCTGCCGATCAAGCTCGGCTTCTCTTTCTTCATACATGCGCACGCCAGGTGAGTCATGTATTACGTCCCGTGGCAAGACTGCCTCTCGCCGCATACGATGAAGAATGGTGTGTATCCGTAGTACGATTCGCGTGGTCCGCAGCCCCAGTAGTACGGAGTCGAGCTCCTCAACCCAAAGGCGTGTTAGATTCCTTGAGGGACCGCACTAGTCCGGGTTTAATGCCGCCATGATTAGACCATTTGCCCGCTCGACTTGGCTGTTGGTTTGAGGGTGATAGACTGAGGCGTAATCGAGCTTGATGCCCATGTTTTTGCACCATGATTTGACCTCATCGGCCGTGAAATTGGTGCCATTATCAGTAATGATACTGTGGGGGACACCGTAACGGTGAACTACCCCTGATATGAAGTCTATCACTGGTCCGGATTCGGCCGTTTTAACAGGCTTGGCCTCTATCCATTTGGTGAATGTATCCACCATGACCAATATGTATTTTTGCTTGTGGGTTCCTCCCTTGAGGGTCCAACCATGTCAAGCCCCCAGACCGCGAATGGCCAGGTGATGGGTATAGTTTTAAGGGCGGTGGGTGGCATTTGGCTTTGGTTAGCAAAGAGCTGGCAACCGACGCATCGTTGGACTAAGTCCTGCGCATCTGCCCGGGCCATCGGCTAATAAAATCATGTACGGAAGGCCTTGTCTACAAGGGCCCGGGCTGCGGCGTGGTGCCCACCCAGTCCGGCCTGAATTTCAGCCAGGAGGTTTCGCCCTTCCTCTTCGGAGATACACCTTTGAAGGACTCCCGTAGTGCTTTTCTTATAAAGCTCTCCCTCATGGACTTTATAGGCTTTAGAGCGCCGTACTATGCAGCGAGCCTCATTTTGGTCTTCGGGGAGTTCCTGCCTAGTTAGGTAGGCTAGGAATGGTTCCGTCCACGGGGTGATAACCGCCATTATTTTGTGAGCAGAGGGTGTTATCTCGGGGGCAGAGCCTCCGGTTATGTCAGAGTGTTCGGCGTCAGGCAATGCGGTTGGGTCCGGATTGATATTGCCAGACTCCCCTTCCCATAGTACGGATGGCTTGAACAACCGTTCCAGAAAGATACTGGGTGGGACGACATCGTGTTTGGACCGATGCGTGCCACTATATCCGCCACCTGGTTGTTGTCCCGGGCAATATGATGAAATTTGAGCCCTTCGAACTGTGCTGAGATTTTTAGGACCGCATTGCGGTATGCTGCCATTTTCGGATCTTTGGCATCAAAGTCTCCGTTTATTTGAGATATTGCGAGGTTCGAATCCCCGCGCACCTCTAGGCGTTGAATGCCCATGGAGACGCCATCCGGAGGCCGTGCGGAAGGGCCTCAGATTCGCCCGTTGTTGGAGTCCGTATACATTATCTGAAGGACGTATTAGACTGTGTTCCCGGTTGGGGACGTCAGGACGATGCCAGCCCCCAGGCCGGCCAACATTTTGGAGCCATCAAAGTGCATGATTCAATTGGAGTAGTTCGGCTTCGGTCCATTCAGCCACGAAGTCGGCCAAAACCTGCGACTTAATAGCTCATCTTGGCTTATAAGTTATATCGAATGGAAGGAGCTCTATGGCCCATTTAGCGATCCGGCCCGTCGCGTCGCGGTTGTTTATAATGTCGTTAAGAGGTACTTCGGAGGCTAGTGTTATCGAACACTCTTGAAAGTAGTGTCGCAGCTTCCGGGATGCCATGAACACCGCATATGCTATCTTTTGATAGTGTGGGTACCGGAACTTGCATGGAGTTAGGATAGTGGACACATAATAAACCGGTTTTTGAACAGGGAACCGGTGTCCGTCCATTTCTCGTTCGACAACGAGCACCGCGCTGACAACTTGATGTGTTGCGGCGATATATAATAGCATTGGCTCGCCCACGTTGGGCGCGACCAGGACCGGATTTGTTGCCAAAATGGTCTTTATTTCTTCGAGTCCGGCCATGGCGGCATCCGTCCACTCGAAGTGTTCGGTGCGGCGGAGGAGGCGGTAAAGGGGTAACGCCTTTTCCCCCAATCGGGAAATAAAGCGGCTTAGAGCCGCTACGCATCCCGTCAATTTTTTTATTTGTTTGAGGTCTTTTGGAATATCCAATTGTGATAGAGCTCAGATCTTATTGGGTTTGCTTCAATTCCTCTACCGGACACAATGAAGCCTGTGAGCTTTCCGCTGGAACGCCAAGACGATTTTTCGGGATTGAGCTTGATGTCTTATTTTCGAAGATTGTCGAATGTGAGCCTCAAGTCGTCTACTAGAGTTTCGACGTGCTTGGTTTTGACGACCACGTCATATACATATTCTTCCACTGTTTTGCCGATGTGGTTTGCCAGACATGTCTGGATCATGCGCTGATATGTTGCGCCGGCGTTTTTGAGCCCAAAGGGCATTGTGTTGAAGCAGAACGGGCAGTATGGAGTGATGAATGTTGTTGCAGCTTGGTCTGGCTCCGCCATCTTGATTTGGCGGTAGCCAGAGTACGCGTCGAGGAAGCACAATGAGTCGTGTCCTGCAGAAGGCCAATGATTTGATCAATTCGAGGGAGAGGAAGGGATCCTTTGGGAAAGCCTTATTAAGGTCCTTGAAATCAACACATAGGCGCCAGGATTTATCCTTCTTTGGTACCATCACCAGGTTTGCTAGCCAGTCCGGATGTTTTATATCTCTGATGAATCCGGCTTCCAAAAGATTGGCTAGCTCCTCTCCCATGGCCTCGTCTCTTGGGTTCGAAAATCGCCAAGAGCCTGTTTGACTGGCTTGAATCTTTTTAGGATATTTAAGCTGTGCTCGGCCACCGACGTGGATTCCTGGCATGTCGAAGGGTGCCGTGCAAAGATGTCCCAGTTTTCTTGTAGAAATTCTCGAAAGCTGGCGTCTACATCAGGGTTTTATTGTGCCCCAATGGAGGCCGCTTTGCAGGGTCCGTTGGGTGGACTTGGAATTTGGCTATTTCATCCGCTGGTTTAAAAGAGGTGGACTTGGATCTTTTATCAAGTATCACATCGCCCCTGTTCACCGTGGAGCGATCGCGTGAGTTCCTCGGCCGCTAGGGCTTCAGATAGTGCCTCGAGGGCTAGTGCGGCTGTCTTGTTTTCGCGTGGAGTGCTATGTTCGGATCACTAGCGAGACCGATGATTCCGTTAGGTCCGGCATTTTAAGCTTCATGTACCCATAATGGGGTATAGCTTGAAAAATTGTGAATGCCTCTCGCCCTAATAAAGCATGATATCCGCTGTTGAACAGGGCCACTTGAAATGTGACCTCCTCGACCTGTAATTGTCCAATGAGCGAACACTACGTCCCAGCGTGATTTTTCCTGTGCAGCATGCTTCCGGCCGGGATTATTCCTCTAAAGGTTGTGCTGCTTCGCTCAATGCAGTTCCAGTCTATTTCCATTTTTCGGAGGGTTTCCTCATAGATGAGGTTTAGTCCGCTGCCGCCATCCATGAGTACCTTAGTAAGGCGAAAGCCTTCCACTATCGGGCTGAGGACCAATGCGGCTGGTGCCCGGGCAGTTCGGAATTTAGGTTCATCACTGGCATTAAAGGTAATAGACGTGTCGCTCCATGGATTTATTGTTGCTACTTGGTAGACTTCGGCAAGGTTGCGGAGTGTTCATTTTCGCATGTTATTTGATGCGAAAGTCTCGAAGACTGTGAACACCGTACTGGTGTTGCTGGGCTGGGATTTTGAAGCTAGAAGCTCTTCGCCACTTTTGGCCACCTGCCATAGTATCCAACATGCTCGAAGGCTATGAGTTGGAGTGGCGCCCTCTGTGCTATGAATTTTGCAGGGTCAGTTTAGCCAACCCTCCAGTACGGTTCCGTACACTTTAGGGGGTTTTGGTTTTTTGGTATTCAACCCAGGTGCTTGATAATGATGCACCCTTTTGTTCCGGACTAGGGATGTATTCGGGGCCGGATTATCCCAAATTTTACTTTCGGTTTTCAGCGCTCTCCATCGCACAAGATTTTTGTACTATGGTCGCCAAGTCAGCAAAGCGTGTAATTTCGCGACGACTTATGGCGCTTAGGATTCCTTGTCCGTGCAATTATTGCAAAAATTGGGATTGCGTCCTCCTCTCGGCAGTCCTTTATCCTGTTCATAACCAGGAGGAATCTGGCCCAGTAATGATGTACTGTTTCAGCGGGCTCTTGCCGAATTCGACAGTGATCGCTAATGTTTGGGTGGGCGGGTGGCACTAAATCCAGAACCCCGTCCAATTTAGGACTCAAGGGCCAAGAAGTTTCCAAACTCGGAAGTTTGGATTTTTGAGTGCTATCCAACGAGTCCGACACGCCGCCTGACTTTAAGTTCAGGGCTTGATCGACATCCGTCCCTCCGCAGGAATCCGGCATGGAGGGATCGGGAATCTGGACGTAGCTAGTCCTTAAGATAGAAGAAGAATCGCCGCATTGCTCCTCCATCACAGCAACATGATGGGTAGCCTGGGGAGAGTTGATTTCTCTCAGATCGGTTTTAGGCCCGATCCGGTCGTAATCTGTGGCGACTCCCAGGGCAGCGATGTGATCCAAGAGCTCATTTATGGAGGAGAGCTTGATCGGATCTAACTGTTCGGCAAATTCCGAGCTAACATGGAGATTGGTTTCGATGACTTGAGAGGTCATCGTCGGCGCGGCGGCTGAACTAGCGGTCATGAGAAAACCGCCTAGCCGGAGAGTCTGACCAGTGGCCAAGGCTTCTTTGGTGATGGTATCATCTTTAAAGATGAGATGAGGCATCCTACCTGATGGCGACGGCACAGAGGAACTCTCAATGAAAGCACCAATGTCGGTGTCAAAACCGGCGGATCTCGGGTAGGGGGTCCCGAACTGTGCGTCTAGGCGGATGGTAACAGAAGACAAGGGACACGATGTTTTTACCCAGGTTCGGGCCCTCTTGATGGAGGTAATGCCCTACTCCTGCTTGATTAATATTGATGATATGGGTAGTACAAGACTAGATCTACCACGAGATCAAGGAGGCTAAACCCTAGAAGCTAGCCCATGGTATGATTGTTGTTCGTCCTACGGACTAAAACCCTCCGGTTTGTATAAACACCGGATAGGTTAGGGTTACACAGAGTCAGTTACAATGGTAGGAGATCTACATATCCATATCGCCAAGCTTGCCTTCCACGCCAAGGAAAGTCCCATCCGGACACGGGACGAAGTCTTCAATCTTGTATCTTCATAGTCTTGGAGTCCGGCCATGACGATAGTCCGGCTATCCGGACACCCCCTAGTCCGGGACTCCCTCAATGCCCATGACACATTCACGCATGACGGTCACTGTATTTCAAGCGAAAGCACTATACGGTCACTGGACTTCAGAATATGCTCATTACGGTCACCGTATACATTATCGTGGTGATCATACAATATCTAGCTCATGATACATCTCCATTTTTTGTTGATGACACTGACGGACATTGTATTTGATGCGTGCTCTGTATTTTGTTGACGACACTTACGGTCATTGTATTTGAAGCGAAAGCACGATATGGTCACTGGACTTCAGAATAAGCTCATCACGGTCACCACATACATTTTGTGGTGCTAACCAACCTATGGTTGGATGGTTAGGAGGACAGTGGTTTCTCTAGCCAACCAGGGTTAAAGTCCTGGTGCTCGCATTTATCCTGGGTTAATTTCAGTATTTTCCGGTGATGTGCGTTTAGTGGGAGGAGACGTTCCACTCGACTACGAGGCACCTATGGTGACTTCGTAAAATCTCAAGATCATATGATGCCTCACTCTTTCGAAGGTGCTCATAGGGGTAAGGTTTGCGTGTGTGCTCTTATAGCGGTGAGTGTTGCACGTATATATGAGCCATTGCATCTGTACCGTCTTAAAAAATACATGTCGTGATTATACAGTCACTGGCTCACCCGTGCAAATCCGTATTTTTTTTATGACACAATCAATTGACAAGTCAAACGTTCCGTGTGGCGCAACTAGTGTTGCACCATCGGTGCGCGTAACCATGGGGCCCACCTGTCAGCGCGTATATGAACAAAATAAATGGTAGTTTGAGTCTGTACTGTGTTAATAAAATACATTTTAGGGTGATCATACGGTCACTGGCTCATCATACAGCTCCGTAATTTGTTGATGACAAGATCAATTGACCAGTCAAATGGTCCACATTCAACAACGCACATTACCATAGGGCCCATCCATTAGCGCGTATATGAAGGACATAAATGGTAATAAATTAGTGGTCGGTGGGGATTCGAAGTCGTGAGACCTCTGGTTGGCAGTCGCCGGCGGTCCGGGCATGGTGATTAGGCGGTGGCGTGGGGTGAGGGATTCCTGGACTAAGGGGTCCTCGGACAGCCGGAATATATCTTTGGCCGTACTGTTGGACTATGAAGTTAACAGATAGAAGACTCCGTCCTGTGTCCGTATGGGACTCTCCTTGGCGTGGAAGGCAAGCTTGGCGATTCAGATATGAAGATTCCTTTCTATATAAACCGACTTTGTACAACCCTAGCTCCCTCGGTGTCTATATAAACCCGAAGATTTAGACTTCTATGGTTTACTCACAACAATCATAATCTCATAGGCTAGACTTCTAGGGTTTAGCCATTACAATCTCGTGGTAGATCAACTCTTATAATACTCATATTCATCAAGATCAATCAAGTAGGAAGTAGGGTATTACCTCCATAGAGAGGGCCCAAACCTGGGTAAAACATCGTGTCCCCTGCCTCGTGTTAGCATTAGCCTTAGACGCACAGTTTGGGACCCCCTACCCGAGATCCGCCGGTTTTGACACCGACGTTGGTGCTTTGATTGAGAGTTCCTCTGTGTCGTCGAAGATAGGTTTGATGGCTCCATCAATCTTCAACAACAACGCAGTCCAGGGGGGGCCTTCCTCCCTGCAAAGATCTTTGTATTCGGCGGCTTCGCACTATAAGCCAACTCGTTTGGCCATCTAGAGCAGATCGATAGCGACGCCCCTGGCCATCAGGTCAGATTTGGAAGCCTGAATTTCGTGGCCGATATCCGCAGAGACTTGATCTTCGATGGATTCGAGCCCATGACGGCTGTCCTCGGCCACTGCAATGAACATGACTTAGATCTGTCATCTAGTCGCACACAGGAGCTAGCGCCTCTTACCGCCCTGGCCCTAGAGCCGGAGCGGACTGTGTCGTCCGAAGACGGGAAGCTCAGCCCCGCTGCGGAGGCCGCAGACTCTACGGCGCTCGAACCGCGCACAGATCCAACATCGAGCTGGGCTTGTGTTCCCAGAACCTTGGACTCGTATCCAGCCATGGACTCCGGACCGCGTGCATCCGCCCCCATCGCCTGATTGGGCGCCAGTCTTAGAGTTCAGCTCCGCGGACATTTTCCGGCACTCGCCTTTTGGCGACGTGTTAGGCTCATTAAGATCCCTCTCCTTGTTAGGGGATTCTCAGCCGAACTATGTCCGGCACGAATGGGAAGCGGATGACGAAGAAATTCGTTCCCCACCCACCACCCACTTCATTGCCACTGTCGAGGATTTAACCGACATGCTCGATTATGACTCCGAAGACATCGACGATATGGACGACGATGCCGGAGAAGAGCAGGCACAAAAACCACCACCTTTGGGGCAGTGGACAGCTACATCGTCATACGATATATACATGGTGGACACACCGAAGGAGAATGAGGCCCACGGCGATAACAGCATGCCTGTCGATGAACCTCCCAAGCGCCGGCATCCCAAGTGTCGACCTCGATCCGATAAAAGGAAAAACAGCAACATTGTGACAAACGCCGATGTTAATCTGAACCAAACCGAGGACCCTGCAGACCCAGTGTTGGAGCAGGGCATGCGAGGGGAAGGCAAACACAGTCTGGAGATGTTGTCCGAACACAGCGACATCAAAGATAGCAGTTACCAACCCGTCTCTGAAGAGGAGATCAGCCTGGGCGACGACGAGTTCGTAATCCCAGAAGAACCATTAGAACAAGAACACCTCCACCAAAGGCTTATTGCCACCGCAAGGAGCCTGAAGAAGCAGAAGCAGCGGCTTAAAGCCGTACAGGATACACTAAATGACAGATGGAATGAAGTGCTAGACGCTGAGGAAAAATACGGTGGTAATCGCCAATCAAAGAGCTATCCTAAACGTAAGCTGCTGCCTGAATTCGACGACGAGGCTATCGCGCCTATACCGCCGAAAAAAAATACGGTCGACTAGCCAAACCGACCACCTCCCGGTCACGACAGAGCGGCTAGCAATGCCGTACACAAGTCCGTGCGCCCTCCCTGCAAAGGAAGAAAGGCTGCGGCCCAGGACCAGGAACACAATCTACGTGAGGACCTGGACAAAAAAGCTAGCAAAACCAGGTCCATCTATGGATCTAGGGAACATGCTCCTACACGGGATCACTATTATCAAACAAAACATGCCGAGCATTTACCAGCTTGGAACCAATACCGAACATTACAACCGCCTGACCCAATCCACGACAGAGCCAGATACAGGGGTGCTGCACACCCCGTGTGCTTCACCGATGAGGTGCTGGAACATGATTTTCCAGAGGGGTTGAAACCTGTAAACATTGAGGCATATGATGGAACGACGGACCCCGCTGTTTGGATAGAAGACTTTATTCTTCACATCCACATGGCTCGCAGAGATGATATCCACCCCATTAAATATTTGAACCTCAAGCTAAAAGGATCAGCTCGACACTGGCTAAAAAGCCTCCCCGAAAAATCCATCGGAAGCTGGGAAGAACTTGAGGATGCCTTCCGGGCCAATTTCCAAGGGACCTATGTCCGGCCTACGGATGCAGACGATCTATGTCACATAATCCAACCACCCGGAGAATCAGCCCATAAGCTTTGGAACAGATTTCTTACTAAGAAGAACCAAATTGTCGACTGTCTGAACGCCGAAGCCTTAGCGGCCTTCAAACACAGTGTCCGGGATGAATGGTTGGCCAGACACCTCGGCCAGGAAAAGCCAAGGACAATGGCCGCCTTAACTACACTCATGACCCGCTTTTACATGGGCGAAGACAGCTGGTTAGCTCATAGCAGCACCAGTGATCCCGGAACCTCCGAAGTCAGGGATGGCAATCGAAAACCACGACGCAAAAGAACAAACGTTGGAACAATGAAGAAAGACCAGATAATACAATAGTAAACGTCGGATTCAGGGGCTCCTGACCCAGTTTGAAGAAGCCATTTAAAGGCAACCAGGATGGTCCATCCAACCTGGATTAAATTCTTGACAAGTCCTACCAGATACACGGCAATCCGTATAAACCATCCAATCATACCAACAGAGAGTCTTGGGTCTTCAAGCAGGGCGGCAAACTCAACGCCGAACACAAAGGGAAGGGACCTCAGAGCGAAGACGAGGATGAACCTCGCCAGTAGAACACGGGGGGACAAAAGAAATTTCCACTGGAGATCTAAGCAGTGAACATGATCTACGTCACTCATATCCCAAAGTGGGAGCACAAGCGGGCACTCCGCGATGTCTACGCCATTGAGCCCGTCGCCCCCAATTTCAACCCATGGTCGGCCTGTCCGATCACCTTTGATCGCAGGGATCATCAGACTAGTATCCATCACGGAGGTTCAGCTGCGCTAGTGCTCGACCCAATAATCGACGGATACCACCTCACTCGAGTCCTCATGGACGGCGGCAGCAGTCTCAATCTGATATATCAGGACACTGTCCGCAAGATGGGGATAGAACCATCAAGAATCAAGCCAAGTAACACTACCTTTAAAGGAGTTATACCAGGCGTGGAAGCCCGCTGCGCTGGTTGTCAAGCATTGGATGTTCTATTCGGCTCGCCCGACAACTTTTGA
Source organism: Aegilops longissima (assembly GCA_021605205.1). Taxonomy (NCBI): domain Eukaryota; kingdom Viridiplantae; phylum Streptophyta; class Magnoliopsida; order Poales; family Poaceae; genus Aegilops; species Aegilops longissima. Next base: position 428,532,678 of record CM038680.1, read on the forward strand.
AGCGAAGAACTAATCTTTGACATTGCTCTGTTCCGAAGCGGCTATCATGCACTACTCGGAAGAACGTCCTTCACCCGTTTTAATGCAGTCCCGCATTATGCTTATCTAAAACTCAAAATGCTTGGACCTCGTGGCGTCATTACGGTCAGTCTGAATATAGAGCTCTCTCTCCGCACCGAGGAATACACAGCAGCTCTAGTAGTCGAAGCACAAAACTGCCTATTCAAGCCGAACAGCTCATCGGTCTTTAAGACTGCAAATACAGCTAAACGTGTCCGGCGCACAACTCAGTGTGGCAGCTTAGATAAACATGAGCTTGGTTAGCAGCTACGCCCCCATTGACTACCCCATAAGGAGATATACTAAAAATTCCTTGGGCGGCTTCAGGGGCATTCTGCACACAAAAGATCCATAGTTCGGCTCGACCCTATCCGGACCCTAGAAGTTATCCTTCACATTTCATTAAAACGAACCAGCTTTATTCACGGCCACACTAGATTCTTTTACTTGGTCTCTGTTCCTTTTTTTACAGATGGTCATCATACTATACCCTTCAAGGACACTTCACAATGGAGACAAAGGCAAAGACGTGCAGCAGGGCCCCGCATTAAGGTTTTTTTAGATTAAGACCCTGTGTAAACCTTTTTTATCTCTTGTTGTTTCATACTTTCCTGGCATGTAACATGCGCAAGAAAAATACTGGCATCATCTGTAAACATATGGCTCGCCGGTACTAAAGTGGATGTTATAGAAGCAGCCCGGTTCGTACCGTGTTTTGAGATTTATGCTCTCACCACCCGCGCTCTTCCCCCGCGTCGGATTTCCACATGTGCCTTGATACCATGGGTTGATCACCAGGGGATGTATCTAGCCTGGTGTATATCAGGGGATGTATCTAGCCCGGTGTTTATTGTAAAGTCCGAACACCTATAGGGAGTGTTTGGCGTCGCGAGTTTGGCCTGCTATGCATCGGCTCCGAATCATGTCTTTGGTCAATAGTTGGGTTGCCAGGCTCCTGTGCTTGCTACCCTATGTTCCGCTATATCGGCTAAGGTAGTAAAGGGAGAGCTACTGCAATTGTGTCCCGACTAGCCCGGATGAGCACCTCAGTAGAGAAAGCCGAAAATTGACTGTCATGATGCGGCGAGAGCTGGTCAACCACTCGATGACTCATCGGAATCTTCATGATTCCCTCTGTGTTAAGTGAAAGTGTAATTGCACCGTTATTCTAGTCACGTATGTAATTGCACCGTATGCAGATAACCGCGGACATACCAGGGGCTATATAGTAGCCCCACCGTCAAACTCCTATTGCTAAGTGAAAGTGTTAAAGCTCTATAGTCCGATTGCCTCGTTCGCCGCACTAACACCTCCTTCACGGACCAAGACGTTGGGTCAAGTGTGATCAAGTGCTTTTCCGAACACCCCTGCATTATATGCAAGGGGGCTGAAGATGACGACTACAAACTTTCAGATTGAATATAATAAGATGGCCGCACATGAGGCATTATAACATTTCGGGCAAAAAGTATAAAAACATTGGCTTAAATGTATCATAATATTGGTATTTCAATTTTGAAACAACTCACTCGAATATAATATTTTTCGAGCATTGACCCTCTATTAAGCGGGCACGCTCTAGGACATCTTCAAAGTAATGTTCTGGCATGTTAAAGTGCTTGCCTTCGGGTGGACTCTGCGCTGCAATATCGGTGGTCGTCATCTTCGCCCATTATATCTTGACACGGGCAAGGGCCATCCGTGCTCCGTCTATGCACATTGACCGCTGCACAGCATCGATACGCAGCACCGCGTTAACAAGCCGCCGCACCAAACAGAAATAACTATCCGGAATGGGTTCAGTTGGCCACAGACAGGATATGACGTCCTTCATGGCAATGCCGGACATCCTGTGGAGCTCGGCCCATTGGGCCATCTATTCGTTCAACAGTGGACGCTTGGGAGTATCAAATTGCGACCAAAACAACTTTTCCGTTGCATGTCCTTCTTGCACGTGGAAACACTGATTTTCATCGACAGCACTCTCCGGCAGGTCCATAAAGGGGTCCGGAGAGCTCCACCATTGATCAAGCGGTGCATACTTCGGATCGCCAAACTTAGTTTGCAAGAAAAAGGGTTTACCAGCTGCGATCTCCCCAGCTTGTCGGATCTCCTCCCAGCTGCTCTAGACTCAGACTAGGCTTCCTTCGCCTCTTGTAAGGCCTTATCCAGTTCGGCCGCTTTGGTTTTGTTATCTTTCTCAAGGTCTTGGCATCGGCTAGTGGCATTCTTCAAATCAAGTGCCCTGGTGGATATCCTCTCCTCACACTAACGCCGAGCGGTCTGCTCCACTTTTAATTTGGCGGATGTCTTCTCGGTAGCCGCATTACTCATCCTGGCTTGCTCCTTGGCCTGGGCAAGTTCTGCCCGAAGGGTCTCAATTGCGACTGCGACGACACTATCTGTAGTTATGCATATAAAAAATTTCAGTACCAAGCCCATTCCACAATACTAGCATGTACTGAGTGCCCTAGAGACATACCTTGCGCCTTGTCGAGCCGCATGTTCATAAGCGTGATGTCATCATCCGCCGCATTAAATTTCTGCTTCAAATGTGCTACCTCGATAGCTTGGGCAGTCCCCAAGATGTAACAACTGTTTCAATTAGTCATATCATTTCCTGAGCATATATTGGATCCTTTGATCGCATTCCTTTGAGTGTCAACCAGAGTCTCTGGGGCTACTATCTATACACAGGTGCAATTCGCACTTACAATATAACAGAAATTACACTACCTCAAAGCCTCTTAGTAGGCTAGAGAAGGCTTCATTCAATCCATTTTTCGTGGACTGAACTCTTTCCAACACCGTACCACCAAGGTACGATGTTCCTATGATACAGTGATGTTGCAAAATATCCATCAGTGCATCCGGCATCCCTTGGATAGCTGATAGTCCGGGACTTTTGTTGTCCCCTATAGGAGCCGCACACCCCAGACCCTGGGCGGCTGAAGTATAACCTTCGGCCCCGGTCCTCACTGTCACTTGCGCCACTTGCAGATCGGGAAGGATCCTTCGGGACGACACCTCGATGTCATCTACCTTATCCGGCAGGGAAATCTGTGGAGGCGTCTCGCTCTCCATCATCTCCGGAAGTAGATCCATCGAAGAGGAGGACTATTGAGGAGGACTGCGTGCCGAACTGCAAACACAAGTTTAAAATATTACCCTTATAGCCAGAAAATAAAGGGACATGTGTAAAACACCCTGGATCACTTACTATCCGGCTAGGGGCTCATCTTTACGGGGTGACTGCGTGTCAGCGTCATCCCCTAACTGGGATGTCTTCCCCCGCTTAGAAGCTTATCTCTTCAAGTCTTCGGAGGCGGTCCGTTTCTTCCCATGAGGAGAAGGGATGTCAGCTTGCCCTTCCCTTCCACTTTTGGAAGTGGAAGTTCCGGTCTCCCCGGATAAGTTGTCTGGTGTGCCTCTGGAATGAAGGTCGCCTTGGTCCTCTTTGCTCTCCTCCTTATCTTCCCCCGGCGGCACTTGATACGGCGCTAGAGCCAGCATCCTTGTTAATAATGGATCGGCAGTATCTTCGGGAAGTGGAGCCAAACACCTGATTCTCTCCGCCTTCTTTAGCCAGCCCTGGCCGGATAGAGTTTTATATGTACATTTTCATAGATAATTCGACTAAATTGTGTTTGGGAGTCGAGTACTTACTGGAGTATCCGGATGGTTGCAGTCAAGACCGATGTCTTTTGTAGTATCCGGCCACTTTTTTCGTGCGCCGATAACAATTTCCACATCTCTTTGAGCATCGTGCCAAAGAGGTATTGAAGAGTCCGTGGACCTCCTGGATTAAACTCCCACATGCGGAGAGGGCGTCGCTGACAGGGTAGGATCCGGAGGACTAGCATTACTTGGATTACATCGATGAGACCGGTGTCCTTCTCAATAAGGCTCCGGATGCGGTTTTGAAGTGTCTGCACTTCGTCTATAGATCCCCAGTCTAGCCCCTTGTTAATCCACGATGCATGTTGTGGCAGAGGACCGGACCGAAACGTAGGAGCAGCTACCCGCCTTGTACCGTGGGGTTCGGTGATGTAAAACCACTCCCGTTGCCATGAATCAGAAGATTCTGCGAAGGAGTCCTTTGGGCAAGTGGAGTTGATAAGCTTGCTTATTAAAGCGCCTCCGCATTCCGCTTGCTTCCCTCCTATTACCTTATGTTTCACGCTAAAGGTCTTGAGCCATAAGCCGAAGTGTGGGGAGATGCGGAGGAAGGCCTCACACGTGGTGATGAACGCTGAGATGTGGAGGAAGGAGTTCGGATCTAGATCATGGAAATCTAGCCCATAATAAAACATGAGTCCTCAAACAAAGGGATGGAGAGCAAACCCAAGCCCTCGGAGGAAGTGGGAGATGAAAACGACTCTCTCATTGGGTCTGGGAGTAGGAATAACCTGCCCTTGAGCAGGAAGCATGTGGTAGATTTCCGCAGTCAAGTGTCACTACCAAAAAGACACATCCGTGACATTTTGGGCCGAACGAAAAAAAAATCTGTCATATTTATGACACTTCTATGACGATAATTGTGAGAAAACCCGGTATCATCATAGATGTGGTGGGCTCTTACTTCTGTGACAAAAAATCATGACAGAAAATGGGCTTTTCGTCCTGGTCGGGCCGGAAACACAGTTGCATGACATTCTTTGGGCCATCCATGACGGAAAAAATAGTATTAGAAGTCAGGGCGAGGAAAACTTCGGGGAGTTCCCGGTTACGGTGGGTGGTCGAGGGCCTAGCGATGCACGTTTCTCTCATACACGTACGCGCGTGTGTGGGAGGCATTGGCTCTAATTGCACCCGAGCGAGGCGTTGGGCTCTAACTGAACCCGAGCGATTGCAGTGTAGGCTACACGTTAATGAACCTGAGCAATCGCTCGATGGCTGTAAACTGAACCCGATCGGGCGATTCCTTCGCTACTGCTGCTAACTAAAGCCGATCGATGCCGCCTCTGGATGAACAGTGAGTGTTCCGGGGGGGTTTGGATGAACAGTCAGCGGTGGGGGTGGATGAACAGGACCCCGTGGCGTTTCCTCTGGATGAACAGGACCCCGATCGATCGAGCCGGTTGGGGCTGGATGAACAGGACCCCGTGGAGGGCTGGATGAACAGGACGACCCTGTGGAGGGCTGGATGAACAGTATGCGGTGGAGGGGTGGATGAATAGTAGCCCGTGGAGGGGTGATTGAACAGTAGCCGGTGGAGTAGCGCGCGGTGGAGGCTGGATGAACAGGAGCCCGTGGAGGCTGGAGAAGGTCGACGGAGGATGAATAGTAGCCCGTGGAGGCTGGAGGAGGTCGACGGTGGAGATGAATAAGATCCGTGTTGTCCCGCTTTTGCGATCGCCACACCCTCCCGGCGAACAGGACCGCAGTTTCGACCGTAGCGCTCCAACACAAGTCCATTTCGTCCATTTTGCGGTACGCCACACCCCTCCCAATCAACAGGACCCCCATTTCGACTGTAGGAGGTCCGTTTCCTCCGTTTTGCGGTACGCCATACCCCTCCCGATGAATAGGATCCCGTTTCGAACGTGGTCGGTCGAACACAAGGCCGTTTCCTCCGTTCTGCGGTACGCCAGGCCTTGTTTCCATCGCCTGTTCCGTCCAAGCCCTCCCGATGAACACGACGACGCATTCTATTCCGACCCAGCCGGTTGGCTCCCCATGAACACGACGATGATGTTGTTTCTCCGTTCCGACCCAGCCATGTACAAGAGCCCTGGCCGTATGTATGCGCGAGTAGGCGTTCGAGACCCCGCCCATATGTACGTACGTGCCCGTATTTTCTTTCTTGCACACTGGCTACTATACGTACGTGTACATGTTACGTGCGTGCCTCTACTACGACACGTGCACACCTCGACATCCACCAGTATGTACATACACATTCTCGACTAGAATGAAAACGCTACGTACGCTTCGACCAAGTGGGTCCCGACTGTTAGGCACTTCCTTGCGTGCGAAGATGTAGCTGGTGGGTCCAAGCAGTCAGGGGGGCAAATCATTTTTTTTCCTGGACGCACTTCCTTGCATGCGAAGATGTAGCTAGTGGGTCCCAGCAGTCAGGGGGAAACATTTTTTTCATGAAATATGGTGGCCCGTCCGGTGGATCCCTGCTGTCAGGTGGAGGAATAATTATTTTGCGCGTAATAAGGAGGCACTTCCTTGCGGCTGTCGTGGACCCAGCTGTCAGCCTCTCCACGTATAGTACTCTTCCGATGGAAGTCGGTCGTTGACCACATTGACCACGCCGCGCCGAGAGCACCACGGTGGTGGACGACGGCGAGGCCTAAGAAGTGGACGATGCGGAGCCAGGGAAGACACAGCAGTGGATGCCCACGCAAAGAGGAGTACGAGGGTTCACTGGTTCGGCTGCGGTGTGAGCCTGTCTTCGCCGCAAAATAACAGGGGGTGTGGGTGAGTAGAGGGATGGCCTGGCCAGCGGTGGGAGTAGTAGGGGGCGGTGAGGCCTCCGCGGCATCACAGTCGGCCACGGGAGGCAGGAGCACGCGACATGACCTGCACTGGTTTGGGCGGCTGGAGCAAGAAGACCAGAGGTTGAAGAAGCACTACGGCCGTTGGATGAACATCGTACGGTAACAGGAGCTAGAATCGTTCATATTGATTAATTTGACAAAGCCCTCCGTCCCCATCAACTTGGTAGGCCCATAAGTTAGCCTCCCACTATGCTGGGTTCCAGCTGGCAGGGGGAGTATTCACTATTTTGTGCGTAATAAGGAAGCACTTCCTTGCATATAAAGATAGCTGGTGGGTCCGACCTGTCAGCGGGGGGCACGTTTCTTTTGCAAAATACAGAGGCCCTTCCGGTGGGTCCCAGATGTTAGGTGGAGGAATCATTATTTTGCACGTAATAAGGAGGCATTTCCTTGTGTGCAGCCGTGGACCCAGCTATCAGCCTCTCCATGCACAGTCTACTTCCGATGGTGTCGTTCGTTGACCACGTTGACCACGCCGCGCCGAGCGCATCCAAGGTGGTGGACGACGGCGAGGCCCCGGACAGCAACGAGCCGGAGATGGGAAGACGCGTGAGTAGAGTCGCAGACGGAGAGGTGTACGAGGGTTAACTGGTTCTTGTGCGGTGTGGTTTGACAGTCGGTGGAGAAGAACAGGAGGTGTGGAGGGATGGCCTGGCCAACGGTGGAGTAGCGCTTCATAGCGAAGCGTGCTAAGCAGAGCTGCTAGCAGAAGGAGGCGGGGGATAGTCCCGGCGGCGCTGGAGGAAGAAGACGAGAGATTGAAGATGGATGCCAGTCATTGGATGTAAATCCAACGCTAACATGTCAGAATCATTTGTTGACTAAATTGACAACGACTTGCGTTGGCTTCGACCTATTGGCCCACATTTCAGCCTCCAAAAATGTGGCACATATTCAACCCATTTTTTTCAGAATTTATAGTCTTTTTTTTGTGCGGTAGAATTTACAGCCAATTTGACCCTTTTTTTGAATTACAGCCATTAGCTGGGCTGGGTGAACAAATAATGTAGCGTCCATGTGGCCCATCTATTTTATTTCCTAAAAGATTACACGCCATTTGCACTTTCTCGAAATACATGATTTTGCTGGGCTGATTCTAATTATAATGTTGGGTTGGGCCAGCAATGTTATCAAAAAATAAAAAGTGGTTGACCATTTTGTTATAAATATATTTAAATAATAGGTGATATTATTACATTCGTCCTTAAATCTTACCAAGCTTTTGTACACAGTCAGTAGGATTTTCGTGCCAAAACAATCCAGGATTTTATTGTTAAGAAATTATTTTTATAAGTTTATAGGATGTGGGATATTGTTTTCTTACATATGTAAGTATCTGTTAAATATATGATGACAATAAAAATAATATATAATAACATATAAAATAATTTAAATATATATAATATAGTTAGAAGGGAAACATAAGTTGGACCTGGTGTTCCTATTCTTATATAGAAAAATAGAACAGACCTCTGCGTTTTCTTCAAAAAAAATACATAAATTGGGCTGCCGATATTCAGGAAAAATAAAACCTCGGATGGGAGGTCCATAGGCCGGTCGATACATGACGGCCTTCAAGAAAATAGAAATAGGCCTATGGACCTCCCATCTAAGGTCGTGGGTTGCGCATGTTAAAAATGAAAGCCTAGACGGGGCAGCCCAAAACCCAGCTGATACTTGCTGCCCTAGTGATAATAAATGATACCTTCCAGCTCCCCGACTTTGTTGTCAATTTATCCCCTATAGTAACTACATTAAAGCACCTAAAAAATGTAACTATGTTGACAAACCCGTGGGCCCCAATGTTAGTATAGCATTAGGAGGAAGTATTTTTTCCGATGAGGCACTTGCTTGCGTACGGCCATAGACCTGGTATGTCCCAACTGTTCGCCTCTCCACGTACAGTCCTCTCCAGATTCCTCTCGTTTGTTCAGCATGTTCACAACGACAGACAGCGGCGTCGCGGCGAGTGCACAAAGGCGCAGGAGGGGATCCGACCACCTGAGGAAGTGCCTTATTATTAACGAAACTACTGAACTAGCCTAGTGGCCAAGTGACACTACCCGACAGCTGTACCGCCCGGGTTCGATTCCACCTGTGCAGTGAAAATATCTCCAATTTTTTTGGCTCTGCCTTTATTGACATGTGGGTCCCCATTGTCATCTATGCACACCACGTCCAACACTTGCCAAAACTTCGTCCCTCGGTTTCTCTGTGTTCCGCACCCTCGACATTGTGTGGGCATTTTGACTGTGCATCATATGAAGATGTGCTATGCATGAATATTGATCATCATGATGTTAACTAGCTGGTAGTTCCATTTTCGACCATGAATAAAACTTCCAACATGATGTTTGCCCTGTTTGAAAAGGCCATGTTAATATAAATGCTCTGCCTCTGAAAGTTGCAGTTTCTTATCTGAAACTGAACTTGTAGTTTCTCATCTGAAACTGAAACTTGCAGTTTCTTCTTTGGGAATCACATTGTCTGCACTTTTATACTCCTATGAAACTACATTTTTTTAAGTGCTAAAAATAGATCTCTAGAATTCATAACATACTTCATATGCTCAATACTGCAAATCTGAAATTCAAAAGACATTCGTATCTGAAAGTACTCTCAAAATACACAACACAAAACAGAATTCACGGCCTGCAATGACTGACAACCCTAAGCTCCTCCTGACAATTGACAACCTGCCCGACTATTGGGCTGGGGGGGGGGGAACAGCCCATCCTATTCCTCGGTGGCAGACAGTCGCCCCGTGAGACGATGTGAACGGCGAGGGAGAGGATGGTGGGGAAGCATCGTCGGGCCAACTGCTTTTCTCCTCTTGCAGTTGGGTTCGGTCGACGAAGACTCCACCGGCTCGCTCTGGCAGGACACCATCACAAACGGCACCCTGTAGATGCTCGATCCTTCAATCTCTGCTGGATGCTCCATCTGGGATCAATACTCCCACCACCGCTCCCTCACGATCGGATTCGGTGAATATTTTTGCTCCATGGCCCAGAGGAGCAGCTCTATGTACTCCCGCGCGACTCCCTCCGGGAGTATCGCCGCCTCTTCGCTCTGTTGCAGATATTTGGCCATGGATGTCGCCGTCGCCGCTAGTTGGTCCTTGTCGTCAAACCAAGACTATATCTCCAACATCCTAGCTAGCTTCACAGGGTCGCCGTATGTGATCCTCACGTATCGGTTGTACTCCTCCATCGATCTACTTCTCCACAGAACCTTCACTCGCCGGCGGTGGTTTTTGAATGGAAGAGGAGAGGACCCGCACTGGTTTTGGATTAGAATGGGAGAGGAGCAACAATGGTTATGGACTGGAACAGGAGAGGAGAGGCGATGTTTTGAAATGGAAGAGGAGAGGAGCGGCGCCGGATTTAGATTGGAACAGGAGAGGAGCGTCAGTGTTTTAAGAGGAGAAGAGCGGAAGAGCGGCGCTGGTCTTGTAAATATTTTTTTGTTGTTTTGCGTATTTTGGGTCAAAGTTTGACCACGTACTATATTTGACAAGCAAAACATGAATGCATGTCACCAAAAATTGTATCGTTTAGTTCGTATCTGAATGTACTTTCAAATTATATTATTTTTGCAACGTATAACATATATTTTTTGTGCTAAAATCATGGTCAAATATGACCCAGAATAAAAGGGAAACTAGTTAATGTGGGGTCACTTTCTTAATTGAAGTGTAAATTGATTTTGATTTTGATCCAGTCACAGCGCACCGGCCGTCTCGTCCAATCCTAAATCGCTGCCGCACGCTTCTGTCCCTCTTCTCCATTGCAAAACCACCTCCTCTCCTCTCCATCATCTCCATTCCAAAACCACTGTCTCGCCTCTCCCTCTTCTGATCTTCTCCATTGCAAAACCACCTCCTCTCCTCTCCATCATATCCATTTCAAAACCACCATCTCACCTATCCCTCTTCTCTATTGCAAGACCACCGTCTATCCTCCCATCTTCCAAAGCTAGCACCGGACCACTCAGAAGGACATATATGGAGAGGATGCAACAGCGAATCAGGAAGATTGCCGGCGGCGACCATGCAAAGTTAGCCAGGTTGAAGGAGATCGTTACTTGGTTTGACAATGAGTGGGAGATTTCGAGGACGGTGCGGGCCATGTGGCAATGTATGCGAAAGAGCGAGACAGCGGTGATGAGGGCGGCGATGTACATGTACTCCTCGGCGGCAGTCATGCCACAGTCCTCTGAGTTCATCGAGTATCTCCTTTGGGCGACGGAGCAGACATATTCGCCCGAGCCGTCAGTCAGGCGGAGGTGGTGGGCGTACAGGTCGAAGGTCGAGCACCCAGAGGATAACGATTCGATCAAGTATGGTGTGCCGTTCGTGAGCGTGCAGAGCCAGCCAGAGCCACAGGAGTATTCGTTCTCCCACCGCAAGAGGAGGTCGGATGGCGCGATGTTGCTTCCCCAACGTTCTCCAGGGTTCCCTCGACGCTCGCCTCGTTTCAACGGCGGCGGTAGGGTTTAAGGTAAGCTTCGCACTAACCTAATCTTCCACCTGCTCATGCTTACAATCAGTGTGACATCTAATGAAAATCATGCTTACAATCAGTTTCCGAGTACTACGCCAATCACCCTAAAATAACTCTGGACATTTGGGTCAAAGTTGTGACATAGTGTACAAATAAATAAAAATAGATTGGTGCTTCTTTCAGAAAAGAGTACTCCCTAGAAAACTGCCAATATAAGCTACTAGTATTTGGTTAGAGGATTTGCTGCCGAGAAAGATCCGTCCGCAGAGAGCGCCACACATCCCACTGGTGGTGGTGGATGCCAATGCGTGCATGCAGCATGGTTGGCGTCGGTAATTTTTACTTGGCACACCTCACACTCTGCATATATGCCGGTTCCATACGTACATTTGTGTAGTTCCACCAAAATGCAGCTGAATAACCCTGTTTGCACAGATAATGAAAAAGCATGATTACATTATAGTGGCACTAGTTGATGAAACACACAAAATAAATAGAACAAAATATTGTGATAGTATCATAGTATGCCATGCTGCGAGGGCGAGATGGGCCATGCGACGCCTCATACGGTACGCCTCATACTGGAAATCATCCTAAGTCTCCCAGATACACCTTCTGCCAGTGATGAACATCAGTGTACAGTGGGAGTACAAGGAGGCGCCTTGAGACATTCAAATCTCTATTTTTGTACAAATCAACTAAAATTAAGCACCCCAGTTTGCAGAAACGCTTAAACATTAACAATGGGATTAGTTGATGAAACATACATTAACAAAGAGCAGCACTTTCTTTATCTACATTGGAAATTAAATGATAGAGAGGACACTCGCTCTATTTTAACTGTATTATTACTTCATTTTATCAGTGACACTAGGGTCGGGTGGCAAACGAGGTGCACCGTGCGTCGCAAGGATGGTGGCCGGGGGTGCTTAGATTGGGATGCTGAAGCTGGCTCTTTCAGTCATCAACATGGATGATTCAATTCATGGGACCTTTTGGTGTAGTTCACCTAAAATGAAGCAATGTCCCGTGAGCTAGCAACTTCTTCTTGAAAAAAATTTAAGAAAAAGGCTCCAGCCCCGGTTCCATTTCCATCAGAAAGTGAAACCCACAAAGCTTCTTCTTCATTAGTTGCAATTAAATTGAGCAACATCAAGGTTGGTTGTGAAGCTCCTGGAATGCTCAAGTATAATTTGGATATCATTTGTGCAGTTCAACTAAGATCGAGCGTGAAATATATATCTCTGTTTGCACAAAAAACGTGGAAAGGAGGGTGACTAACAAGTGATGAAACATGCATCAAATGAAAAGAAGCATGTTCTTATCTGAATGGCAATCCTACAAGGACAGTAGCAATTTCTAAAGAAGTGGCATTGCTAGATATTAGTGTGGGAATTAGGATTAACTATGACAACCGTTAAATACGACATTTCTTTGGGCACGAAAGAGTAGGCGGACCAGGACAGTTGCATTTCTAATGAAAAGAACCAACTTATCTTAATGGGAAATTTAGCAGGACATGTAAAAAAGTGCCATTGATTCTTATTACTGGAGGCATTCCATTGAAAACAACATTGGTTTAATGTGTCCTTACTTTTAACAGTGCGAATGCTACATTTTACCAGTGGCATTACATAAGAGTGGCTCGAGGCAAGAAACATCAGAACATGATATCTGGGTTGGTCCCATTTTTGTTTGGTATACCCACCTTATACTGTGTGAGGCTAGCAAATCTAGTGATGGACTTACTCTGTTGACTTGTCCCCCAGTCCCCACTTTCTTTCCTTTTTCAACCTATAGATCGGGTTTATATTGAGTTTGTAACGTGTTTCGCTTTATTTCCCTATTAGACCTAGAGACCAGTTCGATAGCCAGTCTCTGCTAGTTTTCGCCCCCATTATTTCCTCTTTTGACCAAGTCCTGGATTCAGGTAACAAATCCTCCCCCACCCCGACCTCCTTTCTTCCTTGTTTGAACCAAGTAGTACTAGATTCGAGTGCATGAACTAGTTTTTCCTCTTAAACATAAAAAATTAGGTGGTTTTCGAACAGCCAATCGATCCTATCTACGAGGGGGCCTGAGAAATAGTAAAAGATACAAATGCAGTGACGTCAGGAGCTCGGGAAGTAGAGCAAGGCCGGTTTCGAAGGAAGTTGTACCTGATGGTCGCCAGGATGTCGCTAGGTGGGCGGCGGGAGGCCGGATCTGCCCATACTACATCAGCGAGGAAGAAGGGGTCAGAGGCCCTCCCACGCCACCGGTGCTTGGGAGAGAACGGCAAGGCAGGCTAATCGGGACGCCCCAGCAGTGGATAAGAGCCGTCGCCGAGGACGACCGCGTGAATGTTGCACCTTCTCACCTTCCCCGGCGGAGAGGATCCGACTGGATCTGTGACCAGCGGTGAGCAGAGAGAGAGAGAGAGAGAGAGAGAGAGAGAGAGAGAGAGTGGCCACCACTGTCGTGTTTAGATCTGGAGACGACGAGACAGTGTGAAGAGAGCAACACTAGCAAGCAAGCGCTGAGGCTCCTGCCTATATAGTGAAGTAGTACTAGTGTTCTTTTGTTTACCGGAGCCGACTTGACCTCGTCAATGACTGTCGAGAAGTCTTCATGCACGTGGCCCGGAGGTGCAGTTGTCGTCATTTTGATCCGAAGCGCCGGATTATAACATATAACACGAAAAAATGCCACATGACAAGAAATCATAACCTCACTGCCCAAAGGAGACAACATGAATCCCGACAGACAAACTAGACAAGGAACAAAGCTCAAATTAAAGATAAACTCGTAGAAAAGGGGTCCATCGATAGATGTCCTAATTACCATAGCCGGCTTGACCTAAATGGCAGCCGAGTAGTCTTCGTGCATGTGCCCCCAATGACTAGGCCAACTCAGTTGTCGCTGTTTAACCCTCGCAGTGATCCGAAGCACATGACACCAAATTTTGCGAGATGACAAGAAACCTTTTTTTAGATTTCTCACCACAACTACAGCCATGTACAACACAGCCTGCACGATATGTAGACGATAGCCAATCAAGGCGTGTTTGCTGCAGTCTGGTCACATGCATGGACGAACTGATCTTCCGTGTCTTGCATTGATCGTCCAGGAACCAACGTAGTACAACACTTCTCTAGTACTATCGCTCGTCTCCCTCTTCTATTAAGTCACCAGACTTGCGGGGCCGGGGAGTGTGCCTATGGTCGGTTCTCAATTGCGGTCCCACATGTGTGTGCAAACGCAATATGACGCGCGTTCCATTCGGAGAGCATCATGCCAGACCGACCGACCGTCTGGGGTGCGATGCGAACGCGACGGGTGTGTTGTATACTCCATACATGTGTACCGCTGTTTTCTAGAGGCTTTGCTCCCTGACGCAATCCATGGATACAAAATTAGTATATTGTACTATTTAAAAGTCGAGGGCGGGGCTTTTCTTGCGTAGTAGGCGCGGCAGTTCCGCCTAGTCGGTTCAACAGAGATGCAAGAAGATGAGGGAGTAGGCTGCTGCAAACGTAGGGCTGTGTGATTTGACAGCGAGTTACTGCTGGACAGGTGGGGCCCCGTGATTTGACTTGCCATTATCGTTTTAATCAAGGCCACGACCGGCGTGAGTCTCCGATTCCTGACCACCTCCATACAGGTGCCTCTCCCAATGCTCCACCATGTAGTAGAGGCTGGCTCTTGCATGAGAGCCCACTTCTCCACTTTTTCCTTGCCTCCCTTTCCTCCACATATGCAAAAATGTCATGTAAAGCGCACTATTGTACTTACTTGCTCCTATAGGTGCTAAGCTTGCCACATAGGCATAGAGTCTGATGTGGCAAGTTAATCAAGAAGAGAGAGACTAGTTTGGTGACCCAAAGAAGAAACGGTGCTAAGCGCGTGTACCTAGGTGAAAAGACAATTTTGAGTCTATAGCTAATTAAATGAAGCAAACTTAGCAACAAAAAACTAATAAGCACACCATTTCATTGGAAAGAGGTCACTTCTTGGCAAATGCAATAAAATACTACTCCCTGTCTCCCATAATATAAGAACGTTTTTGGCACTACACTAGTGTCAAAAACGTTCTTATATTATGGGACTGAGGGAGTACGAAGAACGAGATAGAGAGAAGTAAAAAAAATAAATACACTTATAGCCAACCTTATCGCTAACCTTATTGTAGTATGAGTGACTAAGTGATGACTATGTATGACATGCCAACATCAGATAGGCTAATGCACCATGTTAAATCTCCAAGGACGCGACCGAGCGAGCGACGCGACGGTCGTGGTAGGTGCGACCATGATATGGGCTGCTGGCAGCCCTTGGATCTGAGATCAAACGGTCACATGCTAAGTTGCTGAAAATTTGCAGAATAACCCTCCAGGATAGGATATTCACCCATAGGTCTAGAATCACACCATGCAACCGTTCGATCTCAGATCCAAGGGCTCTCGGAAGCCCGTATCATGGGAGAATGGAAAGCCACTACCCTGCCATTCGCACGCTGGGAGTTCTCTCCTACTCGTCCCCGCACGTCCTTTAATACTACGGCGGTTCGCTCCTAGTCGTCCCGTCCTTTCACATTACGGCAGTTCCACTAATCCTAACCCTCCTCCCAAATACATGGTGTCCCAAATCTCCATGATCAGCGGTGAGTACAAGGTTAGAACCATCACTGGCAATGAGTTCGACGTCATCTACACCCGTTCTTCCGCGACGGTGAAAGGATGCCTTTCTCGCTTCAGACACATGTTCGAAAACTCAGATGATGAGTGGGTCGCTGGGCTAGATGTTGCGTACACCACAGTCCTGGGATGAGAGAAGGATCTAAAGGACGAAGAGAGGAAGAAGCCCACCGTGATCCAGGTTTGCGTGCATGACTTATGCTTGGTCCACCACATATGCCATGTTGACATTGAATGCCTGGATTTTAAGAACTTCCTCGAGAGCAACCTAGTCAAATTCGTTACTGTAGACTTTACGAACGACAAAGAAGTCCTGGGTCAGATAAGCCTCATTGTAGGCAACCCCTTCGACCTCCAGAGTAATGGGGTGGTGTCCTCTCATTAGCCTTCAATGCTGACCCTGCCAGGAGCCATGGTTCATCCTTCGTACCATAAACTGGAGAAACCTTCATACATGTTTCATCGTTATGCATGGCAGTGGAATGTACTAGATATAGACCACATCCACTATGCTACCATGGATGGCTACCTTTGTTTCAATATCTACAAGGGTTGGAAGAGGGACAAGGACGATGTCGAGGACGTGGACGAGGACTCCTAGTAAGGTGGCAGTGTCATTGCTCATGGTGGTTCTAATGCAGTGTCTACCGAAATAGTTGCAAAGTTTAATTTCCGGTGTGCTTAATTTAATTTGAGGGGTGTGTTGTGCTGAGCCCCAAGCAGAACTATGTTATGTTTCTTATCGTTACTTTAACTCTTCAGTACGTACATACTAGTATTTCTTACATTTTATCTTTTAGTTGGTATAGTACTACCACTCATTTCTTCACATTATATACGTACAATATATATGGCCAACATCATATAGCCAGCAGTTTAGTTGTCAAAGAATTTTAGGGTGCTTAGTTTTGTCAAAGAATTCCAGGATGCTTACTTTTCTTTGAGGGGTGTATTGTGCTGGACACTTATTGTGACTAGGCTTTTTAATAGTACTGTATGCATAATTTGGCGACGAGCGCTCTCTATATGTACCACCTTTTTTTAATTTAAAGTTTTGCTCCATGGCACCATCCATTGATACTACTACTGTACAAAAGTATACATTTTTAAAAGGCTAGAGGGCGGGGCAGCTAGCTTGGTCGGTTTCACGAGAGGCGAGGGCCTTTGTGATTTGATGGCTAATTACTGCTGGAAGGCGGGGCCTTGTGATTTGATTGCTCGTATAAATGCGCCGACGACCTGAGGAGGAGCAAAGAACCGTGCGGTATACTCAAGTTTTCCACTGGAGTAGTGCTATGACGGAGGAGCATGAAACACGGAAGCCCAGTGCCATATGGCGATAAAAATGATCTAATTTGCTAGTCATCTCATTGTTAGCATTGTTCTATTCATTCCCTCAAAAAAAACATTGTTCTATTCATGCCTCACAGAGAACGTGACACATGCGGCACCCGAAGCAAAAGATGAAACATAGGAGCAAAAGAAGAAGGAAGATTATCACCCCAAATGATCTAATTCTCCACGGAGTCGTAACTGCTTCTTCATCGCCTCCACGACCTCCATCTCCTTGCGCGTCTCCTCCACCATCTTCTTCATTCTGTCCATGACACGAGATTTCTCGACGTGAGCCTTCATCATCTGTTCAACGGCCGCATTACGTACCTTGACAGCAGTCAGGTGCTCGATGCGGAGCTTCGCCAACTCCTCCTTTTGTTCCATGATGAGGGCTTGAAACATCTTCATCGAGGAACTACTATTCTCATGCAACTTCTTCCAGCCAGCGTTCTTCTCCTTCAACAGGTCGATCTCGTGGCAGAGCTTCCCCTTGTCCTCCTGAAGTCGCAGGGTTTCAACGGTCGCCTTCTTCTACGAGGCAATGCTCTTCTTCAGCGGCATCACCAAGCCGGCGGTCAACTCCCCCTGCTTATTGAGCTCAGCGGGCATGTCGTCGAGGCTCTCCTTCAACAGCTCCACCAAGCCTTGGATGAACTCCTTCTGCTTATTGAGGTGCTTATTGAGCTGATCGGGCATGCCGTCGAGGGATAACGACTCCAACGCTGCCGGCTCGGCATGTTCGCCTCTGCGGCTAGGGCGCTCCTGGGAGCCATCGCCTGCCCGTGAGAGATCTTTTGAGGTCTCTGCGTGGCGGTGAGCCCTCTCTTTTTTCCACAGCCTTGGTTGCCGCTCCCTTGTTACGAGTAGTTCTCGACCTAGAGCTCTGCTCACCGGCCATGGCAAGGACAGGCGAAGAAGAAGTACTTATGAGGAGGAAAGGTAGAGTAATTTTCGGTTAGGTAGTTCCCCTTTTCATAACCTAAGTACTAGCACTAGTACTAATACCTGCATAGTGGGAACACGTTCAGGTTTGGTACGTACTAGTAGGTGTGAGCAGGGTTTCGAATGGGATGGGAACAAGGTAAAGATTAATTGATGGTTTTGGTTTCGAGGCCCAAAACGGCGCCAAATGAGTTTAGTGGAACATAAATTTCAAGTAGACTACACTGCTCAAATGAGTAAATATTATGTTACTGTCAAAAATTGGCACAAAATACGAAGGAGACCAATGGAAGTACTACTAGCAACCCATGATTTAACTACTCACATGCGTGCAGTGGAGTAGTAATGTCTTTCTTCCGCCCTCACGTCCACTCAATTTGCATGCGCTGTATTAATTGACCATCAATGAAGTGAACGACTTTACACGCGTCAAAATATCACATGGGGTGGATATTGGTACAAAATTGTGTCCGCCTGTGTACCCTCGTGTGCGTGCGAGGGAATGAGTGCATGCGTGGCGTGCGTGCACATCTTCGCTTCGTGCATGTACTGACAATATGGCTCAGGGAGGACGAGTACAATCTTCTGGAACCAGCAGCACGTCACTGTGACCAGTCCACACAAGGAGGCCGCGACAAAGCCTCCACATCTGCCACGTGGCTTCATTTATACCCCTATATAGTGTGTGAATAACTTTGAAAGTTGGTCATTGGATGAAGTCAATCCGACGGTACAAAGATGGCAAATCCGAGCACTACTTGTCGTTGGATATGATCTACATTCCACCAGATTTTGCCACATGTTGAATCTAGAAAACTCCACATGTAGAAGCATAATGCACAAACCACCAGAATCTCATGGGTGCAATGCACGTGTACCTTACTAGTGAATGAAGCGTGCCATTGGAATTCTAATTTACGTGTTTTGCACATACTCGAAGTACTAGTAAGGTACACGTGCATTGCACGCATCAGATTTTGCAACCAAATTATGAATAAATACCACACTATAGCATGTAAGCTCTGAGTCATATATGCCTAATGTAGACCTTCGCTTAGTTCTTATAGTTCATCTCATTCAAAGTCAATTAGTTTTTATAAAAAATTTAGGGCCTCTTGCATTCGTAGGATTTCCAGAAGGCGGGAATAGGAAAAACATGGGATTACAGTGGAATGTCGTCTTCAATCCTACAGGATTGTATGAGTTTTTGATTGTGCATAGAAAAAATGCAGAATTCTTTCAAAGAGGTTTGACTGGATGGGATGTTTCCTATGAAATCTAGTGCAAATGAATCATATGGAAAAAATCCTATGGTTTGCAATCCTACGAATCAAACAACCAAGATAGGAAAATTTCCTAAGGATTAGAATCCTCCAAAATTCCTTTAAGAATCCTTTGAATCAAAGAAGCCCTTAATCTATTTTATGATTCATGGAATTGTGCATTGTAAAGCATGAAGTAAAAACAAATAATGGCAATTCAACTAGAAAAAAAAGTTTGGGCAGTTATGATACGGAAGATTCTAGAAGAAAAGAGAACCACTGTTGTTTTGAGGTTTGTCCATTATGCTTAAGTTCAACCATGGAGTCTGCTAAATTGTACATGTGGCAAAATCCAGTGGGGGGCTAGAAGATGGTGCCAGGGGCCGAGTGGAGGGACACTATGAAGGAATGCTCAAGTGCAAGATCGATATTTAGAGAGAGGAGGCGAGAACATGCGCTATTGCGCGCAGTGGCGGAGCCATGAAAAATAAATGAGCTAGGGGGCCAAGCATTGCTAATCCTTTATGAGGAGGGTCAATTCATGAACTTAAACCATTTTTAGCAGCAATTGTCTAATGATCACATTCATATTAGCCTCGATATATAGTGATGTTAGGGGGGCAGGGGCCTTACTGCCCCCTGTCTTCGCCATTGTGCGCGCGTCTGAGAGATGAAGCGGAAGGCATGTATGATGAGAGGGGGGCATTGGATATATAATTAATGTGGGTGTATTAGCTATATATGTTAATCCTATATAGAGAGGTATAGATTGATTGATGTGGACGTGGGAAAGAGGGTGAGACCTCACTAGATATATTGATTGATCGGTTTGTGTGGAAAACTATGAAAGACCTAGCTATATACACACATACATAGAGGAACATCGATCGTTGTGCATGCACGCGTGAGAGATAAAAATGCCCAATATGATGGAGAGGGGGATGTGTGTGGGTGTGTGCCTTCATGGGAGACCGACCTGAAGAAAATGATTGCATGTGTGCGATGGATAATGCCGACTGGTAGTGTGTGTGCATGCATGCACGAGAGAAAGTTAGTGGTACAATTATAAAGAGAAGACGACTGTGTGGGTGTAAAAGACTAGGTGAGGTCGTAATCAATGTAAAGTTGAATTCAAATATTTGAATAAGAGATCCTGATGTTTGAAACCCATGCATGCATGAATATAACAGAGATCTGCGCGGTGTGGTTTGGAAACGAGCATGTTGTAATGTATACACATTGAACAAGGTCAGACTGATTTGAATTTGAGATACCGATGGCAGACATCATTTGGCCACGTCGCATCTGTGCAAGGACACATTATTCTAATTGGAGATGATGGGTGGCTTTCGCATCACATATCTATATCTATACCCCTATATATATTATATTTATATATTTTTATATTGTGTGCGGGTAACTTTAACTTTGAAAGATGGTTGTTGGATGAGGCGAATCTGATGGTCCAAAGATGGCAAATTTGAGCACTACTGGTCGTTGGATATCGTATAGATTCCACCAGATTCCGCCACAGGTATAGTCTAGAAGACTCCATGGTTGAACTTAAGCATCATGCACAAACATAAAAACACAAGCACTTCTTCTTTGTTCTAGAATCTTTCGTATCATAATTGCCCAAATGTTTTTCTACATGATTTGCCATTATTTGTTTTTACTTTATATCTTACAATGCAAAATTCCATGAATCTTAAAATAGATTAGCTTTCTTATAAAAACTAGATGACTTTGAATGAAATGACCTATAAGAATTAAACGAACATCTACATCATGCATATATGACTCAAAGCTTACATGCTATAATGTGGTATTTATTCATAATTTGGTTGCCAAATCTCATGCGTGGAATGCACGTGTACCTTACTCTAGTCTAAATGGTGTTTGTGTGTGTATTGTGCGTGTCGAGGTGCAAATTGTCTTTATTTTTGGTACATGTTAAGCTTGTTCTCCCAAAATTTCAAGACGTGCCTTGTTATGCCGAAAATTCAAGCTAGCGTCTCTGTCTATCATGCTGCAAAACTCCCGCCTCTTCAACCCACGCCTTGTTAGCCCGAAATATTTAAGATATATCTTTGTCTCGTTGTGCTCTGATAACTCCCTCCATCTCAACCCGCACCTTGCTACTTCGAAATTACAACGCCTGCGAAAACTCCCACCTCCTGTGAAATCCCGACACGCGAAATGCCCATGGTACCCTTGAACCGAAAGAACCGCCTCAAATCGGTGGGGGTACTTTTGTAACTTACCTCACATTTCAGACAAGCGCGTCCCTAAGCCATGGTTCCCCACTGCCATCCCATCCGCCAACCCATTCGTACACTGAGGCCGCGAAAACCCGCGACGAAGCCCCACACCCTTCTCCGTCCGCCACCCAGCCGAAGCCTCTTCGCCAACGATGTCGTCCACAGCAACACCTCGACGTCCCTCATCCACCGTACCGGATGAGGGTCCGTCATCGATCTCGTCATCCCACCAGTTCAGCCACCCCGTCCTCTACCTCCAAGGAGCTGCCCCGATGTTCCCCTCATCTTTTGCGCCACCTCCATTCCCACACCGCTGTCTTCACCTGCACCACCGGAAGAGCATCATCATCACCGTTTCCTCGGATGAAGCTGCGGCCTAATTGGCACCACAAAAGAGGTTGTACACTAATCGCCGCATTTTCTTGTTGATTCGATCTCATGGTGCTACCTGCGCTCTGTCCCGAGCCGACACGGCGCGGCTCCATCCACGGCGGCGTCGCCGGACACATCCTCCACGGCGTCGCTCCCTCAGCGGCGACGTCCACATCAGTAGGAGTTGCTGTTGCTTTAGCTCTCGCTCGCGATGCTGCTCTGCTCTTGCTCTCGGTCCCCTGCCTGGTCTGCTCTTGCTATTGCTCTTGCTCGCGCTGCTGCTCTCGCTCTTCCTCTTGCTTACGATGCTGCTCCCATTTAGTGTTGGGGAACGTAGTAATTTCAAAAATTTTCCTACGATCACGCAAGACCATGGTGATGGCATAGCAACGAGAGGATAGAGTATCCGTCCACGCACCCTCGTGAGACCGAAAGCGAAGCGTTATAACAACGCTGTTGATGTAGTCGCACTTCTTCCCGATCCAACCGATCCAAGTACCGAACGACGGCACCTCCGAGTTCTGCACACGCTCAGCTCGATGGCGTCCCTCGAACTCCGATCCAGCCGAGTGTTGAGGGAGAGTTTCACAAGACGACGGCGTGGTGGCGATGATGATGTTCCACCGACGCAG
Organism: Aegilops longissima; assembly: GCA_021605205.1. Classification (NCBI taxonomy): domain Eukaryota; kingdom Viridiplantae; phylum Streptophyta; class Magnoliopsida; order Poales; family Poaceae; genus Aegilops; species Aegilops longissima. The sequence continues at coordinate 428,555,235 of CM038680.1, forward strand.
GCTTCGCCTAAGCTCCGCCACGGTATGATCGAGGTGTAATCTGGTGGAAGGGGCACCGCTGCACGGCTAAGGAACGATCTAATCGATCAACTTGTGTGTCATGGGGTGCCCTTGCCCTGTATATAAAGGAGGGAAGGGAGGGGCTGGCCGCCAGAGGGAGGCGCACCAGGGTGTCCTACTCCTACTAGGAGTAGGATTCCCCCAAATCCTAGTCCAACTAGGGTTTGACCAAGGGAGAGGGAGAGAGGCGCCACCCCTTCTCCTAATCCTAATAGGACTAGGAAGGGGGAAGGCTGCGCCAGCTATAGGGCCCCTTTTCTCTTTCCCACTAAGGCCCATCAAGGCCCATTGACCCCCGGGGTTCCAGAACCCCGGTACTCGATAAAATTCCCAATTTCACCCGGAGTGATTCCGAGTCCAAACATAGGCTTCCAATATATCAATCTTTATGTCTCGACCATTTCGAGACTCCTCGTCATGTCCGTGATCTCATCCGGGACTCGAACAACCTTCGTACATCAACATCATAAAACTCATAGTAACATCCATCGAAGCGTTAAGCGTGCGGACCCTACGGGTTCGAGAACTATGTAGACATGACCGAGACACCTCTCGGTCAATAACCAATAGCGGACCTGGATGCCCATATTGGTTCCTACATATTCTACGAAGATCTTTATCGGTCGATCACCGCATAACAACATCGTTGTTCCCTTTGTCATCGATATGTTACTTGCCCGAGATTCGATCGTCGGTATCCAATACCTAGTTCAATCTCGTTACTGGCAAGTCTCTTTTCTCGTTCCGTAATACATCATCTCATAACTAACTCATTAGTTACAATGCTTGCAAGGCTTTAGGTGATGAGCATTACCGAGAGGGCCCAGAGATACCTCTCCGACAATCGGAGTGACAAATCCTAATCTCGAAATATGCCAACCCAACATGTACCTTCGGAGACACCTGTAATGTACCTTTATAATCACCCAGTTACGTTGTGACGTTTGGTAGCACCCAAAGTGTTCCTCGGGCAAACGGGAGTTGCATAATCTCATAGTCATAGGAACATGTATAAGTCATGAAGAAAAGCACTAGCAACAAACTATACGATCAGGTGCTATGCTAATGGAATGGGTCATGTCAATCAGATCATTCAACCAATGATGTGATCCCATTAATCAAATAACAACTCCTTGTTCATGGTTAGGAAACATAACCATCTTTGATCAACGAGCTAGTCAAGTAGAGGCATACTAGTGACACTCTGAGGTTTATGTATTCACACATGTATTATGTTTCCGGTTAATACAATTCTAGCATGAATAATAAACATTTATCATGATATAAGGAAATAAATAATAACATTTATTATTGCCTCTAGGGCATATTTCCTTGATCTCCCACTTGCACTAGAGTCAATAATCTAGATTACACAAAATGATTCTAACACCCATGGAGTCTTGGTGCTGATCATGTTTTGCTCGTGGAAGAGGCTTAGTCAACGGTCTGCAACATTCAGATCCGTATGTATCTTGCATATCTCTATGTCTCCCACCGGACCAAATCCGGATGGAGTTGAAGCGTCTTTTGATGTGCTTGGTTCTCTTGTGAAATCTGGATTCCTTTGCCAAGGCAATTGCACCATATTGTCACAAAAGATTTTCATTGGACCCGATACACTAGGTACAACACCTAGATCGGTTATGAACTCCTTCATCCAGACTCCTTCATTAGCTGCTTCGAAGCAGCTATGTACTCAGCTTCACATGTAGATCCCGAACGACGCTTTGTTTGGAACTGCACCAACCGACAGCTCCACCGCTTAATGTAAATACGTATCCGGTTTGCGATTTAGAATCGTCCGGATCGTGTCAAAGCTTGCATCGACGTAACCGTTTACTGACGAGCTCTTTGTCACCGCCATAAATGAGAAACATATCCTTAGTTCTTCTCAAGTACTTAAGGATGTTCTTGACCGCTGTCCAGATGATCCACTCTGGATTACTTTGGTACCTGCCGCTAAACTTACAAGAAGGCACACATCAGGTCTGGTACACAGCATTGCATACATGATAGAGCCTATGGCTGAAGCATAGGAACATCTTTCATTTTCTCTCTATCTTCTGCGGTGGTCGGGCATTGAGTCTTACTCAACTTCACACCTTGTAATACCGCAAGAACCCTTTCTTTGCTCGATCCATTTTGAACTTTTTCAAAACTTTATCAAGGTATGTGCTTTGTGAAAGTCCTATTAAGCGTCTCGATCTATCTCTATAGATCTTAATGCCCAATATGTAAGCAGCTTCACCGAGGTCTTTCATCGAAAAACTTTTATTCAAGTATCCTTTATGCTATCCAGAATTCTATATCATTTCCGATCAATAATATGTCATCCACATATAATATCGAAATGCTCTGAGCTCCCACTCACTTTCTTGTAAATACAGGCTTCTCCAAAAGTCTCAGATAAACCCAAATGCTTTGATCACACTATCAAAACGTTTATTCCAACTCCGAGAGGCTTGCACCAGTCCATAAATGGATCGCTGGAGCTTGCACACTTTGTTAGCTCCTTTGGATCGACAAAACCTTCTGGTTGCATCATATACAACTCTTCTTCCGTAAATCCATTCAGAATGCAGTTTTAACATCCATTTGCCAAATTTCATAATCATAAAATGCGCAATTGCTAACATGATTCGGACGGACTTAAGCATCGCTCTGGTGAGAAGGTCTCATCGTAGTCAATCCCTTGAACTTGTCGAAAACCTTTTGCAACAAGTCGAGCTTTATAGACGATAACATTACCATCAGCGTCGGTCTTCTTCTTGAAGATCCATTTATTCTCAATTGCTTGCCGATCATCGGGCAAGTCAACCAAAGTCCACACTTTGTTCTCATACATGGATCCCATCTCAGATTTCATGGCCTCAAGCCATTTTGTGGAATCTGGGCTCACCATCGCTTCTTCATAGTTCGAGGTTCATCATGTTCCAATAACATGACTTCCAAAACAGGATTACCGTACCACTCAGTGCGGATCTTGCTCTGGTTGATCTACGAAGTTCTGAGAAACTTGATCTGAAGTTTCATGATCATCATCATTAGCTTCCTCCCTATTTGGTGTAGGTGTCACGAAACTGTTTTCTCGTGATGTACTACTTCTCAATAAGGGAGTAGATACAGATTATCTCATCAAGTTCTACTTTCCTCCCACTCACTTCTTTCGAGAGAAACTCCTTCTCTAGAAAGTTTCCGAATTTAGCAACAAAAATCTTGCCTTCGGTTCTGTGATAGAAGGTGTACCCAACTGTCTCCTTTGGGTATCCTATGAAGACACATTTCTCCGATTTGGGTTCGAGCTTATCAGGTTGAAGCTTTTTCACATAAGCATCGCAGCCCCAAACTTTCAAAAACGACAACTTTGGTTTCTTGCCAAACCACAGTTCATAAGGCGTCGTTTCAGCGGTTTAGATGGTGCCCTATTTAAAGTGAATGTAGCCGTCTCTAAAGCATAACCCCAAAACGATAGCGGTAAATCAGTAAGAGACATCATAGATCGCACCATATCTAATAAAGTACGATTCGACGTTCGGACACACCATTACGTTGTGGTGTTCGGTGGCGTAAGTTGCGAAACTATTCCGCATTGTTTCAAATGTAGGCCAAACTCGTAACTCAAATATTCTCCTCCACGATCAGATCGTAGAAACTTTATTTTCTTGTTACGATGATTTTCCACTTCACTCTGAAATTCTTTGAACTTTTCAAATGTTTCAGACTTGTGTTTCATTAAGTAGATATACCCATATCTGCTCAAATCATCTGTGAAGGTGAGAAAATAACGATATCCGCCATTTAGCCTCAACATTCATTGGACCACATACATCAGTATGTATGATTTCCAATAAATCTGTTGCTCTCTCCATAGTTCCGAGAACGGTGTTTTAGTCATCTTGCCCATAAGGCACGGTTCGCAAGTGCCAAGTGATTCATAATCAAGTGACTCCAAAAGTCCATCAAGATGGAGTTTCTTCATGCTTTTACACCGATATGACCTAAACGGCATTGCCACAAATAAGTTGCACCATCATTATCAACTCTGCATCTTTTGGTTTCAACATTATGAATATGTGTATCACTACTATCAAGATTGAGTAAAACAAACCATTCTTCAATGGTGCATGACCATAAAAGATATTATTCATATAAATAGAACAACCATTATTCTCGATTTAAATGAATAACCGTCTCGCATCAAACAAGATCCAGATATAATGTTCATGCTCAACGATGGTACTAAATAACAATTATTTAGGTCTAATACTAATCCGAAGGTAGATGTAGAGGTAGCGTGCCATTGCGATCACATCGACTTTGGAACCATTTCCCACGCAAGATCGTCACCTCGTCCTTAGCCAATCTTCGCTAATCCGTAGCCCCTGTTTGAGTTGCAAATATTAGCAATGAACCAGTATCAAATACCAGTGCTCTGCGGTATTAGTAAGGTACACATCAATAACAAGTATATCACATATACCTTTGTTAACCTTGCCATCCTTCTTATCCGCCAAATACTTGGGGCAGTTCCGCTTCAAAGGACCAGCCTGCTTGCAATAGAAGCACTCGGTTTCAGGCTTAGGACCAGACTTGGGTTTCTTCTCTTGATCAGCAACTTGCTTGCTGCTCTTTTGAAGTTTCCTTTTCTTTCCTTTGCCCTTTTCTTGAAACTAGTGGTTTTGTTAACCATCAACACTTGATGCTCCTTTTGATTTCTACCTCCATGACTTTCAAAGATCGCGAAGAGCTCGGGCATAGTTTTGGTCATCCCTTGCATATTATAGTTCATCACGAAGCTCTTGTAGCTTGGTGGCGTGATTGGAGAATTACATCAATGACGCAATCATCCGGAAGATTAACTCCCGGTTGAATCAAGTGATTGTTATATCCGGACATTACGAGTATATGCTCACCGACGAACCATTCTCCTCCATCTTACAGCTATAGAACTTATTGGAGACTTCATATCTCTCAATCCGGGCATTCGCTTGGAATATTAACTTCAACTCTGGAACATCTCATATGCTCCATGGTGTTCAAAACGACGTTGAAGTCCCGGTTCTAAGCCGTAAAGCATGGCACACTGAACTATAGAGTAGTCATCAGCTTTGCTTTGCCAGACGTTCACAACTTCTCGGCGCAGCCCTTGCACCAGGCCTGGCACCTAACGGTGCTTCCAGGACGTAATTCTTCCGTGCAGCAATAAGGATAATCCTCAAATTCGGACCCAGTCCGTAATTGCTGCCATCATCTTTCAACTTTGCTTTCTCAAGGAACGCATTAAAATTCAACGGAACAACAAAGACGAGCCATCTATCTACACATCATAGACAAGCAAGATACTATCGGTACTAAGTTCATGATAAATTTAAGTTCAATTAATCATATTACTTAAGAACTCCCACTTAGAAAAATATCCTCCAATTCTCTAAGTGATTGCGTGATCCATTTCAACTACACCATGACCGATCATCACGTGTGATGGAGTAGTTTCAATGGTGAACATCAATATGTTGATCATATCTACTATATGATTCACGCTCGACCTTCGGTCTCCGTGTTCGAGGTCATATCTTATATGCATAGCTCGTCAAGTATAACCTGAGTATTCGCGTGTGCAACTGTTTTGCACCCGTTGTATTTGAACGTAGAGCCTATCACACCCGATCATCACGTGGTGTCTCGACGAAGAACTTTCGCAGCGGTGCATACTCGGGGAGAACACTTCTTGATAATTTAGTAAGGGATCATCTTATAATGCTACCGTCAATCAAAGCAAAATAAGATGCATAAAGGATTAACATCACATGCAATCAATATAAGTGATATGATATGGCCATCATCATCTTGTGCTTGTGATCTCCATCTCAAGCACCGTCATGATCACCATCGTCATCGGTAGCGACACCTTGATCTCCATCGTAGCATCGTTTGTCGTCTCGCCAACTATTGCTTCTCGACTATCGCTACTCCTTAGTGATAAAGTAAAGCAATTACATGGCGTTGCATCTCATACAATAAGCGACAACCATATGGCTCCTGCCGATTGCCGATAACTCGGTTACAAAACATGATCATCTCATACAATAAAATATAGCATCACGTCTTGACCATATCACATCACAACATGCCCTGCAAAACAAGTTAGGCGTCCTCTACTTTGTTGTTGCAAGTTTTACGTGGCTGCTACGGGCTGAGCAAGAACCGTTCTTACCTACGCATCAAAGCCACAACGATATTTCGTCAAATAGACTCCGTTTAACCTTCTCAAGGACCGGCGTAGCCACACTCAGTTCAACTAAAGTGAGAGAGACAGACACCCGCCACCACCTTTAAGCAACGTGTGCTCACAGCGGTGAAACCAGTCTCGCGTAAGCGTCTGGCGTAATGTCGGTCCGGGCCGCTTCATCTCACAATACCGCTGAACCAAAGTATGACATGCTGGTAGGTAGTATGACTTGTATCGCCCACAACTCACTTGTGTTCTACTCGTGCATATGACATCAACGCATAAAACCAGGCTCGGATGCCACTTTGTTGGGGAGCGTAGTAATTTCAAAAATTTTCCTACGATCACGCAAGACCATGGTGATGGCATAGCAACGAGAGGATAGAGTATCCGTCCCGTACCCTCGTGAGACCGGCGAAGCGTTATAACAACGCGGTTGATGTAGTCGCACTTCTTCCCGATCCAACCGATCCAAGTACGAGCGTCGGCACCTCCGAGTTCTGCACACGTTCAGCTCGATGGCGTCCCTCGAACTCCGATCCAGCCGAGTGTTGAGGGAGAGTTTCACGACGACGGCGTGGTGACGATGATGATGTTCCACCGACGCAGGCTTCGCCTAAGCTCCGCTACGGTATGATCGAGGTGTAATCTGGTGGAAGGGGCACCGCTGCGGCTAAGGAACGATCTAATCGATCAACTTGTGTGTCATGGGGTGCCCCTTGCCCTGTATATAAAGGAGGGAAGGGAGGGGCTGGCCGGCCAGGAGGAGGCGCACAGGTGTCCTACTCCTACTAGGAGTAGGATTCCCCCAAATCCTAGTCCAACTAGGGTTTGACCAAGGGAGAGGGAGAGAGGCGCCACCCCTTCTCCTAATCCTAATAGGACTAGGGAAGGGGGAAGGCTGCGCCAGCTATAGGGCCCCTTTTCTCTTTCCCACTAAGGCCCATCAAGGCCCATTGACCCCGGGGTTCCAGTAACCCGGTACTCGGTAAAATTCCCAATTTCACCGGAGTGATTCCGAGTCAAACATAGGCTTCCAATATATCAATCTTTATGTCTCGACCATTTCGAGACTCCTCGTCATGTCCGTGATCTCATCCGGGACTCAACAACCTTCGTACATCAACATCATAAAACTCATAGTAACATCCATCGAAGCGTTAAGCGTGCGGACCCTACGGGTTCGAGAACTATGTAGACATGACCGAGACACCTCTCGGTCAATAACCAATAGCGGGACCTGGATGCCCATATTGGTTCCTACATATTCTACGAAGATCTTTATCGGTCGACCGCATAACAACATCGTTGTTCCCTTTGTCATCGGTGCGTTACTTGCCCGAGATTCGATCGTCGGTATCCAATACCTAGTTCAATCTCGTTCTTCGGCAAGTCTCTTTTCTCGTTCCGTAATACATCATCTCATAACTAACTCATTAGTTACAATGCTTGCAAGGCTTTAGGTGATGAGCATTACCGAGAGGCCCAGAGATACCTCTCCGATAATCGGAGTGACAAATCCTAATCTCGAAATATGCCAACCCAACATGTACCTTCGGAGACACCTGTAATGTACCTTTATAATCACCCGATTCGTTGTGACGTTTGGTAGCACCCAAAGTGTTCCTCGGGCAAGCGGGAGTTGCATAATCTCATAGTCATAGGAACATGTATAAGTCATGAAGAAAAGCACTAGCAACAAACTATACGATCAGGTGCTATGCTAATGGAATGGGTCATGTCAATCAGATCATTCAACCAATGATGTGATCCCATTAATCAAATAACAACTCCTTGTTCATGGTTAGGAAACATAACCATCTTTGATCAACGAGCTAGTCAAGTAGAGGCATACTAGTGACACTCTGTAGGTTTATGTATTCACACATGTATTATGTTTCCGGTTAATACAATTCTAGCATGAATAATAAACATTTATCATGATATAAGGAAATAAATAATAACATTTATTATTGCCTCTAGGGCATATTTCCTTCATTTAGCTACACTCCAGTCAACTGAATCGACTTTTGGGTTAGTCGATTTTCAGGGGGGGGGGGGCTCGCCGGGGTGAAGGAAGAACTAGCCGCAACGAGGAGGGGGGATCGCCGGAGAGGTACCCCACTATCTATCTTAGGGTTCAGGGTGGGGGCGATGGTCGCCGGCGGTGGCGGGGCGGTGGCGTGGGGATCACCGGAGAAAAAGCTCGGCACGGGGGGCCTAGAGTGATGGCCGGGGCGGCGGCAGACCAGCGGTGGGGAGTGTTTTCGGTGCGGGCGGGGCGGCGCACCGCCGGCCGCGGGCGGCGGGGGGCTGCAGTTTGGCCGGTGGTGGCTGACGGCTCAGGGGCTGGAGGTTGAAGATGAACTGCAGGCCCTTGATTTTGTATCCAACGGCTGCAAAATCGACTGACCGTAGATGAAAAAATCAGTCGACCGACGTGTAGCCTCACCTTGCTAGTGCGTTCAGTTTCGACAGCAAAATTCAGTTTCGGCAGTTAAGTTCAGTTTCGATAGTTAAATTCAGTTTTGACAGTTAAGTTCATAGATGAGCGGTTGCTGTATTTTACATCTAGCACTTTGTGGTTATGTATTTTGCGTCATGTATTGGAGATGCTATTAGAATTCCACTCAGGTTAACATTGTCTCTTTTGTCCTGCTTCAGCCTCGGCGTCGTACAACTCACCGGAGCTGCTCCAACGACGAAACCCTCCATCACAGTGGAGCAGTTCCTCGGGCTCCATCTCCAGATGCCTAAGATCTTCTTCCCCTCCTCCGACAGCCAAATCAGCCGGAGCATCCTCACCGGCCAACCCAATCACGCTGAGATCGACATGGCTTCGCCAAAGAGGTTGTACACTTGTTGCATCTCTTTTTACTCTACATGTTATATATATTGTCCTCTAAGCACTCGTAGTAACTGGAAATATGATTATTTTATCATACTATATGACAAGTAGTGAGGTACCAGGCTACTTAGCAATCCGTGAAGTACTCTCTTGAACGCCATCATTATTTATCTCTACGTGTTTGAGCTGTGCATTTGTCAATGGGCCTGGGAGTTGAGCTAGTATGGTAGTGGCCTGGGTCCAAAGTAATAGAAGTAGCAAAAAAACATTTTTTTGTGTAGGATTTTCCTTGCTCAAGCCTGCCTACTAGAATCTCCAGTGCTTGAAAGGAAAAGCGGATGAAAAACATAGGAATTGGAAAGTTTCCTATGGTACTACTTTTCAGGAATTTGGTGCAAAGGAATGGAGCAAAGGAAAATTGTAGGATTTGTTCCTTTAGTGTCTCCTTGAAAGAAAAACCATAGGAATTCTAATTTCCACTTGTCCTCCTTTCATATTCCTATTCATCAAGCACAAGACTAAGAGATAGTAGCATAATAGCATTATAACTGTACATTTTCTTGTGGTTTGACTTAATCTCACCATGCTTTTTTGCATCTTGTGATCTTCCAATTGTTGTGAATCAGACACCCAGATTGGTAGAAATCCTGTGTTTTTAAATTCTCTGTTTTGCACGTGCATTCCTATCCTATTCTTGTCTATTTTCCTATCCCTGCATTGTTAGAATCCTCAAATTTAAACAAGCCCTTACTCAATTACTTCTGTTACACATATGTGTCAAAGAAAACCTTGTGTGGTTTGTCCTGCTCCTGCGGCGCTATGTTCCACCCCAGCTCAGCTGCTCCAACAACGGAAGGGTTCACCACAGTAGGGATCCGTTCTCCAGACTGTCTCTCGTCGCCTCAGATCTTCCTCCCCGCCACCGGTAGCCACGACAACTGCATTACCATCATCAACTGAGCAGATGACCTTGAGGACTACACGGGTCCGCAAGAGAGGTCACACTCTTCCGTGTTTGCTTACATTATGCGTTGCTTAATATGATGGCATGCTACATTATCGTCATGTTCACCTATTAGACTACGAGTCAGGTCCAAACTAATGCTGAAACTTGAGTTTTTAAATGGTTGTGGGGTACATATTGGGGCAGCAATCAGTACTATCTGTCTACTATCTGGTTAATCTCGGGTGTCTACTATGAGTTTCATGTTGGGTGAAAACAAACATTAAAGGAGACATTATCTATATTTTTAACTAAAGCTATTATCTGCCTGGTATCATTGGTTTTGGGTCTATCCACAGTTTGCTACCATCACTCTGGATTTGTGCATGCACTCCTTACATAATCTCACTATTTTTTATTCCTATGCAGGCCAGTTATTGTACACAATGAAACTGATCATGTAGACCAAAAGACGAGCCTTGCGTGGCAATAAAATTTCATCCAGACGTCGTTCCATGGTGCGTTCAAAGGCAGCCCCCTCCACCCATTTCAGATCGTAATCGAGAGGAAGATAACTGTTTTGAGGGGGATTTAGAAGGATAAGACCACTCCTATTGACCCCATGAGGTCTTCGCTCTAACTTGGCATGCTGATGTTGGTAATATCGTGCATATGGTGACTTGCATTGCTTACTGTATACATTAAAGATGTCATCTGCTATGTTTAGACATGCTTTGTGTCAATGCCATCTATTTAGTTTCTTTGTCGTATATGTGAATCATGCAATGCCATCTTGTTTAGCCAGGCATCATATATGTGAATTTTGCAATGCCACCCAGGTTAGCCAGTCATCTTATATGTGAATTGTATCATGCCATCATTTTTTTATTACGTGTTAAATTTTTCAACAATTTTAGTACATTCAATTACTCTTCCTGTGCATCATCCATTCGACACAGTCATGGAAAAATCTACTATCTGACGAAGCACATGTCTTGCTGGTTACTGATAGCTTCTCAGAGGAGGATTCAGAGACAAATGACCAGTCATATTGTAGAGACCCGACCCGAATGGATCAAGTCTCTGTGCTTAAGTGTCATCCCTGGATCGGTATGCTGACACACACAGTACTCAAGGATTTATTACAGAGGTAAATCACATGTATAAAGTAACGTAAATACTATTAACTCAATCCAAAATAGCGGAAGTAACAAGGTTGTGGATTCCCATCAACACCAACGGCAAAGTTGAGTGTAGAAATCATAACCCTAACGTATCACTTACTCGTCGTAAGATCCTGCAACATGAGACGTTGCAGCCACAAAGGGTCAAGACATTGAATGTCTTGGCAAATTCACACCATGAGCAATGCTGAAATATGGCTATCACTACATGCATATATGGCTGGTGGAAAAGCTCTATGGTTATAAGGGTTTTGCGAAAAGCCAATTTTTCCCTACTGCAAAGAAATACATTTATTTAACTATCATGGTGGTTGTTAAACATTGAGAATGGTTGACAGCATACTCAATCCCAATTAATCATCATCATTAAAACCCAACAATATTAATTTAAAGTAACATGATGAGATCAACATGATAATCCAAGTACTAGATACTCAAAATGTCCATAACCGGGGACACGGCTAATCATGATTAGTTTATACACTCTGCAGAGGTTTGTGCACTTTTCCCACAAGACTCGATCTCCTCCGTTTGATTTCTCGCACTACATGGTGTTTGAGAAACGGATGACCGAGACATAGTCTTTCAGAAGCGCTAGCACCTTACGAATGGGTAGACCGTACCAACCTACAACCCCTACATCAGCTAGTCTGCCACTGTAAGAGTTCGCACAACTTAATCAACTATGCTAGAGCCCATAGTAGCATGTGGCTGCACACGGAAGTTTCTAGCATGTATAATCTTATGATCCCTTTGAGCATGGGCGGCGGTCCATAAAAAAATAGGCAATCCTGGTCTACCAAGGTGCCTATATAGGCAAATCCTGGAATAACCAGGTACCTCAATCCACCCAGATGTGTATTAATGTTGCCACCTTAAATAAACCATTAATTAACAATCTCACATCTGTCATGGAAAAATCACCCACCCAATCCATGTCTACCTGCATAGCATGGCAAAATAAGCAAACATAGAAGTAACTCCCAAGGGTTTGATAATAAATCCATTAATAGGTACTACCTCAAACTACTTCCCAAAACCCACAATTTAATTAGATCCTAATCATGCAATGTTTGAGGATTGATCTAATGCATAAAAACTGGGTATGAAAAGGGATATGATCAAAGTGTGAACTTTCCTGCAATGTTGATGAAGACGATTCGCACTCAAAACTCTTGATAGCTCTACTCGTCACAATCTGGTCAATCTATCGTAAGCAATCAATAGTAACCACACATAAGCAATCACTCGAAAGATCGGAAAGAACGAAGAAAACAATTCGAAAAACATCAAAACCAAGAAAATAACTCTTGCAACATAAAACAATTTCTAACAGTACCAAAATTATGTGAATTTGGCCTTATCAGAAAGTTTAGGTCAAGAGCTTCGATTTGCAAAAAGAATGAACTAAATCGGAGTTACGAGACTCAAGTTATGATCAAACGAAGTTCAAATTCAAATCTGATCTAATTCAAAATTTAAACTTTCAAAAAACATGTTTGAGTTGTTTTACTGGATAGAGGGGATCATAACGAAGAAGTGGGCGTTGGTTTCGTTGAATTCTGACTTACGGGCAAAAAGTTGTAGTCGTTTGAAAACTAGGGGCTAATCTGCAGAAAAAGTATTCACAGATAGGTCCATGGCCGAAAATTAAAAAGAAAAAGGAAAAACTGTACAGAACGAACGTTCGTTACAGAGCCTAATCTGGCGAACTCGTTCACTACAGAATCCTAACTAATGAACGTCCATAAAATAATCTAACAAAAAAAACAATCTAGACCTAACTTAACCGAAAAAGAACCGAATTAAAACCGAACTAGGGTTTTACCGGTTGGGGCGGTTTTTTGTCGGAAAGCCGGCGGCGGAACTCCGGCGGCTTCCCGCGGCGTCGGCGGCGACGGCGGAGAAGAAAGGGGCGGCGCGTCGAGGCGGGGAGGATGGCGGCGTCGGCGGCGGTCCACGGCGAAGGGACGGAGCGGGCGGCGGCGGCTCCGGTGAGATGTGGCGGCGGCTCCGTGAGTCATGGCAGAGAGGAGGAGAGAGAGGCCCGGGTGCTCGGCTTATAAAGGCGGGAGGCGGTGGCGGCTGGCGTCTTGTGAGGGCAGGGGAGTCCGGAGGCGGCACGGACATCGAGGCGGCGGTGGTCTCCCGCTTGGGCGGTTCGGGGGCGACGGGGCACTGGGCCGCGGCCTGGCTGAGCTGGGCCGGCCCAGTTCGGTCGGGAGAGAAGTTTTTTTTTAAACAACAGTCGGACAAAAATAATAAAAAACAGAAACCACAAATACTAAAAATGATATATAGGCATATAATATATCAAAATTTTCAGAAAATTATTTCCTACAAGTTTAACATTTTTCTGGAGTCAAATAAAATCCACACAAATTCTAATAATTCAAATAGTGCTCCTGCTCTAATAAAATCCAATAAAAATCAATTTAAAAATACCAAAATTAATTCAAATTTATTTCTCTCCAATTTTCTGATGTAGGGAATCATGTTACCCTATTTTCCATATATTTTATTTTGGAGAAAATAATTTGAATAAAACTCAAATAACTCCAAATTGAGAATAAATTCAAAAGAACTTTGAATTTAATTCTTTGAAACTCCCAACTCATATTTCATATGTTTTGAAGAAGTCATTTTATCTTCGCTCGTGAAAATCATTGAGTTGCATAAAGTTCCAGAATTGGAAATATTTTCCAAATGAAATTCAAATATTTTCAACACCCCTTGTCATTTAAATAAATGGAACAAGTCATGTCATCTTCTCTCCAGGGTTTTGTGACGAAAAGAATTTGAATTCCCGAAGATCATAAAAGCAAAAATGAAAGTTTGGGAAAGTCCTTTTATTCCCTCTCATTTAACTTTCAAAAAAGTTTCAAATTCACTCACTTTCAGTCAATCAATCAAACAATCAATCAAAACTTCCTATTTATTATAACATTCGAAAATTTAGAATTTTGGGATGTTACAAACCTACCACCCTTTAAATGAATCTCGTCCTCGAGATTAGGAGAGGCTAGAAAGAAATAGGTTAGGGTAGGGGGTCTTTAGAATCCATCGATCGTCTCCGGGGTCTCCGGTGCTACCACCCTTAGAAGCATTGTTACGGTTCCATCAAAACTCATATACTGCATCCTTATTCTTGACAGGGCCGGTCTTCTCAGATCTTCAGTATAAATCCTTCTCTGGGCTCTTCTGGTGGTGGCATAACCTTGACCGCAATTCTTCTGTCGTTTTATCTTGGTAAGGTTCTTCCGAGAGTGGGTCTTCTTAGCTGACGGGTCTGGCGCCAATACTAATCAGCTATCGATATCTCATGGTGGTCAACAATTTATGGTTTCTCCTGCAGAAATCGGGTCTGGGTTGAACCTCACCGTATATCCTACGATTGGCAACAGCTGCCGTGTACAAGGGAAAATACTTATACCATTCTAAGGTTGAAACAAAGTTTTGATCGTCGTCTCTCTACTATAGGTAGGTCACTCAGATTTACCATCCCATATAGCAAAGCGAATAATAAGAGTAAGTCGGTATGGTGATCAATCCATCCCGCACCCAAATCATTACCTTGTACATGGTTTAGCGAATCTCGCATTCTAACACTCGGTCATCCTCACAAGCATTGCAGAATTTCTCTTGTAGACGAACCAAGTTCGGATAAATCCATTGATTCTGCAAGCCAAATAAACATCTATCGTTCCTTAACAACTCTCAGGTTTTGCGTAAACTCCTATAGAATCGTCGGTTGATAAAATCATAACTTCTTCCAGGGGTTTTCCTTCAACAAGAGTGTGCTTGCTTCTTGGCAGGTCCTGGGGCCTGTGGGTTATGGCGCATCTCATCACTTGTAGTCCTTGAACTTATCCTCGGGCTTCTGATCATTATTCCAACTTCCAACTTCCTAGTATTCTTAAATCCATCCAATTGTACTGTCTTCCTTCCTTCTATTGGCACAAAACTAGGAAATAATTACTCAGACTCATCATGGAATTTACCTTGATCCATATTTCCAACATCATACCTCCTTTATATCCAATAGTAATTCATCTCTTCATCCTCGTGGGATATCCCACCTACCGAGATAAAAACTTATACTTATGAAGTCCATACTCCACTTCGTGGAACATCATTATCCTTTCCAGGGTCAAGCGTCCATACAGGGAAGTATTGGCCATTTCTGCATGGCACTTCTTCAACTGGAATACGTGAAACACATCATGAACTCCTGATAGTCCTTCGGGTAACTCCAACTTGTTGGCCACTTCTCCCATACGCTCCAAAACACGGTATGGTCCTACAATTCTCGGGGCTAACTTTCCCTTAACTCCAAATTGTTTAACTCCTCGCAGAGGGGACACACGAAGACATGCTCTGTCTCCAATTTCATAGACTACCTCCTTGCATTTTTGAGTCTGCATAACTCTTCTGCCTGGACTGAGCTACCTTCAGTCTATCTCGAAGCAACTTAACATTCTCTTCTGAATCCTTGATCACATTTGGTCCAAACAACTGACGGTCTCCAACTTCATCCCACATCAATGATGTCTGGCTCCTTCTCCCATACAAAGCTTCAAAACGGGCCATCTTCAAACTGACTTGGTAGCTGTTATTGAATGAGAACTCCACATAAGGTAGATTATCATCCCTACTAGATCCATAATCTAGCGCACACGTTCTCAACATGTCCTCCAGAATCTGATTGACTCTCTCGGTCTATCCATCTGTCTGCGGATGAAAGGCTGTACTAGCCTAGTACCCAAAGTCCGGTGCAGCTGATTCCAAAACTTTGAGGTAAACTGTGTTCCTCTATCTGATACGATGGTCCTCGGAACTCCATGAAGACATACGGTCCTGGTCATATATATCTTGGCCAACTTCGCACTTGTATAGGTGGTTTCACTGGGATAAAGTGAGCCACTTTGGTCAAGTGAATCAACTACCACCCAGATAGAATCATATCCCGATCAGGTTCTGGGAAATCCGGAAATGAAATCCATACCAAGCTTATCCTGCTTCCATTCGGGTATCGGCATAGGCTGTAGTAATCCGACTGGCTTCTGATGCTCTGCCTTTACTCTCTGTGGCATACATCACCTACGACTACATACTCCGTAATATCCTTCTTCAAACCAGTCCACCAGAAACACTCCTTCAAATCCAAATACATCTTGGTGTTTCTAGGGCGAATCGAGTATGGTGAGTCATGAGCCTCCTGAAGTATTAACTTCCTGATCTTTGCATTATTGGGCACATATACACGGTCCTCGAACCATAAGGTGTCGTGCTCATGCTTACGAATACCTTTGGTCTTTCCTTTGCTCACCCTCTCTTTTACCTCAGCAATCTCTTTGTCCTCCTTCTAAGCTTCACGGATCTTTCCCAACAATGTAGACTGAACTTCCATTGCTGCAACAAAACCTTTGGGAACAATCTCCAACCGAAGTTCCCTGAGATCCTCAGCTAACTCCTTTGGTAATCCCCCACTTATGAGGGTATCCATCCTGGCGTTCTTTATGGTTGTGTCCTATTTCTCCACAAAGCTTGCATGCACTTTCTCCATATCATTTCCATAAGGCTTCAACTTCTAGGACACAAGCCGAGACTTTAGCAAAGTCAACTTAAATTCTTCCCAAACGGTTACTCCTTGCCATCCATTGATGGTTTGGTACATCCTCCACCAGGTAGCAGCACCTCTTTCAAAGAACGGAAGAGCATGTTGAGCCATATCCTTTCTGACTATAGGGTTATTCTTCATGTGATCCTCCACGTTCTGAATCCATTGGTCTGTCTCCAATTGACTCATCGGTCCAGACAATACAAGCTCATCTCTATTCTTCCTCTATGTGGTCCATGGGTTTTGGGGTGGGATAAGAGAGATAGAGAGGGATGCACACAATACAAACATAAGTTTTGAAAAGACAGATTTTATTTGTGGCTGTCGGAAAAACATCAAACAAATGACAGCTCACAATCATCGCATCTAACGTAAGTATATACAGGGGTTTGGTATTCTAAAGGTCAATAAATCTTCAAAGTCATCAAACTCTTCGATTCTTGTTCATGCCTCCGATGGCTTCTTCCGATCATGCTTGTCCTTCTAAAATTCTTTTGCTAGATCATCTCTGTTGACGCGAAATCTCTCGTGGCGTCCTTTAATATTTCTGGAGTTGCATTCCAAACCTCTGGGTTTCATCAACCTCGACATGGACCATGACCCTACTGTCTTTCAGTTCCTGACGAATCTCCGGTATCTCGAGGTTTTGCTCCTCCAGCTTGGCTATTTTCAGTTTCTGGATCCTGAATTCTTCACGAAATGCTCCTTGTCAAATATAGCTTCCTAAAGGTCCATCTTAAAATTCTTGATGTAATACTCCAGATCCTAGTGATACACCGGCTAAGGTCAAAACTTCATCTTGCTGATAGGTCCTCCATCAGCCTTCTACCATCCAATCCTTCCATGTATATGCATGCTTAACTCAGCACAGTGACAGTAGCATAAACGGGCCATAACATCATGGATAGCCGTGTTTCTGCTCTTGTCATTTCCATGAGCTATCTCTCCATAGTTGGTATGTCCTGCATTGGTGTTTCCTTGACAAAACTTTGAGCTCTGATCCTCCATGTTCTGGTCTTTCTTTGATACACCTTAATCTCGGGTATTGACAGCTTCCATAGTCTGCCAGGTTCCATAAAGGTAGCCTTCCTAGGTCATACCAAATCTTGAAATTCTTCATATTCTCCTAGTCTAAGTCTATATCCGTCGTAGTTTCCATCATTATAATGCTCAGTAAATTCCTCTTCATTCTGAAGTGGTCTTTGTTGTCCGATATATGGTCCTTCTTGTAGTGGTCTCATCTGTCAAATCTTCGAGGGGTCAAAAGCGGAAAGGGGTATGGTCTCACTAAAAGGGAATATTTAAATAAGCTCAGAAGAGAAGAGAGGTAAAAGATTCTTTTGAAAAGAAAGTTGTAGAGAAAAATCTTTCCTATGGGCTTGCCAGTTTCTAGGGTCACGTCCTACAGTCAACATGTGCTCTGATGCCGTCTTGTAGCGACCCGACCCGAATGGATCAAGTCTCTGTGCTTAAGTGTCATCCCTGGATCCATATGCTGACACACACAGTACTCGAGGATTTATAACACAGGTAAATCACATGTATAAAGTAACCTAAATACTATTACCACAATCCAGAATAGCAGAAGTAACAAGGTTGTGGATTCCCATCAACACCAACGGCAAAGTTGAGTGTAGAAATCGTAACCCTAACGTATCACTTACTCGTCGTAAGATCCTACAACATGAGACGTTGCAGCCACAAAGGGTCGAAGACATTGAATGTCTTGGCAAATTCACATCATGAGCAATGCTGAAATATGGCTATCACTACATGCATATATGGCTGGTGGAAAAGCTCTATGGTTATAAGGGTTTTGCGAAAAGCCAATTTTTCCCTACTGCAAAGGAATAAATTTATTTAACTATCATGGTGGTTGTTAAACATTGAGAATGGTTGACAGCATTCTCAATCCCAATTAATCATCATCATTAAAACCCAACAATATTAATTTAAAGTAACATGATGAGATCAACATGATAATCCATGTATTAGATACTCAAAATGTCCATAACCGGGGACACGGCTAATCATGATTAGTTTATACACTCTGCAGAGGTTTGTGCACTTTTCCCACAAGACTCGATCTCCTCCGTTTGATTTCTCGCACTACATGGTGTTTGAGAAACGGATGACCGAAACATAGTCTTTAAGAAGCGCTAGCACCTTACGAATGGGTAGACCGTACCAACCTACAACCCCTACATCAGCTAGTCTACCAATGTAAGAGTTCGCACGACTTAATCAACTATGCTAGAGCCCATAGTAGCATGTGGCTGCACAGGGAAGTTTCTAGCATGAATAATCTTATGATCCCTTTGAATAACCAGGTAGCTCAATCCACCCAAATGTGTATTAATTTTGCCACCTTAAATAAACCATTAATTAACAATCTCACATCTGTCATGGCAAAATCACTCACCCAATCCACGTCTATTTGCATAGCATGGCAAAATAAGCAAACGTAGAAGTAACTCCCAAGGGTTTGATAATAAATCAGGTAATAGGTACTAACTCAAATTACTTCCCAAAACCCACAATTTAATTAGATCCTAATCATGCAATGTTTGAGGATTGATCTAATGCATAAAAATTGGGCATGAAAAGGGATATGATCAAAGTGTGAACTTGCCTGCAATGTTGATGAAGACGATTCGCACTCAAAACTCTTGATACCTCTACTCGTCACACTCCGGTCAATCTATCGTAAGCAATCAATAGTAACCACACATAAGCAATCACTCAAAAGATCGGAAAGAACGAAGAAAACAATTCGAAAAACATCAAAACCAAGAAAATAACTCTTGCAACATAAAACAATTTCTAACAGTACCAAAATTATGTGAATTTGGCCTTATCCGAAAGTTTAGGTCAAGACCTTCGATTTGCAAAAAGAATCAACTAAATCGGAGTTACGAGACTCAAGTTATGATCAAACGAAGTTCAAATTCAAATCTGATCTAATTCAAATTTTAAACTTTGAAAAAACATGTTTGAGTTGTTTTACTGGATATAGGGGATCATAACGAAGAAGTGGGCGTTGGTTTCGTTGAATTCCGACTTACGAGCAAAAAGTTGTAGTCGTTTGAAAACTAGGGCTAATGTGAAGAAAAAGTATTCACAGATAGGTCCCTGGCCGAAAATTGAAAAGAAAAAGGAAAAACTCTACAGAACGAACGTTCGTTACAGAGCCTAACCCGACGAACTCGTTCACTACAGAATCCTGACTAATGAACGTCCATAAAATAAATCTAACAAAAAAATAATCTAGACCTAACTTAACCGAAAAAGAACCGAATTAAAACCGAACTAGGGTTTTACCGATTGGGGCGGTTTTCCGTCGGAAAACCGGCGGCGGAACTCCGGCGGCTTCCCGCGGCGTCGGGCGTCAGCGAGGAACAGGCGGCGGCTCGAGGCGTCGGCAGCGGCAACGGAGTGAAGAAGGAAGGCGCGTCGAGGCGGGGAGGATGGCGGCGTCGGCGGCGGTCCACGGAGAAGGGACGGAGCGGGCGGCGGCGGCTCCGGTGAGATGTGGCGGCGGCTCCGGCATGTCACGGAAGGAGAGGAGGAGAGAGAGGGGCCGGGGTGCTCCACTTATAAAGGCGGGAGGGGCGGTGCCGGTGGCGTCTTGTGAAGTCGGGAGTCCGAGGCGGCACGGACGTCGAGGCGGCGGCGGCTGTCGTCGCGGCGGCGGTCTCCCTTCAGCGGTTCGGGGCGACAGGGCAGCTGGGCGCGACTGGCTGAGCTGGGCGGCCTAGTTCGGTCGGGAGAGAAGTTTTTTTTTAACAACAGTCGGACAAAAATAATAAAAAAACAGGAACCACAAATACTAAAAATGATATATAGGCATATAATATATCAAAATTTTCAGAAAATTATTTCCTACAAGTTGAACATTTTTCTAGAGTCAAATAAAATCCACACAAATTCTAATAATTCAAACAGTGCTCCTGCTCTAATAAAATCCAATAAAATCAATTTAAAAATACCAAAATTAATTCTAATTTATTTCTCTCCAATTTTCTGATGTAGGGAATCATGTTACCCTATTTTCCATATATTTTATTTTTGGAGAAAAATAATTTGAATAAAACTCTAATAACTCCAAATTGAAAATAATTTCAAAAGAACTTTGAATTTAATTCTTTGAAACTCCCAACTCATATTGCATATGTTTTGAAGATGTCATTTTATCTTCGCTCGTGAAAATCATTGAGTTGCATAAAGTTCCAGAATTGGAAATATTTTCCAAATGAAATTCAAATATTTTCAACACCCCTTGTCATTTAAATAAATGGAAGAAGTCATGTCATCTTCT
The DNA here is from genome assembly GCA_021605205.1 of Aegilops longissima. NCBI lineage: Eukaryota > Viridiplantae > Streptophyta > Magnoliopsida > Poales > Poaceae > Aegilops > Aegilops longissima. Next base: position 428,576,437 of record CM038680.1, read on the forward strand.
CTCCAGGGTTTTGTGATGCAAAGAATTTGAATTTCCGAAGATCATAAAAGCAAAAATGAAAGTTTGGGAAAGTCCTTTTATTCCCTCTCATTTAACTTCCAAAAAGTTTCAAATTCACTCACTGTCAGTCAATCAATCAAAACTATCTATTTATTATAACATTCCAAAATTTAGAATTTTGGGATGTTACACATATCCCCCCCCCCCCCCGAGATGCATGCTCTAACTTGGCAGGGTTATGTTGCTCATATCGTGCATATGGTATCTTGCATTGCTATGTCATTTGCTTATTAGTTTAGACATGCTTTGTGTGAATGCCACCTGTTTAGTGTCTAATTACCATATATGTGAATTATGCAATGCCATTTTGTTGCAAGACATCATATATGTAAATTATACAATGTTATCTTGTTGCAAGGCATTATATATGCGTATTATGTAATGCCATGCTGTTTAGGCAAGCGTCATATATGTGAATTATATCATGCCGTCCTTTTTTTGTATTTCTCATTGCTTTTGTCGACAATGTTTGTATATTCAACTGCTCTTTCGGTGCATCAGCCATTTGAATTGGTGACTGAGAAATCTGGAGTGAAAACAAGGTCTTTAGAGCTGACAATGCTACCTGCTGAAGTAGATATGTTGCTGGTTACAGATAGCTCTTCAGAGGAGGATTCAGAGGCAGATGACCAGTCCTATCTATTATCCCCCTGAGGTTAATGCTCAAACTTGGCAGGGTTATATTACTCATATCATCCATATGTTGTATTGCAATGGTTATTTTTTACATCATATACACAATATTGAATGCCATCTCCTTAGTTGACACATCATATATGCGATTGCCCTCTGCTCACTTCCTTAGTATATAAATCATATATACATAGACAGCATGTATCTGAATTATGGCATGGCAACCCATTTTCTAAAGACATAATATAATTATATCATCTCATCCTGTTTACATAGTCATCATATTTTAAATTATGTCATTCTATCCGTGAATTATATCATGCCATCATGTTTCCATCGACCACATGTTAGTGATTTATGGCATGCCAACCACTTTAATAGACACATCATACAGTTATATCATGTCATCCTGTTTACATAGTCATCATATTTTGAAGTATGTCATTCTATCCTGTTTCGTTAGCCATCATACATGTGAAATTGTGTCATGCTATCCTGTTTAATTAGCCGTCATATATGTGAAATTATGTCCTGCTATTCTGTTTGGTTAGATAACATAAATGTGAATTATTTCATGCCCTATTTTCTTCCCTGCTATCCATTGCACCTGTCTATCTTACAATGTCTGTACATTCAATTAATTTTCTTGTTTATCAGCCATTTCAATTGGAGGGAGTGATGACAGTATCTGTGGGAGTAAAAACACGGTCTACAAAAAAGATCGTGCTACCTATCGATGCAGATTGAACCACGGTTGTACTTGCACAAGAACCAGCCCCACCACACATAACCCACACTCATGCAGATTGTACCCCTACCCAGTTGGACAGAGAACCAGTTACACCCCTTCTAACCCCAACCCCAATAGATAAACACCCAGTTCCCGTTGACACAACACCGTCTCCACCACAGAGCACCCAAACACGAGCAGTTAGTAAGGCAACTGCAATGCCCAAAGCACGAGGACCACCACTCCGAACCCCAAGTCAACGCTTAAAGCAGAAGAAGAATTGTTCTCAGGTCAGGTTTCATAGGTATGGTTCATACTACTTTGCTCTTGCATCACTGTATTTACTCATACCAACTAATTTCAAATTTGAAGGATGCAATTGAAACTCCAATGGCGCAACAGGTATGTTTTAAACCTCTTTCTTCAACGTGTTTGGCTGTTTGCTGTTGTAACTTGCTCTATGTTGATTTTAGTTTCAATTGAATAAACAGTTATGTTCTCATGCCATGCACATTACGAGTGTTGTTATTGAAGTGTAGTTTCCCACACTTGTATTCTGTCTATGTTTCTTTGTCTTAAATAGATATGATTCGAACTGTATCTATCTTGATTTGGCAACATAAACTAGAATGATATAGACCATACAGTGACCATACTGCATAGATATATGTTTGTTTCATGTTGTTATCCTGTCCACCTTACTACTGAACTGGTTTACCAAAATGAGTTTCATATACTACATTGTAAACCTGTGATGTGTTTGTTTGTCTCTCTTTTAGAACGCGGATAAAATGTTGGATAAGAGTACGCCGTTATGCAATGGTAAAGGAAGTAGTGCAGATAAGGTTCAAGATAGTGAGACATCCCTGTTGGTCTTCAAGAAAGTTGATAAAAACTATATTGAAGACACCAAGACAACCCCAAAGTCCTGTCTTGATGTAGTGTTTGAGTTACTGGCTACCACTGCTAGCACCAGCTCCTCGAACTCGTTGCCTGAATCAGTTCGGCTTCTTGAGTCTCAACTTCAAGTTGAAAGATATCGATCAGATGTTATGCGATAGGAAGCCGAAGGACTGAGGAAGTCCCTGCAGAATTCAGATGCATAATTTCTGGTGCAACAACAAGTGCTGGAGGACTTATGCGCCAAACAAGAGAAAGTTAATAAGCTTGCTAAGCATCTTTCCAGCATTATGGGTACCCAGGATATTGTTTCTTGAGCTCTTGTGAAGTGGTTTCAGTTCTGGACTTGTTTTGCTGCGGCGTTTATATGCTGATATGTTCCCTATATTTGCACTGGTGGCGAACTTTGATGCCCAATGGATGTAATATGTGTAACAGCCGTGATAGCCTAGTGTAAGTAGCTGGCTTATTTATTTCCTTATTGTCTTGTTTATTTCTTTGCTTGTAGTCAGTGCAGTTCTTTTTCCGCGGTTTGCTAGTGGCCGCAATAACTTATTTTTTTAAACTAGGCCACACTAACCATGGGCTACATATTTACTGTAGTTACCATTTCCCTCCTACGGGCCATAGAAACAATGGGCCTTCTAGGGGTTGTAGAAACAATGGTCCTTATACGGGTCGTAGACACAATGGGACTTCTACGGGCTGTATCATCAATGGGCCTCGTACGGGCCGTATGATCGGTTGGCCAAACATGGGCCAATAACAGACCGCATTATAGTCGTAAACGGGCTAGAGTTGGAATCGTCTGTTCATGGGACGACCATAACGGTTAGTCGCTAATCGGCCGTATTTGATGACGCTATGAAAACGGGGCAACATATTAACGGGCCACAAAACGGGCCGACTTTAACCTCAGGCTGAATTTAGCCCAAGCGAAAAATAGCGATGTAGGCGTAAGTAAACGAATCGCGGAAATGAGCCCAAGAGTAAATGGTCTCGAGAAGGCGAAGATAACATGGGCTGGAAGCATTATGTAATAATGGGCCGTTAATGGGTATAAAGTGATACACTGTTCATTACGGGTCAGTATCACCACGGGCCGTTAATGGGTATAAAGAGATACACTGTTCACTGTGGGCCAAGAGTTACAAAGTGCCTCATATGGGCCGAAAGACGTCATGGGCCGTACATGGCCAGAAGTGAAAACGGGCTGGAATCATATTGGATGGCCCAGATAACACTACTGGGCCTAATTCGGATAGGGCGTAATGTGCCTTGGGTTAGCGGGCTGTAAATGGGCTATATGCGAACATGTTGTTAACAGGCTTTCCATGGGCCGGCACGCCACCTTTTTACCAAGTCAAACGGGCCGGCCTTTTCACAGGAATGGGCCTCTATTGGGCCGTGCCACGTGCCGACGTATCATAGGCGCCTTCAGTCCAATGAGTGGATGACATCTGTCCCAACGATGAGCCGACACGTGTTTCCCCCAGCCAATGATGATTTTACACATGGAAAATCCCTATTGGTCGGGGCTGTTAACGGGTTATCGGATCCAAAACCGGACTCGATAGCTTAACGGTGTTCCGTTACGGTGGATGCCACGTGTCAGTCACCCTTAACGAAAGCACTTCTGTGACGCGCGATTTATCATCATGGAAGTGGACACTTCCGTGATGATAATTTTGGTAATGTCATGGAACACTTCTACAACAGCACATGTATGACTAGATTCTGTCATAAAATTGTCATGGATGTATATGCATGACAAAAAACGCGACCTACTGTGACAAACACGTATCATCACGGAAGTGTATTTTTTTGTAGTGTATGTTACCTCCCTAAGCTTTGAGATGTCTTCCTCTGTGACAGAGGAGGCCATCCACCGGCCTTGAAGACTGAGTCCGGGCGTGGCTGGAGGGTTGAAGCAACTAGGTTGACCCTTGAGTGTTGAAACTTGAGGGGGGAGGCAGAGGGGAGAACTAGCACAGAAGAAAGACGACATGCCCTAACCCCTTTATAAAGGAGAGGGATATCAAGCGTCCCCTCCGTAGCCTTAAAACATGCCTACTCCCGAGGAATTATTCCAACAGAACAGTTGGGTTACCCACGCCCACGTTGATGAAAATCCCGTAATAAGGGGACACGATCTCTTCTTTGACAAGACGTGCCAATAAAGACTGCCCCTCGAGACGTGGGGCAGCAAGCTAGAAAATTATTCAAAATAATGGCCGGGTAATGACGTCATGTCGTACTACCAAAATTGTCAGCGGATTGGACTCATGAAATATTCTCTACGGGTGTGTGTGGAATTTGTTTTGCAGAGCCGGACACGATTCTTGTGTTCAGAATTTATTTTGAAGTGTTCGGAGAAGAAACCCGCCTTGCAATGCCGAAGTCAATCTGCGCGCCGGACTCATCGTCATTGAAGCCTGGTTCAGGGGCTACTGAGGGAGTCCTGGACTAAGGGGTTCTCGGACAGCCAGACTATATCTTTGGCCGGACTGTTGGACTGTGAAGATACCAGATAGAAGACTTCCTCCCGTGTCCGAATGGGACTCTCCTTGGCGTGGAAGGCAAGCTTGGCGATTCGGATATGAAGATTCCTTTCTCTGTAAACCAACTTTGTACAACCCTAGCTCCCCCGGTGTCTATATAAACCGGAGGGTTTAGACTTCTAGGGTTTAGTCACAACGATCATAATCTCATAGGCTAGACTTCTAGGGTTTAGCCATTACCATCTGTGGTAGATCAACTCTTGTAATACTCATATTCATCAAGATCAATCAAGCAGGAAGTAGGGTATTACCGCCATAGACAGCGGCCGAACCTGGGTAAACATCATCTCCCCCGCCTCCTGTTACCATTAGCCTTAGGCACACAGTTCGGGACCCCCTACCCGAGATCCACCAGTTTTGACACCGACATGGGGATCGCTGGAGAAAAAGCTTGGTGCAGGGGGGCCTAGAGGGATGGCCGGGGCGGTGGGGAGTGGTTTTGGGGCGGGCGGCGGGGGCTCGCGGTTCAGCCGGTGGTGGCTGGCGGCTCAGGGGGTTGGAGGTTGAAGATAAACTGCAGGCCCTTGATTTCATATCCAACGGCTGGAACATCTACTGACTAGAGATGAAAAAGTCAATCGACTGACGTGTAGCCTCACCCTGTACGTACACATGCGTGCACGCAACACTCGCACAAACACACGCATGCATGCAGGTGTGCAACACTGACATGTACACATAATGAACACACGCACGCATGCAGGCGTGCAACACTGACACGTACACATGCACTCACGAACACACGCACATACGCGCACATGCATGCAACACTAAAACATACACATGCACACATGCAACACTCGCACGCATGCATGCACACAGGACACGACGCAAGACACACGCTCAACCTATACGTGCATGCACCCTTTGTTAAGGACATGGATTGTTACTGGTATTAATCAATCTTATCTGTGATAAGTAGAACATTGATGTTTGCAGCGGTTTTTATGAACCACAACATATCGAACGGGCTATCAACGTATATATGAAAATTTTAAAATTCTCTTACATTATATAGTAGGCTTATCTACATGAAATAGATGACGTCACACTCAATGAACAATCATCGGTTTATGAAATGCCCGCTTCTGACCGCCCTGGCCCACCAAAAGTTCCTCTGCCGTGCGCTGCCTGCGTTGGGTCACTGACATGCATGCCATGTACTCAAAGAGCCCACATGTCAGTGGAAGAACGGCGTGGTGTCGTACGTCCGAGTCGAGGGAGCCACTCGATGCACGCCCGGCTGAACACGCCTCCTTAACGCATTCAAACGCCTCCATGAAACCCGCCCGTGTGGAAGCCGAGAAACCCACTCTGGACACACGTCCGTTCATGACCAGGCTGGCATTAAACATAACGGCGGCCGAGCTCCTCCCGCCCACCGTCTATTTAATCTCCTATTTAAACGAAGCCAAATGCTGGCCAAGAATCACACACCTCCACTGCTCCCCTATCTCCTCCTTAACCATTTTGTCCACTCTTACATGGCTTACGAAGAGTAGTTATCCTACATCCAAGCCGGCTGGGTGGCCCGCCGAGCCCGCCGGATACGAGCTATGCAGCTCGCTGATCCACCTCCCTCCCCTCGCTCGACGGAGCCAGTCGCCGCCCCAAGCCGGTGCGCGGTTCAGCAACTCGCCGCTCCTGGCCAGCTCGACGAGGAGCACCGCACGAGCGTCGTCGCTGCCGTCCATGCCGCCGCCTCGTACCGCAACTCCTGTGTCTGCGATCGCGTCTCCCGTTTATGTGGCTGAGACTCCCATGCCGGCGGCCGCACCATGCAAGCAGTGATAGAAGCCGGGTGCGCGGAGAGCGACGAGTCGGTAGCCAGCGCCTCCGTGTCCGCCGCCATCATCGAGGAGAAGTAGAACACGGGAGGCCGTCGCCGCTTGGGTCCCATGAAGGCCACCATGGAGGCGATGCCGGCGTACACAGTAGGTGTCTTGCTGGATCCTTTTGTTGCGAGGACTTTCGTCGACCCCGCATGGGCTCTATGGAAGTGGAGAATCCCCCTTCCACCATCATCTTGGGCATCAGCCAACGATATCAGTTGGGAAGTGGGGAAGCGAGTCGTCCTTTGCGCTGAAGCATATACCTCCGGGGCTCCCGGCAGTCCGGTGATCGTGCTGCCGGACATGAGGAACATAAATGGATCAGCGGGCGATCATTTAGGCTAGGTATTATATACATGTGCTGTCCAGAACTAGCACCACGTAGTTCATTTGAATGTAATGAAATATGTCATGTTTGTACGAAAATCTGGTATTTTATATGATTTCCATCATTGTTTATATGAAATATCACCGTGTTTGCATGAATTTCGTCTGATTGGTTTAGTTGCTGTCAGAATGTGTGCGGCTACGGTTGGATGGTGTAATTTGTAGGTGGGCGGTCGGTGTGCTGCCGGCTCGGGCAGCGTGGTGGGACAAAAAAAGCACAAGTCATGCTAGCTCGTCTCCAACATGCGCGCTGGAGGATGCATGAGCACCCAAGCCATTCCTCGTTCACCGGTGACAAAGGCACCGGTGGACAAAAGGGTCGCCAATATTTTGGCTACCCCGGGCAAGATCCAAACAACCCCTCCTAGCAGATTCAAATCCCTCGTTCACCGTGAAATTTTGCCATGTGTTGTTTTCATGGACTAACAAGATGCCCGTGCATTGCACGAAACATCAAGATGCATTTTTTTACAAAACACCTATTGTGATTGACCCATGCAGGAGTAATGCCATGTGTAAAAACTAATGATATCTCGAGAATTTTATAGGAAAAATGGTATCTCGAGAATTTTATCGGAAAAATGGTATCTCGAGAAAGATGAGAGATAAGGTGAGGAGGAGTGGGGCGTGGTGGTGACTGGTGATCGGACTGGGCGTAGGCATGGGGATGGACGGCGCATTATGTCTAGGTTTGTATCTCTCTCTCACACACACACGTAGGTGGGGGACGTGCACGAAGAGAAGAGGTGCACGCACGGGGCGCGTACTCGTGTCTCTTTCCCAACCACACCCGCGTTGGTACATGGTGGAGCTCATTTCTGTATGAAAAGGCAGCCCACGTGGTAATTTGACACGTGTACTGGTTGTCCACTTGATGGAGGATCGTCTACCATGGGTGAACAAACAACTTGCGACTTGATGCGTTATGTTAAAATAGAGTCAAACCATGTGGCGCCTACCTTAGAGGAAAGGCTCTATACACTGGAGTACTTTTGATGTGTCCCGTCAACTCACAGAATGAGGAGAAGCTTGCTTATTATGCCATCTCCGCCGCCCACGGGCGTGGTGGCTCGCAGGATGAGGTGAAGCTTGCTTACTAGTACGCCTTACGCCCGCTCCCTCGCCCACGCGCGCGGTGGCTCGCAGGACAAGGAGAAAATTTTACTACTCCCTTCGTTTACTCCTCGTCCCTACCCTTCTTAGAGAGATTATCATATTGTTTGGAATATATGTCATTTAGTACTCCCTCCATTTAATTATACAAGGCCACTATAAAAAAATAAATTTTGTATCTATACAAGGCCACAAATAGTAATCGAGACAAAAGTTACTACTCCCTCCTTTCCAGTTTATAGCTCAATTTCAAAATCTCTCCAACCAAGGTAGACGGTGCGTGGTGGAATTAATTTCGTAGTTTGCACAAGTAATTAGTATGCTCGTTTTTCTCAACAAGTTATGTTTACCGAAACATTAATTAGAACGAATGCATGCATGACCGATAATTTCCATGAACTTCTACATGCATTGGTGATTTTTCTCTTGACACTGCTTGCATCGGGTGATTTAACGCACCTCGAAATCCAACATGTGATGGTACTACTAGTAGTAGTTGAATTGAGACTTACAAAACGGAAAAACTATTTTTTAGATGAGCCCTATAAACCGGAAAGGAGGGAATAGTAAGTAGTACTACCTCCATAGTGGGTACGTACTCCGTAAAATTAGATTTTCCCAAAACTAAGTTGCTTAACCTTTATTTTCTTGTTTTCCTTAATGCCTCCTTGCCTCGAACAGACTATGCCAAACTCCCCTGCCTGCCGCGCGGGAAAAGACCCGCCCTTGCCTTTTTTTAGTTCGGTTTTGTATCGATGGATTGCGTGAAGCAGCAAAAACCAACCCGTGTCCCGTACTCCTCAGTCGACGCTCGCTTTCATGAATTATGTACTTCCTCTCGCCGACATGTGGGACATATAGCAACCGGGTCGATGTGTCATGCACCAAATAACGGTCTGAGAATAGCGGGGGCGCACCCCAAGATACTACGCCCAATGAGTAGTAATGAGCAATGAGACGTCAAATCACAATGCCGCACCTTCCCAGACGGACGAAGCAACCATTATTTCACACTTTGTTTCGCCATCATCTCTTTCAAGAAAACCACTTGCTGCCATTGTTCTACCTCAAGAGGGACACGCAAATCTCCTTGGTACGTCATGACACGTGGGACCGCATGACAGTCTATGCTCTCCCCGACCATCGCTCAGTAAATAACCTCATTTGTACAACTTCCTCCGTATCGGTTTACAGAGCATCCACGTCGTTCTAGGTTGAGAATTTAACTGGCTATATATGTGATGAACAATATATGTTTAGAAACTACATCCACTTAAGAATCCAATGATATACTTTCTGTGACATAGTAACTCATATTTAGTTACTCAAATGGATGACCTAGAACTACGTGCACGCCCTATAAACCAAGACGGAGAGGGTAGTATAGTATGTATCTTTTTAGATCAATATAGTCGGGATTCACCAAGGAGCAAAACCAAGTGGTAGGCTGCGCCTGTCGTGTTGGCGTAGCAACTCAAGCAGGGTCAGTCCGCACACAAAATGGCGACACACTTAACAGGACCCCTTTGTCTAACATGTGGCTCATCCACCATCTTGTTCCACGTGCGATGCACCAAATTACAGTTTGGAGTAGCGGTTGGACTTGGAGGCACCCCGTCCGTAGCGCTACAGTAGTAGTAAATGAGCAATGAGGGGTCAAATCACAAAGCCCCACCTTTCCCGCATTAAGCTGGACGGACGAAGCAACCATCATTTCACTCTAGGGCTCAAGAGTATAAAGAAAAGAGAAAAACCAATGATGTGTGCAGCAGCTACCTAGGGCACCCTAGGGTAGGAGCCTCCACTACAAATCCGCTTCTCCCTCGTCCTCTTGAAGAAAACCGGTGATGCGTGCGGCGAGTAGGGTTTGTAGGAGTACTATGGCGTGCGGGGCCACGCCATAGTAAACGGGAGAGGGATTGAGTTCGAGTCGACGCCTTAATATGTGTGGGCCGCTTAGTTTTACAGGAACGAGGCAGCATTTTGGGTTCGGGGACCAGTGGAGATATACGTACAAAAACTTGTGGACGTAGGTTCGACCGGAAGGCAATGATGCATGGGCCCTGCATTTTGATATACCCATGGTCGCGTGAAATTTGCTACTCTACTCAAAACTAGTAAGGTACACATGCATTGAACGCATGAGATTTGGAAACCAAATTATGAATAAATGCACACTATAGCATGTAAAGCTTTGAGTCATATATGCATGATGTAGATGTTCGTTTAGTTCTTATAGTTCACCTCATTCAAAATCAATTTTTTTTATAAAAATGTTAAGATTCATGGGGTTGTGCATTATAAAGCTTAAAGTAAAAAACAAATAATGGCAATTCATTTAGAAAAAAAGTTTGGGCAATTATGATATGGAAGATTCTAGAACAAAGGAGAAGTGCTTGTGTTTTGAGGTTTGTGCATTATGCTTAGGTTCAACTATGGAGTCTTCTAAATTGTACATGTGGCAGAATCTGGTGGAATGTTGATGATATCCAATGGGTAGTAGTGCTCGGATTTGCCATCTCTGCACATTGGATTAGCTTCATCCAGTGGCCATCTTTTAAAGTTATTCGCACACTAAATAGGGGTATAGATAATGCATAAAAGTTCCTCCAAAAACATCTATAACTAAAGAGAAAAAATGAATTGCAGTTAAAAGAATGACATTTCTAACAAAAATGTGAATGTGAACTACATATGTGTGCACGTGACCAGCACATACATTGTCAATACAAAATTTAATGCAAGAAATAACTTACGAGTAACATGCACAAATTGATGATGTGGTGCTTGCATGCATAGAGTACAAAAACAATGTGATTTATGACTTGCATGCATGACGTGTTCTTGTGCCATAGTTGCATGTCTTGGAAAAAATCTACTACTGGGTTGTACTAGCTGAAGGAAATATGCCCTAGAGGCAATAATAATGTTATTATTTATTTCCTTATATCATGATAAATGTTTATTATTCATGCTAGAATTGTATTAACCGGAAACATAATACATGTGTGAATACATAAACCTACAGAGTGTCACTAGTATGCCTCTACTTGACTAGCTCGTTAATCAAAGATGGTTATGTTTCCTAACCATGAACAAGGAGTTGTTATTTGATTAACGGGATCACATCATTGGTTGAATGATCTGATTGACATGACCCATTCCATTAGCATAGCACCTGATCGTATAGTTTGTTGCTAGTGCTTTTCTTCATGACTTATACATGTTCCTATGACTATGAGATTATGCAACTCCCGTTTGCCCGAGGAACACTTTGGGTGCTACCAAACGTCATAACGAATCGGGTGATTATAAAGGTACATTACAGGTGTCTCGAAGGTACATGTTGGGTTGGCATATTTCGAGATTAGGATTTGTCACTCCGATTGTCGGAGAGGTATCTCTGGGCCCTCTCGGTAATGCACATCACATAAGCCTTGCAAGCATTGCAACTAAATGTGTTAGTTGTGAGATGATGTATTACGGAACGAGAAAAGAGACTTGCCAAGATGCGAGATTGAACTAGGTATTGGATACCGACGATCGAATCTCGGGCAAGTAACATACCGATGACAAAGGGAACAACGATGTTGTTATGCGGTCGACCGATAAAGATCTTCGTAGAATATGTAGGAGCCAATATGGGCATCCAGGTCCCGCTATTGGTTATTGACCGAGAGGTGTCTCGGTCATGTCTACATAGTTCTCGAACCCGTAGGGTCCGCACGCTTAACGTTTCGATGATGCTTATTATGAGTTTATATGATATTGATGTACCAAGGTTGTTCGAGTCCCGGATGAGATCACGGACATGACGAGGAGTCTCGAAATGGTCGAGACATAAAGATATATTGGAAGCCTATGTTTGACTCGGAATCACTCCGGGTGAAATTGGGAATTTTACCGAGTACCGGGGTTACTGGAACCTCCGGGGTCAATGGGCCTTGATGGGCCTTAGTGGGAAAGAGAAAGGGGCCATAGTGCTGGCAAGACTTACCCCCTTCCCTAGTCCTATTAGGACTAGGAGAAGGGGGCGCCCCCTCTCTCTCTCCCTTCCCACTTGGGGAAACCTAGTTGGACTAGGATTTGGGGGAATCCTACTCTAGTAGGAGTAGGACACCCTGGCGCACCTCTCCTTGGCCGGCCAGCCCCTCCCTTCCCTCCTTTATATACAGGGCAGGGGCACCCCATGACACACAAGTTGATCATTGAGATCGTTCCTTAGCCGTGTGCGGTGCCCCCTTCCACCAAACTACACCTCGAATATACCGTTGCGGAGCTTAGGCGAAGCCCTGCGCCGGTGGAACATCATCATCGTCACCACGCCGTCGTCTTGATGAAACTCTCCTCAACACTCGGCTGGATCGGAGTTCGAGGGACGCCATCGAGCTGAACGTGTGCAGAACTCGGAGGTGCCGTCGTTCGGTACTTGGATCGGTTGGATCGGGAAGAAGTACGACTACTTCCTCTACGCTGCGTCAACGCTTCCGTTGTTGGTCTCACGAGTGCGTAGACAACACTCTCATCTCGTTGCTATGCATCACCATGATCTTGCGTGATCGTAGGAAAATTTTTGAAATTACTACGCTCCCCAACAAAGTGGCATCCGAGCCTAGGTTTTATGGTTTGATCATATGCACGAGTAGAACACAAGTGAGTTGTGGACGATACAAGTCATACGCCTACCAAAGATGTCATACTTTGGTTCAGCGGTATTGTTGAATGACGATCCAGACCAACCTTACGCGTGCTCTTCTGGCGAGACCGGTTCCCTCGGCGTGCTTTGCACATAGATGGCTTGTGGAAGACTGTCTCTCCAACTTTAGTTGAACTGAGTGTGGCTACGCCCGTCCTTGAGAAGGTTAAACGGAGTCTATTTGACGAAGTATCGCTGTGGTTTTGATGCGTGGTGAGATTGGTTCTTGCTTAAAGCCCGTAGCAGCCACGTAAAATTTGCAACAACAAAGTAGAGGACGTCTAACTTGTTTTTGCAGGGCATGTTGTGATGTGATATGGTCAAGACATGATGCTGAATTTTATTGTATGAGATGATCATGTTTTGTAACCGGTTTATCGGCAATGGCAGGAGCCATATGGTTGTCGCTTTATTGTATGCAATGCAATCGCCTGTAATGCTTTACTTTATCACTAAGCGGTAGCGATAGTCGAGAAGCATAAGATTGGCGAGGCGACAACGATGCTACGATGGAGATCAAGGTGTCGCTACGGTGACGATGGTGATCATGACGGTGCTTGAGATGGAGATCACAAGCACAAGATGATGATGGCCATATCATATCACTTATATTGATTGCATGTGATGTTAATCCTTTATGCATCTTATTTTGCTTTGATTGACGGTAGCATTATAAGATGATCCTTACTAAATTATCAAGAAGTGTTCTCCCGAGTATGCACCGCTATGAAAGTTCTTCGTCTTTGAGACACCACGTGATGATCGGGTGTGATAGGTTCTACGCTCAAATACAACGGTGCAAAACAGTTGCACACGCAGAATACTCAGGTTATACTTGACGAGCTATGCATATAAGATATGACCTCGAACACGGAGACCGAAGGTCGAGCGTGAATCATATAGTAGATATGATCAACATATTGATGTTCACCATTGAAACTACTCCATCACACGTGATGATCGGTCATGGTGTAGTTGATATGGATCACGCAATCACTTAGAGAATTGGAGGATATTTTTCTAAGTGGGAGTTCTTAAGTAATATGATTAATTGAACTTAAATTTATCATGAACTTAGTACCGATAGTATCTTGCTTGTCTATGATGTGTAGATAGATGGCTCGTCTTTGTTGTTCCGTTGAATTTTAATGCGTTCCTTGAGAAAGCAAAGTTGAAAGATGATGGCAGCAATTACGGACTGGGTCCGTAATTTGAGGATTATCCTTATTGCTGCACGGAAGAATTACGCCCCGGAAGCACCGTTAGGTGCCAGGCCTGGTGTGCAAGGGCTGCGCGAAGTTGTGAACGTCCGCAAAGCAAAGCTGATGACTACTCTATAGTTCGATGTGCCATGCTTTACGGCTTAGAACCGGGACTTCAACGTCGTTTTGAACACCATGGAGCATATGAGATGTTCCAGAGTTGAAGTTAATATTCCAAGCGAATGCCCGGATTGAGAGATATGAAGTCTCCAATAAGTTCTATAGCTGTAAGATGGAGGAGAACGGTTCTCACGGTGAGCATATACTCGTAATGTCCGGATATAACAATCACTTGATTCAACCGGGAGTTAATCTTCCGGATGATTGCGTAATTGACAGAATTCTCCAATCACGCCACCAAGCTACAAGAGCTTCGTGATGAACTATAATATGCAAGGGATGACCAAAACAATGCCCGAGCTCTTCGCGATCTTTGAAAGCATGGAGGTAGAAATCAAAAGGAGCATCAAGTGTTGATGGTTAACAAAACCACTAGTTTCAAGAAAAGGGCAAAGGAAAGAAAAGGAAACTTCAAAAGAGCGGCAAGCAAGTTGCTAATCAAGAGAAGAAACCCAAGTCTGGTCCTAAGCACTGAAACCGAGTGCTTCTATTGCAAGCAGGCTGGTCACCGAAGCGGAACTGCCCCAAGTATTTGGCGGATAAGAAGGATGGCAAGGTTAACAAGGTATATGTGATATACATGTTATTGATGTGTACCTTACTAATACTCGCAGAGCACTGGTATTTGATACTGGTTACTTGCTAATATTTGCAACTCAAAGCAGGGCTACGGATTGCGAAGATTGGCTAAGGACGAGGTGACAATGCGCGTGGGAAATGGTTCCAAAGTCGATGTGATCGCAATGGCACGCTACCTCTACATCTACCTTCGGATTAGTATTAGACCTAAATAATTGTTATTTAGTACCAGCGTTGAGCATGAACATTATATCTGGATCTTGTTTGATGCGAGACGGTTATTCATTTAAATCGAGAGAATAATGGTTGTTCTATTTATATGAATAATATCTTTTATGGTCATGCACCATTGAAGAATGGTTTGTTTTACTTAATCTTGATAGTAGTGATACACATATTCATAATGTTGAAACCAAAAGATGCAGAGTTGATAATGATGGTGCAACTTATTTGTGGCACTGCCGTTTAGGTCATATCGGTGTAAAGCGCATGAAGAAACTCCATACTGATGGACTTTTGGAGTCACTTGATTATGAATCACTTGGCACTTATGAACCGTGCCTTATGGGCAAGATGACTAAAACACCGCTTCTCGGAACTATGGAGAGAGCAACAGATTTATTGGAAATCATACATACTGATGTATGTGGTCCAATGAATGTTGAGGCTCGTGGCGGATATCGTTATTTTCTCACCTTCACAGATGATTTGAGCAGATATGGGTATATCTACTTAATGAAACACAAGTCTGAAACATTTGAAAAGTTCAAAGAATTTCAGAGTGAAGTGGAAAATCATCGTAACAAGAAAATAAAGTTTCTACGATCTGATCGTGGAGGAGAATATTTGAGTTACGAGTTTGGCCTACATTTGAAACAATGCGAATAGTTTCAAACTTACGCCACCGAACACCACAACGTAATGGTGTGTCCGAACGTCGAATCGTACTTTATTAGATATGGTGCGATCTATGATGTCTC
This sequence comes from Aegilops longissima, assembly GCA_021605205.1. Taxonomy (NCBI): domain Eukaryota; kingdom Viridiplantae; phylum Streptophyta; class Magnoliopsida; order Poales; family Poaceae; genus Aegilops; species Aegilops longissima. The sequence goes on from CM038680.1 coordinate 428,592,290, forward strand.
TTACTGATTTACCGCTATCGCTTTTGGGGTTATGCTTTAGAGACGGCTACATTCACTTTAAATAGGGCACCATCTAAACTGCTGAGACGACGCCTTATGAACTGTGGTTTGGCAAGAAACCAAAGTTGTCGCTTCTGAAAGTTTGGGGCTGCGATGCTTATGTGAAAAGCTTCAACCTGATAAGCTCGAACCCAAATCGAGAAATGTGTCTTCATAGGATACCCAAAGGAGACAGTTGGGTACACCTTCTATCACAGATCCGAAGGCAAGATTTTGTTGCTAAATTGAAACTTTTTGGAGAAAGAGTTTCTCACGAAAGAAGTGAGTGGGAGGAAAGTAGAACTTGATGAGATAATCAGTATCTACTCCCTTATTGAGAAGTAGTACATCACGTAAAACAGTTTCGTGACACCTACACCAAATAGGAGGAAGCTAATGATGATGATCATGAAACTTCAGATCAAGTTTCTCAGAACTTCAGAGATCAACGAGCAAGATCCGCACTGAGTGGTACGGTAATCCTATTTTGGAAGTCATGTTATTTGGAACATGATGAACCTACGAACTATGAAGAAGCGATGGTGAGCCCAGATTCCACAAAATGGCTTGAGGCCATGAAATCTGAGATGGGATCCATGTATGAGAACAAAGTGTGGACTTTGGTTGACTTGCCCGATGATCGGCAAGCAATTGAGAATAAATGGATCTTCAAGAAGAAGACCGACGCTGATGGTAATGTTATCGTCTATAAAGCTCGACTTGTTGCAAAAGGTTTTCGACAAGTTCAAGGGATTGACTACGATGAGACCTTCTCACCAGAAGCGATGCTTAAGTCCGTCCAAATCATGTTAGCAATTGCCGCATTTTATGATTATGAAATTTGGCAAATGGATGTTAAAACTGCATTCTGAATGGATTTACGGAAGAAGAGTTGTATATGATGCAACCAGAAGGTTTTGTCAATCCAAAGGAGCTAACAAAGTGTGCAAGCTCCAGCGATCCATTTATGGACTGGTGCAAGCCTCTCGGAGTTGGAATAAACGCTTTGATAGTGTGATCAAAGCATTTGGTTTTATATGCACTTTTGGAGAAGCTCAGATTTACAAGAAAGTGAGTGGAGCTCAGAGCATTTCGATATTATATGTGGATGACATATTATTGATCGGAAATGATATAGAATTTCTGGATAGCATAAAGGGATACTTGAATAAGAGTTTTCGATGAAAGACCTCGTGAAGCTGCTTACATATTGGGCATTAAGATCTATAGAGATAGATCAAGACGCTTAATAGGACTTTCACAAAGCACATACCTTGATAAAGTTTTGAAAAAGTTCAAATGGATCGTGCAAAGAAAGGGTTCTTGCCGGTATTACAAGGTGTGAAGTTGAGTAAGACTCAATGCCCACCACCGCAGAAGATAGAGAGAAATGAAAGATGTTCCTATGCTTCAGCCATAGGCTCTATCATGTATGCAATGCTGTGTACCAGACCTGATGTGTGCCTTGCTGTAAGTTTAGCGGCAGTACCAAAGTAATCCAGAGTGGATCATCGGACAGCGGTCAAGAACATCCTTAAGTACTTGAGAAGAACTAAGGATATGTTTCTCATTTATGGCGGTGACAAAGAGCTCGTCAGAACGGTTACGCCGACGCAAGCTTTGACACTGATCCGGACGATTCTAAATCGCAAACCGGATACGATTTACATTAAACGGTGGAGCTGTCGGTTGGTGCAGTTCCAAACAAAGCGTCGCTATGGGATCTACATGTGAAGTTGAGTACATAGCTGCTTGGAAGCAGCTAATGAAGGAGTCTGGATGAAGGAGTTCATAACCGATCTAGGTGTTGTACCTAGTGTATCGGGTCCAATGAAAATCTTTTGTGACAATATCGTGCAATTGCCTTGGCAAAGGAATCCAGATTTCACAAGAGAACCAAGCACATCAAAAGACGCTTCAACTCCATCCGGATTTGGTCCGTGGGAGACATAGAGATATGCAAGATACATACGGATCTGAATGTTGCGACCGTTGACTAAGCCTCTTCCACGAGCAAAACATGATCAGCACCAAGACTCCATGGGTGTTAGAATCATTCTTGTGTAATCTAGATTATTGACTCTAGTGCAAGTGGGAGATCAAGGAAATATGCCCTAGAGGCAATAATAATGTTATTATTTATTTCCTTATATCATGATAAATGTTTATTATTCATGCTAGAATTGTATTAACGGAAACATAATACATGTGTGAATACATAAACCTCTGAGTGTCACTAGTATGCCTCTACTTGACTAGCTCGTTAATCAAAGATGGTTATGTTTCCTAACCATGAACAAGGAGTTGTTATTTGATTAACGGGATCACATCATTGGTTGAATGATCTGATTGACATGACCCATTCCATTAGCATAGCACCTGATCGTATAGTTTGTTGCTAGTGCTTTTCTTCATGACTTATACATGTTCCTATGACTATGAGATTATGCAACTCCGCTTGCCCGAGGAACACTTTGGGTGCTACCAAACGTCACAACGAATCGGGTGATTATAAAGGTACATTACAGGTGTCTCCGAAGGTACATGTTGGGTTGGCATATTTCGAGATTAGGATTTGTCACTCCGATTGTCGGAGAGGTATCTCTGGGCCCTCTCGGTAATGCACATCACATAAGCCTTGCAAGCATTGCAACTAAATGTGTTAGTTGTGAGATGATGTATTACGGAACGAGAAAAGAGACTTGCGAAGAACGAGATTGAACTAGGTATTGATACCGACGATCGAATCTCGGGCAAGTAACATACCGATGACAAAGGAACAATGTATGTTGTTATGCGGTCCGACCGATAAAGATCTTCAGAGAATATGTAGGAGCCAATATGGGCATCCAGGTCCCGCTATTGGTTATTGACCGAGAGGTGTCTCGGTCATGTCTACATAGTTCTCGAACCCGTAGGGTCCGCACGCTTAACGCTTCGATGATGCTTATTATGAGTTTATATGATATTGATGTACCAAGGTTGTTCGAGTCCCTGATGAGATCACGGACATGACGAGGAGTCTCGAAATGGTCGAGACATAAAGATTGATATATTGGAAGCCTATGTTTGACTCGGAATCACTCCGGGTGAAATTGGGAATTTTACCGAGTACCGGGGTTACCGAACCTCCGAGAAGTCAATGGGCCTTGATGGGCCTTAGTGGGAAAGAGAAAAGGGGCCATAGTGCTGGTCACTACCCCCCTTCCCTAGTCCTATTAGGACTAGGAGAAGGGGCGCCTCTCTCTCCCTTCCCACTTGGGGAAACCTAGTTGGACTAGGATTTGGGGGAATCCTACTCCTAGTAGGAGTAGGACACCTGGCGCACCTCTCCTTGGCCGCCAGCCCCTCCCTTCCCTCCTTTATATACAGGGGGGGGGCACCCCATGACACACAAGTTGATCATTGAGATCGTTCCTTAGCCGTGTGCGGTGCCCCTTCCACCAAACTACACCTCGAATATACCGCTATGGAGCTTAGGCGAAGCCTGCGCCGGTGGAACATCATCATCGCCACCACGCCGTCGGTTGACGAAACTCTCCTCAACACTCGGCTGGATCGGAGTTCGAGGGACGCCATCGAGCTGAACGTGTGCAGAACTCGGAGGTGCCGTCGCTCGGTACTTGGATCGGTTGGATCGGGAAGAAGTACGACTACTTCCTCTACGCTATGCAACGCTTCGCTGCTGGTCTCACGAGGGCGTGAGACAACACTCTCATCTCGCTGCTATGCATCACCATGATCTTGCGTGATCGTAGGAAATTTTTTGAAATTACTACGTTCCCCAACACTAGCTATTTAGGAATAGAAGATGTATACATGGAAGTTGTAGGGAAAGAGATGACATGTATCTCAATTCCTATGAGTAGGGATTGGAAAAGAGATTCATTTGGTTCACATCATATGAACTTTTTTGAATCTAGAGATGACATATATCCCAATTCCTATGAGGAGGGATTAGAAAAGAGATGTCATTTGGTTCACATCATAGGAACTTTTATATTGAATATACGCTAATGATTATTTTCCTTTGAAATTATGGGAGTATAGGAATCCATTCATATGAACCAAGTGGCTCTAAAGCTATAAAAATGATATCATGTTTATTTCCTTTGAAATGTGGAGTATATGAATCTATTCCTATGAACCAATTGGCTCTAAAGGAAAAAAAATCCTATAAAAATCATATCTTATAGAGTTCCTATGATATTCCTCCACACCAAAGGAGGGTTGAAATTGCTGCAGGTGATACGATGGTCTTTCTTGGTAGACTCCTCCCCCGTATTTATAGTTACCTCTCGAAGATGAATGAAATGATATATACTGGGTATTCTAATGTGCATCTTGGTACACGAAAACTTGGTAAAAGTTTGTGAGGTTGGAATTTTGAATAAAGCTATATGCACTGCATTTTGGAACGGAGGGAGGAGCATATGGCAGTTGGTAACACTCACTTGGAAGATTTGTGTGTAGGAGGAGTGGTTGTTCTGTTAAATGACAAGGCAAAACTGACACTGTCGGATGCCGATCTAACGGTTCTTACGGAAATCATCAGGAAATGGCTAGTGGCAAACATTTGTCTTATAATGATTTACAGACACATGCGTTGCATTGATACGTGCCCCCTCTCTCTCACGCACACACGCACCCTCACGAGTCACGATTCTCCCGAGTCCTCTCGCACCCACCGTCTATCTGCAGGTAAACTTCACACACATATGTGCTCTTCACACCCTACCCTTAGAACTTCTAAAAAACAAAAGACGCCGCGCACCTTTTACTTTAGCTCACACTTCACACACTTATACTAGTACTCTTGTGGCGAACGTTCTTTGGGCATAGTATATTGTACTCTCACGAAGAGAAGCGGTGCACGCACGCACTAGTTCTCTCACATCCACTTGCGGGTACACGTAGGAGCGCATTTTTTTGAAGATGGTATAACAAAATCACTCCACTATATATATAAGCAGGAGACTTAGCACTTGCTTTACTAGGGTTCCTCTCTTTCAATCTCTCATGCTCTCCAGATCTAAGCAAGACATAGGTGGACACACTCTATCTCTGCTCACGGCTGGTCACAAATCCGGCCTAACCACCTCGATCGGGGCAAGGGTGTAGGTGCATCATTCACGCTATCGTCGGTGGCGAGGGAGGAGACCAACGGCTGCCCGGCGTCCCGATTGGCGGCAGTGCCATTCTCTTCGAGAGAGAGTCGGCTCAGGAGGGCCTCCGACCCCTTCTTCCTCCCTGCGGTATTGTGGCCAAGATGCGGCCTCCCGACGTCGTATTTGCCACATGCCGACAACCCTCAGGTATATATTCCTTCAAAACCTGCCTTGCTCTACTGTCCCAGCTCCCCACTTGGTTGCGTGTGGATCTTTTTCTACTTCCGTCGGCTGTTCCAAAGCCACCTAGACTTTTACTATTATTAGATGTAAAGCTAGTTCATACAGTCGACTCTAAGAGTTGGTTCAAACAGGGAAGATGTCGGCGTTCTAGGAACGGGGGTCCCTAGACTTGCTCAGCCAGTGGCCCATTACGGCTCAGCCAGTGGCCCATTACGGCTCATCTTCATCAACAAACACTCAATACCCTCGCGAGGGCCCAAGCCTCACCAGCCGGACGACGCAAGGCCTCCTAAGGGGAGGCCTCACCAGGCAGGCTCACGAGGAGGCGGAGAGATCAAGGCGAGGGGTACCTCGCGAGGTGCTCATGATGCAAGCCATTACGATCAAGACCAGGCGCGCGCCAGGCGGGCGCCAGCCCGTGCACTGTCCTTGTTTCCTCTCTGGTGCAAAGGGGGCAAGCGCAGGCGCAGAGTACCAAGGCATCAGGCAAATGTTTCCATATCGGTGCAACGAGACCAAGACTAGCAGAGCGGTAGGACGGAGGTCACCGTGGAGCCCAAGACGGCGTCACCACCAGCGCCTTTGGCAGTCGAAGACCACCTTTAGTCAGGATAGCTTGTACTAGCTATCCCCTTTCAAAATGGCCGTTGTTGGCTCCCTTCCCGCTCAATATTTGGGAAGAGGACCAGGGCCTCTATAAATAGGGCTAGCCACCATAGTAGAAGGCATCGGATCCTAACCTAGCTCACCTACACACCACCACAAGAACACCTCTCCTCGCGAGGCTGTTCTTCCTCTGTACTGTTCATCATTAGCCCAAGAGGCAATCCACCACACCACACACTAGATTAGGGTATTACACCACAACGGTGGCCCGAACCAGTATAAACCTCGTGTCTCTTGTGTTGTTCATCGTGCTAGCTTAGAATCGCGGCGAGGTTGTGGGCGTGTTTCGGTAGGGAGAAGATCTTCACGCACACCCCAGAGTTTGAACCTTAAGGGTTTTGCCAGAACCCGAGATCTGAAATTTGGCACGCCAGGTAGGGGTGCTCCGAAATCTTTTCTCCGCTGATCTGCGTCCCATCGCTTCGTCGCATCCATGGCAGACGCTCGCCGAACTCGCGCCAAGAGCCGAGCTGCTCGTGCCGCCCGCGTTCCCCAGCCGGCTCCCGTCAGTGGGCCTCCTTGTCGTTCTCTGTCGCCTGCCGCCAACGCCACCACCGGCCTGGAAGGGAACGATCAGCAAGCATCTTCGCTGCACCCTTCGGTGCGGCGGGACGGCCGCACCGCCACTCCGTCGCTGACCCCAGCTGGTTCATCGTCTCATGCTCCTCGCGCTTCACGGACGCAGCAGCCGCGCTGCTCTGCACGTGAGCTCCAAACTACCGCCTGCTGACGCCCTCTACGAAGAATGGCTCGCTCGCATCACCGAGCTCGTCAGTGACGCAGGGGGCTCTCCCACGCTGTCCCTCTTGCTGCCTCACCCTCCGTCATGCATGGGCGACGCAGCTCAGGGACGCCTCCGCCACCTCCTCCCCAAGAAGGCGCCCTGACTCCAAGGCGCACGGCCCCTGGACGTGACCCACCGCGTCCAGCGCCCGCGGGGCAAGAAAGAAGTTGCCAAGAAGTCACTACTGGAAACTGGGAATTTGCCATCAGCCAGCTCTTTGCCATCTGCCAGCTGATGGCAAAGAACGTCTTTGCCATCTGCTTATAAAAAACAGATGGCAAAGAACTGACAGATGGCAAAGAACATGGTTGCCATCAGCCAATTCTTTGCCATCTGCTAGTGGATGGCAAATAATCTTTCCCATCTGCCAGCAGATGGCAAAGAGGTGGGTAGGGTCCAGTGCTGCAACGGCCTGTCAAGCCACCTCTTTGCCATCTGCCAGCAGATGGCAAAGAATCTTTTCCATCTGTTGGCAGATGGCAAAGAAGTGGGTGGAGCCCAATGGGTAACGGCACTATAACGGCCAGTAGCCCCACCTCTTTGCCATCTGCCAGCGGATGGCAAAGGCCCATATCTTTGCCATCACCAATGGTGGCAGATGGCAAAGAGGTCGACCCCTCTCTCCCAGCCCGGCCCCTCCTCTCTCTCTCTCCAGCCCGCCCCACCCCCTTTCTCTCTCTCCCAACCTCACCCACCCACCATTGCCTAAAAAATCTGCCCCAACAAACCGCAGCACCAGCGCCTCCACGACCCAAGGCCACTGCCTGCCACCGCCCGCCCGCCCCTCCCCGCCACTGCAGCCCTCCCCGCCTCCCGCCTCCCCGCCACCGCAGCCCTCCCCGCCCCTCCCCGCCTCCCCGCCACCGCAGCCTCGCCTCCCCCCCTCCCGGCCACAGCTGCCCTCCCCGCCTCCCGCCACCACGGCCCTCCCCGCCTCCCCCTCCTCCCCGCCACCGCAGCTCGCCTCTGCGCCCATCCCTCCACCGTAGCCCTTCGCAGCACCATCGCCTGCCCCTCCACCGAGCGGGACCTCCCCGCCCTCCCACAGCCACATGCCCTCCCGGCCACCATGCCTGCCCATGCCCGCCCTCCATCGAGCCAGGCCACGCGCCGCCCCTTCCCTGCCCCCTCCCGCCACGGCGCCCGCCCTCCATCTGGCAGGTTTGTTCCATTCGAAATATACTCCTCCATTCGAAATTAATATTTGCCATCTAGAAAATATACTCCTTCCATTATGTATTATTCATCAAGAAGATGCAATGGTGGGTGCCAAAAAACAAAAAATGGTGTGAAAAAATTGTTCACATCAATTTTTTGATTGGATAATGGTGGACTGCTGCTGTTTCAACACTTCGGAACATCAAGGAAAAAAGGGTTTAACTCTGTAGTCGCCTTGGTCTTTTGGTCCGTCTAGAAAGAGCGAACAATAAATCTGAATGTCATTTATGGGTTCAGGCTGGAGCAAAGCAACTAGGCTCCCTACTCCCTGTTTTGTCTCTTGGGCAAAGCACATAGGCTCCCTGCTCCCTGTTTTGCCTCTTGACCGGTCATCACCGTTTGTACTACCCTTGTACTTGGTTTCTGTCTTAATATATGACATGCAGTTCTCCTGCATAGTTCGAAAAAAAATGCAAATAATGGACCAAATTGATGCTACATGAAGTCTATAAGCTTATGTGTTTTCTTTCTCACCAAAGCTAAATAATTAAACCACAGCTTAAATATATTTGTGGCTGCAGCAAGATTATCCGATAGGCTATGTAAGACATGTAAAAATCAAATGATTTTACCATCTAAGATATGCATAATTAAATGCAAGTAAAATCAAAACTTTGGCAAGGGATGGGGCTCAGACATCCCAAACCTGCCAGATGGTTATATATGAATTTGGGAAATAGGTTAGGTTGCACATCAAGAAGAACTAATTCATTGTTAGACCCTTCCATATTTGAAGAACGGTATCCTCTCAAAGAAACAACACACGGAAACATGAGCATCCGGGATCGGGCAATGACCGTCGAACAAAATTTAGTTTGATATTAATCAAGCACACAAATATGCAAAACTAGCAAATGTATAGGAACAGTGTGTGCCTTAGCATGTACGGGTTGCACAGGAAAAACTACCAAAACTATGGTTTTTCTCAATTTTACCAAAACTACCTAGGTGTTTGGCTGGTGTTTCGCCGGGTGGTTTTTCGGTCATATATTTTTGAATTATGAGTTAGGTCATATATTTTCCAATTTTGTTATGAAAAACATCATATATATTTGCGTTGATCGGGTGGATTTAAATGTGTAGTTGTTTCATCGCTGTGAGGGTCTGGTGTTCAACAACCTCCCGTGCGTCGACGAGCTCCGCCATCGCTGCTCGTGGGTGAGCACAAATGACATCTCCTCCTCTCCCCTTCATTTGCTCTGCTTCGGTCTTCGTGCCGATGAAACTTGCTAGCTATAGGTGTATTCAATCATCGATGATGCGTGACCACTATCGCCTCCCGCTCGAAGGGTTACATCTATAAATATGCATTCATTTGCATATTTATAACCGTAATTCTTCAATTGTCCAACGTTATCCATGGACAGCCCGAGTATGTGTAGATTGGGTTCGTTTTCCCATATGCTCTGCTCCGATCGATGCAGAATTTCGCTGCTGCCTCTCTGTTGTTCTCCGGTACACATCCTCTCGCTATTGCCGAGACGTATCGGAGAACAGCGAAAGGTGCTGCCAAATTTTGTGTCGGATCCGAGCAGAGCATGGGAAAACGAACCCAATCTACATACTGGGTGGGATTAGGACCTATCTTTACCTATTAGCGTCTAGGTTGCATGGACGAATAAAACCGAGAAACTTTATTAACTCGATGAATATGGTTTGCTGAGTTATGTATGTATTTCTTGTGTGTCCAAGAGCTAGGCAAGATGAGTGATCGTGCGTGGATGTACACCGTCACCCTAGTCGAAAAGACATGACCCTGAATGGATGACAAAACCAAGGGGTTTATCGAGCCGCATTTGCAAATGGATAGAAAACAACCGGTGCCCTGTTTGAAAAGCGATAACGATCGTAAGATGTCGAGTTTGAAATGATCAAACACCTCCGTAGTGGGGTTTCGCGCCTGGTTATATGATGCGGACATTTCATGGTGAGTCGCCCAACGCTCCAGAAGCCGAGGAGGGCCGCTGCTGCACCGACGAGCATGGTACCGGATGGAAGACATGGTGCAAGACTTTGATGATGCTCGGATTCTGGACGATGAGATGGAGGAATCTGCAAAGGCCTTCAATGATATGTTGGAGTCTTCAAGCGCCCTTCCATGAACACACCGAGCTTTGTCACCGGATGCCATTGCACAAGTAATGGCTCAAGGCTCAATTCAACTTGGGCAGAGAATGCTATGACGCGATAGTGACACTATTTGGACGCTTTCACCCAAAGGCCATATAATGCTCGCAACCTGTACCAGTCGGACAAAATCCTCCGTGTACTTAAGATGCCCTATGAGAAGATAGATGCCTGTGAGAATGGATGTGCCTTATTTAGGCTCCAGTATGCGGACTGGTATTAGGAGGAGAAAAGAGAAGTGCCGGGACAAGTATCTGAGTAAGGAGAAGTACATGAAGGTAATTACCTATTCTTAGGGCCTTGTACTTAGTTTCCTTGATTTGATTCGTAGGCGTAGCGCTCAAATTTGATCTGGAACACATGGATTGACCGGCATGTGTCCTTCTTTGCTCCTGTGTCTGTCCCTACGGGGAAATGTCACGCGGTGTATCACCGAAGTCCTTGTAGCTTGCTACGACTTGGTTGCACTCGCCGATGACCGACACGCATGCCTTTCGGGTCATGTATGCCTGTCCTCGCGCTTGTGCCACCTTGGTTCTATGACTAGTCATGTCTAATTCGAGTTCTCTCGCCATATGGATACTAGCTACATAATCATATACTTAGCATTTTTCCTCCAAAATGACTCAATATGCTTACCTAGCTCAAAAATGACTTAATATGCTTAGCTAGCATAAAATGACCTATACTTAGCATTTTCCTCCAAATGACTTAATATGCTTAGCTAGCATAAAATGACCTATTTAACCTAGGATAGCTCTAAAATGACCTATACTTAGCATCTTTTCCTCAAAAAAGACTTAATATGCTTAGCTAGCTCTAAAATGATATAGTATGCTTAAGAAATGACATATTTTAGGTCCTAAATGACTTCATATGCTTAGCTAGCTCCAAAATGACATAATAACCTTAATTAGCTTCAAAATGACCTATTCAACCTAGGCTAGCTCTAAAATGACCTATACTTAGCATTTTTTTCCTCCAAAATGACTAAATATGCTTAGCTAGTTCAAAAATTACATAATAAGCTTAATTAGCTCCAAAATGACCTATTTAACCTAGGATAGCTCTAAAATGACCTATACTTAGCATTTTTCCCTTCAAAATGACTTAATATGCTTAGCTAGCTTAAAAATGACCTATTTAACCTAGGATAGCTCTAAAATGACCTATACTTAGCATCTTTTCCTCCAAAATGACTTAATATGCTTAGCTAACTCTAAAATTACATAATATGCTTAAGAAACTAGATAACAACCCTGCGTGTTGTCAAGGAAAATTAGCATACCAAGTTGTAAAAATTCATGAGGTGTGATAAGAAAGAAATGAAATTTTCCAATTGAAGTGTGATGCTTCGAGCGATAAGAAGGAAATGAAATTTACCATCAAGTGTGATGCTTCTAAGCAAACGCAAATCACATTTCCAAAATGATACTCTACATTTGTAGTAAGTCATTCATTCATCAAAGTCTCTTCAAAAGTTTCAAAATTATTAGATGTATGGTTTATGGACAAGAAGTTCACTTCATGGAATGTAACTTGGCAATGCAAGCACACTTACGACACGTATACATGTGAAAATCTGGCTAGCTTTGAAACATAAATATATAACCAATGAAATCAGACTAATCAAACTTTGACATATTGTACAAAGATGATATACGATACAAAAAGGATGCCAACATTTGAATGAAATGAATGGGATAACTAAACTGCATACATACAGATCGATTTAATACACATAATCTGTTTCATGGGGAGATATTACTCTAAATCTTAGGATATATAAATATATATACACAACAAACATTAGAAACAATAAAAATACTGTCCAAACACCATACATACAAAAAAATACACCACATATTGGCAAGTGTGCTTGCATAATCTTTGTTTGCAGCAGGTGTGCTTCACCTATATATATTATTGTGAATAAGGTATAGGGTCACTCATACAAAAGAGAGAGGGCCTTAGTACATATAAGCAAGGAGAAATATGACTATAGATTGGCAGGAATAAGATGGGCATAAGACGCTGGTAGTGTGTCGTTATATTTAGTGCCGGGAAGAAACTTTTGAAATCACATGCTTCTTTGATGTATGCATCGAATTAGAAAAACAATGGAAGGCGATAGTAGTACTCTCTCAGAAACTAAAATAAGAGTGTTTAGATTACTACTTTAGTGATCTAAACGCCTTATATTAGTTTACTTGAGGAGTATGTTCTAAAACAAGATCGTCACAGTACTTCATTATCTCATACCTATCAAGAAGGGACACTCGATATTATTTTTATATGGTGCCAGATAGATAACTGCGAAAAAACATAAATAGACATCATAAACTTATTGAATTCCTTCTTTTCAAAATTGCAAATTATGAACTGCTATATGGATTAATGAATCTGTTATCAATGACTGCATCATAGTTCCAAAAGACACAGATAGTGGAGCACAAAAAAGTACCTAGATTTATTTTCAACGCAATTTGAGTACCATTTTCACCAAGATCTTGCCCATAGATTAAAACATATGCACAATCAAACATCAGGAAGATTGGGGTTTTTAGTTTGAGAGAGAGAGAGAGAGAGAGAGAGAGAGAGAGAACGCTTGCTTAAGGAGGTGAGGTAACTGGGATACGTTTCTTCTCCATTTGTTGAGCAGGATTAAGCTACATAATAGATGGATAGATCGAGACGGAAACAAAAAATACTTGGAACATAAATCACTCGAATTTCATTACATGGATCCGTCCATATATAGCCTTCACGACATCTTCCTTTTTGAGGGAGGAGATGGACCGATCGCTTCTCTTTATTTTTTTGAGGGAGGGGAGATGGACCGATGGGACCGAAGGGCTTCTCTTTATTGGTTTTATATAAACTGACTCATCGGTAATGGAAGACAAAAGAAATCGGTAAGTGGAATCACACAATTTGTTGGAAAAATGCTGAGATGGCAAGTTGATGAGGTGGATAGGCTGCATGTCAAGAGAAATAACATAGTGGGGATGAACTATTTAGGTATTATAGATGACATATTTTAGCTCCTAAATGACTTCACATGCTTAGCTAGCTCGTAAATGACATAATAAACTTACTTAATTAGCTCTAGAATGACCTTAGCATGTTTTACACCAAAATGACTTAGTATGCTTAGCTAGCTCAAAAATGACATAATAACCATACTTAGCTCCAAAATGACCTATTTTACAGATATAAGTTGCATCATAATAATCTTCACATTTTAGTTGCATCATAATAATCTTCTTCTTCTAACTTTCTTCTTTCCCATTTTATAGATTTGCTTAAGATCACGGAAGTTTGGGTTGATGGAGTGCTTGTATTTAGTTTTTGTTTTGACCTTGTGAAACTTGCTACCTATGGATGAAACTGTGTAATATTGATGAAACTATGTATATGTACGGATGAAACTTGCTACTATTGGTAACATGTGTTGGATACATATGTGTTCATGACTATTGGTAATATGTGTTGAATATGCTATATTGGTCATATAAATATATTTGTGTTTGATTTCGTGAAAATGAATTGATATAAGAAAAACAAAATTAAATGGGGCAATATAGTCACTTTGCCATCTCGGCGGCAGATGGCAAAAGCTTTGCCATCACCGGCAGATGGCAAAGAGCTCGCAGCCTTTGCCATCTGGCGGCTGATGGCAAGAGCTCAGTAGCCTTTGCCATTAGTCGGCAGATGGCAAGAGCTCAGAGCCTTGCCATCTGGCCGGCAGATGGCAAGAGTCGCAGCCTTTGCCATCTGCCGGTGATGGCAAAGATCTCGCAGCCTTTGCCATCTGCCGGTGATGGCAAAGAGCTCGAGCCTTGCCATCTGCCGGCCGATGGCAAAGTATGGCGTTAACCTCGACGGAGCTAAACTCGTTAAGAGGCTTTTCCATCTGCCCGCAGATGGCAAAGCCACAGCTCTTTGCCATCAGCCGCCAGATGGCAAAGTTACGAGCTCTTGCCATCAGCCGCCAGATGGCAAAGAAGCCTTTACCGCGTGGTTTCGATGACCTGTTTGCCATCTGCTGGCTGATGGCAAAGCCTTTGCCATCCGCCGAACATGCCTTTTCCATCTGCCATGGCAGATGGCAAAGTGCCAGATTCCAGTAGTGAGTCCCTCGGCCTCAAGAAGGCACTCACGTGCTCCCTGCGCCAGCACGACAAAACCGCATCCCTACACTAGCACGCCAAGACCCTGTGCTGCCCTTAGCGGCGGTGCGCGGGAACCATCAAGAGCAAGCCCCGCGTCTGCAAAGGGCTCCGGTGGCCACCGCAGGTTGTCGTGCCTTCACCACAGAGCTGCATAGCGTCGCTTGGCCGGGCAAGTCAAGTCGGACCTGCCTCCTCCCTATGATGGTACTACCGACCCCGCGGAGTTCCTACAGCTCTACGAGCTGGGCATCGAGGCGGCCAATGGAGACGAAAAGGTCATGGCAAACTAGTTTCCCATGGCGCTCAAGGATGGCGCCCGCACCTGGCTCCGGAACCTGCCTCCTGGCTCGATCTCCTCTTGGGACGAGATGCGTAGCCGTTTCGTCGCCAACTTCCAGGGCACTCGCGACCGCCCCCCGGCCGCGGGTGACCTACGCCGCATCAAGCAGCAGCCTGGAGAGACCCTGCAGAAGTACATCCAGCGTTTCAACAGCGCTCGCCTGAAGATCCCCAAGGTGACGGACGAGGCCAAGGACGTGAAGCGCAAAGGAGCAGCCGTACTCGCAGTCAAACCATACACGAAGTGTGGCAGGGACCAGCCGGAGTCGTCCAAGGGTAGTCGATTCTGCGCCTACCACAACCTCCACACCCATGACACCAACGAATGCCACAAGCTCAGGGCCGTTCGAGAAGGACGCTTTGGTCGACGCCCCGAGCAGAACGATCGGGGCTACGGCCGAGGAGGAGGACGAGGCGAAGGACGATGGGACGACCGAGGCTGTCGCGAGGAGTGGCGTGACCAACCTTGCGAGGATCGCTGGCAGGACCAGCCTTGTGAGGGAGCCTGCAGGGATCAGCCTCCTGAGGACCGCTTGCAGGGCAACGCAGGCCTTCCTCCTCTGCCGCCACCGCCAAGAAGGAATGACGACCACCACCAGGATGAGGGGGCTGGGGGCTTCCGGAGCCACGTGCTATCACTTGCATCTTGGGCGGTGCCCAGGCCCCAGCTTCTCAATGCATCTTCAAGAAGTTTGCTTGTGAGGTGAATGCAGTCCTCCCCAAGCTCGAGGCCACGCGCCCTCTCAGGTGGTCCAAGTGAGCCATCACTTTCAGCTCAGCAGATCAACTCAAGTGTGTGGCTACCGCTGGCGTCCTCCCAATGCTTTGTTCCCCAGTCATCAGCAACGTACAAGTTACCAGGACCCTCATCGATGGCGGCGCAGGGCTCAGCGTTCTGTCCGTTGAGATGTTCAACAACCTTCAAGTGCCATATGATCAACTTCAGCCTACCAAGCCTTTCTCAGGAGTTACTGACGGCTCCACCACCCCAATAGGACAGGTCCGCCTCCCTGTCAACTTCGAACAGTGCAACAACTACCTCAACAAGCTCATCGACTTCGACGTTGCCCACATCCGCCTGCCATACAATGCCATCCTCGGGTATCCGGCCCTGGCCAAGTTCATGGTGGTAACCCACCATGGCTACAGTATCCTCAAGATGCCAGGAAGCGGCGGAATGATCACAGTCCCCTGCAAAGAGAAATATGTAGTGTGCTCCCTTGAGCGCGCCTTCCAAGCTGCATCAATCGAGGAACTGGACAGCAAGGGCGAGAACCCTCCTGAGGCTGTCCCCAAGAAGAAGAAGACATTGCCCAGCTCAAGGCCTCAGGAGGTTGGCATTTCAGGAGGTGCTGCATCAGGATCCGCACCCGTGCAAGGGGCGCCTCCTTCCATCGCATAGGAAGGTGCGCCCGGCGCCCTCCTCGGGCAGGGCTCGGGGGCTCTCTTCTGGAGGGCCTCAGACTTTGCAAAAATCACGAGGGAGGCGCTCGGGCACCACTTGCACTACAAAAAAAAGACACGTCCGTGACATTTTGGGCCGAACGAATATTTTTCCTGTCATACATATGACACTTCTATGACGATAATTGTGACAAAACCCGGTATCATTATAGATGTGGTGGGCTCCTACTTCTATGACAAAAAATCATGACAGAAAATGGGCTTTTCGTCCTGGGCGGGCCGGAGACGCAGTTGCATGACATTCTTTGGGCCGTCCATGACGGAAAAAACCGTGGTAGAAGTGAGGGGGAGGAAAATTTCGGGGAGTTTCATGTTACGGTGGGAGGTCGTGGGCCGAGCGATGCGCGTTTCTCTCGTACACGTACGCGTGTGTGTGCGAGGCGTTGGCTCTAACTAAACCCGAGCGAGGCGTTGGGCTCTAGCTGAACCCGAGCGATTGCACTGCAGGCTACGCGTTACTGAACCCGAGCGATCAATCAATGGCTGTTAACTAATCCCGATCGAGCGATTCCCTCGCTACTGCTGCTAAGTGAAGCCGATCGATTGGATGAACAGTGAGTGTTGCGGGGGGGGGGGGGGTTGGATGAACAGTGAGCGTTGGCGTTGCCTCTGGATTAACAGGACCCCGTGGTGTGGAGGGATGGATGAACAGTAGACGGTGGAGGGGTGCCCGTGGAGGGTGGTTGAACAGGACCCCGTGGTGTGGAGGGCTGGATGAACAGTAGACGGTGGAGGGGTGCCTATGGAGGGGTGGTTGAACAGTAGCCGGTGGAGTAGCACGCGGTGGAGGCTGGATGAACAGGAGCCCGTGGAGGCTGGAGGAGGTCAACGGTGGAGATGAACAATATCCCGTGGAGTCCCATTTTGCGGTACGCCACACCCCTCCCGATGAACAGGACCCCCGTTTCGACTATAGGAGGTCCGTTTCGTCCGTTTTGGGTTACGCTACACCCCTCCCGATCAACACGACCCCCGTTTCGACCGTAGGAGGTCCGTTTCGTCCGTTTTGCGGTACACCACACCCCTCCTGATCAACAGGACCCCCGTTTCGACCCTAGGAGGTCCATATCCTCCATTTTGCAGTAAGCCACACCCCTCCCGATCAACAGGACCCCCGTTTCGACCGTAGGAGGTCCGTTTCCTCCATTTTGCGGTACACCAGACCCCTCCTGATGAAAAGGATCCCGTTTCGAATGTGGCCGGTCGAACACAAGGCCGTTTCCTCCATTCTGCGGTACGCTAGGCCTCGTTTCCATCGCCTGTTCCGTCTAAGCCCTCCCGATGAACATGACCACGCATTCCGTTCCGACCCAGCCGGTTGACTCCCACGCGTTCCGTTGCCTCCCGATGAACATGACGCATTCTGTTGCCTCCCCATGAACATGACGCATTCTGTTGCCTCCCCATGAACACGAGCCCTCACCGTACGTATGCGCGAGTAGGCGTTCGAGACCCCGCCTGTATGTACACATACGTGGCCGTATTTTTTTTCTTGCACCCTGGCCGCTGTACGTACGTGTACATGCTACGTCGCGCCTCTACTACGACACGCGTCGCGCCTCTACATCAACCAAGATGTACGCACACATTCGCGACCAGGATGACAACGCCACGACGCTTCGACCAGGTGGGTCCCGACCGCCGTGCACTTCCTTACTCACGAAGATGTAGCTGGTGGGTCCCAGCAGTCAGGGGGGCGAATCATTATGGTTTTTTTTGCCCGGACGCACTTCCTTGCGTGCGAAGGTGTAGCTGCTAGGTCCCAGCAGTCAGGGGGCGAATCGTTTTTGTTCGGACGCACTTCCTTGCGTGTGAAGGTGTAGCTGGTGGGTCCCAGTAGTCGGGGGACGAATCGTTTTTCTTCGGACGCACTTCCTTGCGTGCGAAGATGTAGCTGGTGGGTCCTAGCAGTCAGGGGGGTGAA
The DNA here is from genome assembly GCA_021605205.1 of Aegilops longissima. Classification (NCBI taxonomy): domain Eukaryota; kingdom Viridiplantae; phylum Streptophyta; class Magnoliopsida; order Poales; family Poaceae; genus Aegilops; species Aegilops longissima. Next base: position 428,610,377 of record CM038680.1, read on the forward strand.
TCGTTTTTTATTCCCGGACGCACTTCCTTGCATACGAAGATGTAGCTCGTGGGTCCCAGCAGTCAGGGGGCGAATCATTTTTTCGCGAAATACGGTGGCCCGTCCGGTGGGTCCCCGCTGTCAGGTGGAGGAATAATTATTTTGCCCGTAATATGGAGGCACTTCCTTGCGTCTACCGTGGACCCAGCTGTCAGCCTTTCCACGTACAGTCCACGTCCAATGGAAGCCGTTCCTTGACCATGTTGACCACGCCACACCGAGAGCACCACGGCGGTGGACGACGGCGAGGCCTAGGAAGGGGACGACGTGGAGCCGGGGACGACGCGTGTCGGTGTACTAGAGTAGGGGTACCTTAGTATCCCGAACTCGTGCACGGGCAGTTGCAGCACCCCGCGGCAGGACTGCCTAGTGACCATCAAGATCCTCCGTGGTTCCTTTGGAGCCATTCAAGAACAAAGTATTTAACCAAGAAGACAAGGCCCGGCAAGAGGAGCTTGCCGAAGGCCACTCAAGGCACGCAGAGGACAAGACCACAGCAAGAGGAGCTTGCCGAAGGCTTGGTGAGCGACAAGCTCCCGAGCGCGACAAGGATTCAGCCGCGGCAAGGTGCTTGCCGCGGCAGGCAACCTCTCTTCATCTCCGCTCCAGCTCATCCACCAACGTGTCGCCATGAGGCCATTCCAGGCGTACGTGTCAAGAGGCTGTGCAGCCAGCGGGGAGCAGCGATAAGCGGCGCTGACGAGCTTGCCATCGTGGCGAACGGTGGCGCACCTGACGGTCCCTGTTGCACTGTTTAGGCGACAGGGACGGGCATTTAATGTTTTTGTCCCTTGCCGTCAGATTTAGGTAGAATGCACTATACAAGTAGGTGTACCAACTACTGTTTTTCCATTTGTACCCTCGTCTACGTTGCCACTTGTGGTGACCCCTTTGAGCCTATAAAAGGAGGCCCATGCGCAACGTAGAGGGGGTTCGGTTCAGCTCATTCGGCTCATTCGAGACTAGAGACTCTCAAGCTAGGTTTTGTAGCTCTCATTGCTCCCTAGCAAGAACACAATACAATCAACCAAGCAGCAGTAGGAGTATTATCTCTCGGAGAGCTCCGAAGCTGGGTAAACTGCTCGTGCATCACCTCGACCGCTCTTCAGTGCAATCTCCGCCCCCCACCGAACCAAAAGGGACTCGATCCGCCAGGTCCCATAGGTGTTCGTGGGTCACGATCAGCTTCCCCGACAACGCGGAGCCGGGGAAGACGCGGCAGTGGATGCACATGTGGAGAGGAGTACGAGGTTCACTGGTCGATTCAGGCTTTGTCGCCGCAGAATAATAGGGGTGTGGGTGAGTGGAGGGATGGCCTAGCCAGCGTGGGAGTAGTAGGGGCGGTGAGGCCTCCGGCAAAGACACCGCCACGGGAGGCAGGAGCAGGCGGCACGACCGGCGCTGCTTTGGGCGGCTGGAGCAAGAAGACCAGAGGTTGAAGAAGCACGACGGCCATTGGATGGACATCGTACGGTCACTGCAGCTAGAATCGTTTATATTGACTATGTTGACAAAGCCCTTGGTACGTCAACTTAGTAGGCCTACAGGTCAGCTTCCGAAACGGTGCGCCCCAGATGTCAGGGGGAGGAATAATTTTTTGGGCTGGTGAAGCTAGAATATCCGAGATTGAAGAATAAGCACGGCATCTGTTGGATGGACATCCAACGGCCACTGCTGCAGGAACCGTGTGTTGACTATAAGTTGACAAAGCCTTGCATACGCGTCAACTCTGTTTTTTTAGGGGACGCGTCAACTTAGTAAGGCTAGAAGTGTGTGGCAGAGAACTTATAACCCATTTGAGATTTGTAAGAATGTGTAGCCAATTTTTGAATTCTAATGTAATTTACTACAGCCCATTTACAGTTTGTTAAAAGTACAACCCATTTCAACCAACCGTTCAAAACAGAATTCAATAAAATTTCCCACATTTTGATGGGATCCGAATATTTTTATCCCGAAATTTCTAGTCAGATTAAATACAATTTCAATATAAATTTATATTACGTAAAAATCCAACGAAACATTGCGCTCGCAACAATTAATGAAATTAAAATTTTCGATATCCAAAAATAATATTTTATAAAGTAATCACTGTTTGGTGCATTTTTTATAGTTACTACCTAGTTTTTATAATTACATCCCATTTATTATTTCTTAAAGCACATTTTCTTGTTATGCCTAATGCATCCCTCCTAGGAAAGATTTGTAGCCCAGCGGGGCGGAGAATAACAACTTGACCTTGCCTGGGTATTCCTAAAAAAAGTATAGCTGGGCTAGCCATTTTCAGCTTGAAAAAAAATTAATATCTGGGCTGGATATCTGGCCTGGGCTAGACGGGCCACAGCCCGCCCAGTTAATACCTGCAGCGATGTTTTTGTTGTTGTTCAGAGGAGAAAAATTAATATCTGGGGTAAACATCGAAAAACTCTGAAGTGCTCACACCTCAAAAACACAAATACTGCTCGAGCTGCTTGGTCCCAGCTATCGGCCGCTTCTTGTGCAATTCTATCGTTTATTGACTACTCCCTCCTTTCCGGTTTATAATGCTCAATTCAAAAATCTCACCAATCAAGGTAGATGGCGAGTGGTGGAATACTTTTTGTAGTTTTGCAAAAGCACCTAATTAATTAATGCTCTTGTTATCCTCAAAAAATTATGTTTATCAATGCATTAATTGCAACGCATGCATGCATAAAGTACATGCATTGGTCAATTTTCTCTTAATACTTGCATGCAATTATTTAATGCACCTTGGAATCTGAACATGTGATGGAAAACAACCAAATTGAGCCTTATAAAATGGAAAAACTAAAATTTTGAGATAAGCCCTATAAACCGGAAAGGAGGGAGTACATAGGTCGACAATTGTGTGGGACCGTGATGTCACGAAACCAGGAGGAAGCAAAATAAATTATAGTTATATATATATATATATATATATATATATATATATATATATATATATATATATATATATATATATATATATGTGTGTGTGTGTGTGTGTGTGTGTGTGTGTGTGTGTGTGTGTGTGTGTGTGTGTGTGTAAATATATATATAATAAGAAGGCACTTGCGTGACGTGAGGCTACGGACCTGGTGGGTCCCCATTGTCATCCTCTCCAAGTAAAGTCATCTCTCGCTTGCTGCTCTTACTCCCAATAGTCGGCGCCCGGCCGCCCGCTTCCCGGTGCAAAGCGATTGATCCGCCTTCAAATGACACAAGTGCCGTCCATCCGTCCATCTGCCGCACACATTAATGATACGCGGTTGCCGAGGCGGCTACTCCGGCGCCACACGTCTGTCCCTCCACCTGCCCACCATTGCTATATAAACTGCTGCGCCGGCCATAGCCGCAGTCATCCGCATCCGTTCCCTTTCTCCTGTCCACGCCACTACTGCCCACCATGGCTTCCTTGCGCTCCAGCGCTCTTCGGGATGGGCGGACGACGGACCACAAGGAGATGGCAGCCATTGCTGCTGACCGGCTGTCGGGCAGGTAGCCGGAGGACGACGACGTCCCAATGGAGAACATGGTAGTCGATGATCCGGCGCTCACCCCCTCCTCCGCTGCATCCTCCCCGGCGCATTGCACCATGACCATCGGCAAAGCCCGTGCCCAATATATGGACAGGGTGAGGCAGGTACGTGAGGAGCAGTTCCGGGAGGCGCAGGCCGACGCCGCCTACAACCACCATCTCCTCCAGGAGCACCTGCAGGCGGAGGAGCAGATCGCCGAGGAGCGGGCGGAGCAGGAGGTGCTGCTCGACTCGTACCGCTCCGCCCGCAAGGGCCGCCTCGAGCGCTGGCAGTACCAAATGCGGGTGGCGGAGGCTGCGGCCGCCTACAAAGAGGCTAGCAAAGAGGGCGATGAAACGGGCGAGGCACTGTTTGGTGAGACCAAGGATGAGGTAGAGGACAATGCCGGCTCCGACGAGTCCCCGCTCCGCTGGCGTCGACGAGGCCCTGCTCCGTCGAGGCCCCGCGGCGCCAACAACGAGGCAAAGGACACCGCTGGCTCCGCCGAGGCCCCGTGGCGCCAACAACGAGGCAGAGGATACCGCTGGCTCCGCCGAGCCCCCGCCCCACCAACAACGAGGTAGAGGACACCGCCGGCTCCGCCGAGCCCCCGCCCCGCCAACAACGAGGCAGAGGACATCGCCGGCTCAGCCGAGGCCCCACCCTGCCGGCAAAGTGGGGGAGGATTTCCGCCGCTCCGCTGAGGCGCCGCCCACCGGCAGCGAGACAGAGGACATCGCCGGCTCCGCCGATGCCCCGCCCCGCTGCCAACGAGGCCGCGCCACACAGAAAACGAGGAAGAGTAGAACACGGTAAGTCACCGCCGCTCGGGTCCAAGTAAGGCCACCGCTGCTACCCTCCGGTTGAAGCAAAGCTAGGCAGGTTGACCATTGACGGCCGGTTAGCTTCTTGGCGGCGACGTGGAGTCGGAGAGCTGCGCCGAGAAGAACATCGCTTACTTAATCTGCTGGTGCAGTTGGCGATCGACACGTGGGCCCAATAGGCCACATGTCGCCACGCAACTACACCTGCAGCTAAGTCACTTAGCTTTTGTTCGCTCAGCGGGACACAGGTGGGTAGCTTCGGTTAATTAATTATACCTCCAGCGCACCCCTTTTTAGTTGAAGAATGTGTGAAATGTAATGAATGAATTTATTTCGATTAGTTCGAATTCATGTATGACTGGCATTGGATGAACATGCAAAACAATACGTACTAGCATTATTCCCAGGGTGATCACCTCGTTTGCAGCAGTTTCACATGTACTCCATCCGGTCCTTTCTAGTCTGCATAAAAGTTTTGTCTGCAGTCAAAGTATCTCTACTTTGACCAATCTTATACAAAAAAGTATGGACTTTCAAAATGTGCGAAGTAAAAGGAATGTAAGAGTACAAAGAGTTTGAGCAGCTTTTAGCATTTCAGACATTGCAATCAAACACACAGCCTAGCAATTCATAGAGAACATTTAAAACAATCGATGATTATGCATCTCAGGGACTCACATGTCAGAGGCAATATTTACTTCACAACTAAAGAATAAAGAAAAAATTGATCGACGCTGCTGAGAGCAAAGGGCGTCCCATTCAAAAATATCAAACGCATATCTTGCTGAAATCAATGAGCAAAATTTGACAAGGTTGTCCCATTCCAAAATATCAAATGCCTAGGATTGTGGAATGGGCAGGGTTTGCCATCAGTTCGGACATTGACATGGCACCTCGTGCTAAATAAACCAGCTGTTCTTTTTGTGCAGTTCCACCAAAATCAACCAAATTCGTGCGTAGATTGTATGATTTCGCCCTTATATGTTGCAACGCCTTGAACTTATGGGCACCTCCTTTCTTGTGGTGGAAATGAATGATTCGATGTATTCATGAACATTTTGTGCAGTTCCCATTGAAATCAAGCTGAGCACCCCTGTTTTCACAAATACAAAAAAGTGATTAGTATAAAGCAAACTGTACTATGAAATGACAGTTTCAACAGGCACATACATGGTCCATGTAGAGCACACTTTTAGAAAAATGGAACTCACCAGAAAGAATCCTACAACAACATTGTACTCGCGCATCACAGCAAAAAAATGGAGATTTGTCAGTCCTTCTGAGCTTAAGTTTGTTTGGTCTTGTGGGGAGTAATGTAACCATCCTTCAACTGCTCCTTCTGATGAGAAGATAGACATGGCTTCTTCATCCTGGCAAAATCGGAACTAGTCACTTCACGTACTCCATATTCTCCAAGGAAAGGAAATATTTAAAATAGCACAAATGAAGCACTTGTCAAGGACAATACCACTTTTTCATGACAGTATCTAAACAGTAGCACAACACCAATAGAGATGACAAAGCTCAATCATATGGATGAAATCAGTGGACGAGTACCTACCTTTGTTAGGAGGCTGATTGTGTAGAGCATACAGATGAAGCACTTCTCCGGAACCATCTGTTGCTATCTACGGGGGTGGCCATGCTTACTATATACTCCTCGATTAGTTTAATGTTTCCAACATCTTATTGTGCAGTTCCACTAAAACATATGGTATCTTCAAAGAAGATCCCTGTTTGCACAAGTAGAGATAATTACGTATGGCATCAAATCAGTGGCAAAACAATTGCTCGTTCCAGCCATAGCAATAAATTAAGATGCTAAACTATATCATTACTTGTGTCATCACAGTTCTAGTGCTTCATTACAGCACCGGGAGTTGATTTTTGTTTTTCTTCCGCTTGTTCTTCCCCTTCATCACTTGGGTTAATAAGAAGACCTCTCATGATGCGGAATTCAAACAACTCACAAGAAGAAGATCTGAACCAAACTCGCCTTAACGGATAGGAAGTAAGATCTCCTCTTGTGCAGTTCCACTAAGATCAAGCAATCAATCAACGTTGGCGGTGTGACATTTTGGTTGAACTACACAAAACACTCCTAAAACAAAAGTGTTTTGTGCAGTGCAACAAAAGGTCACAATGGCAACGAGGTGAAGTAGATAACCCTATTTACACAGAGGTGCAAAGGAAACAATTAGTGGTCAATAACGGTGGATAACACAGAAGCCAGCAAAAAGAAGCATCTACCTTATCTAAATGGGAAAGAAAGCAAGACAGTAGCATTTCTCAAACGGTGGCATTGATTAATATTAACATAGAGATTATATTAACAATAAAATTCGTTAAACATGTAATTTGCTTTTCACTATGGCATTGCATCAATTTTCCAGCGACATTATTAGAGGGTGTTTGTTTACAGGGACATTTTGGTGTAGGGACTAAAAGAACTCCATGTCAGTCCCATCTAAACCAAATAGGAGGGACTTTTAGGGACTAAAAGTGGGCATTTAGGACTAAAGAAAGAAGACCCCGACGGAGTCTTTTTGGGACTTTTTCCAACAGTTGCCCCTGCCACGCGTCGCACCTTGTTTCTATTAGTTCATTACTAGGGGTAACATGGTTTTTAGCATGTCATTTAATAGCCTCTAGTCCATGTTTAGTCCCTGGAACCAAGCAGGTAGGGACTAGGGAGTTTTTAACCAAACATGGCCTTAGATTTAACAACAGCTAATGAGTTGCACGGGACAGTGGACGCACCCGCACCATGTGCATCTACTGATGTACTGTGGTCATGCACAGTCTGTTGCAACAAAGAACAAACAACCAAGGAGCATATTTGTGTTGGTCATAGTTTTGTTATCTTTAGACCCTATGTAAGCGCAGCAAATCTAGTCCTGCTCAAACTCTACAGCCTTGTCCCTTCCTTTCCTTTTTGAACTAGTACTTTCGCCCCTTCCTTTCCTCTTTGAACCACATCCTAGATTTATGCGATACAACTTTCCCCACTACTTTCCCCCATTCCTTTCCTCTTTGAACCACATCCTAGATTAATGCTATACAACTTTGCCCCTTCATTTCCTCTTTGAACCACGTCCTAGATTCATGGTATACATGCAGCTAGAGCAATGCATGTGGAGTAAGTAAAATATACCTTAAGGTTCTTGGGGCGTGGTTCGGTGGGCGACGGGACGGCGGCAAAGAAGAAGGGGCCGGAGGCCCTCCTGTGCCGCTGCTGGGTGGAAAGTGAACAGCTGCGCCGGTAGTGGATTCCCTCCATCGACGACGGAGAAAGCGTTAAGCCTCCTTCCCTTCCCGGCGGACGGATCCTGCCGGCTCTTTGAGCAACAGTGAGGGGAGAGAGAGGCCAATGATGTCTTTTTTAGATCTGGAGAGGGCGAGAGAGTGTGAAGAGAGCAACTACAAGCGCTGAGGCTCCAGCGTGTATATATATACTGGAGAGAGAGTGTGAAGCATGCAAACCCTAGAAAACATTTTGACCAGTCAAAGAATCCTCCTGGCAGAAATTATGCTCAGGTGTAGTTATCGAACCCGAGACCTCAAGTTTGATGAGCGAACAGGCTAACCAGCTACACAACCCTCCCGTTATGTTCAACTAGAGGAAAATAACCTTTTATACATTCCTGCATTCGTGTGACAAGCATGCCGTGTTTTGTGTGTGTGTGTGTGGGAGTCATTGGGATTCCAATCATAATCGTGTCATGTGGCTTTGGTGGTAAGACTATCCATAGTGGTGCAGAAATAATGCAGCCTTAGTCACCTTACCTCTCTCCACGTAGTACGTTGGGTCCCACCAGTCAGAGGGTGAAACAAACAAATTAATAAGAAAAATTAAAAGCGCCAGGTGTGTATCTTACCACACATCTCGCTACTGCTGGGAACACCGGCCAATTGATCCTCTGTTCGCTCACGTACTATTTTAAGTGAATCCTTATTATAACATGCACACAAATTTTGGGCACTTGTATTCGACTTAACTCAGTGTGCCACCCGTATCTCGTATACTTACTACTCCCTCCGTCTAGGTGTAATAAGTCACGTTAGAAGGTGCAACGGGACCAAGGTGCGTGCGTGTGCGTGTGTGTGTTTAACAGCATGTGTGTGTTAGAGGGTGCGACAGATCGACCTACTCCTACAGAGAGATGGTGTGTAGTGTACGATTTTAGCCGCGAGAGTTGGTGCATCCTCTCGTTTCTGGGCGTGTCCGGTAGGGACATGCGGACAGCTGCCACGCCCGCTCCTGACCAGCCTTGCCCACCCAAAGCCCCTCCATCGCCCGCGCGCGCTTCACGCCCGAAACGGTCAGCGCCGCTCCAAAGAATCGGTGCTGCACTCATGCCTGGGCAGAGCGGACGCGACCTCTCACTGGCACAAGAGTGATGGTTGCTTCGTCCGTCCAACTTACTGTTGGGTCTATGTGATTTGACGACTCATTGGTCTTTATTACTGAGGTGGTAGGACTGCTGGATGTCCCACGCTTTCGGCGAAAGGAGGTACTACTACTACTAGATTACAATTTTCTCCATTCTTATAGCAGATGAGTGCAAGAGCAGTGAAAACACGCAGGCTCAGTGATTACATGGCCCACCTCACACTATCACCGTGCGACACCTAACTCTTTACATATTACTCCCTCCGTTCCTAAATATTACTAGATGAGTCCCCGCGCGTTGCCGCGGAACAACGGTATATCTCTCTGCGCAAAATTACCGATTTCCTAGAACTAAAAAAACGCTATTACCGCTTGACAAATGTGGTAGCCAAACTAAATAAACTCCCATCATCATTTAGGTCATCCCACGTAAGGAAAAAAGATCAGCCAACTCCTACTGCATAATGGGATTATCTTTTTCTTTTTGACATGTTAATGGGACTTAAATGCTCACTTACATGCATGCTACCGGTGCATGATTGCATGCAGACATGTTGATGTGATTTAAGACCCACTCATATGCATGTGCCACGGTATTTCTGCATGCTTGCATGTGGCTTAGTGCGGAGCCTCTCAACATCTTGATCAGACGGCTATTATGGACTGATTTACTTCATCTAAAAGCTACATTAATTTTGATGATGTGGCTCAAGGAGAGGATAGAGAATTCCTAGTAGTGGGGGCTAGCTATTACTAGTTGATAAGTCTTTGTAGAGATTCCACTAGGTGAACTACATACGGAACAAAATGAATGAATCTACACTTAAAATGCATCTATATACATCCGCATGTGGTTCATGGTGAAATCTCTACAAAGACTTATATTTAGGAACGGAGGAAGTACTATTATAGTACTACGTACTATAATTTATCAGTGAGATAAATTTGTACAATGCTATGAAGCTTCCTGCTCCTGTTACATGTACCTTGCGTCCAAGGTTGCCCGTTGCAACATTTCATCAAATACAAAAGAGACTAACATGCATGCCATTGCATCTCAATGGTTGACAGATCATAGCAAATATGTACTCCCTCCGTTCCAAAATAAGGGTCTCAACTTTGTGCAAACTTTAGTACAAAGTTGTATTACTACTAAAGTTGACACTTATTTTGGAACAGAGGCAGCTAAAGAAAAAAATGATCCATGCATTCCCTAGCCCTTGAACCGTGAACCCTGAACAGGATTCAATTTGCTGGCAACGTTCGAGCTTCCTAATAAATGAAGTTTGCAACCTTTTGACCATCGGATCATTTTGTGCAGTTTCACCAAAATCGAGATGAGCATCGCTGTGGTAAAGAAATTGAAGAAGCGTGATCAGAATAAGATTACTGGGACTAGTTGATGAGACATAAACTCATCACAAATATAGTACGTAGAAGCCAGTAGAGGTTTCCCTAAAAAAAGCCAGTAGAGGTATCAGGTATGTGCGGGGCAAAGAAATAGAGAAATATCCAAAGGGAGTGATGTGGACAGCTGGAGCAGTGGTGCAAGCCGGCTATAAAGGGAGTTGTGCCTGAGGGACGTAGCTCAACCTTGAGGAGGGCGGCGGGAGGCGGCAACTGCCCACGTCGCGGCAGTGAGCAAGGGACGAAGGCAACCTCACCGGCTTTGTGAGAGAGAACGGCGGAGACCCCTGATCGGGACATGCCGACAGTGGGTTTTCGCCGTCGGTGACAGCCACCGCATCTACACTAAGCATCCACCCCTTCCCCAAGCAGACGTGATCCGCCGGGATGTTAGAGATGTGGCCACAGTCGTTTTGTGCGACAGAGTGTGAAGAGAGCAACCCCAGCAAGCAACCGTGTAGGCTGGCCCATCCTGACTATGTATATAGTGGAGCGCTCGCGCATGTAGGAGTAAACTCCTATCCAAAATATTAACCTTGCGATTGGCTCTTCGCCTCTTCGGGAAGTCGAGCAATAATGGTAGTGCAGTATATATCGTTCTGGCTATATGAGTCCGAATGAATTGCTGCACGTCCACCACGTGGGCGAGGGTCGAGGGGCGAGGGAGACTGCCACTACCTCCGTCCTGGTTTATAGGTCCCTTTTATAGTTTGTGCCAAATTTTGACTAAAGATTTAACTAACAAAATGTTAATGCATGTCAAGAAAAATTATCTCATTGGATTCGTATTTGAACATAGTTCTCAAAAATATAATGTTTGGTGACATGCGTGAACATTTTCTTAGTTTAATCTATGGTCAAAATTTGGCACGAAATACAATGGGGACCAATAAACCCGGGCAGAGGTAGTAGTACATACGGAGCAAAATGAGTGAATCTACACTCTAAAATACGTCTATATACATCAATGTTTGGAGTATGTACTAGTAGTTCATATTGAAATCTACTAAAGGACATATATATTCCAAACAATATGATATAAACTCTATAACCAAGGTAGTAGGGGCGAGGAGTAAATAGAGGGAGTAGTAAATTTTTCTCCTCGTCCTGCGAGCCACCGCGCGCATGGACGAGGGAGCGGGCGTAAGGCGGAGCAAGCTTCACCTCATCCTGCGAGCCACCGCGCCCGTGGGCGGGGGAGACGGCGTACTAAGCAAGCTTCTCCTTGTTCTGCGAGTTGATGTGACACATCAAAAGTACTCCAGTGTATAGAGCCTTGCCTCTAAGGTAGGCCCCACATGGTTTGCCTCTTTTTTTAATTTAACATAACGCGTCAAGTTGCAATTTGTTTGTTCACCCGTGGTAGACGATCCTCCCTCCACCAAGTGGACATCCAATACATGTGCCAAATTACCACGTGGGCTGCCTTTTTCGTACATAAATGAGCTCCACCGTGTACCCGCGCGGGTGTGGTTGGGAAAGAGACGGGAGTACGTGCACCGTGCATGCACCTCTTCTCTTCGTGCATGTCCCCCACCTATGTGGGTGTGTGTGAGAGATACAAACCGCGTTCGTGAGTGTTTTTTGTTTTGGGGTGGGGGTGGGGTGGGGGTTGATTTCGTGAATTATTTGTGGGAATATGTGTCGATGACATCTCAAACAAAAATTTGCATGCAATGTGTGTGAAATGGAGGCCTATCCATATCATACATAGAGGGTCGGGAAATCCACGAGAAGAGAGGGAGGGGTCATGGCTATCGATAGAGTCGAAGAGAGGATCAAGTGGGTGGGTGCGAGATCGATGAAGAGAGCCATCGAAATTGTGTGTGTGTGCAAGTGAAAGATATAGCGCGACTGGCCTATCGGAACGTTAGAGGGCACATGACCAGTTTGTGTGTGGCAAGGAGACATGACTAGAGTGCTCGATGTATCGGTGTGTGTGGGGGGAGGGGTGGGGGAGGGGTGGCGAGGCCTAACTATAGAGGTAGAACGACTCGTATATGTGTTGAGAAGGAGAGATCCAGCTATGTCTTGAGGGAGATCGATCGACATCCATACGTAACTGAAGGACGGGAAATATGATGGGACAGAGAGAGAGAGGAGAGAGAGAGAGGGAGGGAGAGGGAGGGAGAGGGTTAGAGTGTTGGATGGGTGATGGAGTTGCTTCTCGGAGATGTTGGGAGAGGCCTACTAGACAAACTGAGGGTGGAACTCCAATGTTATCGATAAGAGTGGGGATGTGTTTCTGTGTGTGCCTATGGGTGATAGATCTGTCGGGACGCATCCATGGATGATGAAGGGGAACCATGTGTTTGGTAAGCAAACCTAACTAGATCGGTAGATCAATTGTTGTTTGTCGGAGGAAGGGAGAGACACAACTAATGAGGTAGATCGATCGACGTGTGGGTAAAAATGAGTTATAAGGACCTAGCTAGCTATATGTACAACGAGAGATCGGTCGGTGTACGTCCATTTGTTAGAGGAAAATAAGGCCCAGCGAGACGGATAGACAGAGAGAATGGAGCTAGGAGGTGGTGCGAGAGGCCCAACTACTAGCTAGATAGGGTGAGGAGTGTGCGGTTGTGAGATCGATGAAAAGAGGGGCGAGAGTTTACATGTGTGTCTGACCGTATGAGAGACACGAGGCAAGGACACATAAAGGAGGAGATTGAAGGTGTGTGTGTATGTAGCAGGCAGGCATCGCTGGAGAGGTATATCGATCGGTGTGTGTCGGAAAGGAGTTGTGGAGACTCTGGGAGAACGGCCTAAAGAAAAAAAAATGAATGTGCCCGGTGGATAGAATGCCAAGGGAGGGGGGGGCGAGGAGGGTGTGTGCATGCACGAGAGAAAGTTAGTGGTAGCTAGAAAGGTTAGAGGAATGTGTGGGTGTAAGAGACTAACAAAGATCATAATTTGATATGAAAACGGATTCATATATTTGAATAGGAGATCATAGTGCTTTAAACATTGCATGCATGAATATAGCGGTGATACACGTGTTGTGCACATGTTATACCATAATGTGATAATGCATGGCGTTTGCAACTCACAACTAAATGCCGAACAATCTAAACCATACTATATATCAAAAAAATCTCACATTTTATTTTAATTTGTGATAATGTGTGGCGTTTGCATCTTACAACTAAATATCGAGCAATCTAAAGAATACAATATATCGAACATTCTCACATTTTATTTGAATTTGTGGTAATGTGTGGTGTTTGCAACTCACCTCTAAATACTTGTAGGCGTACGGGGCGGGGCACCATACATAATGTGATAAATACATTATACATATGACACATGGTTTAGATTATGAAGATCTAGCTAGAGCTATAAATGTAATGTGATTTGAAATCAAAATAAAGTGGATTCAAAAAATCTAGTTCGAGTTCATATAGTACACATAGTTCATATGTAAGTCGAGACTAATCATGTGGTGTGCTGTGAAGATAATACACGAATGATGGTTTAACTTGACAATAATGATGATTGTAGATCTTATTAAAACAGAGAAACGAATTCAAATGCTTTGACTTCACAACAATCATTACTGTAGATCTTATTCAAATTTAGTTCATATTGAAGCGGTAGTATATACGTTTGGAATGCACTAAAACATTCATTTGAGTAGTAGGTTGCATGCATTATACACGTGGCGAAATATTTTAATTGAACATAACATGAATTCAAAGTTTTGAATGACATTTATAGTCGCATTGATTTGGTACAAGACACGTTTGGCTTGTCCGGAAATTTCAACCAGCGCTTGTTAGCGAAATATTTAAGATATATCTTTGTCTCGTTGTGCTCGGCCAACTCCTCCATCTCAACCCGCGCTTGCTATTCCGAAATTACAACGCGCACGAAAACTCCCACCTCCTGTGAAATCCCGACACGCGAAATGCCCGTGGCACCCCTGAACCGAAAGAACCGCCTCAAATCGGTGGGGGGTACTTTCGTAACTTACCCCACATTTCGGACAAGCGCGTTTCTAAGCCATGGTTCCCCACTGCCATCCCATCCGCCCACCCGTTCGTACACCCAGGCCGCGAAAACCGCGACGAAACCCCACACCCTGCTCCGTCTGCCACCCAGCCGGAGCCTCTTCCCTGACGACGTTGTCCGCAGCAACACCTCGATGTCCCTCATCCACCGTACGGATGAGGATCCGTCGTCGATCTCATCGTCCCGCCAGTTCAGGCACCCCGTCCTCCACCTCCAAGGAGCTGCCCCGACGTTCCCCTCATCCTTCGCGCCACCTTGATGAACCACAAGTATAGGGGATCTATCGTAGTCCTTTCGATAAGTAAGAGTGTCGAACCCAACGAGGAGCAGAAGGGAATGATAAGCGGTTTTCAGCAAGGTATTTTCTGCAAGTACTGAAATAAGTAGTAACAGATACTTTTGTGATAAGTTAAATTGTAACGAGCAACAAGTAACAAAAGTAAATAAGGTGCAGCAAGGTGGCCCAATCCTTTTTGTAGCAAAGGACAAGCCGGAACAAACTCTTATAATAGGAAAAGCGCTCCCGAGGACACATGGGAATATCGTCAAGCTAGTTTTCATCACGCTCATATGATTTGCGTTCGGTACTTTGATAATTTGATATGTGGGTGGACGGTGCTTGGGTGCTGTTCTTACTTGAACAAGCATCCCACTTATGATTAACCTCTATTGCAAGCATCCGCAACTACAACAAAAGTATTAAGGTAAACCTAACCATAGCATGAAACATATGGATCCAAATCAGCCCTTACGAAACAACGCATAAACTAGGGTTCAAGCTTACATCACTCTAGCAACCCATCATCTACTTATTACTTCCCAATGCCTTCCTCTAGGCCCAAATAATGGTGAAGTGTTATGTAGTCGACGTTCACATAACACCACTAGAGGTTAGACAACATACATCTCATCAAAATATCGAGCGAATACCAAATTCACATGACTACTAATAGCAAAACTTCTCCGTGTCCTCGAAAACAAACGTAACTACTCACAAAGCATATTCATGTTCATAATCAGAGGGGTAATAATATGCATAAAGGATCTAAACATATGATCTTCCACCAAGTAAACCAACTAGCATCAACTACAAGGAGTAATCAACACTACTAGCAACCTACTAGCACCAATCCCGGACTTAGAGACAAGAATTGGATACAAGAGATGAACTAGGGTTTGGAGATGAGATGGTGCTGAGAAAGATGTTGATGGAGATTGCCCTCTCCCGATGAGAGGAGCGTTGGTGATGATGATGGCGATGATTTCCCCCTCCGGGAAGTGTCCCAGCAGAACAGCTCATGGAGCCCTAGATTGGTTCCGCCAAGATTCCGCCTCGTGGAGGCGGAGTCTCATCCCAAAAGGTTGCTTGTGATTTTTTTCTCATCGAAAGACTTCATATAGGAGAATATGGGCGTCGGAGAGCCACCAGGGGGCCCACGTGGTAGGGGGGCGCGCCCCCCACCCTTGTGAGCAGGGTGTGGGCCCCCTGGCCTTCATCTTTGGCGATGATTTTTCTTTATTCATTTTAAGGTATTCCGTGGAGTTTCAGGACTTTTGGAGTTGCGCAGAATAGTCCTTCAATATTTGCTCCTTTTCCAGCCCAGAATTCCAACTGCCAGCATTCTCCCTCTTCATGTAAACCTTATAAAATAAGAGAGAATAGCCATAAGTATTATGACATAACGTGAAATAACAGCCCATAATGCGATAAATATCGATATAAAAGCATGATGCAAAATGGACGTATCAACTCCCCCAAGCTTAGACCTCGCTTGTCCTCAAGTGAAAAGCCGATAACAACAAATATGTCCTCATGTTTAGAGGTAGAGGCATCGATAAAAATAAAATACGGACATGAAGGCATCATGATTATTGTCATAACAGCAACATATATAGATTTGTCATATGATTACTTATGTCCAAGTGATGATCTTTTCACAAAGCCAAAGTATGAATCAGAAACCTTATTGAGCATCAACAAATTATAACCTCATTCATTGAAGCAATTGCAATTTATCATAACATCGGAAAGAGTCTATGTCAGATCTTAAAAGCAAGTCCACATACTCAACTATCACTTAGTCCTTCATAATTGCTAACACTCACGCAATACTTGTGGTTACGGAGTTTTAATCGGACACAGAGGAAGTTAGGGGCTTATAGTTTTGCACCACAACCTTTTACCTCGAGGGTAATGTCAACAATAATAATCCATGCTCCCCTACATCCAATTAGATATATATATATACCATGTTCTTTCCAACATGCTGAGCTTGCCAAAGGATAAAATGAAAAAGGAAAGGTGAAGATCACCATGACTCTTGCATAAGGTAGAGGATAATAATAAAAGATAGGCCCTTCGCAGAGGGAAGCAGAGGTTGCCATGCGCTTTTATGGTTGGATGCAAAAATCTTAATGCAAAAGAACGTCACTTTATATTGCCTTGTATGTGAACCTTTATTATGCAGTCCGTCGCTTTTATTAAGTCCACAAAAGTTCGTACAAAGCTTATTTCTCTGCACTAATAAGTCATGCATATTTAGAGAGCAATTTTATTGCTTGCACCGATGACAACTTACTTGAAGGATCTTACTCAATCCATAGGTAGATATGGTGGACTCTCATGGCTAAACTGGTTTAAGGGTATTTGTAAGCACAAGTAGTATCTCTACTTGGTGCTGAGAATTTGGCTAGCATGAGGGGGAAAGGCAAGCTCAACATGTTAGAGGAACCATGACACCATACTTTATCTCAGATATAAGAAAATATAACTCATTATTTTGTCTTCCTTGTCCAACATCAACTCTTTAGCATGTCATATTTTAATGAGTGCTCCCAATCATAAAAGATGTCAATGATAATATATGTATGTGTGAAGCCTCTCTCTCCTTATTACTTCCTATTAATTGCAACGATGACCAAAGCTATATTTGCCAACTCCCAACAACTTTTAATCATCATACTCTTTCTATGTGAAGCCATTACTTTCAATAAGATCAATATGAACTCTTTGTTTCTTTTTATTCTTTTTCTTCTATTCACTCAAGATCATGGCAAAGTAATCAAGCCCTTGACTCAACACTAATCTTTATTATATATAGCTCACGGACTCGATTGCATAGAGGGATACTAAAGCAAAACTCAAATCTAGATCATGCCATGGCTTTATTCTACTAAATCAAGATACTACTAATAGGATCGAACTAAGAAAAACGGTAAAGATAGGAGTTGTGATGGTGATACGATACCGGGGCACCTCCCCCAAGCTTGGCAGTTGCCAAGGGGAGTGCCCATACCCATGTGATTATGTCTCCTTCTTTGTTGTTGGCGGTGGAGGTGTTGTTGATGATGCAAGCTTGTCGTCCACCTTCCATGGCATAGGTTCACCCTCATAGAAGGATCATCGAGTTTCCGGAATCCTCAAATCTGCAACAGAAATAGCTCGAAACAAAAACAGAGGATATTTGCGTGATACGGTCATCACAACCTTCGGGAAAATATATAATGATTTTTTACCGACCAAAATACGTAACGTGCAAGAAAACAGAGTCCGGAGGGCACACGAGGTGCTCACGAGGTAGGGGGTGCGCCCAGGGGGGTAAGGCGCGCCCTCCACCCTCGTGGAGGCCTCGTGTCCTCCCCGGACTGCTACTTATTTTTCTATTTTTCTAAATATTCCAAAACGGAGAGATATTGCCTTAGAATTTGTTTTGGAGTCGGTTTACTTACCGTAACACACACCTATTCCTTTTCAGAGTCTGGAACGTTCTGGAAAGTGTCCCTTATGTATTCCTCCGGGGTTACGGTTTCAATAATATTAGTTTCAACATTTATAGGATTACGAGATATAATGTTTGATCCTTTGTCATTTATCACCTTGGTTTGTGCCTTGAAGTTGTTGATTTTATGGCACCGAACGATAGACCTCCTCGATAACGTAGGGACCTTCCCATTTGGAGAGAAGTTGTCCTGCAAAAAATCTTAAACAAGAGTTGTATAGCAATACATAATCACCTACATTAAACTCACTCTTTTGTATCCTTTTGTCATGCCATCTTTTAACTTTTTCTTTAAATAACTTGGCATTTTCATAGGCTTGGGTTCTCCATTCATCAAGTGAGCTAATATCAAATAACCTCTTCTCACCGGCAAGTTTGAAATCATAGTTGAGCTCTTTAATAGCCCAATATGCCGTATGTTCTAATTCGAGAGGTAAGTGACATGCTTTTCCATAAACCATTTTATACGGAGACATACCCATAGGATTCTTATATGCAGTTCTATAGGCCCATAATGCATCATCAAGTTTCTTGGACCAATTCTTTCTAGACCTATTAACAGTCTTTTGCAAAATTAATTTGAGCTCTCTATTACTCAATTCTACTTGACCACTAGACTGCGGGTGATAAGGAGATGCAATTCTATGATTAACGTTATATTTAGCAAGATCTTATGGAAAGCACCATGAATAAAGTGTGAACCACCATCAGTCACTAAATATCTAAGGACTCCAAACCTCAGAAAAATAACTTCCTTAAGCATTTTAATAGAAGTTTTATGATCAGCACTACTAGTTGGAATAGCTTCTACCCACTTAGTAACGTAATCAACAGCAAGTAAAATATGTGTATATCCATTAGAGGCAGGAAAAGGTCCCATATAATCAAAGCCCCAAACATCAAATGGTTCAATAACAAGTGAGTAATTCATAGGCATTTCTTGATGTCTACTAATATTACCAATTCTTTGACATTCATCACAAGACAAAACAAACTTACGGGCATCCTTGAAGAGAGTAGGCCAATAAAAACCAGATTGCAATACCTTATGTGCGTTCTATCTCCAGTGGTGTCCTCCATAAGCTTCGGAGTGACACTTGCGTGAGATCTGCTCTGTTCATGCTCGAGCACACGACGTCTAATAACACCATCTACTCCTTCTTTATAAAGATGTGGGTCATCCCAAAAGTAATGTCGCAAATCATAAAAGAACTTTTTCTTTTGTTGGTATGTGAAGTTAGGTGGTATAAATTTAGCAACAATATAATTAGCATAATCAGCATACAATGGAGTGCTATAAGAAGTGCTTACAACATTTAATTGTTCATCAGGAAAGCTATCATCAATAGGTAGTGGGTCATCAAGAACATTCTCTAACCTAGACAAGTTGTCTGCAACGAGGTTCTCAGCTGCTTTTCTATCAACAATATGCAAATCAAATTCTTGCAGCAAGAGAACCCGTCTAATAAGTCTAGGTTTAGCATCTTTCTTTTCCATAAGATATTTAATAGCAGCATGATCGGTGTGAATAGTTACTTTAAAATCAACAATATAGGGTCTGAATTTATCACAAGCAAATACAACTGCTAAAAGTTCCTTTTCGGCAGTACCATAATTTCTTTGAGCATTGTCTAGAGTCTTACTAGCATAATGGATAACATTTAATTTCTTATCAGCTCTTTGCCCTAGAACAGCACCTATAGCATAATCACTAGCATCACACATAATTTCAAAGGGTAAATTCCAATCAGGTGGTTGAACAACAGGTGCAGAGACTAATGCTTTCTTAAGTATTTCAAATGCTTCTACACAATCATCATCAAAGACAAATGGTACATCTTTTTGTAATAAATTAGTCAGAGGCCGAGAAATTTTTGAGAAGTCCTTAATGAACCTCCTATAAAATCCGGCGTGACCAAGGAAACTTCTTATACCTTTGATGTCCTTGGGACATGGCATCTTTTCAATAGCATCAATCATGGCTTTATCAACTTCAATACCTCTTTCAGAAACTTTGTGCCCCAAGACAATACCTTCATTAACCATAAAGTGGCACTTTTCCCAATTCAAGTGTAACATCCCAAATTTGCAATTTGGAATGTTATACATAGATCATCATTGCATATCATATTTTTGTTGCATTGTTGGCTTGATCCTAGAAATTCTACGCAACTCAAGGACCCATGGAGAGAGTTGGGGATTTCGTTATTTTCATATTTGAGTTTTCTCAAATTTTGAAAATAGGATCATTTGATTTTAATTATTTTATCTTCAATTATTTCTATTACAAAAATATGAGAGAGGGAAAAAATGACTTTCCCAAATAAAGAAATAATGAGGATTTAATAATAAAATCAAATATGATTTTATTTTGGAGTTTTTCGCCATTTTATTTGAATTTAGGAAAAATGCGCGTTTTTCAAAATTGCATTTAGGCCCCAAATAAATGTTCATCTTGCCCGGCTTGATTTTAGAAGCTGGGGAAAATTTATTTCGGGATTTTTGGAGTCCGTTTAGTATTTCTTTCGTTTGTTTTTCTGCGCGAAATTATTAAAAAAAACGAACCTACCTACGGGCCGTACCCGAGCGGAACTCCGCCCGGGGGCAGCCTATATAAAGCGCCGCCCGAGCCCCGCACCAGCCCCGCCAGCCCAGCCCAGCCCGCCCGCCGCGCCGCCTCCATGCGCCATTGAGCCGCCGACCCGCCACCCGAGGTGCCTCGAAATCCGCGCTGCCATTTTTTTAGAAAACCTGTTCGGTTTTACGTCAGTTTTTTTAGTTTCCGTTTTTTTATTAGATCGGTTTATTTATTTTCGGTTCGGTTAAGTAGCGAGCGTTCGCTCGTTCGTTCCTTTTTACGAACGTGTTCGTCAGATTAGATCTAGTTAACGAACGTTCGTTCGTTAACCTGTTCGTCATTTTTCTTTTTCTCGGGTTTAATCCGCGATTTTTCTGATCGCGATCTCCGATCTGATTTTTGTTTTAGTATAACTTTTTGCTCGTTTATCGGAATCAGGCGATTCAAGCGCCTGGAGTTTCGTCTCGAAACCCTCTTTCCGAATAACCAACTTAAACAAGTTTTTGCCTCTGTAAAATTTCACTTAGATTCAGATTAGTAAAACGGAGTTGTTTTCTTTCGCCGTTTGACTTCCGTTGCTTCGTTTGATTTGATTCTTCTTGCAAACCGGAGTTCTTAAGTTGAACTTTCTGGTTAGACCTTTTGTTTGAGTTTTACCCGTGCATTAGATGAGTACTTATTGTATGCTTGTTTATTTGTCTGCGATAGAATACCCGGAGTGCGCCACCTGTTACTTCGAGTCTCTAGGTTTCGCGGATCATCAGCAAGGCAAGTAATACTTTGATCATACGTTTTCTACTACCCAGTTTTATTGCATTAGATCAATCCTCAAACATTGCATGATTAGGATCTAATTAAATTGTGGGATGGGAAGTAGATGAGGTAGTACCTATTACCCGTTTATTATCAAACCTTTGGGAGTTACTTCTACGTTTGCTTATTATGCCATGCTATGCTAGTAGACGTGGATTGGGTGAGTCTATCCACGACAGATGTGAGATTCTTAATTAATGGTTTACTTAATGTGGCAACTTAAACACACATCTGTGTGGATTGAGGTACCTGGTTTCCAGGATTTGCCTGTTTTTTTGGACTGCCACCTAGGCTCAAAGGGATCATGAGATTATTCATGCTAGAAACTTCTGTGTGCAGCCACATGCTACTATGGGCTCTAGCATAGTTGACTAAGTTGTGCGAACTCTTACGGATAGACTAGCAGATGTAGGGGTTGTAGGTTGGTACGGTCTACCCATACGTAAGGTGCAAGCGCTTCTGAAAAACTATGTCTCGGTCATCCGTTTCTCAAACACCATGTAGTGCGAGAAATCAAACGGAGGAGATCGAGTCTTGTGGGGAAAAGTGCACAAACCTCTGCAGAGTGTATAAACTAATCTTGGTTAGCCATGTCCCCGGTTATGGACATCTTGAGTATCTAGTACTTGGATATCATGTGAATCTCGTCATGTTACTCTAATTAATATTGTTGAGTTGATAACGATTACTTTAATTGGGATTGAGGATGCTGTCAACCATTCTCAGTGTTTAACAACCACCATGATAGTTAAATAAAATTTATTCCTTTGCAGTAGGGAAAAATTGGCTTTACGCAAAACTGTAACCATAGAGCTTTCTACCAGCCATATATGCATGTAGTATAGTTATTTCCGTTGTTATTCTCTATGTGTTACATTGCCAGCATATTCCATGTGCTGACCCGTTTTCGGGCTGCAACTTTTCATGTTGCAGAATTTTCAGACGATGAGTAAGTGGTTAGGTCGTGGTTCTATACTCAGTGATGCCTTTGGAGTTGATGGACTCGCTTATTCTTCCAAGCCTTCCGTTGTTATCGTTATTAGATGGCCTTAAGCCATATTTATTTTATTAAGTTCTCTCTTGAGATATTCTATGTAATAGGTGTGTGATTGCTACTCTGTTATAAATCCTTCAAGTACTGTGTGGTGTCGGCATTACTGATCCAGGGATGACACTGAGCACAGAGATCAGACTGTTTGAGGTCTGGTCGCTACAAAGATGGTATCAGAGCACACGCTGACTGTAGGACACGACCACTAAGTTAAAGCCCTAGATCACTACTCTCTTCTCATTTCTGACTCCTCATCTTTTCTACTCTTTTAGGATGACGGAAGCGAGGATCAAGTTCACCCAGCCGGATGAAGATACACCCTTTGGGCGACACGAAGGAAGTCACTAAGTACTGAACATAGGAATACCAAGCTTCACCGGACCTACAATTCCACTTTACCCAAAGAGGAGCTACTGGAAGATTCAAGCTCAAGTTCCGGAAGGGCGTTCGCGCCGATCCACGGAGCCCATAGAGTGTGTTTTAATGCACCAACCTGAGTGCAGGAAAGAGCATGGCAGCTCACATAACCAT
Source organism: Aegilops longissima (assembly GCA_021605205.1). Taxonomy (NCBI): domain Eukaryota; kingdom Viridiplantae; phylum Streptophyta; class Magnoliopsida; order Poales; family Poaceae; genus Aegilops; species Aegilops longissima. The sequence goes on from CM038680.1 coordinate 428,633,321, forward strand.
GGGACGCATTGGAGAAGTTTACCAAGATGACCTCAAGGATACTATCTACAAGATTTGCGGACGCCGAGATGAACAATGGGAGATAGTTAGTACTAAGAAGGATCGATCCATTGCAGCTTTCATCCAAGAGTTAAATCAAAACATTCGACGCCAGGAGAACCAGATGTGCGCAGACATGATAGAGTTGAAGAAAGAAAAAGCCAAGATTATCGAACTAGAAGGAGAACTGAAGGCCACTCGCAAGGACTACATGGAGGAGATTGTAGCTCTAGTGAGACAAAACGGCGATCTTAAGGAGAAGATTGAAGAGCTCATGGGGAATTCAGAACCCGGAGGAGAAGATGAAGATTGCACCTGTCCAGCGAACTACAACATCATCGACGACACCGATTCCGATCCTAGTGATGATGACTTCGAAGACGAAGCTGGAGCAGACATCATGGAGTCTTCATAGGAGTAGTTTTTCTAGTTGACCACCATAACAGTAGTAGAAATTTCCCCCATTAAAAATTAGTTTTAGTCCAAGCACTTTGTAACGATAGTTAGACCGTTGTTTTCCCTTGTTGAATTGAATGGAGTGATATTGTGTGCTTTTGTCTCATGTGCATATGGGTAGTGTTTTCTCCCTAGACCTCATTCTATTCTTAACTCTCGTCTTTTCTATAAACCCCTCAGATGCCTCCGAGACGCGACCGGTTTGTTTTCCCTTGAGAGATCACTCAGTTGATTCAGCAGCAGAATGCCTTGATTCAAACATTGATACAGAACCAAGGCAACAACAACAACAACCACAACAACAACCCACCACCACCACCACCACCTGTTGACCATTTGACCCGTTTCTTAAGGCTGAATCTGCCGGTGTTTTCCAGTAGCACCGAGCCGATAGTAGCAGATGATTGGCTCCGCAAGATAGGGAGGAGTTGATCACTGCAGGATGTCAGATGGGGAAAAGGTGAAATTTGCCGCACATCAGCTTGAAGGACCCTTGGCGAAGATGGTGGGAGAATTTTATAGCCACTTATCCTGTGAACACTGTCACATGGGATCGATTTGAAGCAAGCTTCCGTACTACCCATGTTTCAGCAGGAGCTATGGCCATGAAGAAGCATGAGTTCCATAACTTGCGCCAAGGAGGACCAGACGGTGGGCGATATGTGGATGACTTGATGAAGTTAGCACGTTATGCCCCGGATAGCGTTACTACAGATCTGACTAAGCGTGAGAAGTTTCTAGAAGGACTGAATGATGAGCTGAGCATGCAGTTGATGGTAGCCACTTTCAATAACTACCAGGAGTTAGTAGATCGTGCTCTTATGATTGAAGGGAAGCAGCAGCAGATTGACAATCGCAAGAGAAAGTATGGACAGGGGAAGTATAACTCTGGAGCTCAGCAAAAACTACGCTTTACCCCGAAGCCAGGAGGGCAATTTCAGCATACTCACGGAGGAGGTAGCTCGCACAATCATAATGGCACAAAGAATGGAAATGGGAATGGAGGAAGCAATGGACAAAACCGCACCAACCCATCAACACCATCCAAGGTAGACCTGAGCCATATCACTTGTTTTAAGTGCCGTAAGACTGGGCATTATGCAAATGAATGTCCAGAAGCCCAAAATGGTAACGACAATGGAAGCTCAGGAAAGAAGCCGATCCCTTTCAACAGGGGACAGCTGAACCACGTTACCGTGGAGGAGGTTGAAGCTCAGCCAGACGCAGTAATAGGTAAGTTTTTGGTTAAGACATTTACTGCAGTTGTTCTTTTTGATACTGGTGCATTGCATTCATACATATCAAGGGGATTTGTGGATAAGTATAAATTACCAACCCAAGCCCTTAGGTCACCCATGCTAGTAACCTCACCCGGAGCGGAATATATGGCAAGTATATGGTGCGATCGACTGCCATTAAGGATTGGAAAACTACTTATTTTCCTCGGACCTAATAGTTTTGGAATCCCAAGGATTGGATGTGATATTAGGCATGGATTGGTTATCAAAGTATGGAGGGAATATTGATTGCGCCAGTAAGTCGATTTTGCTTACTACCCTAGAAGGAAGGAGAATCAAGTATGTATCACGGCATGAGCCGAGGAGGGCACATGTAAATTCCTTATCAGGAGTTGTGCAGGAGGAAGTACCAGTGATAAGGGATTATCCGGACGTGTTTCCAGAAGAGTTGCCAGGCATGCCGCTGAACACAGACATTGAGTTTCTGATTGAACTACTGCCTGGCACTGGGCCGATATCTAAGAGATCGTATAGGATGCCAGCCCAAGATTTGGAGGAAATTAAGAAGAAGATTAAGGAGTTACTGGATAAAGGTTTTATTCGCCCAAGTTCTTCGCCTTGGGGATCGCCAGTACTTCTAGTGGAGAAGAAGGATGGATCATTAAGAACGGTTGTTGATTATCGAGGATTGAATGAAGTGACCATTAAGAACAAATACCCGTTGCCGATGATCAACGACTTGTTTGACCAATTGCAAGGAGCTAAGGTATTTTCCAAGATCGATTTGCGATCGGGATACCATCGATTGAAGATTCGGGAGCAGGATATACCTAAGGCGGCTTTTACCACAGTGCACGGGCTGTATGAGTATACCGTTATGTCATTTGGTCGACTAACGCCCCAGCCTATTTTATGAACATGATGAACAAGGTGTTTATGGAGTTTTTGGATAAGTTCGTCATGGTATTCATTGACGATATTTTGGTCTACTCAAAGAATGAAGAAGAACATAAGGAGCACTTGCATTTGGTACTCAAGAAGCTCAGAGAACATCAGTTGTATGCCAAGTTCAGCAAGTGTGAGTTTTGGTTGAAGGAAGTTGGATTTCTCGGACATGTTATATCCGGAGAAGGTATAGCAGTAGACCCCACTAAAGTTGCCACGGTGACAAACTGGGAAGCGCCAACAACAGTTGGAGAGATCCGGAGTTTCCTTGGACTCGCAGGATACTACCGGAGATTCATTGAGAATTTCTCGAAGATTGCGAAGCCTATGACAGAATTATTGAAGAAGGATACCAAGTTCATATAGACTGAGGAGTGTGAGGCTAGTTTCCAAGAGTTGAAGAAGCGTTTGGTTACCTCACCAGTATTAATCCTGCCAGATCAAAGCAAGGATTACGAAGTTTATTGTGACGCTTCACGTCGAGGACTTGGAGCAGTGCTTATGCAGGAGGGAAGAGTTGTTTCATATGCTTCACGACAGCTTAAGCCTCATGAGTTAAATTATGCTACTCATGATTTGGAGTTAGCAGCCGTAGTGCATGCACTGAAGACTTGGAGACATTTTCTTATTGGGAACCACTGTGAGGTGTATAGGGATCACAAGAGTTTGAAGTACATTTTCACGCAGAAGGAGTTAAACCTCAGACAAAGGAGATGGTTGGAGCTCATCAAGAATTATGATATGAGATTGCATTAACACCCCGGAAAGGCTAACGTGGTAGCAGACGCGTTGAGCCGTAAGAGTCATGTCAACATCCTAATGACCGGAGGTTTACCAAAGGAATTAGCCGAGGAATTCCGGGTGCTAAGTTTGGAAATAGTTCCGAGAGGCTATGTAGCAGCGTTGGAGATTCAGTCTACTTTGATGGATAAAATTAGAGAAGCACAAAGGACAGATAAGGAAGTTGCTTCTATTAAGGAGAAGATGAGCAGGGGAAAAGCAAAGGGATTTCGTGAGGATGACCACGATACCTTATGGTTTGAGGACCGCGTTTATGTGCCAAGTTATCCGGAGATTCGGAAGTTGATTTTGCAAGAGGCACATGATTCGCCGTATTCGATCCACCCCGGAAATACTAAGATGTATTTGGATTTGAAGGATACTTTCTGGTGGACCGGAATGAAGAAGGATATTGCAGAGTATGTAGCAGTTTGTGATGTGTGTCAGAAAGTGAAGGCAGAACATCAGAAGCCAGCAGGATTGTTAGGGCCATTGCCTATACCCGAATGGAAGTGGGATAAACTAGGCATGGATTTCATCACGGGATTGCCCAGGACCCGTTCAGGCTATGACTCGATTTGGGTTGTAGTCGATCGTTTGACGAAGGTAGCTCATTTCAATTCTAGTAAAGACTACCTACAGCAGTGCCAAATTGGCTAAGATAAACATGACCAGGATTGTATGCTTGCATGGAGTTCCGAGGAGTATCGTATCAGATAGAGGAACCCAATTCACCTCAAAGTTCTGGAAGCGGTTGCACTAAACTTTGGGAACGACCGAGTTTAGTACAGCTTTTCATCCACGCATGATGGACAAACCGAGAGAGTCAACCAGATTTTGGAAGATATCTTTGAGCATGTGCCTTGGATTATGGATCAAGTTGGGATGACAACTTGCCATATCTGGAGTTTTCTTATAACAACAGCTACCAAACCAGTTTGAAGATGGCACCTTTCGAAGCCTTTTACGGAAGGAGGTGCAGAACCCCGCTATTGTGGGATGAGTTTGGAGACCGCCAGTTGTTTGGACCGGATTTGACTAAGGAGTCTCAACGGAAAGTAAAGTTCATTCGCGATAGGCTCAAGGTAGCCCAGTCAAGGCAGAAGAGCTATGCGGATTCAAAACGCATAAGGAGATGAATATGAAGCCGGAGACGAGTTTATCTTGAGTATCTCCGCTTGAGGAGTTAAGCGTTTTGGTGTTAAAGGAAAATTAGCGCCACGTTTTGTGGGACCATACAAGGTTTTGGAGCGCATGGGAGAAGTTGCGTACAAGTTGGAATTACCCGAGGGTTTGTCAGGTGCTCACGATGTGTTCCATGTTTCTCGATTGAAGAAGTGTCACGAGAGATGGCGAGATAGACCATTTGAGAATCTTGGGCCACTAGAGGCGATTCATTGAATAACGATTTGACCTATAAGGAGAAACCAGTTAAGATTCTGGAGAATGCCAGCCGAGTCACCCGCAGCAAGGACATAAGTTTTCCAATGTTCAGTGGAGCCACCACACTGAGGATGAAGCCACCTGGGAGCGAGAGGAAGATCTGCTTAAGGACCACCCTCACCTATTTTCTAGCCAACCCGAATCTCGAGGGTGAGATTCATCTTAAGGGGGTAGGTCTGTAACATCCCAAATTTTCAATTTGGAATGTTATACATAGATCATCATTGCATACCATATTTTTGTTGCATTGTTGGCTTGATCCTAGACATTCTACGCAACTCAAGGACCCACGGAGAGAGTTGGGGATTTCGTTATTTTCATATTTGAGTTTTCTCAAATTTTGAAAATAGGATCATTTGATTTTAATTATTTATCTTCAATTATTTCTATTACAAAAATATGAGAGAGGGAAAAAATGACTTTCCCAAAGTAAATAAATAATGAGGATTTAATAATAAAATCAAATAAGATTTTATTTTGGAGTTTTTCGCCATTTTATTTGAATTTAGGAAAATCGCGTTTTCAAAATTGCATTTAGGCCGAAATAAATGTTCATCTTGTCCGCGATTTTACAAGCGGGAAAATTTATTCGGGATTTTTGGAGTCCGTTTAGTATTTCTTTCGTTTGTTTTTCTCTTGAAATTATTTAAAAAAACAACCGACCTACGGGCGTGCCGGCGGGACTCATGGGGCAACCTATATAAAGCGCCGCCGAGCCCCGCCCACCCTTATTGCCCAAATTTCAGCCACGCCACCGCCCATTGCCGCCATGGCCGCCGACCTCGCCTCCTGCGCCGCCCGCCGCCCGCTAGAGTCGCCGACCATGCCGCCGAGGTACCTTGAAATCCGTCGCCATTTTTTTAGAAAAGCCGTTCGGTTTTCCGCGGTTTCGTCGATTTTTAGTTTCCGTTTTTATTAGATCGGTTTATTTATTTTCGGTTCGGTTAAGTAGCGGCGTTACATTTCGTTCGTTCGTTTTACAAACGTGTTCGTCGATTAGATCTAGTTAACGAACGTTCGCTTCGTTAACCTGTTCGTCGTTTTTCTTTTCTCGGATTTAATCCGTGATTTTTCGATCGCGATTTCGATCCGATTTTCGTTTTAGTATAACTTTTCGCTCGTTTATCGGAATCAGGCGATTCAAGCGCCTGGAGTTTCGTCTCGAAACCCTCTTTGTGAATAACCAACTTAGACAAGTTTTTGCCTCTGTAAAATTTCACTTAGATCCAGATTAGTAAAACGGAGTTGTTTTCTTTCGCCGTTTGACTTCCGTTGCTTCGTTTGATTTGATTCTTCTTGCAAACCGGAGTTCTTAAGTTGAACTTTCTGGTTAGACCTTTTGTTTGAGTTTTACCCGTGCATTAGATGAGTACTTATTGTATGCTTGTTTATTTGTCTGTGATAGAATACCCGGAGTGCGCCGCTTGTTACTTCGAGTCTCTAGGTTTCGCGGATCATCAGCAAGGCAAGTAATACTTTGATCATACCTTTTCTACTACCCAGTTTTATTGCATTAGATCAATCCTTAAACATTGCATGATTAGGATCTAATTAAATTGTGGGATGGGAAGTAGATGAGGTAGTACCTATTACCTGTTTATTATCAAACCTTTGGGAGTTACTTCTACGTTTGCTTATTATGCCATGATATGCTAGTAGACGTGGATTGGGTGAGTGTATCCATGACAGATGTGAGATTGTTAATTAATGGTTTACTTAAGGTGGCAACTTAAACACACATCTGGGTGGATTGAGGATTTGCCTGTTTTTCTTCGGACCGCCACCCAGGCTCAAAGGGATCATGAGATTATTCATGCTAGAAACTTCTGTGTGCAGCCACATGCTACTATGGGCTCTAGCATAGTTGACTAAGTTGTGTGAACTCTTACGGGTAGACTAGCAGATGTAGGGGTTGTAGGTTGGTACGGTCTACCCATACATAAGGTGCAAGCGCTTCTGAAAAACTATGTCTCGGTCATCCGTTTCTGAAACACCATGTAGTACGAGAAATCAAACGGAGGAGATCGAGTCTTGTGGGGAAAAGTGCACAAACCTCTGCAGAGTGTATAAACTAATCATGGTTAGCCGTGTCCCCGATTATGGACATCTTGAGTATCTAGTACTTGGATATCATGTGAATCTCGTCATGTTACTCTAATTAATATTGTTGGGTTGATAATGATTACTTTAATTGGGATTGCGGATGCTGTCAACCGTTCTCAATGTTTAACAACCACCATGATAGTTAAATAAAATTTATTCCTTTGCAATAGGGAAAAAATTGGCTTTACGCAAAACTGTAACCATAGAGCTTTCTACCATCCATATATGCATGTAGTATAGTTATTTCCATTGTTATTCTCTATGTGTTACATTGCCAGCATATTCCATGTGCTGACGCGTTTTCGGGCTGCAACGTTTCATGTTGCAGACTTTTCAGACGACAAGTAAGGTGCTTAGGTCGTGGTTCTATACTCAGTGATGCCGTTGGAGTTGATGGACTCGCTTATTCTTCCAAGCCTTCCGCTGTTATCGTTATTAGATGGCCTTAAGCCATATTTATTTTATTAAGTTCTCTCTTCAGATATTCGATGTAATAGGTGTGTGCTTGCTACTCTGTTATAAATCCTTCAAGTACTGTGTGGTGTCGACATTCTTGATCCGGGATGACACGAGCACGAGATCGATCGTTTGAGGTCTGGTCGCTACATCAAGACAAGATTAGTTTCTTCACATCTCTGCAAAACTCGATCAAGATTGCTCAAGCAATCATCAAAAGAGGAACCATAGACGGAAAAGTCGTCCATGAAAACCTCACAAATCTTTTCACAAAAGTCAGAGAATATAGCCATCATGCATCTTTGAAACGTAGCAGGTGCATTACATAAACCAAAAGGCATACGTCTATAAGCAAAAGTACCAAAAGGGCATGTAAAAGTAGTCTTTGATTGATCTTTAGCCGACACAGGTATTTGAGAGAAACCAGAATAACCATCTAGAAAGCAATAATGTGTATGTTTGCATAATCTTTCTAGCATTTGGTCAATAAAAGCTAAGGGGTAATGATCTTTCTTAGTAGATTTATTTAATTTGCGGAAATCAATTACCATCCTATAACCTGTGATAATTCTCTGCGGAATTAATTCATCTTTGTCATTAGGGACAACATTAATACCTCCCTTCTTAGGGACACAATGGACAGGACTTACCACCGACTATCAACAGAACGGATAAATTAACTCGCCTCCGAAGCTTGAGTATTTCCTTTCTTACCACTTCTTTCATTTTAGGATTCAAACACCGTTGAGGATCACAAACTGGTTTGGCATCCACTTCCAAATTTATTTTATGCTGACATAGAGTGGGACTAATGCCCTTAAGATCATCAAGAGTATATCCAATAGCGACACGATTGCTTCTTCGAGTTTTCAATAATCTTTCTTCTTCATGCTCAAAGTTTAGCACTAATAATAACATGATATATTTTCTTTTCATCAAGATAAGCATATTTAAGATTATCAGGCAACGGTTTAAGCTCAAACACAGAATCACCCTTGGGTGGAGGAGGATCCCCTAGGATTTCAATAGGCAAATTGTGTTTCAGAATAGGTTCTTGTTTAAAGAATACTTCATCTATTTCCCTTCTTTCATTCATAAACATATCATTTTCATGGTCTAGCAAATAGTGTTCCAAAGGATCACTAGGAGGCACGGAAATAAAAGCAAGACCAATAATTTCATCCTTACTAGGCAATTCTTCTTCACGATGTTGTTTACTAAATTTAGAGAAATTAAACTCATGAACCATATCATCCAAGCCAACAGTAACAAAATTCTTTTTGCAGTTTATCGTAGCACTAACAGTATTCAAGAAGGGTCTACCAAAAATAATGGGACAAAAGCTATCTTGTGGAGAACCAAGAACAAGGAAATAAGCGGGATATTTGGTTTTCCCACACAAGACTTCAACATCTCTAACAATTCCCATTGCAAATATAGTATCTCTATTGGCAAGTTTAATTGTAACATCAATATCTTCTAACTCAGCAGGTGCAATTTCATGCTTAATTTCTTCATACAAGGTAATAGGTATAACACTAGCATTAGCACCCATATCACATAGGCCATGATAACAATGATCTCCTATTTTAACAGAAATAACAGGCACGCCTACCACAGGTCTATGTTTATCTTTAGCACAAGGTTTAGCAATTCTAGTAGATTCACCACAGAATTGAATAACATGCCCATCAATATTATCAGACAAGAGATCTTTAACAATAGCAACATTAGGTTCTACTTTGACTTGCTCAGGAGGTGTATAAGTTCTAATATTGCTTTTACGAACAACAGTTGAAGCTTTAGCATGATCCTTCACTCTAACAGGGAAAGGTGGTTTCTCAACATAAGAGGTGGGAACAATAGGATCATTATAAGTGATAGTCTTTTCTTCAACTTTAATAGGTGCAGCTACTTTTACTTCTATGGGAGGATGATATTTAAACCACTTCTCCTTAGGGAAATCAACATAAGTAGCAAAAGATTCACAGAAAGAAGCTAATATCTCAGAGTCAAGTCCATATTTAGTGCTAAACTTACGGAAAATATCGGTATCCATAAAAGATTTAACACAATCAAACATAGGTGTCATACCTGACTCCTTACCTTCGTCGAGGTCCCAATCTTCAGAGTTGCGTTTAATTCTATCCAATAAATTCCATATGAATTCAATAGTCTTCATCATAAAAGAGCCAGCACAAGAAGTATCAAGCATGGTGCGATTGTTATCAGAAAGCCGAGCATAAAAATTCTGAAGAATTGTTTCTCTTGAGAGGTCATGATTGGGGCATGAATATAACATTGATTTAAGCCTCCCCCAAGCTTGAGCGATGCTTTCTCCTTCGTGAGGCCAAAAATTATATATATAATTGCGATCACGATGAACAAGATGCATAGGGTAATACTTTTGATGAAATTCCAATTTCACTCTTTTATAGTTCCATGATCTCGTATCATCACATAGCCTATACCATGTCAATGTGTCTCCCTCCAAAGATAAAGGGAAAGCCTTCTTCTTAACAACCTCATCGGGTATACCTACAAGCTTAAATAGTCCACAAATATCATCCACATAGCGAAGATGCTCGTCAGGATGCTTTGTTACATCTCCTATAAAAGTATTAGCTAGCAGTTTTTCCATGATACCCGAAGGAAATTCAAAAGGAGTTTCATTTTCAATAGGTTCAATAGGTTGAGGATCAACTCTTTGCTCTACTGGACGGGGTGAAGATACCCCGAACAAGCCCCTCATAGAATTACTTTCCATAGTAACAAGTGACAGAAAATTTCAGCACACTATATGAATTTTTCCTTACCAAATTCCACTTACCAAAGGCGCTACACTCCCTGGCAACGGCGCCAGAAAAGAGTCTTGATGACCCACAAGTATAGGGGATCTATCATAGTCCTTTCGATAAGTAAGAGTGTCGAACCCAACGAGGAGCAGAAGGAAATGATAAGCGGTTTTCAGCAAGGTATTTTCTGCAAGTACTGAAATAAGTAGTAATAGATAGTTTTGTGATAAGGTAAATTGTAATGAGCAACAAGTAACAAAAGTAAATAAGGTACAAAAAGGTGGCCCAATCGTTTTTGTAGCAAAGGACAAGCCAGAACAAACTCTTATAATAGGAAAAGCGCTCCCGAGGACACATGAGAATATCGTCAAGCTAGTTTTCATCACGCTCATATGATTCGAGTTCGGTACTTTGATAATTTGATATGTGGGTGGACCGGTGCTTGGGTGCTGTTCTTACTTGAACAAGCATCTCACTTATGATTAACCTCTATTGCAAGCATCCGCAACTACAACAAAAGTATTAAGGTAAACCTAACCATAGCATGAAACATATGGATCCAAATCAGCCCCTTACGAAGCAACGCATAAACTAGGGTTCAAGCTTCTGTCACTCTAGCGACCCATCATCTACTTATTACTTCCCAATTCCTTCCTCTAGGCCCAAATAATGGTGAAGTGTTAGGTAGTCGACGTTCACATAACACCACTAGAGGTTAGACAACATACATCTCATCAAAATATCGAACGAATACCAAATTCACATGACTACTAATAGCAAAACTTCTCTCGTGTCCTCAGGAACAAATGTAACTACTCACAAAGCATATTCATGTTCATAATCAGAGGGGTAATAATATGCATAAAGGATCTGAACAGATGATCTTCCACCAAGTAAACCAACTAGCATCAACTACAAGGAGTAATCAACACTACTAGCAACCTACTAGCACCAATCCCGGACTTAGAGTCAAGAATTGGATACGAGAGATGAACTAGGGTTTGGAGATGAGATGGTGCTGGTGAAGATGTTGATGGAGATTGCCCTCTCCCGATGAGAGGAGCATTGGTGATGTTGATGGCGATGATTTTCCCCTCCCGGAGGGAAGTGTCCCTGGCAGAACAGCTCCGCCGAAGCCCTAGATTGGTTCCGCCTCGTGGCGGCGGAGTCTCGTCCCGAAAGGTTGCTTGTGATTTTTTTCTCATCGAAAGACTTCATATAGGAGAAGATGGGCGTCGGAGAGCCACCAGGGAGCCCACGAGGTAGGGGCGCGCCTGAGGAGGGGCGCCCCACCCTCATGAGGAGGTGTGGGCCCCTGGCCTTCATCTTTGGCGATGATTTTTCTTTATTTATTTAAGGTATTCCGTGGAGTTTTAGGACTTTTGAGTTGCGCAGAATAGTCCTTCAATATTTGCTCCTTTTCCAAATTTCTGCATTCCATTGCCGCATTCTCCTCTTCATGTAAACCTTATAAAATAAGAGAGAATAGCCATAAGTATTGTGACATAACGTGAAGTAACAGCCCATAATGCGATAAATATCGATATAAAAGCATGATGCAAAATGGACGTATCACACCTCCATTCCCACACCGTCGTCTTCACCTGCACCACCGGAAGAGCATCATCATCACCGTTTCCTCGGATGAAGCTGCGGCCTAATCGGCGCCACCAAAGAGGTTGTACACTGATCGCCGCATTTTCTTCTTGATTCGATCTCACGGTGCTGCCGGCGCTCGGTCCCGAGCCGACACGGTGCGGCTCCATCCACGGCGGCATCGCCGGCCACTTCCTCCACGGCATCGCTCCCTCGGCGACGATGTCCACATCAGTAGGAGCTGCCGCTGCTTTAGCTCTCGCTCGCGCTGCTGCTCTGCTCTTGCTCTCGGTCCCCTACCTAGTCTGCTCTTGCTATTGCTCTTGCTCGCGCTGCTGCTCTCGCTCTTGCTCTTTCTCGCGATGCTGCTCCGATTTGGCTACACTTCAGTCAACTGAATCGACTTGTGGGTCAGTCAATTTTAAAGGGGTGGGCTCGCAGGGGTGTAGGAAGAACCAGCGGCAGCGGACCGGCTGTGGGGAGTGTTTTCGGCGCGGCGGGGCTGCTGTTTGGCCGGTGGTGGCTGGCGGCTCAGGGGGGTGGAAGTTGAAGATGAACCGCATGCCCTTGATTTCGTATCCAATGACTGCAAAATGGAATGACCAAAGATGAAAAAGTCAGTCGAACGACGTGTAGCCACACCTTGCTAGTGCGTTCATTTTCGACAGCAAAATTCAGTTTCGACAGTTAAGTTCAGTTTCGACGTTAAGTTCAGTTTCGACAGTTCAGTTCAGTTTCGACAGTTAAGTTCAGAGATGAGCGGCTGATGTATTTTACATCTAGCACTTTGTGGTTATGTATTTTACTTCATGTATTGGAGATGCTATTAGAATTCCACTCAGTTAACGTTGTTCGTTGTCTCTCTTGTCTGCTTCACCTCGGCATCGCACAACTCACCGGAGCTGCTCCAACGATTTAAACCCTCCATCACAGCAGAAGCAGTACCTCGGCTCCATCTCCGGGCGCCTAAGATCTTCTTCCTCCTCCGAGAGCAAAGTCAGCCGAGCATCCTCACCGCCAACCCAATCACGCTTAAGATCGACATGGCTTCGCCAAAGAGGTTGTACACTTGTTGCATCTCTTTTTACTCTACATGTTATATATATTGTCCATCGAGCACATGGATTTGTTCCTTTAGTGTCTCCTTGAAAGAAAAAACGAGGAATTTTAATTTTCACTTGTCCTCCTTTTCAAATTCCTATTCATGAAGCACAAGACTAAGAGATAGTAGCATAATAGCATTATAACCGTACATTTTCTTGTGGTTTGACTTAATCTCACCATGCTTCTTTGCATCCTGTGATCTTCCAATTGTTGTGAATCAAACACCTAGATTGGCAGAAATCCTGTGTTTTTAAATTCTCTGTTTTGCACGTGCATTCCTATGCTATTCCTATCTATTTCCTGTCCCTGCATTGTTGGAATCCTCCAATTCAAATGAGCCCTTACATAATTACTTCTCTTACAGATAGTTGTCAAATAAAACCTTGCGTGGTTTGTCCCGCTCCTGCTGCGCTGTCGTCCACCCCAGCTCAGCTGCTCCAACGACGTAGGATCCAGCACAGCAGGATCCGCCTCCAGGCTGCTTTAAATGCCTCGGATCTTCTTCCCCTCCGCAGCAGCCATGAAAACTGCATTACCATCATCAACCGAGCAGATAACCTCGAGGACTACACGGATCCGCAAGAGAGGTCACACTCTTTCGTGGTTCGCTTCGTTATGCATCGCTAATATTAGATGCTACTTTATCGTCCCGTTCACCGATTAGACTCGAGTCAGCTCCAAACTAATGGTCAAACTTGAGTTTTAAGTGGTTGTGGGGTACATATCGGGCCGCTATCAATAGTATCTATCTACTATCTGGTTAATCTCCGGTGTCTAGTATGAGTTTCATGTTGGGTGGGAAACAAACAGTAAAGAAGCCATTATATGTATTTTTTAACTGAAGCCATTATCTGCCTGCTATTATTGGTTTTGGGTCTATCCACAGTTGCTACCATCACTCTAGATTTCGCATGCATTCCTTACGTAATCTCACTATGTTTTATTCCTATGCATGATGCTTATTGTAAACAATGGAACTAAACATGTAGAGAAAAGAGACGAGCATTGCATGGCAATAAAATTTCATGCGACGCCGCCCATGGTAGGCACAAAGGCAGCCCCCCTCCACGCATTTCAGATTGTAATCGAGAGGAAGATATCTGCTCGAGGGGATTCGTAAGGAGAAGACAACTCCTATTTACCCCCGAGGTCTTCGCCTAACTTGGCATGCTGATGTTGGTTATATCATTCATATGGTGTCATGCATTACTTACTTTATACATCAAATATGTCATCTGCTTAGTTTAGACATCCTTTGTGTGAATGCTATCTGTTTAGTTTATTCATCGTTTATGTGAATTATGCAACGCCATCTTGTTTAGCTAGGCATCATATATGTGAGTTTTGCAATGCCATCTTGCTTAGCCAGTCATCTTATATGTAAATTATATCAGACCATCCTTTTTTTACGTTACATATTACATTTGTCAACAATGTTAGTACATTCAACAGCTCTTCGTGTGCATCAGCCATTTGACACGGTGATGGCAAATTCTGGAGCGAAAACAAGGTCTTCAGAGTAGACTATGCTATCTGACGAAGCGCATATCTCGCTGGTTATGGATACCTCCTCAGAGAAGGATTCAGAGACAGATGACCAGTCCTATGCCCCCCCCCCCGAGGTGTATGCTCTAACTTGGCAGGGTTATGTTGCTCATATCGTGCGTACGGTGTCTCGCATTGCTATGTCATTTGGTTAGTTTAGACATGCTATGTGTGAATGCCACCTATTCAGTGTCTAATTACCATGTATGTGAATTATGCATTGCCATCTTGTTGCAAGACATTATATATGTGAATTATACAATGCTATCTTGTTGCAAAGGCATTATATATGTGAATTATGCAATGCCATGCTATTTAGCCAATCATCATGTATGTGAATTATATCATGCTATCATTTTTTGTATTACGTGTTCCATTTGTCAACAACGTTTGTATACTCAACTACTCTTCCTGTGCATCAGCCATTTGAAGCGGTGATGGAAGTATCTGGAGGAAAACAAGGTATTCAGAGCAGATAATGCTACTCGTCAAGCGATCATCTTGTTGGTTACTGAGAGCTCCTCAGAGGAGGATTCAGAGACTGATGACCAGTCCTATTTCCCCCCTAAGGTATATGCTCAAACTTGGCAGGGTTATACTACCCATGTCATGCATGTTGTCTTGCATTGCTTAGTTTTTACATCCTATATGGATTGCCATCTGCTTACTTGCTTACTATATAAATCATATATTTGAATTATATCATGCCATCATGTTTACATAGTACATACACATTATCTATCTGAATTATGGCATGGCAACCCATTTAATAAAGACATCATATAGTTATATCATCTCATCCAATTTAGTGTTTACAGTCATCATATTTTGAATTATGGAATTCTATCCATGAATGTATGTGAATTATGGCATGCCAACCTATTTAATAAACACATTATATAGTTATGTCATGTCATCCTGTTTACATAGTCTCATATTTTGAACTATGTCTTTCCATCTTTTTTAGTTAGCCATCATAATGTGAAATTGTGTCATGCTATCCTGTTTAGTTAGCCATCATATATGTGAAATTGTGTCATGCTATCCTGTTTGGTTAGAAAACATAAATATGAATTATTTCATGCCCTCTTTTATTCCCCACTTTCCATTGCACCTGTCTATCATACAATGTCTATACTTTCAATTACTTTTCTTGTTTATCAGCCATTTGAATTGGAGAGTGTGTTGGCAGTATCTAAGGAAGTAACAACACGGTCTTCAGAAAAGATAGTGCTACCAGTTGATGCAGATAGAACCACGGTTGTACTTGCCTAAGGACCAGATCCACCACACATAACCCAGACTCTCACAGATTGTACCCCTACCCAGTTCGACAGAGAACCAGCTACACCCCTTCTAACCCCAACCCCGGCAGATAGTAACCCAGTTCCAGTTGACACAGCACCATCTCCACCACAGAGCACCCAAACACGAAGCAGTTAGTAAGGGAAATGCAAAGGCCCAAAGCATGAGGACCACCACTCCAATCCCAACTCAACGCTTAAAGGAGAAGAAGATTTGTTCTCGTGTCGGGTTCTGTAGCTATGGTTCATACTACTTTGCTCTTGCATTCTCAGATTTACTCATACCAACTATTTTCAAATTTGAAGGCTGGAATTGAAACTCCAATGGCGCAGCAGGTATGTTTTAAACCTGTTTCTTTAACTGGTTTGCTATTGTAACCTGCTCTATGTTGATTTCAGTTTCAATTGAATAAACAGTTATGTTCTCATGTCATGCACATTACAAGTGTTGTTATTGCTCTATAGTTACCCACACTTATATTCTGTCTATTCTTCTTTGTCTTGAACAAATATTATTTGAACTGTGTCTCTATCTTGATTTGGCAACAAAAACTAGAATGATATAGACCATAAAGTGACCATGGTACATAAATATATGTTTGTTTCATGTTGTTATCCTGTCCACTTTACTACTGAACTCATTTACCAAAATGAGTTTCATATACAACATGGTAAACATGTGATGTGTCTGCTTGTTTCTCATTTAGAATGCAGACAAAATATTGGAGAACACGATGCTGCGTTATCCAATGGTAAAGGAAGTAATGCGATAAGGTTCAAGATAGTGAGACATCCTGTTGGTCTCCAAGAAAGCTGATAAAACTATCTTGACGACAAATGAGGAACCCAAAAGTCCTGTCTTGATGTAGTGTTCGAATTCTCGCCACTCTGCTGGCACAAGCTCTTGAACTCGCTGCTGTGTCAGTTCGTCTTCTTGAGTCTCAACTTCAAGTTGAAAGACATCGATCGAGATGTGCTTTGACAGAAGTCAAGGACCGAGGAAGTCCTGCAGAATTCAGATGCATATTTTTGGTGCAACAAAGAAGTTACTGGAGGATTTAAGCGCCAAACAAGAGATAGTTAATAAGCTTGCTAAGCATCTTGCCAGCATTATGGGTACCCAGGATATTCTTTCTTGAGATCTTCTGAAGTGGTTTCAGTTCTGGATTTGTTTTGCTTCGGCGTTTATTTGCGCTGGTCGCCAACTTTGACAACCAGTGTATATGATATGCTGCTTTGTTCCCTATATTTGCACTAGTGGCGAACTTTGATGCCCAGTGGATGTAATATGTGTAATAGTCGTGATAGCCTAGCGTTAGTTGCTTGCTTATTTATTTCCTTGTTGTCTTGTTTATTTGTTTGCTTGTAGTCATTGCAGTTCTTTTTCCGCGGTTGGCTAGTGGCTGCAATAACCTATTTTTTAAAAGTAGGCCACAATAACCATGGGCTAATATTTACTGTAGTGACACTAGGCCTCCTACGGGCCGTAGAAACAGTGGGCCTTCTACGGGCTGTATAAGAAGTGGGACTTCTACGGGCCGTAGAAGCAGTGGGCCTTCTACGGGCCGTAGAAACAATGGGCCTTCTATGGGCCGTATCATCAATGGGCCTTATACGGGCCGTATGATCGATTGGCCAAACATGGGCCAAACAGACCGCATTCAGGCCGTAAATGGGCTAGAGTTGGAATCTTCTGTTCATGGGCCGACCATAACGAGCCATCGTTAATAGGCCGTATTTGATGACGCTATGAAAACGGCCCAACATATTAACGGACCACAAACGGGCCGACTGTAACCACGAGCTGAATTTGGCCCACAAGCAGAAAATGACGATGAATGGTAGTAAGTAAACGATCACGGAAATGAGCCCAAGAATAAATGGGCTCTGGGAAGGCCGAAAGATAACATGGGCTGGAAACGGCCCACCGGAATAACGGGCCATTAATGGGTATAAAGAGATACACTGTTCTTTACGGGCCAGTTTCACCATGGGCCGTTAATGGGTGTAAAGTGATACATTGTTCATTACGGGCCAGTTTCACCACGGGTCGTTAATAGGCCAAGAGTTACGTAGGGCCTCATATGGGTCGAAAGACGTCATGGGCCATACATGGGCCGGAAGTGAAAACGGGCTGGAATCATATTGGATGGCCCAGATGACGCTACTGGGTCTAATTCGAATAGGGCGTAACGGGCCTTTGGTTAGCAGCCTGTAAATGGGCTATATGCGAACAGGCCGTTAACAGGCTTTCCATGGGCCAGCCCGCCACCTTTTGACCAAGTCAAACGGGCCGGCCTTTTCACAGGAATGGGCCTCTGTTGGGCCGTGCCACGTGTCAACGTATCATAGGCGCCTTCTGTCCAATGAGTGGATGGCATCTGTCCCAGCGATGAGTCGACACGTGTTTCCTCCAGCCAATGATGATTTTACATGTGGAAAATCCCCATTGGTCGGGGCTGTTAACGGGTTATCGGATCCAAAATCCGTCCCGATAGCTTAACGGCTTTCCGTTACGGTGGATGCCACGTGTCGGTCACCCTTGACGAAAGCACTTCTGTGACGCGCGACTTATCGTCATGGAAGTGGACACTTCCGTGATGATAATTTTGGTAATGTCATGGAACACTTCTCGACAACACAGTATGACTATCTTGATTCTCATATATTTGTCATGGATGTACATGCATGACGTAAAACGCGACCTCATTGTGACAAACACGTATCATCACGGAAGTGTATTTTTTGTAGTGTTGGGCGTGCTTGGCATGCACGCTTCCTCAGAAGTCTTAGGGCGTGGAAAGCCCAACCTCGTGGAGTTCATCACCAAGACAGCTTAGGAGCTTGAGAAGCAAGAGCCATGTGCGGCGACCGCCGTCTGCCTGGCGTAGCTCCCCATCCAGCGAGGATGGTGGGCTGCGCGTCAGATCGATTTCCCAAAGGCTCAACCGAGCCACGCCTCAGAGCGCCTACGCCTTCGCGTGGGGCGTTGCGAGGTTCGCCAAGACAGCTATGTTCGCATGCCTTTCGGCCTGCCGAACGCAGCTGCTACCCACCAGCGCCATCTGTAGAGCATTCTGGCGGCTCAGGAGGCCAGGCATCACGCGGTCCTGGAGGAGATGGAGATGGTCCTCGAGGAACCGCCTGGACTCCCAGAGCCTCCCGAGGCTCAGGGCTCCAGTGGCTCGTGAGGGTTGGCCTCTTCACCACGCATCTTCAGCTACTCCAACACCCCCTTTACAATGGTACCAGGTGACATCTTCCAAGTTCATTTCAGCTGGGAGCGCCCTTAGGGCTGCATCATTCCCAGGCCGCATGGGTCTGTCCCTGTGGCATGTATCCCTTTGCTTATGTCTTTAGTTTACCTTGCTGGGAGCGCCCCTCGGGCTGCATCATCCCCAAGCCGCTCGGGCCTGACCTAGTGGCATGTATCCCTCCTGCATTTATCTAAGTTGATTTTTCCTCCATGCCTAACCTACCTATGATTATCATCTGCCGCCCAACATGGGCCTCCTCTCCCTCATACAAATCGCTTGCGCGTTGAAAGGGGGGATCCTAAGCATCGCGACTCAGGAGCTCTTACTGGCTCTCCATCCCTCACCCCCTGGCTTATCCACGGCATCGCGACCTGGCATACCAGCGGCGGCTAAGCTCGCTCGAGGGCCGGGACCTGAGGACGTAGAGCATTTGTATCTAACCATCTTGCAGGAACGCATAGCTGCCCAAGGCTCAAGACCAGGCGCAACCCGCCTTGACGTAGGGCCTCGTGAGTCCCGCGCTGGCTCACGAGTGCCCAGATACACCTCGTCTAGCCCTACCGTGCAAGCCACGTGTCAGGGCGGGGCTGTACACGCCTCGGGGGCTCCTCCCGGAGAGCCCCCCCTCCCACGTACTAGTGGAAGCACCATGCTCCGTGCTGGCTAACGACACTGTCGAGGAGCAGCTATGCCCGTGCACATACGGAAGCGCTATGCTCCGCGCTAGTGATAAACAACTGAGGGCGGCCCACGGTTGTATCAACCTCAGGGAGCCCAGAGCTCAGTGTCTGGCCTCATCCCCTCGAGAGCGTCACGCGAGGGAGCTGGACACGGGGGTTGCGCCCGGGTCACGCTCGAGCGCGCGCCACCCAGCCAGGTCCCTCGGACCTGGTCGTCGCGCGCCCCTCCCCGAGCGGAGCCAAGGTATAAAGACCGTTTGAACGTCAAGGGGGACTCCTGAACATCGCGACTCAGGAGCCTAACTGGTCACGCAGCCCCTCACTCCTTAGTTCCGCAAGGCTAATGGCGGTTGAGGTATGCACGGGGCTGGGCCCTGCCGACGTAGAACGCCAGACTTACCCCTACATTCCCTCCCTATTTGTTGTTTGCGCGTCAAGAGGGACTCCTGAGCATTGCGACTCAGGAGCCTAACTTGTCACGTAGCCCCTCACTCCTTGGACCCATCCTGGTGATCCGGTTGGGGCTAACGGCGGTTGAGGTATGCACGGGGCCGGGCTCTACCGACGTAGAACATAAAGCAAATAGGAAGGAAACCGCAAGATTTCGAAGCAAATCCAGAAGCAAATATTACAAACCATAATTGTCTTCGCAATACCAAACGCAAGTTTAAATGCCTCCATGAGGCACAGTGCACATTGCAGGAGTTGAAACAGGAAAGAAGTCGTAAGAAGATTGATACGTCCATTTTTCATCATGCTTTTATATCTATATTTATTGCATTATGGGATGTTATTACACGTTATGTCAAAATACTTATGGCTATTCTCTCTCATTTTACAAGGTTTATCATGAAGAGGGAGGATGTCGGCAGCTGGAATTCTGGCTGGAAAAGGAGCAAATATTGGAAAAACTATTCTGCACAGCTCCAAAAATCTTGAAACTCCACAGAAGTTATTTTTGGAATTAATAAGAATTATTGAGCGAAGAAAACACCAGAGGGGGCCCACACCTGCCAGAGGGTGGGGCGCGCCACCCCACTTGGCGCGCCTCTCTCTCGGGCCCCCTGATGGCCCTCCGATGCCCATCTTCTGCTATATGAAGGCTTTTACCATGGAAAAAAATCATAAGCAAGCTTACGGGACGAAACTCCGCCGCCACGAGGCGGAACCAATCTAGGGCTCCGGCGGAGCTGTTCTGCCGAGAATACTTCCCTCCGGGAGGGGGAAATCATCACCATCGTCATCACCAACGATCCTCTCATTGGGAGGGGGTCAATCTCCATCGACATCTTCACCAGCACCATCTCCTCTCAAACCCTAGTTCATCTCTTGTATCCAATCTTGTATCAAAACCACAAATTGGTACCTGTGGGTTACTAGTAGTGTTGATTACTCCTTCTAGTTGATGCTAATTGGTTTACTTGGTGGAAGATCATATGTTCAGATCCTTAATGCATATTAATACTCCTCTGATCATGAACATGAATATGCTTTGTGAGTAGTTACGTTTGTTCCTGAGGACATGGGTGAAGTCTTGCTATTAGTAGTCATGTGAATTTGGTATTCGTTCGATATTTTGATGAGATGTATGTTGTCTCTCCTCTAGTGGTGTTATGTGAATGTCAACTACATGACACTTCACCATTATTTTGGCCTAGAGGAAGGCATTGGGAAGTAATAAGTATATGATGGGTTGCTAGAGTGACAGAAGCTTAAACCCTAGTTTATGCGTTGCTTCGTAAGGGGCTGATTTAGATCCATATGTCTAATGTTGTTGTTAGGTTTACCTTAATACTTCTTTTGTAGTTGCGGATGCTTGCAATAGGGGTTAATCATAAGTGGGATGCTTGTCCAAGTAAGGGCAGTACCCAAGCACCAGTCCACCCACATATCAAATTATCAAAGTACCGAACATGAATCATATGAGCGTGATGAAAACTAGCTTGACGATAATTCCCATGTGTCCTCGAGAGCGCTTTTCTCATTATAAGAAATTGTCCAGGCTTCTCCTTTGCTACAAAAAGGATTGGGCCACCTTTCTGCACTTTATTTACTTTCATTGCTTGTTACCCGTTACAAATTATCTTATCACAAAATTATCTGTTACCTACAATTTTAGTACTTGCAGAGAAAACCTTACTGAAAACCGCTTGTCATTTCCTTCTGCTCCTCGTTGGGTTCGACACTCTTACTTATAGAAAGGAATACAATAGATCCCCTATACTTGTGGGTCATCAAAGATCGCCCTTGGACAACACCGTCGTTCGCCAGGGGCTCCGCCTCCGTGATGGTGTCGCCCCCGCCAGCTCCACCTCGCAAGGCCACGGGATCAGCAGCACCTGCCATGGGCGCAGTGGCAAAGGCACGGAACTTCGCCAGCAAGGCTTCCACCTGGCCCTTCACAGCTTCAGCAGCGGCGATGAAGCGCTTGTTATTCACGGGCTCCAGCAGTTCGTCGAGATTGGCACCAGGGTCGTGAAGGTAGACGTGGCTGAAGACGCGCGTCAGCGCCACAGAAGAGAGGATGCGAGCTTCAACCTCGGCCATGGGGCCGACGCCGGCCACAACTTCCTCTAGCGCCTCGACCAGGAAGGGAAGCAGCTGTGCGGGGCCGTCCTGGGGGCCAGCCAGCGGCTTCTCCAAGCCGCTCTCATAGAGCGTCTTTAGCGCCTTGCGAGACCTCTCCTCAAGGAGCATGAAGGCCACACGGTCCTTGGCTAGGACCTTCGCCTTGGCGTCCAGCTCGGCCCTCTCCACCTTCAACTTCTCGTATAGCGTCCCCAGCCGGCCGCATTCAGCGGTCAGCTCAGTGTCGCGGTCCCCGACAGCGTCCTCCCGAGCCTTCATCTCCTCCTCCTTCGCCTGGCGGTCGCGAGCTTCCTTGGCGAGCTCATCACGCAAACCCTACAGCTCGGCCTCCAGCACCTTGCAGCGGTCCTGGGCGACCGTGGCATCCTTCAATGCCGCATCGCGGGTAGCGGCAGCCTGGGTGGCGGCCTGCTTCTCCTCCTCAGAGGCTGCCACGGCTAGTCTCAGCGCCGCCCGAACGGAGGTGTCAGAATGAAGCCAGCCGGAAACCAACTCCAGGCGTCCGGCTACAAGATGGGAGTCGTTGCCTTGAAGGTCTTCCATGGGGGCTGGCACCCCGCCAGAGCGCTCCTCTGGGCCACGCGAGAATGATCGGGCAGGGGAGGAGCAAACTTTACCGCCTCCCATGGATGAAGGCGCGGCCACGGCAGATGAGTCTGCCCCAGACGAAGCCACCGTGTCCTCCTTCTTCTTCTTCGCCGCAAGCGGCGGCCTAACCAATTGATGGAGAGCGTCAAGCCTGGGCAGCAAAGACAAGAACAAGGCGGAGTTCGAAGCACTTACTGGTCAATCACGGCATAGGCCACCGATCTCTTGCCGAGCTTAAAGCCCGAGAGCCTCTTGGTCCTGGGTGTAGCCTCGAGAGGTCCAGGAGCGGAAGAGGGCGCACCAGAAGGGCTGGAGGCGGCTTTGGGCGGAGCCTAGGCAAAAGTGGCCCCTCGGGAGATCAGCGCCGACCTGTCCTTCTTCGGGATCGCGGGAGGATCCTCTTCCTCCCGCGTGGCGTCGGCCTCGTCATCGTCCGGCAAGGTGCGGAGGATGTTGGCCCTGCGCTGGGGAGAGGTCTCCCCGGTCCCTTCTGTGATCGCCTCCGAGTCGCGCACCTCCTCTTCTTCGTCTTCCTCTCCTCCCCCGCCTGAAGACACTTCCACCGGCGCCGGCGCCCCCTAGGCCTCAGGAGGCACCACCGGCACCAAACCGTGCCCATCAAAGGTGGGCATGGCATCCACGACCTGTTTCCAGTCCTGCCGGAGGAACAGGGGGGCAAGGGCGCCCTCCAGGCCTTCCAGGTCGTCTCCAACCAGGAGGCGAAGAGCTACGGCCAGGTCCTCTTCGGCAAAGGCCGCCGGGTTTAGGAGAAGCTCGTCGTCTTCGCCCCCAAGCATCCACAACGGGCGCGAGTGCGCCTGAAGCGGAGCCACCCGCTGCATCAGGAACTCCCTCAGGAACATGGCCCCTGTCAGCTTCGCTGCCTTCGCGTTGCCCGGCCTCAGGTCGGCGTTCATCTTCTCCAGCACTGACTTCGCCCGATAATGGGTAAGCTTCGCGCGTGACCACCCTCCGTCAGACTGGGTGGCTCCGTTGGCAACGCCAACCGGGAGTGGATACATCTGGCATCCATCTTGACCCACTTGCTCCGGAAGCCGTCGACCCTCTTCCCGGTCTTCGAGATCGTGTTGGACTTGGAGTACACGACGAAGTTGGTGCACGCTGAGGTATGCCCGCCGTTGATTCCGAGGGAGAAGAAGTGGCGCAGCAGAGCCATGGACGCCATCACCCGAACATGCGCCTCGCAGTAGTAGTCGGAAATCGACAAAAGGAGAACGGAGTTGGGATGGAGATGAAGGGCCTGCAACCTGTAATAGTGGAGGACGGCGTAGAAAAAGTCAGAGAAGGGCGGAACCAGGTCGGCGACAACGGCGTTCATGAAGAAGGGGTAGAAGTTGCTCCCCTTAGCCTCCGGCTCGGCGGAGCCAGCCCGGAGTTCAGTCTCCCCCATCTCGCTGCCCTCCACCACCGTCATCAGGCGCGTAGCGACAAGATTCTTCATCGACATGTTGGGGGCATCCAGGGCCGGCGAATACCAAGACGGAAGCGCATCGGCCTTGGCCTTGCGGGGCGCCATTGCTCGCTGAAAGGGGAGGAATGGAGCGGATGTGGAGATTTCGGAAGAAAGGGAGCGAGGAAGGGGATCTGGAGTAAGACACAGGAGAGCAATGAAGGCAAGCCTTACCCAGGCCAGCCTTTTGTCAGTCGGGCAGTTGCTGAGGCAGCGTGGGGAGGTGGAGACGACCACGTCCAGTAAATCGCCACGTGGCAACCAAGGCCGCAGGCTGTTGGGGCGCGCGGCACTCAGCACTTGCCTTTTGGCTTCGCTGCTAAGCCAAGTCCAAGCACGCCTTGGGTTCGGGGGCTACTGTCGGCGTTCTGGGAGCGGGGGTCCCCAGACTTCCCTGCCTGCGGCCTACAGCGTGGCCAGCCAGTGGCCCATTACGGCCCGTCTTCATCAACAAACACTCAAGACCCTCGCGACGGGCCAAGCCTCGCGGGGCGGACGACGCAAGGCCTCCTCAGGGGCGTCCTCACTTGGCAGGCTCGCGAGGAGGCGGGGAGATCAAGGCGAGGGGTACCTCGCGAGGTGCTCATGACGCAAGCCACGACGGGCGGGTGCCAGGCGGGCGCCAGCCCATGCAGTGTCCTCGTTTCCTCTTTACTGCAAAGGGGGCAAGCGCAGGCGTAGAGTACCGAGGCAAAGGTTTCCATATCGTTGCGACGAGACCAAGACTAGCAGAGCGGCAGGAAGGAGGTCACCGTGGAGCCAAAGACAACATCACCACTAGCGCCTTTGGCAGTCGAAGACCACCTTTAGTCAAGATAGCTTGTACTAGCTGCCCCCTTTCAAAATGGACGTTGTTGGCTCCGTTCCCGCTCAATATTTGGGAAGAGGACCAGGGCCTCTTTAAATAGGGCTAGCCACTACAGCAGAAGGCATCGGATCCTAACCTAGCTCACCTACACACCACCACAAGAACACCTCTCCTCGTGAGGCTATTCTTCCTCTGTACTATTCATCATCAGCCCAAGAGGCAATCCACCACACCACACACTGGATTAGGGTATTACACCACAACGGTGGCCCGAACCAGTATAAACATCGTGTCTCTTGTGTTATTCATCGTGCTAGCTTAGAATTGCGGCGAGGTTGTGGGCGTGTTTCGGTAGGGAGAAGATCTTCGCGCGCACCCCAGATTTCGAACCTTAAGGGTTTTGTCGGAACCCGATATCGGACAGTAGAAAGTGGGAAAGCTGTAGCATGAATCTAGGACTTGGTTCTAAGAGGAAACGGGGGAAAGTAGTAGATACTAGTTACCCAACCGGTCTCTTGGTTGAAAAGGCGAAGAAAGCATGGTGGATGGCGAAGGGTGGGGGGGAAGTTGACCTGTCTCTTGGTTGAAAAAGGAAAGAAAGTGAGGGATGTTGGGGGACAACGCAAATGAGAATGAGGAGATCTAAATTTCCTGTGCTCACATAGGAAAATGTCGTTGAGGAGATAAAAAATGGGACAAATGCAGACATGTTGCCTGAGTGTTTGCCGCTCTCGGCAACCACATCTGCCTCACCACTTTATGCTCCAGCTATCCCTACGCCCATATCGCTACCGTTAATGTAAATTCACATGAAATATTAAGCTATGCCACCTAATGTCACTATAAGTAATGGTCTAGTGATAAATTGTCGCAATGCCACCACCATTTTATGAAGTGCTTCCGTCTTGCTTTATTTCCATTGAATTGTGTTTTTGCTGTTACACTTAAATCACACATCGCTAACGTTGATTCATCCCTGTGGAACTTCACAAATTTGATTGCACATTTACTAACCATGTGCTACTATCATGACAGTATTACTAATGCTATTGTTATGCATGTTAATCTAGTGGTAGTGTTGATGTGATGTGATGTTACTTACTTAAGGGCACTTTCATACTGTCAATCTAGTGCTAATTATAACACAATAGATGCTGCTGTTAATCATACGCCACTGCAAATATCTTTCACTGTTTAAATAACCGTATTTTGTTTGCGCAAACAGGGATGTCTGTCTCCATATCATTTCTATCTGCGCAATCAAAAGTACACACCTCAGTTTTAGTACAACTGCACAAAATGAGATGGCTATTCCTAGTTGTCATCCTCTAACCACCAGTGTTCTAGGTATTCCTACATTGGTAGTAACTAGGTAGAATGACGAACGCAATCTAAAAGAAGCTGATTCGTATGTTTTACTTCCTGATTGAAGTGCAGGGACGAGCGAAAACAACTGCATCCTAGTCCGGAATGCACTTTCTACCAGTTCATCCATGGACCGAGGGCTAGCTGACACGACTGCACGGCGGTTTTTGGGACAGGTGCGCGGACAAGAGGCATTGTGGTCTGCTTATTTCTGCAAATAGTGGTGCTTAAATTTAGTGGAATGCATAATAATTTCAACTGGTCAGTACACTACATGGTTCGGTTCAGCATTCCAACTGAGAACACAATTATAATTGGTTATTCTAGAGTGAGAGAACCTAACCCTGGTTGGTGGCAACAACAAAAAACCAGAGTGAACTCCAGGAAATTTAAGCCTGCCGGGAGGCCGTTTTCTCAGTGAAGCCTTACTTGTTTTTTCCTGATTTGTAAACCTTCTCACAACTTTGTCTTTTCCTGTGAACTAGTATATGCTTGTTATGTTCTATGAATCATTGAGATGTATAAAATTTCTTAACTTATGCTTTTCAAGTTTTTTATGAAGCCGAGTTTAATGTGAGTGTTCCACATGAACGTTGGACTAGCATGTGAACGTTTGGAATTTACATTGTGGCCTCAGTTAACTGCATGAACCACTGTGACAAGATACATAGTTGCTTATATGTCAGTCAGTAGTTTGTTGATTGTTAGCTGGTCGATAGCTAGTGTTGAAGTGAGCTGAGCCAATGTGCCGTGTTTTGCACAACTACTTACAAGTGGTGTAACACCAACAGTTTTTACAAGTACTTATGTATAGGTTAGCGCACAGTTCTCGAACGAGTACTCTATTTCATCAAACACACACTGCTCGTATGATAAACCGTGACAACTTATGTCTTACCATGCCATATTCATGAAAAAACTAGTGAGGATGCATCTGTTTCAGCAACAATTACGATGGTTCTCACATGATTCATGGGGACACAAAAGTAGCAGCAGTTCCCATAAATGGATTCGAATAGAGTACTAGCCCCAGAGGGCTCGATAACAGGCAAGGTTCGGATAATTAGACACAATCCAAACTATTATTAAACACTAGCTGGGGACACTATTTCATGCCTCGATCTAATTTGGGATGGACACAAGATGGACCATGCCATGAACATCATCGAGGACGTCCGGCAGCAGCTCAATCCTATGAAACTTCATGAAGATAACCTTGTGGCCTTGCCACTCATAAACTTGTTTGTGGAGGCATGCCACGTCATCTTCCTGTGTAAGCTTGACAAGAACATGCCTCACAAACGAAGGAGTAGCTTTGAACTTCTTGTGCTTCAGTACACCCTAGACAACACACCTAACAACAATGAGGCTGGAATACAACTCGGCATCGGTATAAGCCCAAATGGCTTCCAGGATCCAACAGCCTAAGAACTCTGTTTTCCTAGTGCGTATATTCAGGTCATCTACCTCATAGTGAGTACCATGTACAACCACACAATCCTTGTCTGCATCAGGGCTCTAATTGAAACAGAAACAAATTCTGAATTACTTTCCAATATATGAAACACAAGTTATTTAAACCACTATGTATAGCATGGCATCGAAGCTAATAAAATTTTGCATTGTTCATCACCACATACTAAGATGAAAAACCACAATCAAGATCGGCAAAGAAAATCACCTTGGGCAGCTCAGCGGGGGGGACACATCCTCGAAGGGGGAAAACTGCTCTCTGCAGCTACACGGGGTCTGTAACCTCAAACGGGCGTTGACCATCTCAAGATCGGCCCATGAGCGTATCTGGGGTCGGCTCGGTGGCTGCCTCCATCTTCTTGGAGCTCTCTATCTCGTGGGGATCAGCCTCCCGCGTCTGCTCCAATATCGGCAGATCTTTGCCTGGATCTCCTTGGTCCATCATGAAACTGACGAATACTAGGAGACCACTGAAAGGAAAACACAATCGCAATGACAATGAAAAAAAAAGAGAGTGAGGATCGGTTACTACTTTGCAAAAGTTCTTTTTTTCTGAACGAAAATATACCAACATTACGGATTTGCTTACCTTCCCTTCGTTGGGTGATAAGAACAGTGGCAGATGCGAGTGTTGGCTTTCTTGAAGACGGGGAGGGAGAAGGGGATTCAGCTAAGAGTGAAATGATGGTTGCTTCGTCTGTCAAACTTACACTGCCGCACTACGACCGGGGTGACTCTCCGCTTGCATAATGCCTTCTAATTTGGTGGATGGCATTTGGGCCCGCGCGCTGCATGGCCCTCATGTCGGTGAACAAAAGTAAAACGACATTTTAGAATCCCCAAGTGCAGGGAATCATCGTAGCAATTCCCAAAGGTGGAAGTGATAAGTATGGAGTGTCGAACCCATAAGGAGCTAAAGGTAAGATCAATATTCTCTCAAGCCCTATCTGCCACTGATACGACTCTACGTGCACCGAACGTTTGCTTCCAACTAGAAACAAGAAATAAAACTGTGTTGTGGGTATAAAGAGGATAACTATGTATGATATCGGAGAGCTAAAATATAAAAGTAGGTGTTGTTATCATAAAGTTAGAATATATTACTAAATCATATAAATAGCAAGTGTGGAATAATCGTGGATTGGTGTGTGGAATTGTCCTAAGCAATTGTTAACAAGATCGATAGTCGTCATTGCAATTTCATATGAGGGCGAGGCATAAACTAACATACTTTTCCTACTTGGATCATATGCAAATACTAAAGATTCATTAAGGTAAAACCTAACCATAGTATTAAAGCATCAAGTCCCCTTTTATCCCATACGCAACAACCCCCTTACTCGGGTTTAAGCTTCTGTCACTCTAGCAACCCACTATAAGTGAATCATGAACGTATTGCAACACCCTACAGCTGAATCCTCACGCTATGCCGACATGGAGGGCACCATAGGACAGCACCAATAATAAAACATACAACTCGTACCAATCTAGATCATCAATCAACTCAGGGACAAAAGATATCTACTCAAAACATCATAAGATGGCAACACATCATTGGATCAAAATATGTAGCATAAAGCACAATGTTCAAGTAGGGATTACAGCGGGGTGCGGGAGAGTGGACCGCGTAAAAGAGATGAGGATGGTGATGATGATGGTGATGTTGATGAAGACGATCACCGCGGCGATGATCCCCCTCCCGATGGCACTGCGGTGCCACCAAGAGAGAGGAGGAGAGGTTCTCCCCCTTGTGCTTCCTCCTCCATGGCTTTCCCCCTCTGGTCCTTGGCCTTCATGGTGATGATGGCCCCTCAAAGATCCTCCTCCATGGCCTCCGGTGACGATGGCCCTCTCCGGCAGGGTGCCGGAGAGGGCCTAGATTGATTTCTCGTGGCTACAGAGGCTTGCGGCGGCGGAACTTCCAATCTAGGTTAATTCCCGTAGGTTTCTGTATTTATAGGAATATTTGGCGTTGGTTTCACGTCAGGGGGGTCTTCGGGCTGTCCACGAGATAGGGGGCGCGCCCTAGGGAGGGGGGCGCGCCCCCCACTCGTGTGGGCAGCCCGGGACTCTTATGGCCCAACTCCGATGATCCATGGTCTTCTTTTGGTCCATAAAAATCCTCAAAAATTGGCACGTCATTTGGACTCCGTTTGGTATCCCTTATCTGTAAAACACAAAAACAAGGAGAAAACAGAAACTGGCACTGAGCTCTAGGTTAATAAGTTAGTCCCAAAAATCATATAAAATGACATATAAATGCATATAAATCATCATAGAAGGATAATATAATATCATGAATACTTCATAAATTATAGATACGTTGGAGACGTATCAGCATCCCCAAGCTTAATTCCTGCTCGTCCTCGAGTAGGTAAATGATAAAAGAAATAATTTATGAAGTGTGAATGCTAGTAGGTGCACAAGTTTGATCAAAGATAATTTCAATCACCTTTTCTAGCATCAATATGTGTCATAATAATAGCTTATCTCATAAAACTTTTCATGATCAAGTAACAATCTATTCACAATGTCAAGTATGGTTCAGAAACTTCATTGAGAACTAACAAACTATAATCTCAGTCATTGAAGCAATTGCAATTTATCATAACATCAGAAAGAGTCAAGAATAGAGTTTTTTAGCAAGACCACATACTCAACTATCATATAGTCTCCTACAATTGCTAACACTCACGCAATACTTGTGGTTATGGAGTTTCAGACGGACACTGAGAAAGACAGGGTCTTATGGTGTTGCCTCCCAACATATTCACCTTTAGGTTATGCCAACAATAATAGCCCATGCTAACTTACATCCAATTGGATATATATATCCTGATCTTTCAAACACGAGGAGCTTGCCAAAGGATAAAATGAAAAAGGGAAAGCTGAGGATCACCTTGACTCAAGCATAAAGTAAAAACATAAAGTAAAAGTTAGGCCCTTCGTAGAGGGAAGCAGAGGTTGTCATGCGCGTTTAGGGTTGATGCACAAAATCTTAATGCAAAAGAACGTCACTTTATATTGCCCCTTGTATGTGGACCTTTATTATGCAGTCTGTCGCTTTTATTACTTCCACAACAAGATCGTACAAAGTTTATTTTCTCTGCACTAATAAGTTATGCACATTTAGAGAGCAATTTTTATTGCTTGCACCGATGACAACTTACTTGAAGGATCTTACTCAATCCATAGGTAGATATGGTGGACTCTCATGGCAAAACTGGGTTTAGGGATATTTGGAAGCACAAGTAGTATCTCTACTTGGTGCAAGGAATTTGGCTAGCATGAGGGGGAAAGGCAAGCTCAACATGTTTGGAAGGTCAAAGACAATATACTTTAACTGAGATGTCAGAAAACATAAACCATTACGTTGTCTTCCTTGTCCAACATCAACTCTTTTAGCATGTCATACTTATTGAGTGCTCCCAATCATAAAATATGTCCAAGATAATATATTTGTATGTGAACCTCTCTTTCCTTATTACTTCCTATTAATTCCAACGATGACCAAAACTACGTTTGCCAACTCTCAACAATTTTTATGCCTCACATTCTTTATACGTGAAGTCATTACTGTCCATGTTATAAGAAAATGGAACATATATAAATTCAGATTCATGACATTCAACTCATTCAACAATTTACTCATAGGATATAAGTGAAGCACACGAGTAAATGAGAAACTACTCCAAAAGATATGAGTGAAAGACACTAAGTAGTCAAATAATTAACTAGCCATGGGAGGGTTCCCTTTTTTTATTCAATAGATCCAATCATTTTATTCAAATAGTGCGTAAAATTGAAATAAAATTACATTTCAAGGATAGCACAACTCATGTGAAGAAGCAAAAACTTAGGCTCAACCGATACTAACCGATAGTTGTTGAACAAGAGAGATGGGATGCCTACCGGGGCATCCCCAAGCTTAGATGCTTGAGACTTCTTGAAATATTATCTTGGGGTGCCTTGGGCATCCCCAAGCTTGAGCTTTTATGTATTCTTAATTCCTCTTATATCACGGTTTCTCTTTTTATCATAAGCTTCATTCACAACAAACTCAACAAGAACTCGTGGGATGGGTTAGTATAAACCAATACAAAACCTTATCATTTTATACTGTAACAAATCACTAAAATTATTATTCAAAATTTAATACTAAATGCCTCTTCATATTTAATACTCCTATCCTCAAATAGAATCATTAAACAAGCAAACATACGCAACCGATGCAAACATAACAGCAATCTGCCAAAACAGTACAGTCTGTAAAGAATGCAAGAGTATCAATACTTCCCTAACTCCAAAAATTATAATAGAAAATTCCCACTATAATAAATTTATCAGAGCTTAATATTCAAAAATATTCAACATTATACCATTCTCTGACTTTTCTAGGGAATTTTTGCAACAGCGGTAACTTTCTTTTTTTAACAGCAACATGTATACTAGCAAAATAAGCATGGTAAAGGCTATCCTTGACATTTTTATTGAAACTAAAGATGCAAAACATTGTTCTAAATAACATAAAGAAAATACTAACAAGAGGAAATGACGCTCCAAGCAAAAAACATATCATGTGGTGAATAAAAATATAGCTCCAATTAAAGTTACCGATGAACGAAGACGAAAGAGGGGATGCCTTCTGGGGCATCTCCAAACTTAGGATCTTGGTTGTCCTTGAATATTACCTTGGGGTGCCTTGGGAATCCCCAAGCTTAGGCTCTTGCCACTCCTTATTCCATAGTCCATCGAATCTTTACCCAAAACTTGAAAAGTTCAACCACACAAAACTCAACCAAACTTCGTGAGATAGGTTAGTATGATAAAGAGTAGACCATGCATCTTGGTACTATAAAAGACAGGGTTCATAATTGTTTTCACATAATGCCTACTATACCATATTATTTCTTCAATTTATATTGAGAAAAATAAGGCATAGAAACTAGAAAACAAGCAAACTATGCAGTGAAAACAGAATCTGTTAGAAACAGAACAGTCTGTAATGATCTGAACAATAACCACACTTCTGCTACCCCAAAAATTATGAAATAAATTGGTGGACGTGAGGAATTTTTCTATTAATCTTCTTCAAAAATAATCAACTCAAAATCACTCTTCTGTAAAAAAATGACAGCTAATCTCGTGAGCGCAAAGTTTCTGTTTTTTACAGCAAGATCACATTAACTTTCACCCAAGTTTTCCCAAAGGTCTTACTTGGCACTTTATTGAAACTAAAGCTATAAAACATGATTACTACAGTACCTTTAATCACGTAGACACACAAGAATAGTACGGATAAACATTGGGTTGTCTCCCAACAAGCGCTTTTCTTTAATGCCTTTTAGCTAGGCATGATGATTTCATTGATGCTCGCATAAAAGATAAGAGTTGAAACATAAAAAGAGCATCATGAAGAATATGACTAGCATATTTAAATCTAACTCACTTCCTATTCCTAGGGATTTTGTGAGCACACAATTTATAGGAACAAGAATCAACTAGCATAGGAAGACAAAACAAGTATAACTTCAAAAATTTAAGCACATAGAGAGGAAACTTGATATTAATGCAACTCCTACAAGCACATATTCCTCCCTCATAATAATTTTAAGTAGCAACATGGATATAAACATTGTTCTCATACTCAATTGGAACCTCTTCCGTAATAGTGGAATACTAACTAAAGTTGACACTCTTCCGAATCTACTTCCATAAATATCGTACAAAGATTCAACCTCCTCCAAGATAGTGGGATCACTAATTCCTAAAGTCGACACTCTTCCAAACCCACTTTAAATTATAGTATTATTCATACTCCAAAAGATATAAGTGAAGTTCCTGGAGCATTTTACAATTAATATAAACCAGCCAATATCCAAGCTCAAAATATGTAAGTGAAGCGCACAAAGCATTCTACAAAACCATACTCAAATGATTTAAGTGAAGCACAAAGGGCAATTCTATAAGATCATACTTAAAAGATATAAGTGAAGCACATGAAGCATTCTGTAAATCAAGGAATAGCTAGATCATACTAGCATGATTCTTAAAGAAAAATGCAAACACAAAGGACACAAAACATGTGAACAAAACAAAAACCGAGGTATACCGATATTTGTTGAAGAAGAAAGATGGGATGCCAACCGGGGCATCCCCAAGTTTGGATGCTTGAGCATCCTTTGAAATATTTACTTGGGGTTCCTTGGGCATCCCCAAGTTTGAACTCTTGTCTCTCTTTATTCTTCTCACATCGGTAACTCCTCGTTCTTCAAACACTTCATTCAAAAAAACTTAAACAAAAACTTGTGAGATCCGTTAGTGTAATAAAGCAAACTAACACTTTAAGGTACTGTAATTAACTCATTCTTTGTTTATATTGGTGTTAAACCTACTATATTCCAACTTCTCTATGGTTCATACCCTATATACTAGCCATAGATGCATCGAAATAAGCAAACAACACACGACAAACAGAATCTGTCAAGAACAGGACAGTCTGTAGTAATATGGAAGTTTAGTAAATTTCTGTAACTCCAAAAATTATGGAATAAATTTGAAAATTTGAAACATTTGTACATAAGTAATGTGCAAAAAGTTTCAGACCCATTTGACTTTCCAGTAAAAAATGTAAATTCATGCACTACAGCCAAAGTTTTTGTTTTTGTTCTGCACACAGTAAGCAAGAAATCTTATCACACTAAAACCAAAGCTTGGCACATTATTTTTATAATACAAAGGATATATACAAGGGGATAATTATTTACAGAGAAACTTACATGAAAAATTCTACATTGTTTCCGTGAGCATGAACACAAGTGCTCAAGGTCGACCCTCACTTCTTCAATGCATAACTTTCCAATCACTTCTCTTTTTGAAAAACTTTTTTTAGGCATGAGAGGCAAGTAATTCTTTTTTTGGTATTTTCATTCTTTTGAATTTTTTTTGTATGTTTCACCCACAACTAAACAGAAACAAAAATGAAAAACAAAATCTACTTAGTGAAGAAAGCAAACAAGCACACAGGAAAATATCAACCCCACGTTATTTCTCCCCGGTAACGGCGCCAGAAAAGAGCTTGATAATCCCCAAGTGCAGCAAATCATCGTAGCAATTCCCAAAGGTGGAAGTGATAAGTATGGAGTGTCGAACCCACAAGGAGCTAAAGGTAAGATCAATATTATCTCAAGCCCTATCTGCCACTGATACGACTCTACGTGCACCGAACGTTTGCTTCCAACTAGAAACAAGAAATAAAACTGTGTTGTGGGTATAAAGAGGATAACTATGTATGATATCGGAGAGCTAAAATATAAAAGTAGGTGCTGTTATTATAAAGTTAGAATATAATACTAAATAATATAAATAGTGAGTGTGGAATAATGGTGGATCGGTGTGCGGAATTGTCCTAAGAAATTGTTAACAAGATCGATAGTCGTCATTGCAATTTCATATGAGAGAGAGAGGCATAAAATAACATACTTTTCCTACTTGGATCATATGCTCTTATGATTGGAACTCTAGCAAGCATCCGCAAATACTAAAGATTCATTAAGTTAAACCCAACCATAGCATTAAAGCATCAAGTCCCCTTTTATCCCATACGCAACAACCCCCTTACTCGGGTTTAAGCTTCTGTCACTCTAGCAACCCACTATAAGCGAATCATGAACGTATTGCAACACACTACAATGGGAATCCCTCACTCTTGCGTGACACGGAGGGCACCATAGGACAGCACCAACAAGAAAAAATACAACTCATACCAATCTAGATCATCAATCAACTCGGGGACAAAAGATATCTACTCAAAACATCATAAGATTGCAACACATCATTGGATCATAATATGTATCATAAAGCACCATGTTCAAGTAGGGATTACAGCGGGGTGCGGGAGAGTGGACCGCGTAAAAGAGATGAGGATGGTGATGATGATGGTGATGTTGATGAAGACGATCACTGTGGCGATGATTCCCCTCCCGATGTCACTCCAGTGCCACCAAGAGAGAGGAGGAGAGGTTCTCCCCCTTGTGCTTCCTCCTCCATGGCTTTCCCCCTCTGGTCCTTGGCCTTCATGGAGATGATGGCCCCTCCTAGATCCTCCTCCATGGCCTCCGGTGATGATGGCCCCCTCTGGCAGGGTGTCGGAGAGGGCCTAGATTGATTTCTCGTGGCTACAGAGGCTTGCGGCGGCGGAACTTCTGATCTAGGTTAATTCCAGAAGGTTTCTCTATTTATAGGAATATTTGGCGTTGGTTTCACGTCAGGGGGGTCTCCGGGCTGTCCACGAGATAGGGGGGCACGCCCTAGGGAGGGGGCGCGCCCCCCACTCTCGTGGGCAACCCGGGACTCTTCTGGCCCAACTCCGATGCTCCATGGTCTTCTTTTGGTCCATAAAAAATCCTCAAAAATTGGCACGTCATTTGGACTCCCTTTGGTATCCCTTTTCTGTAAAACACAAAAACAAGGAGAAAACAGAAACTGGCACTGGGCTCTAGGTTAATAAGTTAGTCCCAAAAATCATATAAAATCACATATAAATGCATATGAATCATCATAGAAGGATAATATAATAGCATGAATACTTCATAAATTATAGATACGTTGGAGACGTATCAACATTCAGTAGAGGGAGATGTTTTGATGACCTAGGAGGAGCCAGAAGCGGTAGTGTATCCACTGTACTAGAAGTAATTGTTTTCCTGGGTAGCTGTAGAGTGTCTCCAGTTTACTAGTAGTAATTGTTTCTCTGGGCCCAAGACAAAACAGCCCATCCACCCTAATAAATAATAAAATCAATTCAAAAGCCCATATAATTACTTAATGAGAGGCGCTACCCATACCCAGCAAACCACCCCCCAACAAAACCTGGGTGCTCTTCTTCCTCCACACTCCCACCCACCTCACGTCAGCTCGCTCCACTCGTACCCCCAAATTCCTCACCTCACTCCTACAGAAAACCCCAGCTCCCCTTCATCCTCACTACTACAGAAAAACCCCAGCTCCCCTTCTTCTTCACTCGCACTATAACTAGGCTCGTCATTCGTTACTCTGCTCAATCCGTGAGCGCGACGCGACGCCCTTGAGGAAAATGAGGTCGGTTGACCCCAGCGCCAAGAAGATGAAGCTCCTGCGAGCGGCGATGCCTATTGTAGATCCTGCCACACACAAGGCCTCTCAATTCGGTGCCGCTCTCTATGGTGCGTCGTGCCCCTTAATCTCAACTGTCGTCAGCTATCTCTCTTCAATGATTTTGAAATCACCAGAGCCATTATCTCCTCCCATCAGGGCTCCGTTCAAAGCCTCTGCATCCCGTCATGCTACCTGAGCAAGCATACCATGCCGTGCATGGTGGACGCCTAGCTAAAATCCCCTGAATTCACAGAACTATAGCTGCTTGAGTTCTACTATTCCCTTGGAAATCACCTACCAGATACCGAACGCCATGTACTTGTGCCCTCAACACCGATGTCCATCTCATGTTTTCCTCCTTTCTCCACACTGCCACCTTTGCTAGCTACCTACTGCATAACTGAACTAAACCTTTGACTCCCATTTCTCAAGAAACTTTCACTTGTGCGGGTTCGTATATTGGAGGCCTCATTGCATAGCATCATCCACTCCAGTTGCCCTGCCCTGGAGTGCTTGGTGCTTGTTTTCACGGTTAGAATCGGTTGTCTCCAAATAAAGTCGCCTAACCTTGTAGAATTGGAATTTCTTTTGACGGAAGGCAGCTCATCATCCAAGATGCCCCTTCACTTCAAAGGTTGATCCTTGATTCTATTTACTCACCGTCACAAATAACCGTCCTCTCTGAGCCTAAGCTGGAGACCTTGGGTGCAATACATGATCTCTGTGATCATTTCAATATGGTGTTTGGCTCCACAGTTCTTCAGGTACTTTATATTATCATCTACACTTGTACCTAAGCTGCATTTTAAATTTCTGCACATAAGTTATATATCATCTTGGAGTACACATTTTGTACTAATTTATGTTTTATGCTCAATCAAGTGTTTCTCCATGGATGGCCTATCAATGGTGCTGGATTCTGTCAAGTTCTTATATATCCAAATAAATTGTTTTGATCTGAACAAGATTATTGGCTAGCTGCAATGCTTTCCATGTCTGGAGAAGTTGTATATAAAGGTGATAATTTCACGCACATCGGAAGCCCGCATATAGTGTACTAGAATTAACCGTTCAGCTGTTGCTCTTTCGACATACTTTTTTTTCAGACCTTAACTATTTTCAATCTTCATGTCTATTTATGCAACAGGATGGGGTAAGAAAGTTATAACCAATCGGTGGATTCGTAAGCACCGGGATTTTCTCACTTCTCATGCCATTCGATTCAAGATAATAACGCTAGAACGATATGTAACCAACCATGCAAACATTAGATTTGTCACATTCTTCCTGCTGAATGCGAGGTTACTATTGTCCATCAGGCTTAAGTTTATCAGCAGCATGGTTTTGATGGATGGGTATGTCGAAGAGCAAAAAAGGAGTTTCAGGTGGGCAAAAGAGCTTCTAAATGTGCCAGGCTTCTATTTACAACATATTGTAGTCGTAATCTAGTAAATTTTACGACCCAGTATGTTCATTCTATGGACATGACCGGTCCATTTGACTGTGACTGCTGAAAACATTGCTGGAGTTAGATGTTGTTGCCCTTTTCAACTTCGGTTTCGTCTAAACCTGATGAACAATTAACCCTTGTCCTTTTGTACAGTTTGTAAGCTGGAGTTAGATGTTCTTGCCCTTTTCAACACGGCTGTGACTGTCATATTTTATTTGAAACAAGGCAAATGGCTTGCCATTGGTTTAATTTAGAGTGAACTAAGGGAAATAACATCACTCTCGACGGCTGCTTGAGCTCACTGTGCTTTACAGAAGTCAAGTGATTAGCCCCCACCAGCACCCACTAAGGGAGTCCCGGATTAAGGGGTCCTCGGACAGTCGGACTATATGCATATGCCGGATTGTTGGACTATGAAGATACAAGATAGGAGACTTCATCCCGTGTTCGGATGGGACTCTCCTTTGGGTGGAAGGCAAGCTTGGCGGTTAGGATATGAAGATTCCTTTCTCTGTAACCGACTATGTGTAACCCTAGCCCCCTCCGGTGTCCATATAAACCGGAGGGTTTAGTACGTAGGACAACAACCATCATAACAATAGGCTAGCTTCTAGGGTTTAGCCTCTACGATCTCGTGGTAGATCAACTCTTGTAATATTCATATCATCAAGATCAATCAAGCAGGAAGTAGGGTATTACCTCCATCGAGAGGGCCTGAACCTGGCTAAACATTTTGTCCCCCGCCTCCTGTTACCATTAGCCTTAGACGCACAGTTCAGGACCCCCTACCCGAGATCCGCCAGTTTTGACACCGACATTGGTGTTTTCATTGAGAGTTCCACTGTGTTGTAACCATAAGGCTCGATGGCTCCTTCAATCATCCACAACAACGCAGTCCAGGGTGAAGTTTTTCTCCCCAGACAGATCTTCGTATTTGGCGGCTTCGCACTGTGGGCCAACTCGTTTGGCCATCTGGAGCAGATGGACAGCTACGCCCCTGGCCATCAAGTCAGGTTTGGAAGCTGGAACTACACCGCCGACATCCGTGGAGACTTGATCTTTGACGGATTCGAGCCCATGACAGCCGCGCCCCACCGCCATGATGAACATGACCTAAATATGTCATCACACTGTGTGCAGGAGATTGCGCCTGTAACCGCACTGGCCCTAGATCTAGAGCAGAGCGCACCATCCGAGGATGGGATGCTCTACCTCGCCATAGAAGCCACGGACTCAGCGGCGGTAGAGCCGAACACAGATCTGACCTCCAACAAGGCCTGTGTCATCGGAACCTCGGACTTGTCTCCGACCATAGGCTCCGAACCGCGTGTATCCGCACCCGTCGATCGGGCGCCAATCTTAGAGTTCAGCTCCGCGGACATCTTCCAACACTCACCCTTAGGCGATGTGTTGAACTTGTTAAAGTCTCTCTCCTTGTCAGGAGACTCTTGGCCGAACTATATCCGGCTTGAGTGGGAAGCGGACGACAAGGAATTTCGTTACCCACCCACCACCCACTTGATAGCCACTGTCGACGATTTGACCGACATGCTTGATTTCGACTCCGAAGACATCGACGGTATGGACGATGATGCCGAAGAAGAACAGGAACCACCGCCCATAGGACGCTGGACAACCACCTCCTTATACAATATATACATGGTGGATGCACCTAAAGAAGACAATGGCGATGACATAGAAGATCCAGTCGAGGATAATCTTCCTGACAAGAAGTCTAAGCGCCGACGTCAGCGGCTCCGCTCTAAATCACGTAATGGTTAAAATAGTGATACCGGCACAAGAGAGAACAACACTCCGGACGATGTCGAAGACAATGAAGACCCTGCCAAGCCATGTTTTGAACAGGCTGAACGGGAAGATGGGTGAGCCAGCCCTGATGAACAGGCCGTGAACGATGACTCGGAGGACAGCAACTACATCCCTCTCTCCGAGGAGGAGGTGAG
The DNA here is from genome assembly GCA_021605205.1 of Aegilops longissima. Lineage (NCBI taxonomy): Eukaryota > Viridiplantae > Streptophyta > Magnoliopsida > Poales > Poaceae > Aegilops > Aegilops longissima. The sequence goes on from CM038680.1 coordinate 428,673,905, forward strand.
CCTCGGCGACGAAGAATTTATCGTGCTAGAGGATCCCGTCGAGCAGGAGCACTTTAAGTGCTGGCTTATAGCCACGGTAAAGAGCCTGAAGAAGAAGAAGCAGCTGCTTCGAGCTGATCAAGATCTGCTCACTGATAGATGGACTAAGGTCCTGGCAGCCGAGGAATACAGACTCTTACGCCCAACAAAAAGTTACCCGAAGCGTAAATTGCTACCTCAATTCGATGACGAGGCACCGGATATGGCACTACCAGCGCATAATGCGGCTAACCGACCACCGCGTGGCCGAGATAAAATGACAGTTCAGCCCGAGCACCAGTCGGCACTACCTCGCCGAACAAATAGAAACACAACAGCTCGGGGATACACACATGACCTGCGGTACGATTTGGAAAACAGAGCAGGACAAACCAGATCGATCTATGGATCATGGGGGTGCGCCCCAACATGCAACGACGTCCACCAAGCCGGATATTACAAGCACAAACCTGTCTGGGCCGAATACAGCAGACTGGCTCCATCCGAGCTACGTCCCGACATAGCCCGACACAGAGGTGCCGCACACCCCCTCTGCTTCACTGATGAAGTAATGGAGCACTAATTCCTAGAAGGGTTCAAACCCGTAAACATGGAATCATATGATGGAACAACAGATCCCGTGGTATGGATCGAGGACTTCCTTCTCCATATACATATGGCCCGCGGCGATGACCTCCATGCCATCAAGTATCTCCCGTTAAAACTCAAGGGACCAGCTAGGCACTGGTTGAACAGCCTGCCTGAAAACTCCATTGGCAGTTGGGAGAACCTGGAAGATGCATTTCTTGACAACTTCTAGGGCACTTATGTCCGACCTCCGGATGCCGATGACTTAAGTCATATAATCCAACAGCCCGGAGAGTCAGCTAGGAAATTCTGGACTCGATTCTTAACTAAAAAGAACCAAACCGTTGACTATCCGGATGCCGAAGCCCTAGCGGCCTTTAAGCATAACATCCGCAACGAGTGGCTCGCCCGAAACCTCGGCTAAGAGAAGCCGAAGTCCATGGCAGCCCTTATGACGCTCATGACCCGCTTTTGTGCGAGCGAGGATAGCCGTCTAGCTCGTAGCAACAGCACCTCAAGTAAACCTGGCACTTCTGAGGCCAGAGATAGCAATGGCAAGCGCCGACGCAACAGACACAAGCGTCGAAATAATGGCAATAATGCTGAAGACATGGCCGTCCATGCCGGATTCAGTGGCTCCAAGTCCGGTCAGCGGAAAAAGCCATTTAAGAGAAATAATCCGGGCCCGTCTAGTCTGGACCGCTTACTCGATTGTCCATGTCAAATCCACGGCATCCCCGATAAACCAGCCAATCATACCAACAAAAAATATTGGGTCTATAAACAGGCCGGCAAATTAAACGCCGAAAACAATAAAAAGGGATCACAAAGCGACGACGACGAGGAACCCCGGCCACCGAACACAGGGGGACAGAAGAAGTTTCCTCCCCAGGTTAAAACGGTGAATATGATATAAGCTACCCATATCCCCGAAAGGGAGCGGAATTGCGCACTAAGGGACGTCTACGCGATGGAGCCAGTCGCCCCAAAATACAACCCGTGGTCCTCCTATCTGATTACCTTCGATCGAAGGGACCATCCGACCAGTATCCGTCACGGTGGTTCAGCCGCACTAGTGCTTGACCCTATCATTGACGGTTTCCACCTCACACGCGTCCTCATGGACGGTGGTAGCAGCCTGGACCTGCTCTATCAGGATACAGTGTGCAAAATGGGTATTGATCCCTCAAGGATCAAGCCCACAAAAACCACCTTTAAAGGTGTCATACCAAGTGTAGAGGCCTGCTGTATGGGCTCAATCACATTGGAAGTGGTCTTCGGATCCCCGGATAATTTCAGAAGCGAAGAATTACTTTTCGATATCGTTCCCTTCCGCAATGGGTATCACGCACTGCTCGGACGGACCGCATTTGCTCATTTCAATGCGGTGCTGCACTATGCCTACCTTAAGCTCAAGATGCCCGGACCTCGCGGTGTTATAATAGTAAACGGAAATACAGAGCACTCCCTCCGTACTAAGGAGCACACCGCGGCCCTTGCAGCAGAAGTGCAGAATAGACTTCTTAGGCAAAACCTCAATTCGGCAATAAAGCGCCCGGACACCGTCAAGCGGGTCCGAGCTACTCTGCAACAGGACCATCCGGCTCGTATAGAGCTCAGCTAGCAATCCAGCCTTCGTCCCAACCCCAATACAGCGATGAAATTAGTGTGACGTGTACACAACTACGTACTTAAAATACCATGGGCATGGACAGAGGCACATCTAGACCGCGGTCCACAATGCGGCTCAACCGCTCCTGGATCCGCATACCTTCACTTTTGCTCCTTCTTTCAGGTTTTTTTATCTTCTCTAGGCCTTTTCTGATAAACCTTCTCATCGGACCCGTAGCAGGACGGATACGCCAAGAAAGCTAGGGGCTCGGACGTACAAGGGAATACCCAGGTGGTCTCTGATCATCGTACCTGTTTTAAATACCCGCATGCAGCTCGCTCTTGGTCATGGCATGTCAAATAGCCTTATTTGCTTATCGCACTACTTGTACACATACGCCTTGATGTATTAATCAAATTACAATGAAAAATAATTGAAAGTGTCTTCTTATTACCTAAGTTTTTTCCTTGTCCATTTATTTTCAATTGCACCCGTACATTCTGGTACGCCTTAATTCACTAGGGGCTTCATCGTACCCCATAACACGGTGTGACACTCCAAAATTTTTGTGATTTTGGTTTTCAGAAAGAGCCTTACTTGGTTTGGAAGAAGGTCATTTAAAACCTTCCTAAAAACCATCTTCTAAGTTTGCCCTCACAAAAATCTTTTTTTTCTTGGATTTAGTTTCTTTTAAAAAGAAAACCTTTTTGATTTTTGGTCTTTCATTTGATTTTTATCCACTCTGGTTTACCATGCCTCCTATGGTAAAACTCCCCCAAAAAACCCTCCTCCCACTTTGGTACAACCCAAACATTCTGTCCAAACTAATAAAAATCCATTTTTGGATTTTATTCCAATTATTTCTCCTCCCAAAATAATTCTGTCTTTTCTTTTGAGCCTAGGTGATTTGCAAAGAAAGTACCCTAATGCTTTTGATTTTTGACCTCAACTCAACACCCCTGGATAGTCCTTTGTACCCACAACCCGTAACCATCTTGATCCACTCTTCTTCTTTTCAAATATTTCCAATTTCACTCACTGCAAGTTTGGACCAGATTTGCCAAATTTGGTGAAATTCATATCTACACTTCTCCAAAAATTCCACCAAAATTCAGGGAACCTCTAGTTGCAATGAGAGACCACTCCACCAAAAATCAGCTCAAGGAAAAATCCTGGATACCGAATCATTTTGTCGAACACCGCATGCAATTGCTTTTGTTCATATTCAGAAATTCAGAAAGTTCAAAGGTCGTTTCTCCGCAGAACTTCAGTCACATGCCCGCTGTGCGTTTGGCTCGATGCTCGCAGCCTGGCCTACTTGTCCGGAGCTCCACACGCGCGCTTGGCACCTTCCCGGCGTCGGTGGCGCCCTGGCCCATCTGCGCCGGCGTGCTTTGCGGCGGCCGAAACACCGTAACGGCCGACAGGGAGCAAAACGACGGCTCAACGCCGTTCGGCGCCGCCCAAACCACCTGGTGACTCCGCGTGGCCATCTCCTTGCCAGCGCACGCATGCAGCACCGTCGCCGTGGCTTGGCACGCGCAGAGCGCGTTCTCTGCCGTCGACGGGCCGTGCGGCTGTTCCATCGAGGGCAGGCCGTAAACCTCCCTCCCGTGCTGAGCTGGACCCTAAAATGGCACCACTACTCCACCTAGGCGATGCTCAAGCTCCTAAGCCGACCGTCCAGCCACAACGCCGCCGTAATCAACTCGCCGGACTTATCCGTTCACGGCAACCGACTCGGGCCGGTTATATATAGCACCCCCGAGCCTGCTCTCGCCTCGCACGCCTCCACCACCTCACTAGACCCCGCTTAGCCACCGGATAGCCTCGAGGCCCTTCTTCCCGACTCCGCCGCCCCGTTCGCCTCGGCCTCCACTCTCGATTCGCTCCGCTTCCTCCGCGAGATCCACGATCGCCCGAACCGCCGTCCGCGGAGTAAGGGCCGTCGTCGACACAGTGCTCGCCGGCGACCACCACCACCACCCACAGACGCGGAACGGTGCACTGATCTCGAAGATACCGGAGGAGGTGACGGAGCTGCAAACTTCACACAGTTAAACTCCGACTACTCCGAACCAGGCAAGCATGTTTGAACTCTTGATATGATGAGTGTTGTTGCATGTTTGCATTTTAGTATAGTCATGACATGTTTATGAACATCACTTTGAATGTTATATTTCATGCACATAAGCGGAAAGTAAGTTTTGGAAAGCAATATGTTGTTGGATACATATTTGCATAGCCATGTGTTGGCATGAGGATGGGTAAGATGGTAGTGTTGTGACATGCTAGTCTTGTGCCAGATTATTTGACTTCCGTGTCATCGTGAAACAAATCACATTTCCATTCATTCCTTCCTATACTGTCACATGTTTTCCGAAAGGAATATGGCATAGTAAGTTGCAAATCGTTTTCCTGGTACACACCAAATAGAGAGGCCGGGATGAGGGTTCCATGGCCCTGGATTAAAGCCCGTCATTCGGTCAGGGGGCATGGGTGTTTCCGGCTGGGACCGAGAGGGGGGAACCCCTTAGTGCGCGCGTATAGAAATTTGATCCCATGCTATTCGAGGTTGTGGCCTGCCCGTCTGAAAGTTTTTCTTGGACGTTGTTCAGGGTAATTCCTGGCATTCGTGAGGTGAAATGGGTGTGTACTAGTTAAATGTGTTTCTACTGAAATACCGTAAACGGAACTAGTCCTTCGTGACTACGGAAATCAGTTGGCTGTGGTCAGTTCATCCAAACTCTGCAGAGTCTCAAATCTTTCAATTATCTTGTACTTTGTTCAAGTACTATATTCATCTTATCTTGTCAGGTATCAGCCTCAGTGACAAAACTCCGGTGGGATTTATGTGTGATAAATCCGGTTAAAAGATTATTCTTGTGGATGGACTAATCTTGTAATATGCATTCATTACAAGCCCCGCTCATGATGTCGCCGACGTCGGACGGTGGCATACCTGTTATTTCCCTTTGTTATAGGCCCCGCTCGTGATGTCGCCGATGTCCGACGGTGGCATATCTGTTATTTACATCTGTTGCAAGCCCTGTCTACGATGTCGCCCAGACGTCCGACTGTGGCATTTCTTTTAAAGCCCTTTATGTGATGTCGCTCAGACGTCCGACTGTGGCATTTCTTTTAAAGCCCTTTATGTGATGTCGCTCAGACGTCCGAGTGTGGCATTTCGCTTAAGCCCTTTATGTGGTGTCGCTAAGATGCCCGACTGCGGCATTTCTTTTAAGCCCTTTATGTGGTGTCGCTAAGACGCCCGACTGCGGCATTTCTTTTAAGCCCTTTATGTGGTGTTGCTTAGACGCCCGACTGTGGCATGCATTTTATTTATTTACCTTTCGAGGCGTCGCTCCAGAAACCCGATCGGTTTTCAGTTATTTATTTTATTTATCAAGTCCTGCAATAATATCGTTGTTATATGAGCATCATCCTTTATTCATGACGCATTCATGTATTTATTGATTATATCTCTTGTCCGAACTGTCTTGCGAGTAATTTCAAAGTACTCATCTGGCTTGTTGATTTGGCCAGATGTTGATGAAGGCGATCTCATGGATGAAGAGTTTGATCGCGAGTCCAACGCCTAGAGGAGTCCCAGTCAGTCCCGTGCGATCATGTTTTGGTCATTGTATTATTCGCTTCCGCAACCCCCGAATAAATTCATCGAGCCTCCCCCGACGCTCGATGAGCTGCCAGTTAGGAGTCAAGTTATCCACCACTTTTTCCTCGAGCTAGTAGCATGCCACCACACCCCTGTGTCATGACCGCCCGTATGTAAGATATTGGCGAGTTTGTAATAAATTGTTGAGCAGCCTCAGCTCAACCTTGTAATATATTTGATGCTACTGGTTCTCTGTTTATCAAGCATTTGTCTACCAGAAAGGATGACTTTTTCCTATACTGGGATTTAAAGATCGATTTTCTCAATATTTATTTATTGAAAAAGTCGGTCGTGACACACGGCTAGAAAGTCCGAAGACTTTTACAATACAGTTCAGCACCCCGAACTTATAGCATTATATGCATCGGCTCCGAATCATGTCTTTGGTCAATAGTTGCGTTGCCCGGCTCCTGTGCTTGCTACCTTACGTTCCGCTATATCAGCTAGGGTAGTAAAGGGAGAACTACTGCTATTGTGTCCCGGTTCTTTCGGACGAGCACCTTAGTAGAGAAAGCCGAAAACTGACTGTCATGATGCGGCGAGAGCTGGTCAGCTGTTCGAGAGGTTTTCAAATCGTTAGAGATTTTTTTCGCTTTATGCGAGGAGTCAGTCTTTATCCAATTAGGTGTGTATAGCGCCCCAACATCGGCCTTCCGAATACCAGGGGCTACACCAAAATTTAAAATTATAGAACTCCTATGGCTAAGTGAGGGTGATAAAGCTGTATAGTCTGATTGCCTTGTTCGTTGCGCTAAACACCTCCTTAAAGGAGCAAAAAATTGGGTACAGAGTGTTTAGAGTTATCCCGAACACCTCTGTACTAGCTACATGGGGGCAAAAGCCGACGACTGGCCAACTCTCAGATTTTATAAACGGCTGCACAGGAGGTAAAATTTTAAATAACAAGCATTATATTACATGAAGACCTTGTTCCATATTATAGGAATAATGCTTTCAGGGGGAAATGATATCCTTAGCACATTGCTCCGCCACAAGGCGGGATCCCTTCATGACACTGTCATAGTACATCTCGGGCTTGCGGTGCTCCTTGCCCTCGGGCGCACCCTCGGTCATCAACTTTGTGGCATCCATTTTCGCCCAGTGCATCTTAGCATGGGCGAACGCCATCCGCGCACCCTCAATACAGAGCGACCACTTGACGACATCAAGCCGAGGACAGGCGCTGACCAGCCGCTTCATGAGTCTGGAGCAGCTACTGGGCATGGGCTCGGCAGGCCATAGCCGGACTATTAGGTCCTTCATGGCCAGTTCGGCCGCCTTGTGCAGCTCGACCAACTGTTTTAGCTAGTCGCTAAAGGGCACCGGATGTTCTGGTCCAAGGTATTGAGACCAAAACAACTTCTTTGTAGAGCTCCCTTCTTCAGCTCGAAAGAACTCTGAAACATCTAATACGCTGCACGGCACATCCGCAAACGCTCTTGGAGAACTCCAATTTCTGGTAAGTAAAAAGAATGTTTCCTTCACATACTTGCTTTCCATAATAAAAGCCTAACCCATCGCGATCTTCTGGGCCGCCTGGATTTCCTGGAGGGCGCTTTGGGCTTCGGCTCGGGCATCTTCCGCGCTCTGGCGGACCTTGGCAAGTTTGGACTCTTGAGTCTTCGAGTCACGCTCCAAGGACTCATACTTTTTGACGGCATCTTGGAGCTCTTGCTAGACCTCGCTCACCCGGGCCTCCTGCTTCTCGCGCGCGGCGTATTCCTTAGCCGCTTTGTCCTCGGCCTCGGCCAACGCCTTCTTGAGGGCCGCTACTTTGGTCGTGGCCCCTAATAAAGTTCATGACACTTTAGTCAGTACGAACTTTTCATCCTTCCTAAATATAAAACACCGATTAGTGCATACCTTGGATGTCCTCCAGCTGCTTTTTCATGAGGTCGAGTTCTTCCTCGGCCCGCTCCAGATTCTATGTCAACCCGGAGACCTCCGCAGTATGAGCGGCAGCGCCCAGCAGCGACGCCTGCTTATTCACATAGACATGTTATGTTAGACTCCTGCGAAAAATATTTTGATCCACTGTTTGGTTTTTCTTTTCGAACACCGAACAGAGCATCAGGGGCTACTCTCCACAAGGTGATATTCTTTTACAACTATATTACTTACCTCAAAGCCTGTCAGAAGGCTAATGCAGGTTTCGGTCAGTCCGTTTTTGGCGGATTGAAATTTCTCAATCATCGTACTCATAAGAGTACGGTGTTCTTCCATAATGGAAGCGCCTTGTAGCACTTCCAACAATCTATCTGGTGCCTTTGGATGGACAGAGGTCACTGGTGGAGGCGGCTTGCCCCCCTCATTCGGGAGAGGCTGCCTGCCTGAATCCAGAGCCACTTGGGTCTCCGGAGCTGTATTCGGCTAAGGACCGAACTGGATGCGGCCCCCATCATCGGGGTCTGTAGGGGTCTTTCCCCCATGTGCTCGGCAACCGGGGTTTTGTCCTCCGGCATCACCGGAGCGGTCTCCCCTTGGCCCGGTATCCTTCGAGACAACACCTCGGTGTTGTCCGCGGCCTTGTGGGAGGTGGCCGTCAGAAGGGACCCGCTGTTCATCGCCGACAGGTCCAACAACCCCCCGAAGAGGAGCATAGCTCGATGTTGGACTGGGCTGGACTGCAGATGCACAGTCTAGCACGTTAAAAACGATAAAGTGTAAATACCGGAAATATTACCTTGTCCGGATACTTACGATTTGACCAGGGGCTTGACCCTGGGCCCCCACTCCCCGTTGTTGTTGGTGGCTGCGGCAGACTAGTCCAGAAGGGAGGTTTTTCCCTTCTTGTAGGCCTTGGCCTCCCCATGTGTGGAGGCCTTCCTCTTCTTTGTCCCCCCAGTGGGAGGGGAACGGGTCTTCTCCTCCTCCTCCTCATCGTCTTCGGAGGAGGAGTGTGTCTCGGCGTCTTCGGACATCACATTTGAAACACCCTTGCGATGGAGACCACCTCTGGTCCCCTTGGCCGCCTTCTTGGCTTTCTTCCCCGACACATCATAAGGTGTCGGAAACAACATCTTAGTCAGAAGAGGCGTTTTTGGATCCTCAGGTAGCGGAGCCGGACATTCATTCTACTCCGCCATTGTTACCCAGGCCTGAAAGATTGGCATGGAGGCTTAGGTTCCTCCCGCAGATATGCAGGTAAAAGGTATACCTTGCAAACATAAAAGAACTTGCCAGATTAGCCCAGTATTTTGCGCTAAGCCCATGATCTTTGGGCGTCGGCGGTGGTACCTCGCCGGCCTTAAAAAGCACTTTCAAAATGTCTTCGTGTGTTGTATCGAAGAGCCCTAGCAGTGTCTGGTGCTTGGCCGGGTCAAACTCCCACAAATTACAAGTCCGGCTCTAGCATGGAAGAATCCGGCGGAAGAGCATGACCTAGACCACGTTAACTAGCTTGATTTTCTTGCCTATCATGTTCTGGACACATGTCTGGAGCCCAGTCACTTCTTCCGCTGAGCCCCAGGCTAAACCCTTCTCTTGCCAGGAGGTGAGCCGCATGGGGACTCTGGATCGGAATTCGGGGGTCGCCGCCCAGTTGGTGTCGCGTGGCTTGGTGATGTAGAACCCTTTACAGTCTCCACAAAGGAGCCTTCGGGCCAGGTGACATTGGGCATCTTGCCCACCATGGCGCCTCCGCACTCCGCTTGTTGACCGCTCATCATCTTTGGCTTCACATTGAAGGTCTTCAGCCATAGGCCAAAGTGAGGTGGGATGCAGAGGAAGGCCTCACACACGACAATGAATGTCGAGATGTTCATGATGGAGTTGGGGGCCAGGTCGTGGAAGTCCAGCCCGTAGTAGAACATCAGTCCATGGATGAACGGGTGGAGGGGGAATCCCAGCCCGCAGACGAAGTGGGAGAGAAACACCACCCTTTCTTGGGGCTCTGGGGTAGGAATGATCTGCCCCTTGGCTGGAAGCCGATGAGCGATGTCTTTGGACAAGTACCCTGCCTCCCGGAGCTTCCTAATGTCCTCCTTCTTGAGGGAGGAGGCCATCCACTTGCCTCCAGGTCCAGATTCGGACATGATTGGAGTGCTTTTTGGGCTGAAGAGATGGGTGCTTGGGCGCTGGTGCTCGAGAATGGATGAGCAGAGGAAGAGAGGGGAATCCTTATCCCTTTATAAAGGCAGTAAAAATCATGCGCCTCCCCACTCGCCCTAAAACTCGCTTATTTCCCAAGCGCCATGCTGAGGGCACAGTTAGGTTACCCATGCCTGCATTGATGAGAATCCCGTGATAAGGGGACACGATCTCTGCCTTGGCCAGACCCGCCAATGAAACTGCACCTCGAAATACGGATGGGTAGGATAATATCATGCCCTCGATTCAATCATACACTAATCATACACGCAAATGTGTACGATCAAGATCAAGGACTCACGGGAAGATATCACAACACAACTCTAGACACAAATTAAATTAATACAAGATTTATATTACAAGCCAGGGGCCTCGAGGGCTCGAATACATAAGCTCGAAAACACAAGAGTCAGCGGAAGCAACCATATCTGAGTACAGACATGAGTTAGACAAGTTTGCCTTAAGAAGGCTAGCACAAAAGCAACAACGATCGAAAAGGCAAGGCCTCTTGCCTGGGAGCCTCCTAACTACTCCTAGTCGTCGGCGGCCTCCACGTAGTAGTAGACATCAATGGTGGCATCTGACTTCTGGGCTCCAACATCTGGTTGCATCAACCGGAAAGAAGAAGAAAGGGGAAAAGGGGGAGCAAAGCAACCGTGAGTACTCATCCAAAGTACTCGCAAGCACGGATCTACACTACATATGCAACATTATCAAAGGAAGGCTGTATATGTGGACTGGGCTGCAGAAATGCCAGAATAGAGAGAAGGCCTAGTCCTATCGAAGAATAGCATCTTCTGGAAACCACCATCTTCACCAAACAGGAGGGAGTAGACTAGCATAAAGTAAAGTAGTAGTAGTGTTATCAACCTCGGCCAGAGATCCTTTCTCGACTCCCTGCGAGAAAGAAAACCCAGAGCCATACTATCCAGTTATCATCACAATCCAGTTCTCATCACCATCCAATTCTCATCACAAGTATCCAGTTCTAGTTGTATCGATCGGGATACAACTCCAAGTGTCCGTGACCGTAGGACAGGCTATCGACAGATGTTTTCTTCCCTGCAGGGGTGCACCAACTTACCCACCACGCTCGCTTAACTCAGGCCGGACACACTTTTCCAGGGTCATGCCCGGCCTCGGCCAAACAATACGCCGCAACCCGACCTAGGCTTAATTGAGAGGCGAGCACGCCGGACTAAACCTATGCCCCCAGGGGTCATGGGCCATCTCCCCGGGAACTCCTGCACGTTGCGTACGCGGCCGGTGAGCTGACCTAGCTACCTCCTTCAACAAGGCAGGTGCTTACACAGTCTAACCCGGAGCGCGCCGCTCAGTCGCTGACACCTATTAAGCTTCGGCTGATGTATACGACGCAGAACGCCCATACTATGCCCACGTGATGGTTAGTGCTATCGGTCCAGAGGCCCTCGGATCAAATATCCAAATCGTAGTGGATTAGGAAGGCGCGGTAACAAGAAGAGACTCACGAAAGATGTGACCCCGTTGCCCCGTCTCGAGGACTTGCGGCAAGGGCTAGGAATGCCCGGCCACACCTCGTAATTATCTCGCGGGCACCCTCCAGGTCAACCCGACTCCACATCACTCGCAATTAAACTCGCGCGGGCACCCCTCAGGGTCGACCCGTCTTTAGTAACATGGCTCAGTGTAAACTCATAGTAATCAAAGTAACGGTGTGTCTAAACATCAAGGGGAAAACCTGAGGAATCACCCCCGGTGAATTCCACTTGATGTAATCATCAAGGTGAACGTAAGAGGATTCACCCTCGAGGTCCACACTTGAGGGGTTGCACGACAGGGTCGTATCAGAAGTGGTTAAAGAGGAAAATCACCCTCGATGTCCACGACCGAATAACTACACTACTGGGGTTAACATCGGCGTCGATGAGGTCTCACCCTCGGTACTCGATAGTAACCCAGTAGTGTCGAGCAACTAAGGGGAAGTGATGTGCGGTGTCGGGGCCTGGTCTTCGATCCCGTTGATCGGGTCTTCGATTATCCAAAGGCGATCGGGACAAAGTGGGGTCATGATGGATCTCTAGCCAACCTATACTAAGCGGTTTAGGATAAGCGGGTAAAATCTTGGCAAGGAGGGGTCATTGTCGACGACGTAGTCGATCACCGGGGCATCAGCGGCCTCGGGGTCTACCGGAGAGAAGAGGGGAAAGAAATAGTAAATACATAGAAAACAGAGGTATCACTAAGTATGACATGACGATACGTAGCGCTAGGCGTGTTCTAACGCGGTACTACGTTCTGCATTTAAAGGGGAAACATCCGAGGATGAATTCGGCGTTAGGTGGATTCCTGACAAAGGAAAAGAGAGGAAAGTTCCATGTTCAGCATGCTAGGGGCATCTGACAGATTAACGGACCACGTATTCGGATTCGTTGGATTTTTCTGAGCAACTTTCATATAGAAAACATTTTCATCCGAGGCACGGTTTATTTTCTATGAATTTCTAAATATTTAAACATTTTCTGAAATTATTAAAATTAACGGAAAGGAATATGCCATCGGCATGACGTCTTGATGGCGTCGGCGATCATCGAGACTCGTGACCAGATCAAACGACACTGTGGGTCGAGTGGGACCCACATGTCAGCCTCTGTTAGTCTAACAGTGTATTAAACTAACCAATCTATGTTAATTAGCTACTAGACCCCACCTGTGATAGACTAATTAGCTAAACTAATTAGTTTTAATTATTAAAACAGTTTAGTTAGAGGAATAGCGGCGGGGCCCACGTGTCACGGTTGGGGCCCGCCACAGTCAAGACAGATTGATGAGTCAGCAGAGTCAACGAGGGCCCGCGCGCGCCACGTCGATCGCCGGGCGGCGGAGAGGTTCGACGACCAATGCAACGGCGGCGCCTACTTTGAGTTGGCGAAGCCGCGCTTCGAGCGTTCCGACCTGCGGCTTGGACCTAAGGGTGCGGCCCGATGCCGCGCTCACGATGTTGACGACGACCGGCCTCGGGGACGACCGGAGTATCGCCGGTGGCGAGTGGAGGCGGTAGCGGCGATCGGGGCGCGCCGGGAAAAGCCTACGGTGGTTAAACGCAGCGTCGTGACACGCGTTGAACGAGGGGAGCGCGACGCATCCAACATCGGCGGTCCCGAGTCTTTGGGGCGGCCTAGAACCCGCAGCAGCGCTGACCGAGCGGCGCGGAGTTGGACGTCGGCGGATTCGGCGTCGAGGCACGAAAAGGGTGGCGGAGGGTGCGTTGAGCAGCTAGGAGCTGCGAGGAGCTCGGTGGTGGCGCTAAGCGGCGCTAGGTGCATCGAAGCGATCGCAATGAGTTCAACAGCGAGCTCGTCTCGGCCATGGCGAGCCCAGCGCTCCGGTATATGGAAGCAAAAGAGAGGGGAAGTGTAGCTCACGGTGAGCTGCAGATGTGCTCGATGGGCTCGGGAAAGCGCGAGTGGCGAATTCGGCGCTGGCGTTCGTCGAGATAGATGAAGAAGAAGAGGTCGCCAGCTCGCTTTGGGGCTCTGGCTTGGTCCGGTGGTCGAGGAAGACTTGAAGTACGACGGCGCTCGGGAATCGTCGGAGAGGGGCGGGACAGCGGTGGCATGATCAAGACGGGCGGACGGCGCAGGCACGTTAGCGAGCAGATCTGGAGGAGGGGAGCGAGTGTGCGAGGATAGGGACTAAGCGTGAGTGGAGGGGGGAGGCAGGGCAAGTGGGAGGCGAGGGGGCCGAGGCGTCGGGGCGGTGGAGGCCTTATCCTCTCGTCGGGCATCGCCGGCGAGGTGGTTTGATGGCGACCGTGCCCGCGGTCGCTCGAACAGGAAGGCGACCGGGGGAGCGTGGGAGGCTGGGCTGGCCAGCTGGAGTGGGCCAGTTGGCTCGGGCCGCTTGGCCATCTGGGCCAAGGCCCAGCGAGGAGGGAAGGGCTTCTTTTCATCTTAATATTAAAATAGAGAGAGGAAAAGGTTTTTTTTTAGCATCAAAGGGATTTAGGAAAATATATGGGACTTGGCCCATAAATTCCTCCACATTTTTAGTATTGCCACAAATAGTTTGGAGGCAAGAGGAATTGTCTAGGAATTTTGGAAATTGGGAATGGCATATTTAAATGCTGCTGGAACAATAATTAATTTCCACGGGAAATTTGGGAATTCCAAAGATGTTCGATTCAACATGACAAATATCTAGGGATTATTTGCCATAGGATGAACTATTTTATTTGCATGAAACAAGAAGCAAATATTTGACATGCAATTTGAATTTGAATTTGAAGCAGATTTTGGACAAGGGGCATTTTGGCATGATGATCATGATGACATGACCTTCATTAATGAGATATTACTGTAGTGTGATGCTGGGGATGTTACAGATAAAAATGGTTTTTTTTAAAGACCGGGCCGTGGCGAGATGTCACGCTATGAGTTGTCAGTAGATTTGACTCGTGGGATATTATACTCTCTACAGTGGTCTGTAGAATTTTTTTTGCAGAGCCGGACACGATTCTTATGTTCAAGATCTACTTTGCAGTATTCGGAGAAGGAACCCACCTTGCAATGCCGAAGACAATCTGCGTGCCGGATTCATCGTCATTGAAGCCTGGTTCAGGGGCTACTGAGGGAGTCCCGGATTAAGGGGTCCTCGGACAGCCAGACTATATGCATATGTCGGATTGTTGGACTATGAAGATACAAGATAGAAGACTTTGTTCCGTGTCCGGATGGGACTCTCCTTTGCATGGAAGGCAAGCTTGGCAGCTAGGATATGAAGATTCCTTTCTCTCTAACCGACTATGTGTAACCCTAGCCCCCTCCGGTGTCCATATAAACCGGAGGGTTTAGTCCGAAGAACAACAACAATCATAACCATAGGCTAGCTTCTAGAGTTTAGCCTCTACGATCTCGTGGTAGATCAACTCTTGTAATATTCATATCATCAAGATCAATCAGGCAGGAAGTAGGGTATTACCTCCATCGAGAGGGCCCGAACATGGGTAAACATTGTGTCCCTCGCCTCCTATTACCATTATCCTTAGACGCACAGTTCGGGACCCCTACCCGAGATCCGCCGGTTTTGACACCGACACCCACAAACTTATTTCGAACTAGCACATCAAATGGGATGCAAATTTTCATATGAAAGGCTGCATGACCGTGACAGATTTGGATTCTGACATTTGGGACCCATGAGGAAATAGCCTATCCAAGGTGGTGTCGACTTACTAGCCAGTCAACAAATGATTCTCCCTACCAGCCGTTGGATTGACATCCAACATGTGTCGTGTATCTTCTATCTCTTGTCTTCTTCCTCCAGCCACCCAAACAAAACCACCCCGTCGGCTCCGCCTTCTCCCAACTCCCATGGCTGGCTGCGCCTCCGCCGCCCTACCGTACCCTCCAACGTTGGCCAGTCCCTGTCGGTGTACTAGAGTAGGGGTACCCCTAGCACCCCGAACTCGTGCACGGGCAGTTGCAGCACCCCGCGGCAGGGCTGGCCTGATGACCGCCAAGATCCTCAGCGGCTCCTTTGGAGCCATTCAAGAACAAAGTAATCAAGGCCCCGGCAAAAGGAGCTTGCCGGGAAGGCCACTCAGGGCACGAAGGAAGCAAGGCCCCGGCAAGAGGAGCTTGCCGGGAAGGCTTGGTGAGCGACAAGCTCCCGAGCGCGACAAGAACCTTGCCGTGGCAAGGTGCTCGCCATGGCAAGTGACCTCTCTTCATCTGCTCCAGCTCATCCGCCAGCGTGTCGCCATGGGACTCTACCAAGCAGCGTGTCGACGGGCTGTGCAGCCAGCGGGAGCAGCGATAAGCGGCGCGACAAGCCACCATCGTGGAAAGCGGGGCGCACTTAACGGTCCTGTTGCCTTTATTCAGGCGGCCGAGGCGGGCATTTATGACTCTTGTCCCTTGCCGTCGAGTTAGGTATAGAACATCGTACACTGTACAAAGCGGTGTACCAACCTTTGTTTTTACTATCTTACCCTTGTCTACTTGCCACATGTGGTGAACCCTTGTGCCTATAAAAGGAGGCCCAAGGGCAACGTAGAAAGGGTTCGGTTCAGCTCCAGCTTAGTTCATTCGACTCACACGTACACCCGAGCTAGGTTTTGTAGCCCTCATTGCTCCCTAGCAAGAACACAATATAATCCACAAAGCAGCGGTAGGAGTATTATCTCTCGGAGAGCTCGAAGCTGGGTAAATCTGCTCATGTGCATCGCTTGATCCGCTCTTTGTGCAGTCTCGCCCCCCTCCGAACCACAAGGGACCCAGGTCCCATAGGTGTTCGTGGGCCACGATCAACTTCCCGACATCTTAGGCGCGCCCGGTAGGGGCGTCGAGGCTGTGTGAACCCGATCCGGCGTTCACACGAGCAGTTCTTCATCAACATCTTCGTCAACATGGCGCCAAGAAGAAGTCTTGGCAGCAGCAGAGCCGTCGCGTCGAACCCACCACCACGGGCTGTCGGTGGTGGGGGAACGCTAGCGGAGGAACGGCGTCGTCGAGAGAGCCCTAGCGCCGCCAGGTCAAGGACAAGGCAGCGCAGCGTCGGCGTCGAGTCCGCACCCGCGCGTCCTTCTCGAGGCGCGAGATCGACAGCGTCATGATGCTCGCGGCACCATCGCTTCGTTGGATCAAGGCCAAGCTGGAGGATCCCAAGGCCCTCGAGACCGCATGCACATCGGCATGCCAAGATGAGCGAGTGCGATCGCTTAGGCGGGATGCTGCTCCTCCTAACTTGGTTAGGAGTCGAGCACATCCGTTCCTCGCTCGCACGCCATTGCCACCACTACTCCAGCGAAGCTTTGGCGAGAGCCTAGCTACTTCTATACTATCCTCCAGCGGCCGACAAGGTCTCGAATGGAGGCCACGATCGAGCCTCGCCGGCTTTGCCAGCGGCGGCGTCCGCGGCAACCAAGCGCCTCGCGCAGCGGCGGCGCGACAAGGCACGAGCCGATGGCGGCGAACTTTGCGGGGTGCAGCCACCAGTACATTCTCCTTCGAAGGCCAAGATCGCCGACTCGCCGGATCCACCTCGGCAGCGACTCCACAGCGTCGTCCGGATCCAGCGGGCTCGTCGCGACCAGCGCCAAGTTCTTCAAAACGGCAAGAAGAAGCTCGAACCGAATCGGCGCCCGAAGAGAAGCGCGCCGTCAATCCGACCAGCGCCGGGCCCACTGTCGACATGCATGCGCCCGAGAACCAGCGACTTACAGTCTGCGGTAGGTTGCCCTGCGTTCACTCGTGAGCTGCGGCAAGTCCGGTGGCCCGACAAGAAAAACTTTAAGCCGATGTCTTGAGAAGTATGATGGCGGACACACCCATCGGAGTTCCTCAGCATCTACACCATCGCGGTGCAGGCTGTGGGGGGACGAGACGACAAGATCCTCGCCAACTATTTCCCTCTGGTGCTCAAGCCAAACGTCAGGTCTTGGCTCATGCACTTCCCGGACAGCTCTATTTCTTCTTGGGCAGATTTGTGCCACCAGTTTGTCGGCGCCTTCACAGGCGGCCACAAACCTCATGGCCAGGAGAGTGACCTTCACCTGCTCGCCTAGAAGGAGGGAGAGTCCCTGCGCAAGTTCATCCAGAGATTCAGTCGAGTGCACTACAACATCCCAGACGTCAACCCTGCCGCGGTGATCAGTGCATTTCATCAGAATGAGCGAAACCGCAGGATGAGGGAGGAGATGGCGATGTGCAAAGTGAAAGACGTCAGCGAGCTCTATGCTCTGGCCGACAAGTGCGCACGCGCTGAAGAAGGAAGAAGACTCCCAGGAGAGAATGTGGGAGCATTGTCTGACAGTGAGGGGATCGCCCCGGCAAGGAAGAGCCGGCGGCGAAACAACAGAAAGAAGAAAAACCAAGAAGTACTAGTTGTCGAGCAGTCCGGCAACGGAGGTGGCGCCGGCAAGGCTAAGGCTAGCGGCTCCGGCAAAGAGGTTGCCGCTGACACCGACCGCCAAGCTGTGGCGGCTGCCGACAAGCCTCACAGCTCCAACAAGCAGTACTGTAAGATCCACCGCACCAAGGGCCACGATCTCCAGAGCTGCAAGAAACTCGAGCAGCTTGTTGAGCTATAGAGAGCTGAATACGAGCGGTGAGACAAGGAGAAGGCCCAGGAAAGTGCAGGTGCAGCTAGTAAGAAGAGAGCCGGTCGGGGAGGACGCCGCGGCAAGGCCAAGCAGCGGCGAGGAGACAGACCTCCCCGCGGCCGCGACAAGGAAGAAGACGAATATGAAGATGACGAAGACATGGAAGATGATGAAGCTGATGAGCAGGAGTTTCAGAAGACAACAGAGGTCCTTTGCGTTGACGGTGGTGCTTCTCTGCATACCTCGCACCGCCAACTCAAGCAATGGATGCGTGAGGTCAATGCAGCAGAACCATCCATAGAGTCACGCAAACCTCTGAAGTTGTCCGGCACGCCCATCATCTTTGACATTGAGGATCACCCTGATCGCATCACTGCGGTCGGGTGCTTGCCGATGTTGGTCTCACCAACCATCCGCAACCTCAAGGTCACAAAAATGTTGGTTGACGGCGGGGCCGGCCTGAATTTGATGTCCTCTGCGGTCTTTATGCGCCCAGATTCGATCGCCGGTGTCGCGGTTATTCGTCGGTGTTGCCATGTCATGTGCTTGCGTGTTGCACTTTGCCATGTCATCATCTGCATTTCATATCATGTATCATGTGCATTTCATTTTGCATACGTGTTCGTCTCATGCATCCGAGCATTTTCCCTGTTGTCCGTTTTGCAATCCGGCACTCCTATGTCTCCGGCGCCTTTTACCTCTTTCCATGTGCGGGTGTCAAGCGTTCTCGGAATGCCCGAGGTTTGTCAAGCGGCCTTGGTATAGCACCGTGAACCGCTGTCAAGTTTCGTGTCATTGGAGGTCGTTTGGTACTCAACAGTTAGCAGGTAACCGCAAAAGCCTCTTTGTTGCAGCCCAACACCCTTTCTAAGTTGCCCAAAACCCACCAAACTCCCTCCATGCTCTCGGTCGTTCGATCACGATCGCGTGGCAAAACCGCACCTCATTTGGACTCTCCTAGCTCCCTCTACCTATTTATATGGGCACCCTTGAAATTTGGTCCAAAACCCTAGCTTCGTCCTCCTCCCGCCCGGGACATGTCGCGTCGCGCGGACATATCCAGCCGCCTCAGCCGCCGCCCCGACCAATCCCGCGCCGCCACGTGGGCTCCCGCCGCCGCCGCCGCCGAGGCCCGCTGAACCCATCAGCGGACCAGCGGTCCGTCCGCCGCCGCCCGGCCCACAAGGCCTCCGCCTCCGCGCCCGCCCGCCGCCGCCGCCTGCCGGTGCCGCCCGTCGCCAGCGAGCTCCGCCATGGCCAGCGCCACCGCCGCCCTTCGCGTCGCCCGCCGACGACGCCGCCCGCGTCCGCCGCCCGGCCCTCGCCGCTGGCGCCGGCGATCGCCGCCGCCCGACCCTCGTCGGCCGCCTCGACCCGCCGCCTCTAACGCCCGCGGAGCCGCCTCCGCCGCCCGCGAGCTCCGGCGAGCTTCGCCGCCAGCCGCCCGACCGCCCGCGCCCGGAGCCGCCCCGACCTCCTCCGCCCCGGGTCCGGTGCCTCCCTCTCCGGCCTCCTCCCTCACCGCCTTCCCGTCCAACTCCGGCGAGCCGCCGCCCCGTCTCCGGCCATCCTCCGGCGAGATCCGCCCGGGTGGATGAGATCCACCCGTTCGCGGAACCAAACGCGCGCCCCGTCCCGGATCCGCTCCGTCCCGGGATCTCCTCGTCCCGGGTTGACTTTCCCGGAGGTATAAAATTCATCTAAGTCCCAGATCTGCAGTAATTTTGTGCCATTTTCGTTGCATCGTATCTCTGTCATCGTAGCTCCGTTTTGCGCGTATAATATGTCAAAATGTTCGCCTCGAAGAGTAGATCATTTCATCTCATTGCATCATTTTCATTTGAGCTCATCTTGATGCCCGTAATGCTGTTGCAAGAGTGCTATGTGATGTTAGTTTCTGATTTTTATCAGAACTTGCACTTTTGTCATTTTTGCCATGATTGATGTGTGCATCCTTTGGACTTGAGTCCTACATGTGTTTTGAAATATGCCATGTCTTCTTTCCAGTGGTGCTTTCTATGTATTTTTGTGATCTATGTGGTGACTAGCACAAGCATGCAAACTAGGTGTCTTGTTGTTGCTGATTTCAGCCCTGTTTTAGCTGATTTTGATGCCATGTTGACTTGATGATACCGAGAGATCTATGCATATTTTGAGATACTTCAGTAAGGGTGTTTTGTAAAGCATGTCATGCTCCATCCATATATGTCCTTGCTTGCAATTATGGAGTAGTCTAGCTTGAGTCAATCGAGCTCTACTTTTGCTATCAAATGTTTCCTGGCAGATTGTATACATGTTATTCAATTTTGCCTAGCTTGTTGTGGTTGATCCATGTATGCTATGTTAGTGTTCTTGCCATGTATGTCTTCTATTTCATGTCTTCTTGATGTATGTATGCTTAGTTTATCATTTGAGGCTCTGTAGTGAGTGCATTGAGCTTGTTAACATGCCCTCTCGTTATCAGTTTTTGACATGTCATGTTGCTGAATCTGTTAACGAGACTTTCGATATTGACATGGGTGTTACTATATTTTCTGATCCTTTTTGGCTTATGGTCACTAAAGGACTTTTGTTATATGCTTTGAGTAGATTCATGCCATGCCTTTGTTTGCCATGATAAGATCCTGTAACATGTTGTTTCATAGCTCTAAACATTGCAACCTGATGTTAATTTCTGCAATGCCTGAAACTGTTATTAGTTGCAATCTTGCCATGTCATTTTGAGCATGTTCTAGTTGTTTCTGGAGGTAGCTCAGTTCTCATGTTTTGTAATGCTTTACCTGTAGATCATGCCCATGCCTTTTTTATTATGTTGAGGTCCTGTAGCATGTTGTTTTGATGCTTGCAATATGCCTAGTTGCTGTTTTGGACAGATTGTGGTCATATCTTGTATAGGGTGTATGTGTTGATCCGTTGCTCCGTTTTGAGTGTGCTCTATATGAAACTTGCTTGATTTTGCATGTAGTTTCATATTATCATGTTGCATCCATGTTTTGAGGTGTTCGTGTGATGTTTGAATGCATTTTGCATCAATGCCATGGTTAACTTGTTTTGCTCATATCTTCTAGGCCGTAGCTCCGAATCTAATGAACTTTATATGTAACTTGACTAGAATTTCGTGTAGATCATCGTGGTGCATATTAAATTGCTGTTTAACAACTTGAACATAAGGTTTATCCAGATCTGGACCAATTTCGAAATTTGCATATGAGGACTTACCGGAATTTGTTATATGTTGTTTCCGGCCTCATTTAAACTTGCTTTGATGTGTTGGTCTTGTTTGCATCATCTTTTGCCATGAGTAGCTTCATGTAGATGTGTCATGCATCATGCTTGTTGTGCATCATGTCTTGTTCATGTGTGGAGTGTTTACTTTGTTGTGTGCTTCTTCTTGTTAGTTCCGTTTACGTTGCGATCGTGAGGATTCGTTCGTCTCGCTTGGTTCGGCTTCATCCGTTCATCTTCTTCATGGACTCGTTCTTCTTCCTTGCGGGATTTCAGGCAAGATGACCGCTACCCTGGATCTCACTACTATCATTGCTATGCTAGTTGCTTCGTTCTTTCGCTATGCTGCGCTACCTATTACCTGTTTATCAAGCCATCCCAATTGCCATGTCGACCTCTAACCTTTGCACCCTTCCTAGCAAACCGTTGTTTGGCTATGTTACCGCTTTGCTCAGCCCTCTTATAGCGTTGTTAGTTGCAGGTGAAGATGAAGTTTGTTCCTTGTTGGAACATGGGGATGTTGTTCCTTGTTGGAACATGTTTACTTGTTGGGATATCACAATATATCTTATTTAATTAATGCATCTATATACTTGGTAAAGGGTGGAAGGCTCGGCCTTATGCCTGTGTTTTGTTCCACTCTTGCCGCCTAGTTTCCGTCATATCGGTATTATGTTCCCGGATTTTTGCGTCCCTAACGCGGTCGGGTGATTTATGGGACCCCTTGACAGTTCGCTTTGAATAAGACTTTTCCAGCAAGGCCCAACATTGGTTTTACTATTTGCCTCACCACCACCTATATTTCCCTTGGGAGTAATTAACCCAAGGGTCATCTTTATTAGCCCCCGGACGGTGCTTCTCTAAGTGCTGGCCGAACCGAAATACTGCAGGGCCACCTTGGGGCAACTTGAGGTTGGTTTTACTCGTAGCTAGACTCATCCGGTGTTGCCACGAGAGCGAGATATGTGCAGCTCTTATCGGGATTGTCGGCGCATCGGCGGCTTTGCTGGTCTTGTTTTATTGCTGTGAAATGTCTTGTAGCCGGATTCCGAGACTGATCGGCTTCCGGGAGAAGGTCTATTCCTTCGTTGATCGCGAGAGCTTATCATGGGCTAAGTTGGGACACCCTGCAGGGTTTGAACTTTCAAAGCCGTGCCAGCGGTTATGTGGCAGATGGGAATTTGTTAATGTCCGGTTGTAGAAAACCGAAGTTGATCTCAATTAAAATACACCAACCGTGTGCGTAACGTGAGTGTCTCTTTTGGGGTTGATCGAAGGAGAACACGGTTTATGGGTTATGTCGGCGTAAGTAGGTGTTCAGGATCACTTCTTGATCATTACTAGTTGACGACCGTTCCTTTGTTCCTCTTCTCGCTCTCATTTGCGTATGTTAGCCACCATATATGCTTAGTCGCTGCTGCAACCTCACCACTTTACCCCTTCCTTTCCCTTTAAGCTTTGCTAGTCTTGATACCCATGGTAATGGGATTGCTGAGTCCTCGTGGCTCACAGATTACTACACCACCAGTTGCGGTACAGGTTTGCGATGACCATGGCGTGAGGCGATGTTTGCTTGTGTTGGAGTTCTTCTTCTTCGCTTCTTCTTGATCGGGATAGGTTCGGTCGGCAGCCTGGGCTAGCAGAGTGGATGTCGTTTGAGCTTCTGTTTATGTTTCATCCGTAGTCGGATGTTGTACTTATATAAGGTGTTGATGTATTCTTGTGGCATTTGTGCCTTATGTATGTATCCCTATGTATTATGTAATGTTGATGTAATGATATCCACCTTGCAAAAGTGTCTCAATATCTTGGTCTATCCTTGGTGGGACCGTCGAGTTCCTTTGGATAGGGTCGCATATTAGGCGTGACAAGTTGGTTATCGAGCCTCGATCGACCCTAGGAGCCCCTTGATTGATCGTGTAGTTTGGCCGCAGTTGAGTCTAGAATAAAACTATTTTTGAGTCTAGTTATATCGAGAGTAGGAATTCTTTTACTCCTCTGCCCTTAAATCGCTCTCGGTAAGGAATCTTGACGTAGGTGTTTTGAATTACTCCTCTTCCCCTTCAAATTTTTCTTAGGTTCACGCAGTTGGTTTTCCGGTAGTTGTTCCTCAGCTCTTTTATCCGGTGCATTTCTCGTCATGGTGATTCGACCCTCTTTGTTTTTGCAAGTTCAATCATCAGTTCTTCCTCCGACGTCGTTGTTTTTCCTTGTCCGAAGTTGTTCTTGTTTTCCCACCCGCCCTCCCTTCTTCTTCTCGGAACCGGAGTCCGTAATCGAGTATCCATCCTAATCGTGTGAAGTCTTTGCTTTCTTTCCTCATTGATTTCAACTGGTGTTTTCTCTTCAAGTTGTTCGTCGTTTCCCCTCCCGAGTTGCCTTTGTTTTTTTTTCCCGCCCTCCCACCCTATTATTCCCGGAGTTTGAGTCTCTTTCGACCATCTATTCCATTCGTGTGGAGCCTCTTCAGTCTTTCGTCAATTATTTCAACCGGTGAATTCTCGTCTTCTTGGTCATTCATCATCCATTTCTTTTCCGGTGCACTCAATTCAAGTTTTTCGGTGTTGATCATATTCTTTTCCTCGGCTCAAATGTTCTCTTTGCTCGTTCGCCTCTCGCCAGTTTATCCTTCCGGAGTCCTCAAGTCATCTCGGAGATTCATCGTGTTCCATTTAATTCGAGGTTGTCACCTCATTTAAATATTTCAATCGTTCCGGTGCATCATCTGTCAGTTCAACAATCCTTTCCGACGTTGTTATCTATTCAGTGGGCCCTAACCCACAGGTCTTTTCCCAGGATCTTACCTGACTCTTCTATTTCCCCGGAGTTATTCTCATTTCTTTTCAAGTGTGACGTAAGAATGAATATCATCAGTCACTTGTCTTTTCCAAGATCAATTTCAAATCATTTCATTGTTGACTCAACCTTTTTGCTTTTCATTCTTCCGGAGTATCTCAGTAAATTTTGGTGGTGTTTATTATCGTCATTTGAAGACCGAAGTAGAGTTTCTCTAAATCTTGTCCGTTCACCCGGAGATTCATGGTGCTAGCTCGATGTTATCCTATCCAGTTGTTTCCAGTCGTGCAATTCTTCTTACCCATCCGGAGTATTTCAGAAGTTGATTTCTATTTCTTTTCATCCGGAGGCCATCTTTTTCGGAAGATTTCTTCGTTCTAAGTTTTCAAAGTCGTTCTCCAATTATTCCATATTCATGCCCCTTTGTTCGTCTCAATATTCTTCCGGTGCTTCGTTCAAGTATTCTTCTGTCAGTTCGCGATCTCTTCGTTCTCTTGCATTTTAATTCCCTCAAGTATCTTTATGCTTTTCTAATTCTTCCCGGTGATTCATTCTCTTTCGTCAGTCATTTCCGAATTCATGGTGGTTCTTTCAGATTCTTTTCTTTGATTATCATATTAATTCATCCGTTCTTTCAATCCTACCGGTGGTTCATGAAGACTTTCCCAAGTTCTGTGCTATCCCTTCTCAATCCTTTTTCAACGAGAATAAGTAGTATGCAAATCCATTGCTTGTCATCAATTTAATTTGATGAAGGATAAGCATACAATAAATCTTATTCTTATTTCATCCAAGTGAGTAATCCCTTCCTTCGGAGTTTGTTCTTCTCGAATAAATTCTAGTTCCGAGTATTTTTTTTTTTCAACTTTTCTTTTCCGGAGTTCAAATTTCCGCAGCCATTTCGTCGGAATCCTCCATCTAATTCATCGCAAGGCTGATCTTATTCTTTCGTCCTTCATTCTTTCTCATCATCCTTTTTCGTTACCGAAGTTCTTCATGGCGGTTCCTCATGATTTAATTCATTCTTCAAGAGTTCATCAAGATTTTGTTGGTGGAGTTCAAGTATCTTCCTTCTTGCAACTCAAAGTGCAATTAATCCTCCATATCCTTTGGAAGTGGAGTTTTGCATTCCTACGTTTTTCTCAGCTATTCAATCTTTTCCGTTTGCGGCTGGTTATCACCTCATTAATTTCGGGATGTTTTCCATAAGTCCACATCAAGCTTATTCTTTCGTTGTTGATTTTCTCAACAACTCCATTCAATCCTTCTAAATTCTTTTTAATCAATTATCTTTCAATTTTTTCCGGAGGTTTTGTGTCATGTCTTCATCAAGTGTCATTCCATCTTGTGAAGTTCGTGTTCTATTCCTCCATGTTTTAGCCGGAGTGCTGCATAAATCCTTTCAGTCTTATCCGTTTCTTTTTCCATTCTAACCACTCCGGTTATAACGAGTTGTTTCATAGTCTATCTGATTCAGTGAGCTTTCAATTCTCGTCATTCTCGTTGTTCCTCTCTTCTTCTCGAGTGCTCTCGATTCTTTGCTTCTTCTTTTCAGTTCTTGTTTCACCTCATCCCTTTTCTCTTCCGTCTCGGTCCTAAGATCTCGGGACGAGATCTCTTGTTAGTGGAGGAGTGTTGTAACGCCCCAGATTCGATCGCCCGTGTGTCGCGATTATTAAATCGGTGTTGCCATGTCATGTGCTTGCGTGTTGCACTTTGCCATGTCATCATCTGCATTTCATATCATGTATCATGTGCATTTCATTTTGCATACGTGTTCGTCTCATGCATCCGAGCATTTTCCCTGTTGTCCGTTTTGCAATCCGGCACTCCTATGTCTCCCGGCGCCCCCTTTTACCTCTTTCCATGTGCGGGTGTCAAACGTTCTCGGAATGCCCCGAGGTTTGTCAAGCGGCCTTGGTATAGCACCGGTAGACCGCCTGTCAAGTTTCGTGTCATTCGGAGGTCGTTTGGTACTCCAACGGTTAACCGGGTAACCGCAAAAGCCTCTTTTGTTGCAGCCCAACACCCCTTTCTAAGTTGCCCAAAACCCACCAAACTCCCCTCCATGCTCTCGGTCGTTCGATCACGATCGCGTGGCCGAAAACCGCACCTCATTTGGACTCTCCTAGCTCCCTCTACCTATTTATATGGGCACCCTTGAAATTTGGTCCAAAACCCTAGCTTCGTCCTCCTCCGCCGCCCGGACATGTCGCGTCGCGCGGACATGTCCAGCCGCCTCAGCCGCCGCCCCGACCAATCCCACGCCGCCACGTGGGCTCCCCCCGCCGCCGCGCCGAGGCCCGCCGGGCCCATCGCGACCAGCAGAGGCCCGCGCCGCCGCCCGTGCCAAGCCTCCGCCTCCGCGCCCCGCCGCGCCGCCCGCCTGGTGTGCCGCCCGTCGCCGCGAAGCTCCGCCCAGCGCGCGCCACCGCCCCATTCGCGTCGCCCGCCCGACGCCGCGTCCGCGCCCCCAACCCTCGCCGCTGGCGCCGGCGCGATCGCCGCCACCGACCCTCGTCGGCCACTCGACCCGCCCGCCTCTAACGCCCGCGGAGCCGCCTCCGCCGCCCGCGCTCCGGCGAGCTTCGCCGCCGAAACGCCCGACCGCCAGCGCCGGAGCCGCCCGACCTCCTCGCCCGGTCGGTGCCTCCTCTCCGGCCTCCTCCCTCGCCGCCTTCCGTCCAACTCCGGCGAGCCTCGCCCGTCTCCGGCCATCCTCCGGCGAGATCCGCCCGGGTGGATGAGATCCACCGTTCAGCGGACCAAACGCGCGCCCGTCCGGATCCGCTCCGTCCGGGATCTCCTCGTCCGGGTTGACTTTCCGGAGGTATAAAATTCATCTAAGTCCCAGATCTGCAGTAATTTTGTGCCATTTTCGTTGCATCGTATCTCTGTCATCGTAGCTCCGTTTTGCGCGTATAATATGTCAAAATGTTCGCCTCGAAGAGTAGATCATTTCATCTCATTGCATCATTTTCATTTGAGCTCATCTTGATGCCCGTAATGCTGTTGCAAGAGTGCTATGTGATGTTAGTTTCTGATTTTTATCAGAACTTGCACTTTTGTCATTTTTGCCATGATTGATGTGTGCATCCTTTGGACTTGAGTCCTACATGTGTTTTGAAATATGCCATGTCTTCTTTCCAGTGGTGCTTTCTATGTATTTTTGTGATCTATGTGGTGACTAGCACAAGCATGCAAACTAGGTGTCTTGTTGTTGCTGATTTCAGCCCTGTTTTAGCTGATTTTGATGCCATGTTGACTTGATGATACCGAGAGATCTATGCATATTTTGAGATACTTCAGTAAGGGTGTTTTGTAAAGCATGTCATGCTCCATCCATATATGTCCTTGCTTGCAATTATGGAGTAGTCTAGCTTGAGTCAATCGAGCTCTACTTTTGCTATCAAATGTTTCCTGGCAGATTGTATACATGTTATTCAATTTTGCCTAGCTTGTTGTGGTTGATCCATGTATGCTATGTTAGTGTTCTTGCCATGTATGTCTTCTATTTCATGTCTTCTTGATGTATGTATGCTTAGTTTATCATTTGAGGCTCTGTAGTGAGTGCATTGAGCTTGTTAACATGCCCTCTCGTTATCAGTTTTTGACATGTCATGTTGCTGAATCTGTTAACGAGACTTTCGATATTGACATGGGTGTTACTATATTTTCTGATCCTTTTTGGCTTATGGTCACTAAAGGACTTTTGTTATATGCTTTGAGTAGATTCATGCCATGCCTTTGTTTGCCATGATAAGATCCTGTAACATGTTGTTTCATAGCTCTAAACATTGCAACCTGATGTTAATTTCTGCAATGCCTGAAACTGTTATTAGTTGCAATCTTGCCATGTCATTTTGAGCATGTTCTAGTTGTTTCTGGAGGTAGCTCAGTTCTCATGTTTTGTAATGCTTTACCTGTAGATCATGCCCATGCCTTTTTTTATTATGTTGAGGTCCTGTAGCATGTTGTTTTGATGCTTGCAATATGCCTAGTTGCTGTTTTGGACAGATTGTGGTCATATCTTGTATAGGGTGTATGTGTTGATCCGTTGCTCCGTTTTGAGTGTGCTCTATATGAAACTTGCTTGATTTTGCATGTAGTTTCATATTATCATGTTGCATCCATGTTTTGAGGTGTTCGTGTGATGTTTGAATGCATTTTGCATCAATGCCATGGTTAACTTGTTTTGCTCATATCTTCTAGGCCGTAGCTCCGAATCTAATGAACTTTATATGTAACTTGACTAGAATTTCGTGTAGATCATCGTGGTGCATATTAAATTGCTGTTTAACAACTTGAACATAAGGTTTATCCAGATCTGGACCAATTTCGAAATTTGCATATGAGGACTTACCGGAATTTGTTATATGTTGTTTCCGGCCTCATTTAAACTTGCTTTGATGTGTTGGTCTTGTTTGCATCATCTTTTGCCATGAGTAGCTTCATGTAGATGTGTCATGCATCATGCTTGTTGTGCATCATGTCTTGTTCATGTGTGGAGTGTTTACTTTGTTGTGTGCTTCTTCTTGTTAGTTCCCGTTTCGTTGCGATCGTGAGGATTCGTTCGTCTACGCTTGGTTCGGCTTCATCCGTTCATCTTCTTCATGGACTCGTTCTTCTTCCTTGCGGGATTTCAGGCAAGATGACCGCTACCCTGGATCTCACTACTATCATTGCTATGCTAGTTGCTTCGTTCTTTCGCTATGCTGCGCTACCTATTACCTGTTTATCAAGCCATCCCAATTGCCATGTCAGCCTCTAACCTTTGCACCCTTCCTAGCAAACCGTTGTTTGGCTATGTTACCGCTTTGCTCAGCCCCTCTTATAGCGTTGTTAGTTGCAGGTGAAGATGAAGTTTGTTCCTTGTTGGAACATGGGGATGTTGTTCCTTGTTGGAACATGTTTACTTGTTGGGATATCACAATATATCTTATTTAATTAATGCATCTATATACTTGGTAAAGGGTGGAAGGCTCGGCCTTATGCCTGGTGTTTTGTTCCACTCTTGCCGCCCTAGTTTCCGTCATATCGGTATTATGTTCCCGGATTTTTGCGTCCCTAACGCGGTCGGGTGATTTATGGGACCCCCTTGACAGTTCGCTTTGAATAAGACTTTTCCAGCAAGGCCCAACATTGGTTTTACTATTCGCCTCACCACCACCTATATTTCCCTTGGGAGTAATTAACCCAAGGGTCATCTTTATTAGCCCCCGACCGGTGCTTCTCTAAGTGCTGGCCGAAACCGAGCTACTGTGGGGGCCACCTTGGGGCAACTTGAGGGTTGGTTTTACTCGTAGCTAGACTCATCCGGTGTTGCCCTGAGAACGAGATATGTGCAGCTCTTATCGGGATTGTCGGCGCATCGGGCGGCTTTGCTGGTCTTGTTTTATTGCTGTGAAATGTCTTGTAGCCGGGATTCCGAGACTGATCGGCTTCCCGGGGAGAAGGTCTATTCCTTCGTTGATCGCGAGAGCTTATCATGGGCTAAGTTGGGACACCCCTGCAGGGTTTGAACTTTCGAAAGCCGTGCCCGCGGTTATGTGGCAGATGGGAATTTGTTAATGTCCGGTTGTAGAAAACCCGAAGTTGATCTCAATTAAAATACACCAACCGTGTGCGTAACCGTGAGTGTCTCTTTTCGGGGTTGATCGAAAGGAGAACACGGTTTATGGGTTATGTCTGACGTAAGTAGGTGTTCAGGATCACTTCTTGATCATTACTAGTTGACGACCGTTCCTTTGTTCCTCTTCTCGCTCTCATTTGCGTATGTTAGCCACCATATATGCTTAGTCGCTGCTGCAACCTCACCACTTTACCCCTTCCTTTCCCTTTAAGCTTTGCTAGTCTTGATACCCATGGTAATGGGATTGCTGAGTCCTCGTGGCTCACAGATTACTACACCACCAGTTGCAGGTACAGGTTTGCGATGACCATGACGTGAGAGCGATGTTTGCTTGTGTTGGAGTTCTTCTTCTTCTGCTTCTTCTTCGATCAGGGGATAGGTTCCAGGTCGGCAGCCTGGGCTAGCAGGGTGGATGTCGTTTGAGCTTCTGTTTATGTTTCATCCGTAGTCGGATGTTGTACTTGTATAAGGTGTTGATGTATTCTTGTGGCATTTGTGCCTTATGTATGTATCCCTATGTATTATGTAATGTTGATGTAATGATATCCACCTTGCAAAAGTGTCTCAATATGCGGGTCTATCCTTGGTGGGACCGTCGAGTTCCTTTTGGATAGGGTCGCATATTGGGCGTGACAAGTGCTCCAGAAGCTTCAAATCCCTGACAGCGAGCTCTAAGAAACTGGTACTTTCCAAGGAATCAACCCAGGAAGGAGCAAGCCCAAAGGGAAGATCACGTTGCCGGTAACATTCGGCAGCGAGCTCAATTTCAGAACTGAGAGGGTCACGTTTGACGTTGCCGATTTCCCATTGCCCTACAATGGCATACTTGGCCGTCCAGCACTCGCCAAGTTCATGGCCGCCTCTCATTATGCTTACAACTTACTCAAGATGCCCGGCCCGATAAGCGTCATTTCTGTCCATGGCGGTAAGAAGGATGCGCTTATCTGCGCCGACAAGATTTACCGGGATGCAGCAGCCGCAACAGATAGCAAACCACTTGCCGCTGAAACTCCCGGTGGGAAGAAGAAGACCACCAAATCCGGCAAGAGCTCTGATGCCCACTCCGGCAAGCGCACCTCTTCGGAGTGCTGCGCTACCGTCGAGGACGCACCATCGAGCTCCACCGGCAAGTGCAAGAAGACGATGACAGCTCCGCCGAAGACCAAGAAGGTGCCCGCCAAGGAGGACGGCACTGGCGGTACCTTCACCATCAGTGCCACGCTTGACCTTAAATAGGAAGGCGACCTCGTTGCTTTCCTGCGGGCGAATGTCGATGTGTTTGCATGGCAACCATCGACATCCCGGAGTTCCTGTGAAAGTAATTGAGCACCACCTAGCTGTCTCGTCCTCACGCGGCCCATCAAGCAAAAAGTTAGAAAGCAGGCGTTGGGCGCCAAGAGTTCATAGCGGAAGAAATCAAAAGTTGGAAGCAGCAGGACTTGTCGGAGTCCTCCATCCCGTGGTTGGCCAATCCGGTAGTTGTGCATAAGGCCAATGGGAAATGGAGACTTTGTATTGACTTTACAGATGTTAATAAAGCTTGTCCCAAAGACCCATTTCCCTTGCCACGACGACCAGATTGTTGACTCCATGGCTGGATGTGATCTGCTTTCATTTCTTGATGCATATTCAGGATATCATCAGATCTTCATGGCGAAGAGGATGAAGAGAAAACCGCATTCATTACACCATGTGGCACGTACAGCTTCATACGGATGCCTTTCGGTTTAAAGAATGCTGGTTCAACCTTTGCAAGAGTAGTCCATGATGCCTTTGAGCCACAGATACACAGAAATGTAGAAGCCTACATGGATGACATAGTGGTCAAGAGCAAGGACAAAGCAACTCTAGTTCAAGATTTGGATGAGACATTTGCAAATCTACGCAAGATCAACCTCAAGATCAACCCCGAGAAGTGCGTGTTTGGAGTCCCTTCCGGCAAGCTTCTCGGGTTCTTTGTGTCTCGGCGGGGAATTGAAGCCAATCCCGACAAGATCAAGGCCATTGAGCAGATTGAAGCACCAAAGCGCGTCAAGGATGTCAGAAGGCTTACCGGTTGCATGGCTGCTCTCAGCAGGTTTATTTCTAAGTCTGCTGAGCGTGCCCTGCCATTTTTCAAGATTTTGAAAAAGGCAGGTCCAATGAAATGGACTCCCGAAGCGGAGGCTGCGCTGCAAGACTTGAAGAGATACCTGTCCTCCACTCCAATGCTTGTCGCACCTAGGCCACAAGAGAAGTTGTTGCTGTATATAGCGGCAACCAATCAAGTGGTTAGTGCTGCATTAGTAGCGGAGAGGGAGGCCGATGATGAGCCGGCAACCGAGGCAGACGCATCCATCGACAAGCAGGGGGCTTCGCCGTCAAGCTCTGGTCCCGACAAGGACAGATTAGCGCAGGGTTGCGACAAGATACAGAAAAAGATGGTGCAGCGCCCAGTCTACTTTGTCAGTTCCCTTCTGCAGGGGGCTAGGTCAAGGTACTCTGGTGTGCAGAAGCTGCTTTTCGGCCTCCTCATGGCCTCAAGAAAGCTGCGCCATTACTTCCAAGCACATGAGATAACAGTTGTCACTCGCTTTCCGCTGAAGAGGATTTTGCAAAACCCGGAAGCAACTGGCAGGATTGTCGAGTGGGCACTGGAACTGTCAAGCTTTGGTCTCAAGTTTGAAAGCACTTCAACTATTCAAAGCAGAGCATTGGCAAAATTCATAGCAGAGTGGGCGTAGCATAAGATGAAGAAATTCGAGACAAGCATCCCGTTAAGGAGGCAAATAAGGAGTGGCTGATGTACTTTGATGGTGCCTTCTCGCTGCAAAGGCGCCGGTGCCAGCGTCTTGCTTATCGCACCCACCGGAGAGCACCTCAAGTACATAGTCCAGATGCACTTTCCCAAGGAACAAGCAACAAACAATACTGCAGAGTATGAAGGCTTGCTTGCCGGTCTAAGGATTGCGGTAGACCTTGGGATCAAGAAGCTCATTGTCAAGGGAGACTCGCAACTTGTCGTCCGCCAAGTAAACAAAGATTATCAGAGTCCGTTGATGGAAGCCTACGTCGATGAAGTGAGGAAGCTAGAAGAGCACTTTGTAGGCCTGCAAATGGAACATGTTCCAAGAGCTCAGAATGATATAGCTGATGGCCTCTCCAAATGTGCCGCACTTAAGTTACCTGTGGAACCAGGAATTTTTGTGCTTAAGCTGACTCAGCCAACCGTAACACCATCAACAGGATAGAACAAGAAGAGAAAATTGGTTTCCGGCGACTACTTTCCGGCAGAGCTCCCTGGAGCCGCCGCCAAGAAGGTCCCCAAAATCAATGCAAATATCACTGAGGAGCAGTCTGCTCCGACAAACCCTGTGGTTTGTTTCGTTGAAGCAGAAGCTCCCGACAAGCTTTGCTCCGGCAAGCTTGCCGGGGATCATCAAGCTCGGCAGAACGCGGTTCTTGCCGTGGAAGCTAATGTTCCCGCAGTGGTAGACGAGCCTTTAGTCCTTGTTGTCGAGCCACAGGCTCCAACATGGGCGCAGCAAATCGTCCACTTCCTTCAAACAGGAGAACTTCCCGAAGAGCAAGAAGAGGCGGAAAAAGTAGCCCGGCAGTCAAGTATGTATCAGTTTGTTGACAACATCCTGTACAAAAGAAGACTCAACGGTGTGAAATTGAAGTGTATTTTGAAGGAAATATGCCCTAGAGGCAATAATAAATGTTATTATTTATTTCCTTATATCATGATAAATGTTTATTTTATTCATGCTAGAATTGTATTAACCGGAAACATAATACATGTGTGAATACATAAACCTACAGAGTGTCACTAGTATGCCTCTACTTGACTAGCTCGTTGATCAAAGATGGTTATGTTTCCTAACCATGAACAAGGAGTTGTTATTTGATTAATGGGATCACATCATTGGTTGAATGATCTGATTGACATGACCCATTCCATTAGCATAGCACCTGATCGTATAGTTTGTTGCTAGTGCTTTTCTTCATGACTTATACATGTTCCTATGACTATGAGATTATGCAACTCCCGTTTGCCGAGGAACACTTTGGGTGCTACCAAACGTCACAACGTAATCGGGTGATTATAAAGGTACATTACAGGTGTCTCCGAAGGTACATGTTGGGTTGGCATATTTGAGATTAGGATTTGTCACTCCGATTGTCGGAGAGGTATCTCTGGCCCTCTCGGTAATGCTCATCACCTAAAGCCTTGCAAGCATTGTAACTAATGAGTTAGTTATGAGATGATGTATTACGGAACGAGAAAAAGACTTGCCAAGAACGAGATTGAACTAGGTATTGGATACCGACGATCGAATCTCGGGCAAATAACGCACCGATGACAAAGGGAACAACGTATGTTGTTATGCGGTCGACCGATAAAGATCTTCGTAGAATATGTAGGAACCAATATGGGCATCAGGTCCCGCTATTGGTTATTGACCGAGAGGTGTCTCGGTCATGTCTACATAGTTCTCGAACCCGTAGGGTCCGCACGCTTAACGCTTCGATGGCGCTTACTATGAGTTTTATGATGTTGATGTACGAAGGTTGTTGAGTCCCGATGAGATCACGGACATGACGAGGAGTCTCGAAATGGTCGAGACATAAAGATTGATATATTGGAAGCCTATGTTTGGACTCGGAATCACTCCGGGTGAAATTGGGAATTTTACCGAGTACCGGGTTACTGAACCCCGGGGTCAATGGGCCTTGATGGGCCTTAGTGGGAAAGAGAAAAGGGGCCCTATAGCTGGCGCAGCCTTCCCCTTCCCTAGTCCTATTAGGATTAGGAGAAGGGGTGGCGCTCTCTCCCTCTCCCTTGGTCAAACCCTAGTTGGACTAGGATTTGGGGGAATCCTACTCCTAGTAGGAGTAGGACACCCTGATCGCCTCCTCCTGGCCGGCCAGCCCTCCCCTTCCCTCCTTTATATCTGAGGGCAAGGGCACCCCATGACACACAAGTTGATCGATTAGATCGTTCCTTAGCCGTGTCGGTGCCCCTTCCACCAGATTACACCTCGATCATACCGTGGCGGAGCTTAGGCGAAGCCCTGCGTCGGTGGAACATCATCATCGCCACCACGCCGTCGTCTTGACGAAACTCTCCCTCAACACTCGGCTGGATCGGAGTTCGAGGGACGTCATCGAGCTGAGCGTGTGCAGAACTTCGGAGGTGCCGTGACGTTCGGTACTTGGATCGGTTGGATCGGGAAGAAATGCGACTACATCAACAGCGTTGTTATAACGCTTCGCTTTCGGTCTCACGAGTGCGTGGACGGATACTCTATCCTCTCGTTGCTATGCCATCACCATGGTCTTGCGTGATCGTGAGAAAATTTTTGAAATTACTCGTTCCCCAGCAAAGGCATCCGAGCCTGGTTTTATGCGTTGATGTCATATGCACGAGTAGAACACAAGTGAGTTGTGGGCGATACAAGTCATACTACCTACCAGCATGTCATACTTTGGTTCAGCGGTATTGTGAGATGAAGCGGCCGGACCGACATTACGCGTGACGCTTACGCGAGACTGGTTTCACCGCTGTGAGCACTCGTTGCTTAAAGGTGGTGGCGGGTGTCTGTCTCTCTCACTTTAGTTGAACTGAGTGTGGCTCGCCCGGTCCTTGAGAAGGTTAAACGGAGTCTATTTGACGAAATATCGTTGTGGCTTTGATGCGTAGGTAAGAACGGTTCTTGCTCAGCCCGTAGCAGCCACGTAAAACTTGCAACAACAAAGTAGAGGACGTCTAACTTGTTTTTGCAGGGCATGTTGTGATGTGATATGGTCAAGAGGTGATGCTATATTTTATTGTATGAGATGATCATGTTTTGTAACGAATTATCGGCAATCGGCAGGAGCCATATGGTTGTCGCTTTATTGTATGAGATGCAACGCCATGTAATTGCTTTACTTTATCACTAAGGAGTAGCGATAGTCGTAGAAGCAATAGTTGGCGAGACGACAACGATGCTACGATGGAGATCAAGGTGTCGCTACCGGTGGCGATGGTGATCATGGCGGTGCTTGGAGATGGAATCACAAGCACAAGATGATGATGGCCATATCATATCACTTATATTGATTGCATGTGATGTTAATCCTTTATGCATCTTATTTTGCTTTGATTGACGGTAGCATTATAAGATGATCCCTTACTAAATTATCAAGAAGTGTTCTCCCGAGTATGCACCGTTGCGAAAGTTCTTCGTCTTTGAGACACCACGTGATGATCGGGTGTGATAGGCTCTACGTTCAAATACAACGGTGCAAAACAGTTGCACACGCGGAATACTCAGGTTATACTTGACGAGCTATGCATATAAGATATGACCTCGGAACACGGAGACCGAAGGTCGGCGTGAATCATATAGTAGATATGATCAACATATTGATGTTCACCATTGAAACTACTCCATCACACGTGATGATCGGTCATGGTATAGTTGAAATGGATCACGCAATCACTTAGAGAATTGGAGGATATTTTTCTAAGTGGGAGTTCTTAAGTAATATGATTAATTGAACTTAAATTTATCATGAACTTAGTACTGATAGTATCTTGCTTGTCTATGATGTGTAGATAGATGGCTCGTCTTTGTTGTTCCGTTGAATTTTAATGCGTTCCTTGAGAAAGCAAAGTTGAAAGATGATGGCAGCAATTACGGACTGGGTCCGTAACGAGGATTATCCTTATTGCTGCACGGAAGAATTACGTCCCGGAAGCACCGTTAGGTGCCAGGCCTGGTGCAAGGGCTGCGCCGAAGTTGTGAGCGTCTGGCAAAGCAAAGTGATGACTACTCTATAGTTCGATGTGCCATGCTTTACGGCTTAGAACCGGGACTTCAACGTCGTTTTGAACACCATGGAGCATATGAGATGTTCCAGAGTTGAAGTTAATATTCCAGCGAATGCCCGGATTGAGAGATATGAAGTCTCCAATAAGTTCTATAGCTGTAAGATGGAGGAGAATGGTTACACGGTGAGCATATACTCGGAATGTCCGGATATAACAATCACTTGATTCAACTGGGAGTTAATCTTCCGGATGATTGCGTCATTGATGTAATTCTCCAATCACGCCACCAAGCTACAAGAGCTTCGTGATGAACTATAATATGCAAGGGATGACCAAAACTATGCCCGAGCTCTTGGCGATCTTTGAAAGCATGGAGGTAGAAATCAAAAGGAGCATCAAGTGTTGATGGTTAACAAAACCACTAGTTTCAAGAAAAGGGCAAAGGAAAGAAAAGGAAACTTCAAAAGAGCAGCAAGCAAGTTGCTGATCAAGAGAAGAAACCCAAGTCTGGTCCTAAGCCTGAAACTGAGTGCTTCTATTGCAAGCAGGCTGGTCCTTTGAAGCGGAACTGCCCCAAGTATTTGGCGGATAAGAAGGATGGCAAGGTTAACAAAGGTATATGTGATATACTTGTTATTGATGTGTACCTTACTAATACTCGCAGAGCACTGGTATTTGATCTTGGTTACATTGCTAATATTTGCAACTCGAAGCAGGGCTACGGATTAGCGAAGATTGGCTAAGGGCGAGGTGACGATCTTGGCGTGGGAAATGGTTCCAAAGTCGATGTGATCGCAATCGACACGCTACCTCTACATCTACCTTGAGGATTAGTATTAGACCTAAATAATTGTTATTTAGTACCATCGTTGAGCATGAACATTATATCTGGATCTTGTTTGATGCGAGACGGTTATTCATTAAATCGAGAATAATGGTTGTTCTATTTATATGAATAATATCTTTTATGGTCATGCACCATTGAAGAATGGTTTGTTTTACTCAATCTTGATAGTAGTGATACACATATTCATAATGTTGAAACCAAAAGATGCAGAGTTGATAATGATGGTGCAACTTATTTGTGGCACTTGCCGTTTAGGTCATATCGGTGTAAACGCATGAAGAAACTCCATCTTGATGGACTTTTGGAGTCACTTGATTATGAATCACTTGGCACTTAAGAACCGTGCCTTATGGGCAAGATGACTAAAACACCGTTCTCGGAACTATGGAGAGAGCAACAGATTTATTGGAAATCATACATCTTGATGTATGTGGTCCAATGAATGTTGAGGCTCGTGGCGGATATCGTTATTTTCTCACCTTCACAGATGATTTGAGCAGATATGGGTATATCTACTTAATGAAACACAAGTCTGAAACATTTGAAAAGTTCAAAGAATTTCAGAGTGAAGTGGAAAATCATCGTAACAAGAAAATAAAGTTTCTACGATCTGATCGTGGAGGAGAATATTTGAGTTACGAGTTTGGCCTACATTTGAAACAATGCGGAATAGTTTAGCAACTTACGCCACCGGAACACCACAGCGTAATGGTGTGTCGAGCGTCGTGTCGTACTTTATTAGATATGGTGCGATCTATGATGTCTCTTCTTGATTTACCGCTATCGTTTTGGGGTTATGCTTTAGAGACGGCTACATTCACTTTAAATAGGGCACCATCTAAATCCGTTGAAGCGGCGCCTTATGAACTGTGGTTTGGCAAGAAACCAAAGTTGTCGTTTTTGAAAGTTTGGGGCTGCGATGCTTATGTGAAAAAGCTTCAACCTGATAAGCTCGAACCCAAATCGAATGTGTCTTCATAGGATACCCAAAGGAAACAGTTGGGTACACCTTCTATCACAGATCCGAAGGCAAGATTTTTGTTGCTAAATTGGAAACTTTCTAGAGAAGGAGTTTCTCTCGAAAGAAGTGAGTGGGAGGAAAGTAGAACTTGATGAGATAATCTGTATCTACTCCCTTATTGAGAAGTAGTACATCACGAAAAACAGTTTACGTGACACCTACACCAAATAGGGAGGAAGCTAATGATGATGATCATGAAACTTCAGATCAAGTTTCTACAGAACTTCGTAGATCAACGAGCAAGATCCGCACTGAGTGGTACGGTAATCCTGTTTTGGAAGTCATGTTATTGGAACATGATGAACCTACGAACTATGAAGAAGCGATGGTGAGCCCAGATTCCACAAAATGGCTTGAGGCCATGAAATCTGAGATGGGATCCATGTATGAGAACAAAGTGTGGACTTTGGTTGACTTGCCCGATGATCGGCAAGCAATTGAGAATAAATGGATCTTCAAGAAGAAGACCGACGCTGATGGTAATGTTCTCGTCTATAAAGCTCGACTTGTTGCAAAAGGTTTTCGACAAGTTCAAGGGATTGACTACGATGAGACCTTCTCACCCGTGGCGATGCTTAAGTCCGTCCGAATCATGTTAGCAATTGCCGCATTTATGATTATGAAATTTGGCAAATGGATGTTAAAACTGCATTCTGAATGGATTTACGGAAGAAGAGTTGTATATGATGCAACCAGAAGGTTTTGTCGATCCAAAGGAGCTAACAAAGTGTGCAAGCTCCAGCGATCCATTTATGGACTGGTGCAAGCCTCTCGGAGTTGGAATAAGCGTTTTGATAGTGTGATCAAAGCATTTGGGTTTATCTGAGACTTTTGGAGAAGCCTGTATTTACAAGAAAGTGAGTGGGAGCTCTGTAGCATTTCGATATTATATGTGGATGACATATTATTGATCGGAAATGATATAGAATTCTGGATAGCATAAAGGGATACTTGAATAAAAGTTTTTCGATGAAAGACCTCGGTGAAGCTGCTTACATATTGGGCATTAAGATCTATAGAGATAGATCAAGGCGCTTAATAGGACTTTCACAAAGCACATACCTTGATAAAGTTTTGAAAAAGTTCAAAATGGATCGAGCAAAGAAAGGGTTCTTGCCGGTATTACAAGGTGTGAAGTTGAGTAAGACTCAATGCCCGACCACCGCAGAAGATAGAGAGAAATGAAAGATGTTCCTATGCTTCAGCCATAGGCTCTATCATGTATGCAATGCTGTGTACCAGACCTGATGTGTGCCTTGCTGTAAGTTTAGCAGCAGGTACCAAAGTAATCCAGAGTGGATCATCGGACAGCGGTCAAGAACATCCTTAAGTACTTGAGAAGAACTAAGGATATGTTTCTCATTTATGGCGGTGACAAAGAGCTCGTCAAAACGCAGTTACGTCGATGCAAGCTTTGACACTGATCCGGACGATTCTAAATCGCAAACCGGATCGTATTTACATTAAGCGGTGGAGCTGTCGGTTGGTGCAGTTCCAAACAAAGCGTCGTTCGGGATCTACATGTGAAGCTGAGTACATAGCTGCTTCGAAGCAGCTAATGAAGGAGTCTGGATGAAGGAGTTCATAACCGATCTAGGTGTTGTACCTAGTGTATCGGGTCCAATGAAAATCTTTTGTGACAATCTTGGTGCAATTGCCTTGGCAAAGGAATCCAGATTTCACAAGAGAACCAAGCACATCAAAAGGCGCTTCAACTCCATCCGGATTTGGTCCGTGGGAGACATAGAGATATGCAAGATACATACGGATCTGAATGTTGCAGACCGTTGACTAAGCCTCTTCCACGAGCAAAACATGATCAGCACCAAGACTCCATGGGTGTTAGAATCATTCTTGTGTAATCTAGATTATTGACTCTAGTGCAAGTGGGAGATCAAGGAAATATGCCCTAGAGGCAATAATAAATGTTATTATTTATTTCCTTATATCATGATAAATGTTTATTATTCATGCTAGAATTGTATTAACCGGAAACATAATACATGTGTGAATACATAAACCTCTGAGTGTCACTAGTATGCCTCTACTTGACTAGCTCGTTAATCAAAGATGGTTATGTTTCCTAACCATGAACAAGGAGTTGTTATTTGATTAATGGGATCACATCATTGGTTGAATGATCTGATTGACATGACCCATTCCATTAGCATAGCACCTGATCGTATAGTTTGTTGCTAGTGCTTTTCTTCATGACTTATACATGTTCCTATGACTATGAGATTATGCAACTCCCGTTTGCCGAGGAACACTTTGGGTGCTACCAAACGTCACAACGTAATCGGGTGATTATAAAGGTACATTACAGGTGTCTCCGAAGGTACATGTTGGGTTGGCATATTTGAGATTAGGATTTGTCACTCCGATTGTCGGAGAGGTATCTCTGGCCCTCTCGGTAATGCTCATCACCTAAGCCTTGCAAGCATTGTAACTAATGAGTTAGTTATGAGATGATGTATTACGGAACGAGAAAAAGACTTGCGATGAACGAGATTGAACTAGGTATTGGATACCGACGATCGAATCTCGGGCAAATAACGTCTACCGATGACAAAGGGAACAACGTATGTTGTTATGCGGTCGACCGATAAAGATCTTCGTAGAATATGTAGGAACCAATATGGGCATCCAGGTCCGCTATTGGTTATTGACCGAGAGGTGTCTCGGTCATGTCTACATAGTTCTCGAACCCGTAGGGTCCGCACGCTTAACGTTTCGATGGCGGTTACTATGAGTTTTATGATGTTGATGTACGAAGGTTGTTGAGTCCGGATGAGATCACGGACATGACGAGGAGTCTCGAAATGGTCGAGACATAAAGATTGATATATTGGAAGCCTATGTTTGGACTCGGAATCACTCCGGTGAAATTGGGAATTTTACCGAGTACAGGGAGTACTGGAACCCCGGGGTCAATGGGCCTTGATGGGCCTTAGTGGGAAAGAAAAGGGGCCCTATAGCTGGCGCAGCCTTCCCCCTTCCCTAGTCCTATTAGGATTAGGAGAAGGGGTGGCGCCTCTCTCCCTCTCCCTTGGTCAAACCCTAGTTGGACTAGGATTTGGGGGAATCCTACTCCTAGTAGGAGTAGGACACCTGATCGCCTCCCTCCTGGCCGGCCAGCCCCTCCCTTCCCTCCTTTATATCTGGGGGCAAGGGCACCCCATGACACACAAGTTGATCGATTAGATCGTTCCTTAGCCGTGTCGGTGCCCCTTCCACCAGATTACACCTCGATCATACCGTAGCGGAGCTTAAGCGAAGCCCTGCGTCGGTGGAACATCATCATCGTCCTGCCACGCCGTCGTCTTGTGAAAACTCTCCCTCAACACTCGGCTGGATCGGAGTTCGAGGGACGTCATCGAGCTGAGCGTGTGCAGAACTCGGAGGTGCCGTGCGTTCGGTACTTGGATCGGTTGGATCGGGAAGAAGTACGACTACATCAACCGCGTTGTTATAACGCTTCGCTTTCGGTCTCACGAGGGCGTGGGCGGATACTCTATCCTCTCGTTGCTATGCCATCACCATGGTCTTGCGTGATCGTAGGAAAATTTTTTGAAATTACTACGTTCCCCAACATATTTGCCGGGAAGATGGACAAAAGCTGTTGGCAGAAATACATGGAGGCATATGTGGTCACCACATTGGCGCAAGAGCACTTGCCGGTAAAGCTTTCCGGCAAGGTTTCTTCTGGCCAGAAGCCCTCTAGGATGCAACTGCACAAGTAACCAAGTGTGAAGCGTGCGAGTTCCATTCCAAACAGATACACCAGCCAGCTCAAGCTCTCCGACGATCCCTTTATCCTGGCCCTTTTCGATGCAGGGGCTCAACATCCTTGGCCCCTTCCCCGAAGCTGTCGGGGCTTTGAGTACTTATGCGTTGCAATCGACAAGTTCACAAAGTGGCGGAAGTGGAACCAGTGAGGAAGGTGACAGCACAATCGTCAGATCAAGTTCTTCAGTCAATTGTTTGCCGTTTTGGGATACCTA
Source organism: Aegilops longissima (assembly GCA_021605205.1). NCBI lineage: Eukaryota > Viridiplantae > Streptophyta > Magnoliopsida > Poales > Poaceae > Aegilops > Aegilops longissima. Next base: position 428,716,298 of record CM038680.1, read on the forward strand.
ACAGGATCATCACCGACAACGGCACACAGTTCACGAAACCGCACCTTCATGCGAGACGCCCAAGACCTTGGCGCCAAGATCTGCTTTATACATTGCTCATCCGAGAAGCAACGGTCAAGCGAAAGAGCAAACGCTGAAGTGCTGCGGGGACTCAAGACCAGAACTTTCGACAGGCTGCGCAAGTCGCGGAAGAAATCTGGATCGAGGAGCTGCGGTGGTTCTTTGGTCGATCAGACGACGCCAAATCGAGCCAATCGGCGGACACCTTCGCTCTAGTCTATGGAGCAGAGGCAGTTCTCCCCACGGAACTCGTATACGGGTCACCTAGAGTGCTCGCTTATGATGAGCTTGAGCAAGAGCAGCTGCGACAAGATGACGCGCTGCTCCTCGAGGAAGATGGTCTTCAGGCTGCTGTACGAGCTGCTCGTTACCAGCAAGCTTTGCGTCGCTACCATAGCCGCAAAGTTAATGCCAGAAGCTTCGAGGAAGGCGACCTTATTCTTCGGCGCGTTCAGTCCGCCAAGAATTCCAACAAGTTGATGCTGAAGTGGGAAGGCCCTTATCGGGTGAAACGAGTCACTAGGCCCGGCGCTGTCCGCCTTGAGACCGAAGATGGTGTTCCGGTGAGCAATTCCTGGAATATAGAGCATCTTCGCAAGTTTTACCCATAAAGCGGCGGTTGCGGAACCTGTTCGGCAACCACCCTTTTGTACAAGTCTTGCCGCTGTTGCATGTAATCCTTTGTACAAAGCCGGTAAGCGCAGACCCGTGCATCGATAAAAGCCTATGTGTTGCGCACAACTTGTCAATACATGTTTTCATAATCTTGTATGCATGTGTGCTCTAACATTTTGTGCAGCATCCACACCCGGTAAGCAATAATGAGCCACTAGGCTCCATAACTTTATTTTCTTTTCTTTCTTCTCAAACAAGAAGAAGGTTCGTCCTCCCACAAGTTAACCGGGGGGGAAGGAGAAGATAATGGTGTGGGCCGCCAAGCGTCGGTCGAGGGACTGTCGCCTTGCCGGGAAATGAACAACATAGAAGCTAAGTTGCTAAGTTTAAACGACCAATTTTAAATTTTTAAGTTATCTTCCTCGAACGATAGTACTTTGTATGGAAAACCTGTGCGCGGAGGAACCGACTCGCGACTAGCTTGCGCCCTTACTTTGTTTCGAGTCCGCTCAATAACTTAAGTGTGCTGCAACTAGTTGCGACAAGGTTACTTGTCGGAGGCGGCATCGCCAGCAGGCTGCTGAAGTTCCGCACTTTCGGCGCTTTCATGACAAAGGTGTTCGCACCGACAAGTTCCCTAAAAGCGTGGGCATAAACATACAAGGAAGAAATCGAGTAAAGGAAATAACATTGCATTCGATTGCCTAAGATAGTGTATATTACATGATAACTTGTCGCAGATCTAATAGATTTTTCGCCTAAACATGATCTCAAATGACAAGAGAAAGATAAGCTTGGCGGCCTAGTCCACGCTGGTCGCCATCGAGCCTCTTGACTCCGCTCACCCTGTCCACAATGGGTGCGACAAGGGTTTTGAGCGCTTCAACGTCGCCAGATGGAGGCGAGGACTTGAGGACTTTGGTGAAATCGGCGCTTTGGGTTGCGGAAGGCCACCTTCATCAGCACCTTCAGAGAGCCCGGCGCAAACTTGGCGCGACTCCTCCGCCAGCTGCTTTGGGATCTCCTCCCGAGCCAGCTGGAGACCCGTCCAAGACGCCTTGAAGAACAGGCTGAGCTTGACGCAGGGTTGGAGGTTCTCGTCGGTGGAGTACCCAAGATCCACCATCCCCAGCTCCATCAGCTCATTATGGATGCCGGCGGCGGTGTCCACAAGACCTTCTATTCAGTGCATTATGTTGTCTCTCAGATTATTCTGGGCAGTCACAGCAGTCGACAGCAGTTCCTCGTTGGCCTTGATCTTCTCCAGTAGGCCCGCTTCCCGCTCCTTGGCGCCTTCCAGCGTCTCCGTCAAGGTGGTCAGTTTCAGCTCCAGATTCGCCTTGGAGTCCTTGGCGGCGTCGATCTCCTTGATCTTCTCAGCGAGGCGCCCCTGCAACTCACCGAGGGTGTAGGCGTCCTTCTCACGCTCGCGCTTCAACCCGGTGACCTCCTCGGCGCTCTTCTGGAGGGTGGACTCCAGCTGAGCCACCCTCGTCTCCAGTTCCTTTTTGGTGGCCTCGGCAGCCGCAGCAGCATCCTTGGCCTCCTGAAGTGGCCCGCCAATCGTTTGCTCGCGCACGGCGAGATCTTCCTCATAGCTTTCGAGGTTGATCTTTCGCTGCGCCAGCTCACCTTCTCACGCGGAGAGCTTCTCGCCGGCAAGCCTCTGCTGCTCCTCGATCTCGCCCTTCTCCAAGATGAAGGCCGTGCGCTCCTCAGCAAGCTGCTCCCGCGCCTCTGCTATGTCCCGGAGAGTTTCTTTGTTGGCGCGTCGGAGCTCTTCCGCGCGTTTTTCCAAGTCAGCTCCCGCCCTCACGACAAGCGCCTCCCTGGAATCCAGCTTGGCTTGTCGGGCGCGGTAGAGCGACAGCAACCTCCTTAGCAGCTGCTCCTCCTCAGGCTCGCCGCTACTGCTGCTCGGAGCATCGACCAGCGACAGCCCAGCGGAGGCAAGCAGTTCCGTGTCGAAGGTCTCCCCCTCGGCCGGTGCCCTGGAACTTGAAGCCCAGGGGAGCTTGATAAAGACACCCTCGCCAGCCTTCAGATAGGCGCCGGGCTGGGGCTCTTCGGAGTCTGGTGCAGCATCGGTGGCGGAGGATCGGCGGTCGGAGCAGCGGCTAGCACTCCTGCGGCCTCAGGGCCGTCAGTGCGATCGCCAGATTCCTCCCCAGCCTCTGCGCCAGCAGCCTTGGCGGCTTCCTCGCCGGCGGGCCCGTCAGCGCCAGCCTCCTCCTCCATGTTGGCAGCGTCGACACTGTCGCCGCGAGCGTCCTCCTCGCCGGCAGCCTCAGTCTCCATCGGGTCTCCGGCAGATGGATCTGATGGTCAGAGAAAGAAAGAACAAGTCAAGCAAATGTTCGAAAGAGAAGAACAGAAGAAAAGAGAATCCAAGGGAGATTTTCAAACAAGAAAATTACCTACAATGGGGTCTGTTGCCGCGGTCTCCACAACCGGAGGGTCGTCGGCGCCGGCCCTTGTCGGGGAAGCTCCCCTTGTCGGAGAGGCCTCCCTTGCCGGAGAATGCTCCCTTGGCGGAGAGTCCTCCCTTGGCGGCGTAGTTGAAGCAAGCAGAACTTCGGGAGTGACCTCCGGTGCTTCCTGATGAGGCTGCTCTGCTCCTACATAATTCAACAAACCAGATATCAGTGACGGAGAAGCACCCAAGCACACCTAACCATGAGAAGTAAACCAAACAGTTACGCTGGGGGCTGTGCTGGGGGCTGCTCTGTTGAAGGGTCACCGGGTGCGGCAAGGGAGTTCCAGACGTGCCCCCTGCCGCCACAGGGGAATCATCTGAGACAACAACCACCGGGGTCTTGGCCCTCTTCGACGCCCTCTGAGCTTGCGTCCTGAAGAAGGAGAAGATTCAGAGTGAAGCCAGGCAGATGTAAGAAAAAGCAATAAATCGAAGGATTACAAGTAACAACAACAAGATCTTACTCTTCCTCTTCTTCCTCGGAGCTGAGGGCGGAGAGATCAAATTCCGCTCCAGCGCGACGAATTGGAGGATAAGACTCCCTCGGACGCTTGGCGGATGCAGGGGCCGTGACTCCAGAAGACCCCGCTCCCGTTGCCGTGGCGACAGGAGGCGCTCCCGCGGCAACGGTGCTTGCCGCGGTGGAGCGCGTCGGGCGGCGAGGTGGCTGTTGGGCCGTCTGCCGCCCCGCCACTTCTCCAGTCTTGCGGAGGCGTCTCCTTGGCGGGGCCGCGGGCTCCTCCTGCGGCAAGCTGCTTGACGGCGGAGGGGAAGCGCCACCGGCTGGCTCTTCAGGGTTGGCGTCGGAGTCGGCCTGTTCCTCCTCACCGACAAGCTCTTCTCGGTCGGCAAGGCTTGCCGCCTCGGCTGTTTCCGCCTCTTCGACGGTGAACCCAAATACGCCGGCGGCGGCAGCCTCTGCCGCCTCCTCCAACCTTGTGGCGATGCGCGCCATCTCCTGATCGGTGGTGTTAAGCGTGAGCCATCTCTGCTCGTCGGCGCGGATCGGCACCTCCACCAAGTTGTCGAAGAACTGCTGAACGACGTCGTCGGCGGGCTCCTGCCAAGTTGGAACGATTCCACGGGAATCGCACAACGGCATCATAGCGCGGATGCTGTCAAGCGACGAGTTGTTGCACAAGGGCACGACTCCCCTCGGCAACATGCACCACTCGGGGTGATCCGCATCAGACTTGAACAACTCCCGCAGCATGTCGTCCAGCTCCAAGGTAGTGAAATTCCAGTTCAGACCCGGGCGTAGTCTCATAATGTCCGCCGCATTCTGGAATTCCCAAGCAGGCCTTCTCCTCTCCTGCAAGGGCGCAATGCGGCGGCGAAGGAAGTCCGCGCCAACTGCTCCTACAGTAAGCCCTACTTGCCGGAGACGCAAGATCCTAGTCACGGAAATCTTCAACTTGTCGTCCTCCGGCGCCAAGTTACTCCAGTCATTGCCGCGCACTATGGGAGTTTGGCGCAAGGCGGTGAAAGGCTGTGGCTCCTCTTCTAAGATCCAACACCAGTCAGCTCTCCACTCCTCTGTAACGCCCCTGATGCGGCTATATCTCCCACGTGTCGAAGCACGACTTAGAGGCATAACCGCATTGAAAGCAATGTCGCAAGTGAGGTAATCTTCACACAACCCATGTAATAAATAAGGGAAAGAGATACATAGTTGGCTTACAATGCCACTTCACACAAGACATAAATAAACATCCATCATTCAGAGTACACTCAAGGTCCGACTACGGAACCAAAATAAAAGAAGATACCCCAAATGCTACACAGATCCCCGATCGTCCCAACTGGGCACCACTACCGATCATCAGGAAAAGACACATAGTAACGGCCACGTTCCTCATCGAACTCCCACTTGAGCTCGGTTGCGTCACCTGCACTGGCATCGTCGGCACCTGCAACTGTTTTGGTAGAATCTGTGAGTCACGGGGACTCAGCAATCTCACACCCGAGAGATCAAGACTATTTAAGCTTATAGGAAGGACAGAGTTGTAAGGTGGAGCTGCAGCAAGCGACTAGCATATATGGTGGCTCCATTCGCAAAAGAGAGCGAGAAGAGGAGCAAAGCACGGTCGTGAAGCTAGTAGCGATCAAGAAGTGATCCTGAACTACTTACGTCAGACATAACTCCAACACCGTGTTCACTTCCCGGACTCACGAGAAGAGACCATCACGGTTACACACGCGGTTGATGTGTATTTTATTTGAGGTCAACTTCGGGTTTTCTACAACCGGACATTAACAAATTCCCATCTGCCTCATAATCGCGGGCACGGCTTTCGAAAGATATTACCCTGCAGGGGTGTCCCAACTTAGCCCATTATAAGCTCTCACGGTCAACGAAGGATATTCCTTCTACCGGGAAGACCCGATCAATCTCGGAATCCCGGACTACAAGACATTTCGACAGCAATAAAACAAGACCAGCAAAGCCACCCGATTGTGCCGACAAATCCCGATAGGAGCTGCACATATCTCGTTCTCAGGGCACATCCGGATGAGACTAGCTACGAGTAAAACCAAGCCTCGAGTTTCCCCGTGGTGGCCCCACAGGCAGCTCAGTTCGGGCCAGCACTCGAAGGAGCACTGGTCCGGGGGGGTTAAAATAAAGATGACCCTCGGGCTCGCGAAAACCCGGGGGAAAAGGCTTAGGCGGCAAATGGTAAAACCAAAGTTGGGCCTTGCTGGACGAGTCTTATTCAAAGCGAACTGTCAAGGGGTCCCATAAATCACCCAACCGTGTAAGGAACGCGAAATCAAGGAACATAACACCGGTATGACGGAAACTAGGGTGGCAAGAGTGGAACAAAACACCAGGCATAAGGCCGAGCCTTCCACCCTTTACCAAGTATATATATGCATTAATTATAGCAGATATATATTGTGATATCCCCAACAAGTAAACATGTTCCAATAAGGAACAACATCTCCATGTTCCAACAAGGAACAAACTTCAGCTTCACCGCAACTAACAACGCTATAAGAGGGCTGAGCAAAGCGGTAACATAGCCAATCAACGGTTTGCTAGGAAAGGATGGTTAGGGCTGACATGGCAATATGGGTGGCATGATATAGCAAGTGGTAGGCATCGTAGCATAGGCATAGCAAAAGAGCGATCAACTAGCATAGCAAAGATAGAAGTGATTTCGAGGGTATGGTCATCTTGCTCGCAATGTTCTCGAGTTGTCGAAAGCTTGATCCTCGTGGCGATCTCAACAGGTTCCTCGTTCACGTACTCGCCTCCGGCTCTACCCAAAGCAAGAACACAAACAAATGAACCACAATAAATCACGGTGCAATGCACAAGCAACATGATGCAAAACATGACATGATATGCGGGATGTGATATGCAATGCGTATCTGCGCGCTCGGAAGGAAAATGATGAACCAGGCATCAACTTGGCAAACCAAGTATTCCACTGGAAAGATGAGATGATTTCGTTGAAATCGATATAAAGATCACCGAATCGGATGCACGGTTTGCAAATGACAAGCAAAACAAGAATGGCACAAATCGCCATTAACAGATGATACCACTTAGCAAGGAACAAGAAATTAAGCTACTGCACCCAAACGTACCAACAAAGTATATGGCAGTGATCTACACAAGATGCTTGACAAAAGATGAACACTGAGCTACGGCTAAATCACATCATAACAGGTTCAAACCAGCATGGCAAAAGTGCACAAAATATCAGGCTGGACATGGCAAAAACAGCATCAGGTAGCAATGTTCAGAGCAACAAAACTACATGCTACAGGACCTTATAATAGCAAAACAAGGCATGGCATGAATGTACTCAAAGCATAGAACAACAGTCCCTTACTGACCATAAGCCAAAAAGGATCAGAAAATATAGTAACACCCATGTCAATATCGAAAGTTTCGTCAACAGATTCAGCAACATGGCATGCCAAAAACTGATAACAAGTAGGCATGTTTACAAGCTCAATGCACTCACTACAGAGCCTTATATGATAAACTAAGCATACATACATCAAGAAGACATGGCATAGAAGACATACATGGCAAGAACAATAACATAGCATACACGGATCAACCACAACAACCTTGGCAAAATTGAATAACATGTAAACAATCTGCCAGGAAACATTTGATAGCAAAAGTAGAGCTCGATTGACTCAAGCTAAGGCACTCCATAATTGCAAACAAGGGCATGGATGGACAGAGCAAGACATGTAGAACAAAACATCCTTACTGAAGTATCTCACAATATGCATGGATCTCTCGGTAGCATCAAGTTAACATGGCATCAAAATATCAAGAAAAGCAGAAATGAAATCAGCAACATCAGGACACCTACTTTGCATGCTTGTGATAGTCACCACATAGATCACAAAAATACATGGCATACACCCCTGGAAAGATGGCATGGCATATTACAAAACACATGTAGGACTCCAATTCATAGGGTGCACACATCAATCATAGCAAAAATAACAAAAGTGCAAGTTCTATTAAGAAACAGAAACTATCATCACATAGCCCTCTTCTAACAGAATTTCGGGCATCAAGATGAGCTCAAATGAAAATGATACAATGATAAGAAATGATCTACTCTTCGAGGCGAACATTTTGATATATTATACGCGCAAAATGGAGCTACAGATGCAAAGTTATGCTACGTAGAAAATGCAACAAATTAATCATCGGATGAAAAACTTGGACGAAAATTGAGAGGGGGAAGAAGTCAACGGGATAGATCCGATCGGGATCCGGCCCGATCGCGCGGGACGACAGCGGCGGCGCCGGAGGAGAGGAGGCGGGGCCGGGGTGGCCGGCCGGAGGAGGGGGCGGGGCGGCTGGCAGTGGCGCTGCCGGTGGCGACGGCGGTGGCGACGGCCGGCCGGGAGGCGGCGATGAGCCGGGCCGGGCGAGGGCAGCGGCGGGGCGTTCGCCGGGCGGCGAGGAGACGGGCGGCGGCGGCACGCTGGCGCGGCGGGACGCTGCTGAGCCAGGCGGGTTGCCTCTGGCCCGGGCCGGGCGCGTGGGGGCGGCGATGTGGGGACTGGCCCCACGTGGCGCGGCCAGAGAGGCTCTGATGGCGGGCGGACGCTGTCCGGCCCGCTCGGACACGCCCGCAGCGCGGAGGGATTCGCCTAGGTTTCGGGAGGATGATCCGGATTTGGAATGGGGTTGCTTAAATAGGCATAGAGGGAGCTAGGAGAGTCCAAATGAGGTGTAGTTTTACCACACGATCGTGATCGAACGACGGAGAACATGGAAGTGACTTAGATGGGTTATTGGACTATTTTGAAGGGGTGTTGGGCTGCAACTTAAAAGAGGCTTTATGAGAGTCACGGTTAACCGTTGGAGTACCAAACGAGCTCGAAATGACCCGAAACTTGACCGGTGGTCTAACGGTGGTATACCAAGGCCACTTGACAAACCTCGGTCCATTCCGAGAAGGTTTAGTACCCGCACACGGAAAAACGCAAAAGGGGCCGCCGGGGGAGATAGGAGTGCCGGATTGCAAAACGGACAAAGGGAAAAATGCTCGGAATCATGAGACGAACACGTATGCAAATGCTATGCACATGATGACATGATATAAAATGCATGACATGGACAAAATGCAAAATGAAGAAAAACCCAACCACGGAGGGAATATCATATCACAATGCCGAAAATGGCAAGAGTTGGAGTTACAAATATGGAAACTTACTTCCGGGGTGTTACATCCTCCCACTTGCTACGCAACTCTCCGTCAATATACGCTTCCTTCTTGCCGATCCTAGAGACCCATGCAATCCCCCCGGCAAGCGGCTCTCCTCTCTCTACGCGGGGCATGAAGTAATGGCGGAAGAGTGCTACATTTGGGTGGACCCCGACAAAGTTCTCGCAGAGGTGTGCGAAAACGGCCAAGGTGAGGACAGCGTTGGGGGTGAAATCAAGGAGGCGGAGGCCATATGTGTTCATGACATCACAGAAAAATTCAGAAAAGGGCGGGCAGAGCCCGCAGTGGAAGAAAAGCGTGAAGAAGGGGTACGCGATGGAAACCTTCTCGGATGTGGCGGCGGAGATGACTCTCGTGCGTGGGTGCGCCCGGGTCTCCGTCGACCAGAAGAGATAGTACAGCTCCCGCAGCTCCTTCCTATCGAGCAGAGGATCGAAGAGGGCCCGCTCCTTCCGCAGCGCCGCGAGCCGCTGCGCCTCGGCCGATTTCACGCCTTTTCCCTTGTCGGCCTTCGGAGCCATGGGGAGAGGTGGCGGAGGAGGTCGACGGCATTGGTGGCACCGGTGGCAATGGAGGGGGGCGCGCCGCTCTTTGGGCTCGAGAAGAAAGGGGAAGCAACGGGGTTTTCGATGTGCCAAGAAGGGCAAGTGGGCGTCCTGCCTGTTCCCCTGCTTATAAAGGGAGAGGGACAGGCGCCCGATTTTTCCCATTAAAGAAAGCCCCACGATCTCCCCACGAGCCACGCCCGGTGCGTGACGCTCGTGGGGCGTGGTGGGTCCAAGGCGAGTAACGGCGTAATCAAGACCACACGTGCTGCGTGCACTGTTTTGGGCCTGGCCCAACAGAGCTAGGGCGCCGTGTGTGGCCCAGCCCGGGGCTCTGCCGGTGTACTAGAGTAGGGTACCCTAGCACCCGAACTCGCACAGGCAGTTGCAGCACCCCGCGGCAGGGCTGGCCTGATGACCGCTAAGATCCTCAGCGGCTCCTTTGGAGCCATTCAAGAACAAAGTAATCAAGGCCCCAGCAAGAGGAGCTTGCCGGGAAGGCCACTCAGGGCACGAAGGAAGCAAGGCCCCGGCAGGAGGAGCTTGCCGGGAAGGCTTGGTGAGCGACAAGCTCCCGAGCGCGACAAGAACCTTGCCGCGGCAAGGTGCTCGCGGCGGCAAGTGACCTCTCTTCATCTCCGCTCCAGCTCATCCGCCAACATGTCGCCATGGGACTCTACCAAGCACGCGTGTCGACGGGCTGTGCAGCCAGCGGGGAGCAGCGATAAGCGGCGCTGACAAGCCACCATCGTGGCAAACGGAGGCGCACTTAACGGTCCCTGTTGCACTGTTCAGGCGACTGAGACGGGCATTTATGACTCTTGTCCCTTGCCGTCAGAGTTAGGTATAGAACACTGTACACTGTACAAAGCGGTGTACCAACCTCTGTTTTTACTATCTTACCCTTGTCTACTTGCCACATGTGGTGACCCCTTGTGCCTATAAAAGGAGGCCCAAGGGCAACGTAGAAAGGGTTCGGTTCAGCTCCAGCTTAGTTCATTCGACTCACACGTACACCCGAGCTAGGTTTTGTAGCCCTCATTGCTCCCTAGCAAGAACACAATATAATCCACAAAGCAGCAGTAGGAGTATTATCTCTCCGGAGAGCTCCGAAGCTGGGTAAATCTACTCGTGTGCATCGCTTCGATCCGCTCTTTGTGCAGTCTCCGCCCCCCCTCCGAACCACAAGGGACCCAGGTCCCATAGGTGTTCGTGGGCCACGATCAGCTTCCCAGACAGTCCCTCCCTCTATTCTCCCATACATCATGTTATTCTTCGGCGAGTCAGCACCAACACGCACCCGGACCCGAACGAGTCAACCCTCGTACTCCCCTCCGCCTGCGACTGGACCGGTGCATCTTCCATGGCTCCGGTTTGTTCCGTCCGAGGCCTCGCCGTCGTCCTCTGCCTTGGTTTGCTCGCCATGCGCGGAGCGCCGCCCTCTTGCATTGTCAACGTCGTCAACAACTGATAACCCACAAGTATACGGGATAGTTGTAGACTCTTTCGATAAGTAAGAGTGTCGAACCCAACGAGGAGCTAAAGGTAGAAGAAATACTCTCTCAAGTCCTATCGGCCACTGATACGACTCTACACACGCTTGATGTTCGCTTTACCTAGAACAAGTATGAAAGTAGAAGTACTTTGAAGGTGTTGTTTGATAGGTTTGCAAGATAATAAAGACCATGTAAATATAAAGTAGGGGCTGTTTAGATAAAGATGCAATAAAGTAAATATTAGTAGAGAGCTTTTTGTTACGAGAAAGTTATTTGTCCCTAGGTAATCGATAACTAGACCGGTAATCACTATTGCAATTCTATTTGAGGGAGAGGCATAAGCTAACATACTTTCTCTTTTGGATCATATGCACTTATGATTGGAACTCTAGCAAGCATTCGCAACTACTAAAGCTTCATTAAGGTAAAACACAACCATAGCATTAAAGTATCAAGTCCCCTTTATCCCATATACAAACAACCTACTTACTCGGGTCTATGCTTCTGTTCACTCACGCCACCCACCACAAGAAAATCATAAACATATTGCAAATCCTACAGTGGGGATCCCACACGCTTGCGCGACACGAAGAGCACTATAGGACAGCACCAATAATAAAACATGCAACTCAAACCAATCACGATCATCAGTTAACCCATAGGACAAAACGGATCTACTCAAACATCATAAGATAGCCATACATCATTGGGAAATAATATATAGCATTGAGCACCATGTTTAAGTAGAGATTACAGCGGGTAAGAGAGAGGTTACACCACTACATAGAGGGGGGAAGAGTTGGTGATGAAGGCGGTGAAGTTGTTGGTGAAGATCGTGGTGATGATGATGGCCCCCGGCGGCGTTCCGGCGCCACCAGAAGCAAGGGGGAGAGGGGCCCCTTCTTATTCTTCTTCCTTGACCTCCTCACTAGATGGGAGAAGGGTTTCCCCTCTGGTCCTTGGCTCCAATGGCATGGGAGGGGCGAGAGCCCCTCCGAGATTGGATCCATCTCTCTATTTCTGCGCTCTCAGATTCTGCCCCTTCACCGTTTCTTTTATATCTGGATGTCCGTAACTCCGATTGGGGTGAATCTTTCGTCCAGTTTTTTCTCATAAAATTAGCTTTCTTGCGGCAAAAGAAGAGCGTCAACCGCCTTACGGGTGGCCTAGGAGAGTGCCAGGTGCCCTGGGGGGTGGGCGCGCCCCCCTGTCTTGTGGCCACCCCGGACACCGTTTCGCGTTGATTCTTCCTCTGGAAAATCCCAAATATTCAAAAATAATTATCCGTCCATTTTTATCCCGTTTGGATTCCGTTTGATATTGGGTTTCTGCCAAACATAAAACATGCAACAAACACGAACTGGCACTGGATCAATATGTTAGTCCCAAAAATAGATAAAAAGTTGCCAAAAGTATATGAAAGTTGAATAATATTGGCATGGAACAATAAAAAATTATAGATACGATGGAGACGTATCAGCATCCGCAAGCTTAATTCCTGCTCGTCCTCGAGTAGGTAAATGATAAAAAAGATAATTTTTCATGTTGAACGCTACCTAGCATAATCTTGATCATATGTCTAATCATGGCATGAATATTAAGACACGAGTGATTCAAAGCAATAGTCTATCATTTGACATAAAAAACTATAATACTTCGAGCGTACCAATAAAGCAATCATGTCTTTTCAAAAAAACAAGGCCAAAGCAAGCTTATCCCTACAAAATCATATAGTTTGGCCATTCTTCATTTTTGTCACACAAAATGCTCCCATCATGCACAACCCTCACGCTTCAGCTTTTTCAACCCTCACGCAATACATGAGCGCAAGCCATGGATATAGCACTATAGATGGAATAGAATATGATGGTGGAGGTCTATATGGAGAAGACAAAAAAGGGAGAAAGTCTCACATCGACGCGGCTAATCAACGGGCTATGGAGATGCCCGCCGATTGATGTCAATGCAAGGAGTAGGGATTTCCATGCAACGGATGCACTAGAGCTATAAGTGTATGAAAGCTCAAACTGAAAACTAAGTGGGTGTGAATCCAACTTGCTTTCTCATGAAGACATAGGGCATTTGAGGAAACCCATCATCGGAATATACAAGCCAAATTCTATAATGAAAATTCCCACTAGTATATGAAAGTGATAACTTAAGAGACTCTCTATATGAAGAACTTGGTGCTACTCTGAAGCACAAGTGTGGTAAAAGGATAGTAACATTGCCCCTTTTCTTTTCTTATTTTTTTTGGGTGGGCTTCTTTGACCCCCTTTTTTATTTAGGCTTCTTTGTCCTTTCCTTTTTTTCTCTTTTATCTTTTTTTCATAGGGCAATGCTCTATAATGATGATCATCACACTTTATTTACTTACAACTCAATATTACAACTCGATACTAGAACAAAGATATGACTCTATATGAATGCTTCCGGCGGTGTACCGGGATGTGCAATGATCTAGCGTAGCAATGACATCAAAAAAGGACAAGCCATGAAAACATCATGCTAGCTATCTTACGATCATGCAAAGCAATATGACAATAAATGCTCAAGTCATGTATATGATGATGATGGAAGTTGCATGGCAATATATCTTGGAATGGCTGTGAAAATGCCATGATAGGTAGGTATGGTGGCTGTTTTGAGGAAGATATAATGTGGCTTATGTGTGATAGAGCGTATCATATCACGGGGTTTGGATGCACCGGCGAAGTTTGCACCAACTCTCAAGGTGAGAAAGGGCAATGCACGGTACCGAAGAGGCTAGCAATGATGGAAAGGTAAAAGTGTCTATAATCCATGGACTCACATTAGTCATAAAGAACTCATATACTTATTGCAAAAGTTTATTAGCCCTCGAAGCAAAGTACTACTATGCATGCCCCTAGAGGGATAGACTGGTAGGAAGAGACCATTGCTCGTCCCCGACCGCCACTCATAAGGAAGACAATCAAAGAAACACCCCATGCTTCAAATTCGTCACACAACGATTACAATACGTGCATGCTATGGGACTTGCAAACCTCAACACAAGTGTCTCTACAATCCACAACCACCCACTATCATGACTCTAATATCACCATCTTTATATCACAAAAACTATTGCAAGGAATCAAACATATCATATTCAGCGATCTACTAGTTCATGTAGGATTTTATGACTAACCATGTGAATGACCAATTCTTGTCATCTGTCTAAATTTATATAAGTGAAGCAAGAGAGTTTAATTCTTTCTACAAATGATATGCCCACGCTCTAACAAATATAAGTGAAGCAAAAGAGCATTCTACAAATGGCGGTTTTCTATGTGAAGAGAAACAGGCAATCCAAACTTCAAATGATATAAGCGAAGCACATGAAGCATTCTATAAAGCCATACTCAAAAGATTTAAGTGAAGTGCAATGATAATTCTATAAGTAAACCAAGGACTATATCATACCACCATGGTGCATAAAAGAAAAATGAAAACTAAATGCAAAATACGCTCCAAGACTTGCACATATCACATGAACGAAACGAATACAAAAACATACTGATATTTGTTGAAGAAAGAGGGGATGCCTCCGAGGCATCCCCAAGCTTAGATGCTTGAGTCTCCTTAAATATTTACTTGGGGTGCCTTGGGCATCCCCAAGCTTGATCTCTTGCCTCTCTTCCTTTTCCTCATATCGAGACATCCTCGATTAGACACTTCATCCACACAAAACTTCCACAGAAAACTCGGTAAGATCCGTTAGTATAATAAAGCAAATCACTACTCTAAGTACTGTAGAAAACCAATTCATATTTTGTTTTTGCATTTTGTCTACTGTAATATAGCTTTTTCATGGCTTAAGCCACTCATATAAATTGATAGATTCATCAAAACAAGCAAACTATACATCAAAAACAGAATCTGTCAAAAACAGAACAGTCTGTAGAAATCTGAACATTCACCATACTTCTGGTACACCAACAATTATACCAAAATTAGGAAAAATATAAAAGTTATACAGCAAGACAGTGAAAAAAGAATCAGAACCGTTTGACGTTCCAGCAAAAAATGTAAAATCAAGCACTACAGCCAAAGTTACTGTCCTACACCGTACAAACCAACAAACATTGTAAACATCCTAAAGGAAAACCTTGGCACATTATTTTTATAGTACAATGGAATTGTACAAGGGGATAATTATTTTTGTTGAAAAGTTTCTGTAATTAAGATTCACAAAGGTTTTGTCAGCATGAACAACGTTCAAGGAGCTCTCCCACTTCAACGATGCTTGCCTCTCTCACTTTCACTTTCCTTTCTGAAAAGTTTTTAGGTTTCCCCTCTATATTTTTTTATTTTTGAACTGTATAAAAGCACGCAACAGAAATAAATGACTCTCTAAAACTTCCGAGTTGTCTGCCTGGCAGCGCTTTCTTTAAAGCCATTAAGCTAGGCATTTAGTGCTCAAGCAATGGATCCACCCGGATCCCAAGATATATCAAAGCCAATTTTAATTAACAATGATTTGTAATTTAGTAGTGAGCACAAAGTAACATATATCAAGAAACAACAAAGTCGAAGTCTCTTCCTATGCATCGGCATGTCATAAAAGAACAATTCATGCACACATAGTAAAGGCCAATGCATAGTATAAGCAGATTCTTGTAATTCTATCGTGTTGGAAACATAGAGAGGTGGAGATATAGTTCCTCTCTCATAATAATTGAAAGTAGGAGAAGCAATCACATGCATATTATATCTATCTAAATCATCATGTGTAGTGGTAAAAAGCAACCCATCAATATAATCCTTACTAAGCGCAAACTTCTCCGATATAGTGTAGTTTGGAGAATTCAAAAAGATAATAGGACTATCATGTGTGGGTGCAATAGCAACAATTTCATGTTTAACATAAGGAACTATAGAAAGTTCATCTCCATAAGCATAATTCATATAGGCATCTTGGCCACAAGCATAGCAAGCATCTTCAAAACGGGATATTTCAAGAGAATCAATGGGATCATAACAATCATCATAGCAATCATCCTTCGGTAAGCACGAAGGGGAATTAAACAATGTATGAGTTGAAGAGTTACTCTCATCAGAAGGTGGGCACGGGTGATCAATCCGCTCTTCCTCCTTTTGTTCTTCGCTCTCCTCGTCATCTTTTTCATCCAATGAGCTCACAGTTTCATCAATTTCTTCTTCCATAGCTTCCTGCAAAATATTAGTCTCTTCTTGGACAGCGGAGACTTTCTCAATAAATGCATTAATATTGTAATTGTATTCATAATTTTCATAGCAATATCTAAGTGTAGAAAAAATTTCTGGTCTATAAACTGAATCATCAAAATCGTCAAACGCTTTAAACATAGATTCAATCTCATAAGCACCCATAAAAGCAACAAATTCCTCTATTTGTTCCACAACATAGTAATCATAGATACCATTAGCATAAGATGCTAAGGTTTCATTATCATTAAATTTGCATGAAAAGGGAAGGTGTGGGGCCTTCATCCTAGAGCAGCAAGTATAATCATGTATCAAGCATAGTTGCCTAGCATACCACTTCAACATTTGAATTTGATCCCATAATAGTTTCCCTTTTTGTGTCAAGCGATAATCCCTAAAGTATTCACGTTGATCCAACGTTACGCCCATTACATAGTTGAATGGGGTTTTCTCAGGATTATTAAAGTAGTACATAATATCTTTCACATAACGATCATTGAGGGTTTTAGGAGGTTCGCCATCTCCATGAGCAGCAAGTACACCTAATTTTTTTGGTATTTCGTGTTCCATATCCATAACTAAAGGTAGAGAACAACTAAGAACAGCAAACAAAAATTACTTAGTGATAAAGCAAACAAGCACACACGAGAATATTCACCCCACGCTATGACTCCCCAGCAACGGCGCCAGAAAAAAGGTCTTGATAACCTACAAGTATACGGGATAGTTGTAGCATCTTTCGATAAGTAAGAGTGTCGAACCCAATGAGGAGCTAAAGGTAGAACAAATACTCTCTCAAGTCGTATCGGCCACTGATACGACTCTACGCACGCTTGATGTTCGCTTTACCTAGAACAAGTATGAAACTAGAAGAACTTTGAAGGTGTTGTTGGATAGGTTTGCAAGATAATACAGAGCATTTAAATATAAACTAGGGGCTGTTTAGATAAAGATACAATAAAGTAAATATTAGTAGAGAGCTTTTTGTTACGAGAAAGTTATTTGTCCCTAGGCAATCGATAACTAGACCGGTAATCACTATTGCAATTCCATATGAGGGAGAGGCATAAGCTAACATACTTTCTCTTCTTGGATCCTATGCACTTATGATTGGAACTCTAGAAAGCATCCGCAACTACTAAAGATTCATTAAGGTAAAACTAACCATGGCATTAAAGTATCAAGTCCCCTTTATCCCATACGCAAACAACCTACTTACTCGGGTTTGTGCTTCTGTTCACTCACGCCACCCACCATAAGAAAATCATAAACATATTGCAAACCCTACAGCGGGCATCCCTCACGCTTGCGCGACACGGAGAGCACTATAGGACAGCACCAATAATAAAACATGCAACTCAATCCAATCACGATAATCAATTAACCGATATGACAAAACGGATCTACTCAAACATCATAAGATAGCCATACATCATTGGGAAATAATATATAGAGTTGAGCACCATGTTTAAGTAGAGATTACAGCGGGTAAGAGAGAGGTTACACCGCTGCATAGAGGGGGGAAGAGTTGGTGATGAAGGCGGTGAAGTTGTTGGTGAAGATCGCGGTGATGATGATGGCCCCCGGCGGCGTTCCGGCGCCACCGGTAGCAAGGGGGAGAGGGGCCCCCTTCGTCTTCGTCTTCTTCCTTGACCTCCTCCCTAGATGGGAGAAGGGTTTCCCCTCTGGTGCTTGGCTCCCATGGCATGGGAGGGGCGAGAGCCCCTCCGAGATTGGATCTATCTCTCTATTTCTGCGCTCTCAGATTCTGCCCCTTCACCATTTCTTTTATACATGGAGATCCGTAACTCCAATTGGGGTGAATCTTTCGCCCAGATTTTTCTCATAAAATTAGCTTTCTCGCGGCAAAATAAGAGCGTCAACCACCTTACGGGTTGCCACGGAGAGTGCCAGGCGTGCCCCCTTGTCGGTGTACTAGAGTAGGGGTACCCTAGTATCCCGAACTCGTGCACGGGCAGTCGCAGCACCCCGCGGCAAGGCTTGCCTGGTGACCTCCAAGGTCCTTCCCGGCTCCTTCGGAGCAATTCAAGAACAAAGTATTCAAGACCCCGGCAAGAGGAGCTTGCCGGGAAGGCCACTCAGGGCACGAAGGAAACAAGACCCGGCAAGATGAGCTTGCCGGGAAGGCTTGGTGAGCGACAAGCTCCCGAGCGCGACAAGGATTCAGCCGCGGCAAGGTGCTTGCCGCGGCAGGCAACCTCTCTTCATCTCCGCTCCAGCTCATCCGCCAACGTGTCGCCGTGGGGCTACCCAGCACGCTGTCGGAAGGGCTGTGCAGCCAGCGGGAGCAGCGATAAGTGGCGCCGACAAGCGTACCATCGTGGCAAACGGTGGTGCACTTGACGGTCCCTGTTGCACTGTTTGGGCGACAGGGACGGGCATTTATTGATCTTGTCCCTTGCCGTCAGAGTTAGGTATAGAGCACTGTACACTGTACAAATAGGTGTACGAACTATTGTTTTTCCATTTGTACCCTCATCTGCGTTGCCACCTGTCGGTGACCCCTTGAGCCTATAAAAGGAGGCCCAAGTGCAACGTAGAAAGGGTTCGGCTCCGTTCGGTTCATTCGACTCATTCGAGACTAGAGACACTCAGGCTAGGTTTGGTAGCTCTCATTGCTCCCTAGCAAGAACACAATACAATCAACCAAGTAGCAGTAGGAGTATTATCTCTCCGGAGAGCTCCGGCTGGGTAAAACTGCTCGTGTGCATTGCTTCGATCCGCTCTTTGTGCAATCTTCGCCCCCAACCCACAAGGGACTCGGTCCGCCAGTCCCATAGGTGTTCGTGTGTCACGATCAGCTCCCGACATCTTTGGCGCGCTGTAGGGCGCCGAGGCTGTGTGAACCTGATCCAGCGTTCACACGAGCAACTTCTTCATCATCTTCATCAACATGCCACCGAAGAAGAAGGCTTCGGCGGCAGCAGAGCCGTCCGCGTCAAACCCACCACCACCGGAGCTGACGAGTGGTGGGGAAGACGCTGGCGGAGGAACGGGCGTCGTCGAGGGAGCCCCCGATGCCGCCAGGTCCAAGGACAAGCCGGCGCAGGCTTCGGCGTCCGAATCCGCACCGCGTCCATCTCAGGAGGCGCGGAACCGACAGCGTCATGGTGCTCGCAACGCCATGCGCTCGTTGGATCAAGGCCAAGCTGGAGGATCCCGAGGCCCTCGAGACCCGCATGCACGCCAACATGCTGGTACGAGCGGAGTACGATCGCTTGGACGGGATGATGCTCCTCCTAACTTGGTTAGAAGTTCGAGCACATCCCGTTCCTCGCGCCGTACGCCTTTGCCACCCACCACTCCAGCGGAAGCCTTGGTGAGAGCTCAACTCCTTGTAGACTACCCTCCAACGGCCGACAAGGTCGACGAATGGAGGGCCACCATCCAGAGTCTCATCGGCTTTGCCAATGGCGACGTTCCGCGACAACCAACTGCGTCCTTGCCGCAACGAGACGACAAGGCACGAGCCGATGGCGACGAGACCTGCGGGGGTGCAACCACCATACACTCCCCTTCCCGAAGGCCAAGATCACCAGCTCCTCGGATCCACCGCGTCATCGGATCCACGAGCTCGCCGTGATCAACGCCAAGTTCGTCAAGAACGTCAACAAGAAGACGCTCGAACTCGCATCGAGCGCCGAAGAGAAGCGCAGCGTCAATCCGACCAGCGCGCCGGGCCCGCTATTGATATGCATGCGCCAGGGGAACCAGGCTGCCGTACGCGGTAGGTTGCCCTGCGTTCACCCGTGAGCTGCGGCAAGTCCAGTGGCCCGACAAGAAAAACTTCAAGCCAGATGTGCCAGAGAAGTATGATGGCAGGACGCACCCTTTGAGTTCCTCAAGATCTACACCATTGCGGTGCAAAGGCGGGGGACGAGACGACAAGATCCTCGCCAACTACTTCTCGCCGGTGCTCAAGCCAAATGTCGATCTTGGCTCATGTACTTGCGGACAGTTCCATATCTTCTTGGGCAGATCTGTGCCATCGCTTGTCGGCGCTTTCACAGTGGCCACAAGCCTCATGGCCAAGAGAGTGACCTTCACCGCCGCCCGGAAGGAAGGAGAGTCCTCGCAAGTTTATCCAGAGATTCAGCCGTGTGCACTACAACATCCCAGATGTCCACCCCGCCAGGGTGATTAGCGCGTTTCATCGTAACGCAAGGAACCGCAGGATGAGGGAGGAGATGGCGATGTGCAAAGTCAAGGACGCCGCGACCTGTATGCCTTGGCCGACAAGTGTGCACGCGGTCAAGAAGGAAGAAGACTCCTGTGAGAGAATGTTGGAGCAGGATCTCGACAAGGAGGAGACCGCCTGCGAAGAAGAGCCGCGGCGAATAACAACAAAAAGAAGAAGAGCAAAGAGGTACTAGTTGTCGAGCAGTCCGCAACGGAGGTGGCGCCAAGAAGGCCAAGGTTGGTGGCTTCGCAAGGAGGCTGCAATGACATCGACCGCCAAGCTGTGGCGGCCGCCGACAAGCAGGACAGCTCCAACAAACAAGATCAGAAGATTCACCGCACCAAGGGCCATGACCTCCAGAGCTGCAAGAAAGTCGAGCAGCTTGTTGAACTGCAGAAGGCTGAGTACGAGCGGCGAGACAAGGAGAAAGCCCAGGAGGGTGCTGGGGCAGCTAGCAAGAAGAGACCCGGCCGGGGAGGACGCCGCGGCAAGGCTAAGCAGCGGCAAGGAGATAGACCTCCCCGCGGTCGCGACAAGGATGAAGACGACGATGAAGACGAAGATATGGAAGATGATGAAGCTGATGAGCAGGAGTTTCAGAAAGCCACGGAGGTTCTCTGCGTTGACGGTGGTGCTTCTCTGCATACCTCACACCGCCAGCTCAAGCAATGGATGCGGGAGGTTAATGCAGCAGAACCGTCCGTAGAGTCACGCAGCCTCTGGCGGGTCCAGACGCCCATCATCTTTGATATTGAGGACCACCCCGATCGCATAATCGCGGTCGGGTGCTTGCCGATGTTGGTCTCACCAACCATCCGCAACCTCAAGGTCACTAAGATGTTGGTTGACGGCGGGCCGGCTTGAACCTGATCTCCTCTCGCAGTGCTCGAAGCTTCAAATCCTCGACAACAGCTCAAGAGACTGCACTTTCCAAGGAATCAACCCAGGAAGGAGCAAGCCGAAAGGGAAGATCACATTGCCGGTAACATTTGGTAGTGAGCTGAATTTCAGGACTGAGAGGGTCACATTCGACGTTGCTGATTTCCCATTGCCCTACAATGGAATACTTGGTCGCCCAAAGACTCGCCAAGTTCATGGCAGCCTCTCATTATGCATACAACTTGCTCAAGATGCCCGCCCGATAAGCGCTATTTCTGTCCATGGCGACAAGAAGGATGCACTTATCTGCGCCGACAAGATTTACCGGATGCAGAGGCTGCGACAGATAGCAAATCACTTGCCGCTGAAGCTCCCGGGGAAGAAGAAGACCAAGTCCGCAAGAGCCTCGATGCCCACTCCGCAAGCGCACCTCTTCGAGTGCTGCGCTGCCGCCGAGGACGCACCATCGAGCTCCACCGCAAGTGCAAGAAGATGATGGCAGCTCCGCCAAGACCAAGAAGGTGCCCGCCAAGGAGGACGGCACTGGTGGTACCTTCACCATCGCCATGCTTGACCCTAAATAGGAAGGCGAGCTCGTTGTTTTCTCAGGGGCGAATGTCGATGTGTTTGCATGGCAACCATCTGACATCCCCGGTGTTCCTAGGAAAGTAATTGAGCACCACCTAGCTATCTGTCCTCATGCGCGGCCCGTCAAGCAAAAAGTTAGGAAACAGGTAGTGGAGCGCCAAGAGTTCATAGCAGAAGAGATCAAGAAACTGGAAGTAGCAGCCTTGTCGAGGAGTGCTCCATCCCACGTGGTTGGCCAATCCGTAGTTGTACGCAAGGCAAATGGGAAATGGAGACTTTGTATTGACTTCACAGATGTTAATAAAGCTTGTCCCAAAGACCCATTTCCTTGCCACGACGACCAGATTGTTGACTCCACGGCTGGATGTGATTTGCTTTCATTTCTTGATGCATATTCAGGATATCATCGATCTTCATGGCAGAAGAGGATGAAGAGAAAACCGCATTCATTACACCGTGTGGCACATACTGCTTCATACGGATGCCCTTCGGTTTGAAGAATGTTGGTTCAACATTTGCAAGAGTGGTCCATGATGCTTTTGATCCCCAAATGCACAGAAATGTAGAAGCCTACATGGATGACATAGTGGTCAAGTGCAAAGACAAAGCAACTATGGTTCAAGACTTAGATGAGACCTTTGCAAATCTGCGCAAGATCAACCTCAAGCTCAACCCCGAGAAGTGCGTGTTTGGAGTCCCATCCGGCAAGCTTCTCGGGTTCTTCGTGTCTCAGAGGGGAATTGAAGCCAACCCCGACAAGATTAAGGCCATTGAGCAGATTGAAGCACCAAAGCGCGTTAAGGATGTAAGAAGGCTTGCCGGTTGCGTGGCTGCTCTCAGCAGGTTTATCTCTAGGTCAGCTGAGCGCGCCCTGCCATTTTTCAAGATTTTGAAAAAGGCAGGTCCAATGAGATGGACTCCCGAGGCGGAGGCTGTGCTGCAGGACTTAAAGAGGTACCTGTCCTCCACTCCAATACTTGTCGCACCTAGGCCACAAGAGAAGTTGCTGCTATACACAGAGGCAACCAATCAAGTGGTTAGTACTGCGTTTGTAGCTGAAAGGGAGGCAGATGAGGAGCCGGAAACCATGGCAGATACATCCAAATGACAAGCAGGGGCTTCTCCACAAGCTCGTCCCGACAAGAACGGATCTCAGCGCAGGATTGCGAGAAGAGTCGAAAAGGATGGTGCAGCGCCCAGTTTATTTTGTCGGCCTTCTTCGCAGGGGCTAGGTCAAGGTACTCTGTGTGCAGAAATTGCTTCTCGCCTCCTCATGGCCTCGAGAAAGCTGCGCCATTACTTCCAAGAACATGAGATAACAGCCGCACTCGCTTCCGCTGAAAAGGATATTACAAAATCCAGAGGCAACAGGCAGGATTGTCGAGTGGGCACTGGAACTGTCAAGCTTTGGCCTCAAGTTTGAAAGCACTTCAACTATCCAGAGCAGAGCATTGGCAGAGTTTATAGGAGAATGGACGCCGACGCAAGATGAAGAAATTCCAGGAACGAGCATCCCCGTCAAGGAAGCAAGTAAGGAGTGGCTGATGTATTTTGATGGTGCCTTTCGCCCAAGGCGCCGGTGCCGGGCGTGTTTTTATCGCACCCACCGGAGAGCGCCAAATACATAGTCCAAATGCACTTTCCCAAGGAGCAAGCAACAAATAATACTGCAGAGTATGAAGGTTTGCTTGCCGGTCTCAGGATTGCAGTGGACCTTGGGATCAAGAAGCTTATTGTCAGGGGTAACTCGCAGCTTGTCGTCCGCCAAGTAAACAAAGATTATCCAAGTCCATTGATGGAAGCCTACGTTGATGAAGTGAGAAAGCTAGAAGAACACTTTGAAGGCCTGCAAATGGAACATGTTCCAAGAGCCCAGAATGATATTGCTGATGGCCTGTCAAAGTGTGCTGCACTCAAGTTACCTATGGAACCAGGAATTTTTGTGCTCAAGCTGACTCAACCAACTGTAACACCATCAACTGGACACAAGAAGAAGAGGAAGTTGGTTTCTGGTGACTACTTTCCGGCAGAGCTCCCTGAAGCCGCCGCCAAGAAGGCCCCCAAAATCAACACAGATTTCGCTGAGGAGCAGTCTGCTCCGACAAGCCCTAGGGTTTGTTTCGTTGAAGCAGACGCTCCCGACAAGTTTAGCTCCCGCAAGCTTGCCGGGGATCATCAAGCTCCGGCCGAACCGCAGGTTCTTGCCGTGGAAGCCGATGTTCTCGCAGCGGCAGATGTGCCTTTAGTCCTTGTTGTCGAGCCGCAAGCTCCAACATGGGCACAACAGATCGTCCATTTCCTTCAGACAGGAGAACTTCCCGAAGAGCAAGAAGAAGCGGAAAGAGTAGCCCGGCAGTCAAGTATGTACCAGTTTGTTGACAACATCCTGTACAGAAGAAGACTCAAAGGTGTGAAATTGAAGTGTATTTGCCGGGAAGATGGACAGAAGCTGTTGGCAGAGATACACGGAGGCATATGTGGTCACCACATTGGCGCAAGAGCACTTGCCGCAAAGCTTTCCAGAAGGTTTCTTCCGCCGAAGCCCTCCAGATGCAACCGCACAAGTAACCAAGTGTGAAGCGTGCTGCCCATTCCAAGCAGATACACCAGCCAACTCAAGCTCTCCAGACGATCCCTTTATCCCGCCATTTTCGTCCGGGGCTCGACATCCTCGCCCCTTCCCCTGTTGTCGGGGCTTTGAGTACTTGTACGCCGCAATCGACAAGTTCACAAAGTGGCCGGAAGTGGAAGCAGTGAGGAAGGTGACAGACAACAAGCAGCAAGTTCTTTCAGTCAATTGTTTGCCGCTTTGGGATACCTAATCGGATCTTCACCGACAACGACACACAATTCACGAGTCGCACCTTCATGCAATACGCCCAAGATCTTACGCCAAGGTTCTTTTGCTTCGCTTGCTCATCCAAGGAGCAACGGTCAAGGTAGAGGGCAAATGCTGAAGTGCTGCGAGGAATCAAGACCGAACTTTCGACAAAGCTGCACAAGTGCGGAAGAAATCGGATTGAGGAGCTGCCGGTGGTTCTTTGGTCGATCAGACGACGCCAAATCGAGCCACCGCCGACACCTTTCGCCTAGTCTATGGAGCAGAGGCAGTTCTCCCCACGGAACTCAGATACGGGTCACCTCGAGTGCTCGCTATGATGAGTTTGAACAAGAGCAGCTGCGACAAGATGACGCTGCTCCTTGAGGAGGATCGCCTTCAGCTGTCAGACGAGCTGCTCGTTATCAAGATGCTTTGCGCCGCTACC
Organism: Aegilops longissima; assembly: GCA_021605205.1. Taxonomy (NCBI): domain Eukaryota; kingdom Viridiplantae; phylum Streptophyta; class Magnoliopsida; order Poales; family Poaceae; genus Aegilops; species Aegilops longissima. The sequence goes on from CM038680.1 coordinate 428,741,346, forward strand.
ATAGCCGCAGTTAATGCCGAAGCTTCGAGGAAGGCGACCTTGTTCTTCGCCGCTCAGTCCGCCAAGAATTCCAACAAGTTGACGCCAAGTGGGAAGGCCCTTATCGGGTGAAACGAAGTCACAAAGCCCGCGCAGTCCGCTTTGAGACCAAGATGGCGCCCGTGAGCAACTCCGAATATAGAGCATCTTCGTAAGTTTTACTCAGAGGCGCGGTTGTCGGAACCTGTTCCGCAACCACCCTTTTGTACAAGTCTGGCCGCTGTTGCATGTAATCCTTTGTACAAAGCCGGGCGCAGACCCGTGCATCAAGAAGCTCATGTGTTGCGCACAACTTGTCAAATGCATGCTTTCATAATCCTCATGCATGTGTTATCTAACATTTTGTGCAGCATCCACACCCGTAAGCAATAACGAGCCACTAGGCTCCATAACTTTATTTTCTTCTTTCTTCTCATAAGAAAGGAAGGTTCCTTCGCCCACAAGTTAGCCGGGGCGGGGAGGAGAAGATAATGCTGGGGACACCAAGGGTCGCCGAGGAAGTATCGCCTTGCCGGAAGCAAACGATGTAAAAGCTAAGTTGCCAAAGTTTGAGCAATCAGTTTTAAAATTTTTAAGTTATCTTCCTCGAACGATAGTACTTTGTATGGAAAACCTGCGCTGAAGGAACTAACTCATGGCTTGGTTTGCGCCTTAATTTGTTTCGAGTCCGCCAACAATTTAAGTGAGCTGCAACCAGTTGCATAAGGTTGTTTGTCGGAGGCGGCATCGCCAAGCAGGCTGCCGACGTCCCCGCACTCAGCACTTTCATGCAAAGGTGCCAAGACCGACAAGTTCCCTAAAAAGCGAGGGCACAAACATACAAAGGAAGAAATCTAGTAAAGGAAATAACATTGCGATCGCTTGCCTAAGATAGAGTATATTACAAAATGACTTGTCGCAGATCTAATAAGTTGTTCTCCGAACATGGTCTGCAGCGACAAGGAAAGATAGACTTGGCGCCTAGTTCACGCGGTCGCCATCAACCCTCTTGACTCCGCCACCCTGTCCACAATGGGTGCGATAAGGGCCTTGAGCGCTTCAACATCAGCAGCTTGGAGGCAGGGACTTGAGGATCGCTATGGCCGACGCCTGGATTGCGGAAGGCCACCTTCATCAAGACCTTCGAGAGCCCCCAAGAGATTTGGCGCGACTCGTCGGCCAGCTGCTTTGGGATCTCCTCCCGAGCCGCTGGAGACCCGCCAACACGCCTTTGAAGAACAGGCTGAGCTTGGCGCTGGGTTGAAGGCGCCGTCGGTGGAGTACCCGAGGTCCACCATCCCCAGCTCCATCACCATTGTGGATGGCGGCGGCAGATCGACAAGACCCTCCGTCCGCAGCATCACGCTGCTCTCGAGAGTATCCTCGGCGGTCACAAGATTCGCCAGCCAGCTCGTTGGCCTTGATCTTCTCCAACAGGCCCGCTTCCCGCCTCCTTGGCGCCGCCTAGTGCCTCCGCCAAAGTGGTCGGGCTTAGCTCCAGATCTTCCTTGAGTCCTTGGCGCGCCGAGTTTTTGATCTTTTCAAATAAACGACCTTGCAACTCGCCAAGAGTATAGGGCGCCCTTCTCGTGACTCGCTTCTTCAGCCCGGTGACCTCTTCGCCGCTTCTTCGAGGGTGGCCTCCAGCCGCGCCACCCTCGCCTCCAATTCCTTCTTGGCGGCCTCGGCAGCTGCGGCGCGCATTTTGCCTCCTTGAGTGCTCCGCCATCGATTCTCGCTGCAAGATCTTCCTCATAGCTATCGAGGTTGATCTTCCGCTGCGCCACCACCTTCTTGTGCAGAGCTTCACCGCAAGCTTTTGCTGCTCCTCGACCTCGGCCTTCCAGATGAAGGTCGGGCGCTTCGGAGAGTTGCTCCCGCTCGCTATGTCCCGGAGAGTTTTTGTTGGCGCCCGGAGCTCTTTCAGGCGCTTTCTCCATGTCAGCCCCGCCTCGCGACAAGCGCCCCTCGACTCCATCTTAGCTTGTCGGGCGCGTAGAGCGACAGCAGCTGCTCTTCCTCGACTCGCCATCGCTGCTGCTTGGCGATCAACCAGCGACAGCCCAGCGGAGGCGAGCAGCTCGTCAAGGTCTTCCTCGACCGGTGCCCCGGAGCTCGACGCCCATGGAAGCTTGATGAATACATCATCGCCGCCTTCAGATAGGCGCTGGCTGGGGCTCTTCGAGCCTCGGTGCTGCATCGGTGGCGGAGGATCGGCGGTCGGCGCAGCGCCTCGGGCGCCCCGCGCCTCCGGTCGCCAAGACGATCACCGACTCTCCCCAGCCTCTCGCGCCAAGAGCCTTGGCGGCCTCTCGCACGGCGGACCCATCGGCACCGCCTCCTCCTCCATGTTGGCGGCGTTGTCATTGTTGCCGCGAGCGCCCTCCTCGGCGGCAACCTCAGTCTCCATCGGCTCTCCGCAGATGGATCTCGATGATCGAGAAAGAAAAGAACAAGTCAAGCAAATGTTCAAAAGAAGAACAGAAGAAAAAGACCCAAGGGAAATTTTCAAGCAAGAAGATTACCTGCAATGGGATCTCAGAGCCGGGTCTCCACCATCGGAGGGTCGCCGGCATCGCCTTTGTCGGAGAAGCTCCCTTGTCGGAGAGGCCTCCTTCCGGAGAGCGCCCTTGGCGGAGAGTTCTCCTTGGCGCGAAAGGAAGCAGCATGTAACTTTGAGAGTGACTTCCGGCCTCCCGATGAGGCTGCTCGCTCCTACACAATTCAACAAGCCGATATCAAGAAGAAGGAGCACCCAAGCACACCTAACCGTAAGAAATAAATCAAATACTTACGCTGGGGCTGCTGGGCTGCTCGATGAAGGGTCGCCGGATCCGCAAGGGAGTTCGAGACGCGCCTGTCCGCCGCGAGGATCGCCTTCGATGACAACCACCGGAGTCTTGGCTCTTCGACGCCTCTAAGCCAAAGGTCCTAAAGAAGGAAAAGGTTCGAACGGCAAGTCGATGCAAGACAAAGCAGAAAATCAAGGATTACAAGTAGAAGAGACAAGATCTTACTCTTCTTCTTCTTCATCGGAGCTGAGAGCGGAGAAGTCAAATTCCCGCCCGCCCGGGGCGACGTAGCTAGAGGAGTAGGCTCCCTGACGCCAGGTGGGTGCGGGGCCGTGGCTCCAAGGCCCCGCCCCATTGCTTGTGGCGGCATGAGGCGCCTCAAGGCAACAAGGCTTGCCGCGGTGGAGCGATCGGGCGGCGAGGCGGTTGTTGGCCTGCCTCGCCGCCCCGCCACTTCTCCGGTCTTATGAGGCACCTTCTTGGCGGGCCGCTGGCTCCTCCCGCAGCAAGCTACTTGAAGGCGGAGGGGAGGCGCCCGCAGGTTCGCTCGCTCAGCTGCCGGGCTCGGCCTGCTCCTCCTCGCCGGCAACTCTCTCTCGATCGGCAAGGCTTGCCGCCTCGCTGCCTCTCGCCTCCACGGTGAACCCAGACACGCCAGCGGGCGGCAGCTTCCGCCGCCTCCTCCAACCTTGTGGCAATGCGCACCATCTCTTGCTCGGTGGTGTCGCGGGTGAGCCACTTCTTCTCGCCGGCGCGGATCGGCACTTCTTCCAAGTTGTCGAAGAACTGCTGCACGACGCCGCCGGGCGGGTTTCGTTGTTGGAGCGATTCCATGGGAATCGCACAACGGCATCATCGAGCGGATGCGGTCAAGCGACGAAGTTGTTGCACAAAGGCACAACCCCTCGACAACATGAACCACTCGGGTGGTCTGCATCGCGCTTGAACAGCTCCCGCAGCATGGCATCCAGCTCCAAGACAAGAAGTTCCAGCTTGAGGCCCGGCGCAGCCTCATGATGTCCGCCGCTTTGGAATTCCCAAGCAGGCCTCCTCCTCTCCCGCAAGCTGCAATGCGGCGGCGAAGGAAACTGCGCCAACAGCGCCACGGTGAGCCCGGATGCCCGAGGCGCAAGATCCGAAGTCACGGCAATCTTCAACTTGGCATCCTCCGCGCCAAGTTGCTCCAATCGCTGCCAAGACTATGGGAGTTTGGCGCAAGGCAGTGAAAGGCCGCGGTTCTCCTCTATGATCCAACACCAATCGGCTCTCCACTCCTCCCACTTGCCGCGCAGCTCTCCGTCAAGATATGCTTCCTTCTTGCCGATCCTCAAGATCCATGCAATCCCTCCCAAGCGGCTCTCCTCTCTACGCGGGCATGAAGTAGTGGCGAAAAGGGCTACATTCGGTGGACTCGACAAAGTTCTCGCAGAGGTGTGCGAAACTGCCATGGTGAGGACGGCGCTGGGGGTGAAATCAAGGAGGCGGAGGCCATATGTGTTCATGACATCGCAAAAGAATTGAAAAGGGCGGCAGAGCCCGCAGCGGAAGAAAAGCGCCAAGAAGGGTACCCGATGGAAACCTTCTCGGATGTGGCGGCGGAGATCACCTCGCAGCGGGTGCGCCCGCCTCCGCCGACTGTAAGAGGTAATACAGCTCGCAGCTCCTTCGCCGAAAGGGGGTCAAGAGGGCCCGCCTTCCGCAGCGCTGGCGAGCCGCAGCGCCGCCGATTTCACCCCTTTGCCCTTGTCGGCTTTGAGCCATGGCGGAGGTGGTGGAGGAACTGACGGCGTTGGTGGCGCCGTGGCAATGGGGGGAGCGCCGCTTCTTTGGACTTGATAAGAAGGGGGAGCGGCGGTGGTTTTTGATGTGACAAGAATGGCAAGTGGGCGCCCTGCCCTGCTTCCCCTGCTTATAAGGAGGGAGAGGGGCGGCGCCCGCTTTTCCCATTAAAGAAAGCCCCACGATCTCTCCCACGACGCCACATCCGGAGCGTGAAGTTCATGGGGACGGGTGGGTCCGAGGCTAATAATCGCGCGATCTAGGCTGCGCGTGTCTGCAATCGCTTTTGGGCCTGGCCCAACAGAGCTCGGCGCAGTGTGCGCCAGGCCCGGGGTCTCTGCCGGTGTACTAGAGTAGGGTACCCTAGTATCCCGAACTTGTGCACGGCAGTTGCAGCACCTCGCGCAAGGCTTGCCTCGTGACCGCCAAGGTTCTTCATGGCTCCTTCGGAGCCATTCAAGCACAAAGTATTCAAGACCCCAAAGAGGACCTTGCCGGAAGGCCACTCAGGCACGAAGGAAACAAGACCCCGCAAGAGGAGCTTGCCGGAAGGCTTGGTGAGCGACAAGCCCCGAGCGCGACAAGGATTCAGCCGCGACAAGGTGCTTGCCGCGCAGCAACCTCTCTTCATCTCCGCTTCCACCATCCGCCAACGTGTCGCCAGGGGCTACTCCAGCACGCTGTCGGCGGCTGTGCAGCCAGCGGGAGCAGCGATAAGCGGCGCCGACAAGCGCATTCATCGTGGCAAACGGTGGTGCACTTGACGGTCCTCGCAGTAATCGCTTAGGCGATAGGGACGGGCATTTATTGATCTTGTCCCTTGCCGCCGAGTTAGGTATAGAGCATTGTACATCGTATAAATAGGTGTACCAACTATTGTTTTTCCATTTGTACCTCATCTGCGCTACCACTGTCGGTGACCCCTTGAGCCTATAAAAGGAGGCCCAAGTGCAACGAGAAAGGGTTCGCCCGCTCGGTTCATTCACTCATTCGAGACTAGAGACACTCAAGCTAGGTTTGGTAGCTCTCATTGCTCCCTAGCAAGAACACAATACAATCAACCAAGCAGCAGAGGAGTATTATCTCCGGAGAGCTCTGCCGGGTAAACTGCTCGTGTGCATTGCTTCGATCCGCTTTTTGTGCAATCTCCGCCCCCCTCCGAACCACAAGGGACTCGGTCCGCCAGGTCCCATAGGTGTTCGTGGGTCACGATCAGCTCCCCCGACACCCCTGTCTCATGGCCACCTCGGACACCGTTTCGTGTTGATTCTTCATCCGGAAAATCCCAAATATTCCAAAATAATTCTCCGTCCGTTTTTATCCCATTTGGATTCCGTTTGATATTGGGTTTCTGTGAAACATAAAACATGCAAAAACAGAACTGCACTGGCACTCGGATCAATATGTTAGTCCCAAAAATAGTATAAAAATTTGCCAAAAGTATATGAAAGTTGAATAATATTGGCATGGAACGATCAAAAATTATAGATAAGGCGGGAGGAAACGGCCTTGTGTTCGACCGGCCATGGTCGAAACGGATCCTGTTCATCGAGAGGGGTTTGGCGTACCGCAAAATAGAGGAAATGGACTTCTCTTGGACCTCCCACTGTCGAAACGGGGTCTTATTGACTGGGAGGGGTGTGGCATACCGCAAAACGGAGGAAACAGACTTGTGTTGGAGCGATATAGTCGAAACGGGGGTCCTGTTCATTGGGAGGGTTGTGGCGTACCGCAAAATGGGACTCCACGGGCTACTGTTCATTTCCACCGTCGACCTCCTCCAGCCTCCACCTACGGATGTTCATCCAGCCGCCACCGCTCCTCCACCGGCTACTGTCCAACCAGCCCTCTCCACGGGGTCCTGTTCAACCACCCCTCCACGGGCGACTGTTCATCCAGCCCTCCACCGGCTACTATTCAACCAGCCCTCCACGGGGTCTTGTTCATCTAGCCCTCTACGGGGTCTAGTTCATCCACCCCCAACCGGCTTGATCGGGGTCCTGTTCATCCAGCGGCAACAGCCTCTACTACCACGGGTCCTGTTCGTCCAACCCCCACCAGAACTGTTCATCCAACCCCCGCCCCCAACAACGCTCACTATTCATCCAGAGGCAGCATCGATCGGCTTCAGTTAGTTGCAGTAGCGAAGGAATCGCTCGATCGGGTTCACTTAACAGCCATCGATCGATCGCTCGGGTTCAGTAATGCGTAGCCTGTAGTGCAGTCGCTCGGGTTCAGTTAGGCGAATGCCTCGCTCGGGTTCAGTTTGAGCCCAACACCTCACACCCACGTGTGTACATGTACGAGAGAAACGCGCAAACCTCCGTGCATCGCTCGGCCCCGACCGCCCACCATAACCAGGAAAACCCTGATATTTTCCTCGCCCTCGCTTCTACCACTGTTTTTTCCGTCATGGACGACCCAAAGAATGTCATGCTGCTGCGTCTACGGCCCGCCCAGGACGAAAGCCCATTTTTTGTCATGGTTTTTTGTCATAGAAGTAGGAGCCCACCACATCTATGATGATACCAGGTTTTGTCACAATTATCGTCATAGAAGTGTCATAAGCATGACAGAAAAAATTCGTTCGGCCCAAAATGTCATGGATGTGTCTTTTTTTTTGTAGTTAGTGGAGGGGAGATTGGTGTTGGATTCAGGATGAGAGTGCTCCAGAGTTTTGCCAGGCATGGACGAAATGCCTCGAGTGCAGCGACGATTGGAGGGCATTCGGCCTTACCGAGGACAAGATCCGCCCGACAATAAATAGGATCACCCGTTTGAAAGCTGCCGGGCTGACCATAGAGCATGTAGGGGCTGACTTTCTCCTTCGCCGAATTGCGACACTGCAGCAGCGGGACAGATTTTCTTGCAAGTATGGGGATGTTGCAGACAGGATGAGATTGCTCCCTGGCCTGGCCAATAACATGTCAGTATATGGCCATACCTGGTTGTGCGATCAGTTGTTTGGCCGACATGGGTTGTTCTAACTGCCGGCGAACATCATCCTACTGAACATCAACTCTGCTAGGGATCAGATTCTGAAGTGGATGCCAGGTTGCAATGCCCACGGAGTTGCGGGCGATAGGCGACTGCCCACGTTCGATGAAGAGCTGGAATGGGTTTCCACCCTGGTGGAACGGGCCACCAGAGTGGAGACCAGAGTGTACAAGTGCACATCCAAGGTGGAGGCGCCGTACATTAAGAAGTGGCTAGAGGAGGATAGGGCACTCAGGGCCACATCGATGGCGAAGGCCAAGGAAACGGCAGTGGGGAAAGGAAAGACTGAGGAGGGAGGTTCATCCCATGGCAAAGGCAAGGCGCAGGCCTTGGAAGGGGTTGCCGGGGATTATCCTACCGGGGGAAAGGGTGTCGGGGATGAACCTGCCAGGGATGATCCTTCCAGGATGGAGGCCCTGTACACCATGGTGACGGAGGCCCAGGATGGAGAGCATGTTGCGGAGGCGGAGGAGCCCGTGGAGGAGTGTCTTGCGGCAAGCCCTCAGGCTCCCGAGCCGGTCTTGGACCCACGTCCTCGCAAGCAGGCCGCTAATCGAGGAACGACGGTATCCGATCCTGTGCCGGCTGCCAAGAAGGTGAAGGAGGCTGCCTCCAAGAGAAAGGTCCCTGAAGCCGTGCGCCGGCATTCCCCTCGGCTTTACAGAGCCAAGGTTCCTCCCACCGAACAACTACCAGCCATGGATGATGTTCCCAGCGCCCGATCGAGCTCGAGCTCTTCGCAGAGCTCGTCTTCATCGGAGCACCTTTCGTCCTGGCAGGAGTTGAAGTTGTCGGAGAGCTCCGCTCTCCCTCCCCAAAAGAGGATCAGGGCGCCCACGCCACCCATGGAGTTTGAACTATACTCCATGCTTATTGATGAAGAGTAAGGGAGACCGTTTCCCCCTTCTCTACCTTTCTTGTGTTATCTTCAGGACGAGTGCTTGTATCTGTTGACTGATCTTGCTTGCTGTTGCCAACAGGGAGGAGGAGGAGGAGACGGAGACCCTCGTCCACCGGTCCAGGCGGCTCAAACGCACAGAGCCACAGATGGTGGTGGAAGAAACATGCCCAATAGGGAGTAACACAAGCGCTCTGGCACCAAGCCCCCAGCTCAGCCCCTGGCCCGAAGGCACAAAGGAGATTCCCCCTGCCGGGGATGACGGCGAAGAGCTCCCCTCCATTGAGGACAAAGGAGGGGAGGGGACCACCCAAGGTTAGCCCCTTCAGGAGGGACCCACCCGGCCCCTTGGTGGATTCGATGGATCCTCGCCAAGGGTTCCTGTCGTGGATTCGTCACGACAGATGTCCTAGTGTGAGGACTTAGTCGTGAGGCCAATGCATCTATGTGGTAGCTTGAGAGGGGTTGAGTGGGATGAGAGACGCGAGGTTTTTTACCCAGGTTCGACCCCTCACGATGCAGGTAAAAGCCTACATCCTGCTTCATTGATATTGATGATGATGATCACGATTACAGGGGTGCTCTATTTCAAGAGCTATTGACTTGTCTGTCTATCTAGACTTGTCCAACATGGGGTGCCCTGCCCCTCTTTATATAAGTTGGAGGGGCGGGTTACATATGGAGTCCTAGTAGGACTAGGACTATTCTATTACAAGTGGAATCCAAGTCTCGCTTCTTGCTTCCCTTGTAAGAGAAATATTCCTTATGCCTTTCTCCTTAAGCCAGCCCACAATAACATAAGTCGGCCTTCCCATGAGCCGCCTTCTGGGACGCCGGGTCTTGTCGCTCCTCTGACCCGCCCACCGGGTCACCAATGAGTCACCGGGTCCAGCGGGGTCATCAGTGAGTGGAGAGATCCGGGTGGGTCACTTAGTGAATCGCCAAGCCCGACCGGGTTACACTGCGGGGTATATCCCCAACATTAGCCTCCAGTTTAATTTGGATTTATCCATGTTAAACTGATCCTACAAAATAAACACAAGAACAAATTTGACAGGTTGTGCTCCGGGTTAAAAGTTCGTATGAACCGGCACCTGGTCATCCTCAAGTCCTTGTCATTTCCTTCTTGATACATGTCCATGAACTCATAGCAAATCTCGTTTAGCGGATATGTTCAAATTTTGCCAATGCAAAAAATCCAGATACTTCTTCTGAAAAATCTAGGTCAATAGGCCAGCTTCATAGTCAATCTAATTTTCAGCCGGCTTGAAGATGTAGAACTTGTCAAGTTACAATCACCAACACTGGTTTGCTAAAACTGAGAATTTGAAGATGTTCCTCCCTTATATGCATATCACATGTAACCCCCAAGTCTTAAGAGGATAATATAGTGATAGATTAAGACTTGGTTTAATATAAATGCTGCAACTTTGGAGAAATCCAGGTTGTTCATGTAAGTCACCAATCATAAACTGAACACTTTGAACTTCCCATGTGTAGCCCCCAAGTGTCGGGTCATTATGCAATAATGAATAGGGACTTTTTAGATTTGATTATGTAGACTTAAGAAGCAATCTGTAGCCCCCAAGGTCCGGCCCAGTAAGATAATACTGAGCTAGGACTTACATGTACTTCAAAAAATAACACCAAATGATGTAGCTCCCAAGTTTCAGGTTACCTTTGACAGGAGCAATTAGTAGCCCCCATGGGCTGGCTCATCACTATGTGATGGGTCGGGTATTCAATGAGGCAAGTTAAAATGACTTTGCATTAGCCCCGAAGTGCCATGTTGCATGCTTGTAGGGACATGGGACTTGCATACTTGATGAAATCTTGACTTGAATAATGTAGCCCCCAGGTGCCAGGTCGTATGCATGCAGCGACTCGGGACTATTCCTTCCATTGTAGTATAAATCATATCCGTTGATAAAGAAATAATAGCCATTGCACTGAAGTGGCTTTGAAAACCTCATTCATAATACTGGTTATTGATAACCATAATAAAAATCTAGCCGTGTTGGCTATTAAAGATTTGAATAATATAATCCGGTATGAAAACCTCAATCATTCAATATCATAATGAAAATCCAGCCAAGTTTGGCTATTAAAGATTTGAATACTATATCTGTTGACAAGTAAATCCAGAATTAAATACCTGCGGCTCTTGGCCGATGGCGACTTAATACACATCCATTGTAATCCGGGATTTTTGTAATCTGGCGGCTTATAGCCTTTGTAAAAATCCAGAACTGATAACCGTTTTGAAACACCAATTTTAATCTTTAATGATGGGCTTGAACTTAATCATTTATGTAAGCTATAGGTCTGCATGCTCTGCACAAAGTTTAAACAACATATGCCATGGCGACTTATCGTCAAAAGCCAGGGCAGGTAACAACCCAAACATAATATAGTCTTATGTAATCACTGAAAAGACTAAGCAAGGCCATTCAAGCCTAAACATACTGGCGAATTAAAGTTCATAACCAGGGAGGGTTATCAAACCTCGCATATTCTTATAATAACTAAAAACATACCTGTAAAACTGGCTCAAGCTGTCGGCTTACATCACCATATCCAGTGAGGGTGATAGCCCAAAGATTTATAAGCGGATGATTCCAATTGCGCAATCCAAAATATACTGACGACTTAACGTCAAAGGCTAGGGCCATTTACCAAACCCAAAATATTCATACCATTATTGAAAGACATACATGTAGATTAATACCATGGTGATGCCTTGATAATTATAATCCGGAGCCAATATCAACCCGGAGTCATGAAATATCATCATTTTGATTGCTCAAGACAAAATATCCTGGCGACTTAAAGTCTGTTATCAGGGCGGGTTACCAAACCCAATATGCTCAATTATGAGTCGTATAATCAAGGCTACATGGCTTGATTTTTTTAAAGCATATGTTAATATGGAACAAGGATATGAATCCAACAATGTTCAAAGGAAACAACAAATCAGAAAAACAAGGCTTTCATTGGCCGCCAAGCCTTAATCTCAAGTGCTTTACATGAGCCACACAACCACTGAGTTAACCCTTCATTCAAACCTGTAAGACGGGCCTCACATGACCAACCGCCGTTTTAACCTTGACAAGTTCAGGGTCTTTACAACAAGATTGACTGTCAAGAGTACGGCGGGTCATTCTAGGATTACCTGGGCGGAGTGGCAGACATACAGGCAGGATAACCCGGAATTTGGTGTTTATACATGGCATACAAGCCGATCAAGAGGGTCAGTAAAGCTATGTTCATTGAACAGGAAGCCCCCAAGTGACCTATAATGAGCCCTGAAGGCAGGATACCTATGTTTGAACTGCGCACTGCAGCAAGTTATCTTTGGTAACCTTTAGCTCGGGCAGGAAGCCCCCAAGTCATTTGTAACAAGGCGTGTAAACTTGATCAAAAGGGTAAGCACATCTATGCTCATTCAGCAGGAAGCCCCCAAGTCATTTGTAACAAGGCGTGTAAGCCGGATGAAGAGGGTAAGAATGGCTATGCTCATTGAGCAAGAAGCCCCCAAGTGATCTATAATGTGATAAGCCAATAAGGTAGGATACCCATGTTTGAACTACGCACTGCAGCAAGTTCTCTTTGGCAACCTTTAAATTTTTTTTAGAACTCAAACTTGCGAGAGATGGATTCTTTTTGAACCGGATGTTGAACCAGATATTAAGAGCTCAAAACGTTGTAGGAGAAAGATTTCCCTTGAACCAGATTTTAAACCGGAATCTCTTTTGATATCCCGGAACTCTTCTATTGCTGAAATTTTGCTGAAATTTTTTGTTTGCCAGGCACCTTCTTAAGCCGGAAGTTTTCTGACGGCCTTTAAATTTTCATCAATGCAGCAGTAGCCTCCGGTACCGGGGTTATTTTTCCCTCCAATGACCCAGGGTTCTTGAACTTGCTGAAAGTGGCAAAACTTTGTTAAGTCATGTCATTGTAGCCCCCAAATCATAAGACGACTCGAGGAGTTGTCTTGAGATTCTCCGTACTTTACCGTGATATAAACCGGCATATAGTTCAACAGTGGAACACTGGCATGTATGTAAACCAGAGGTTTGAGCTGACCTAATGATCCTCTCGATATTTGTTGTATATCTCCGACATATGTCATGCAACAAACCCGTGACATGAGAGTCACCTTTGTAGTAGAAAATTGTCCTGATATTTTTATCAAAATTTATCAGCCACAGGGTTGTAGCAACGATGGAAGAGGTGGCGGCTTAAAACGCGGAGGTGGCGGCTTAAAACGCGGCCATAGCAAAACCGGGCACCGGGCGGCTCACAAGGGATCCTCCGGGTCATGCTTGACCATTGATTTTTTTTCAGCCTGACTCTTTCTTTATCCCACCAGGTTAAAACTTCCCCTCATTGGGTGCATCAGTGAGTCAGGTGATGGAGACAGCGGCTTCAGACCGCTGGGCGTGGCGGCTTGGCGACGACGGTTTAGAGGCAAGGGCGAGCGGGATACACCGGAGCCGGTCCGGGGAGTGATACGTCTCCAACCTATCTATAACTTTTGATTGTTCCATGCTATTATATTATCTATATTGGATGTTTTATATGCTTTTATATGTTATTTTTATATGATTTTTGGGACTAACCTATTAACCTAGAGCCCAGTGATAGTTTCTATTTTTTCCTTGTTTTTGAGTTTTACAAAAAAGGAATACCAAACGGAGTCCAATTGACGTGCCAATTTTTGATGATTTTTGATGGACCAACAGAAGCCCCCAAAGTGAAAGACACTACTAGGAAAAGGGCTACTAATGGCGCACCAGTTTTGCCTACTAATGGCGCATCGCTGGTGCGCCATTAGTATCACGCCACTAGAATTTTTTTCTAATGGCGCATCACAGGTGCGCCATTAGTATATAGATACTAATGGCGCACAAGGCGCCATTAGTTTTGCCCACGGTGCGCCACTAGTAATACGCTATACTAATGGCGCACCACAATGTAATGCGCCATTAGTAACAATTTTTTTTAATTTTTTTTCTTAATCTCAGGTCACTATTTCACCTATGAGATATCCAACACATATATATACAACAAGCATCCATATAACAATCATAGCCAACACACAAGTTCCATCATATATACATACATAGCCAACACACAAGTTCCATCATATATACATACATAGCCAACACACAAGTTCCATCGTTACATATTACAAAAGTTTCACATTGTTTATCCAACACCGTTATCCATCAATTCACAAAAGTTTCACATTGATACAAAATAAAAACACAAATGGAAAAGAAGCACTCCATCCATGCAAGCTTAGTGAATTAAATCAAATCTGCAAAATGATAAACAAGAAGTTAGAAGAAGAAAAGAAGAAGACTAGAAGAATACTAGAACAAGAAGAACACTAGAAGAAGAATAAGAAGAATTTTGGAAAAGCAATAAGAAGAAGACTATAAGCTTATTATGTAAACTTGATCATTTTGTGCTAACATAAGTTATTTTGGAGCTAACCTATAGGAAACTAAGCATATAAGCTCTAAGTTAGTATATTAGAGCCAACTTAGGTAAAATGAAGCTAACCTATGTCATTTAGAAAAGAAGAAGAATAAGAAAAAGACTATAAGCTTATTATGTAAACTTGATCATTTTGTGCTAACATAAGTTATTTTGGAGCTAACCTATAGGAAACTAAGCATATAAGCTCTAAGTTAGCATATTAGAGCCAACTTAGGTAAAATGAAGCTAACCTATAGGAAACTAAGCATATTAGAGATAACATAGGTAACTAAGTATATATATATATATCATTTGGAGATCGACATACCGACAAAGTTCAGTTCTCATGCATTGTTCTTCTCCTTCTCCTTCCTCGGTCGATGCGCCAAGAGCGGCGAGGCGGTGGAGGCGATGGGATGTATTCTTCTACCTCAATTGGCGTGGTCATGTCACCCACTGTGGGATCGCGGCGCCACCACCGGTGCGTGGTCATTGTCGAGCACCACCACCATCGCGAGGCCACCTTGAGCACGACCATCACTAGGTCATCCTCAGCCACCTCCATCTCTTGCCCATGGTCAGCCACCACCATCTCTTGCCCATGGTCAGCCACCACCATCTCTTGCCCATGGCCAGCCACCACCATCTCTTGCCCTTGGTCAGCCACCACCAGCGCTAGGTCATCCTCAGCCTGATGCCCATCGTCATCCTGCAGCTCCTCATCCCCACTCTGCTCCTCTTCTCCCGCACTCCAGTCCGGATCATCCTTCTTTTGTCTATGCTGCTGCCAGAATCGCTCTTGCTTCGCTTCTGACCAGAATCGTTGTTGCTTCGCTATAGCCATGGTCGCCTTTGCTTCGCTTCTGACCATGGTCGCTGCTGCTTTGGCTGTAGGCATTGTCGCTGGTGCTACTCCCATGACCTGTCCAAATGCAAGAATGACCGTTAACAATCGATGTGAGACAAATCCAAATGTAGAGGAATAAGAAGAGGCGAACGTCTCGCATCATAATCTTCACGTGGCGCATGTGACACATAGTCGCGTTGAACACCTTCACGATGAGCATGGTGGCGTGTCGTAAATGCGTGAAGAGAAGGAAGTACCCCACCGCAGGTCGTGAGGCACGTAGAACTTCTCCCACCCACGAGACAAGTACATGTGGCCCTCCTTGATCACCAATTCCACATCCCACAGCCTGCGAAACCCGCCACCGCCTATCGCACCTTCACATTATTTGGCGGATCTTCACCCATCGAGATGTTCTTAAAACTGTCCGGCAGCCTCTGCAGTTTGGGACAATGAGTGATGTAGGCAAACAACAGATATCATAATGAAATGGGTGAAGCTAGGGAGATCTCTCATTTTATATACCTGCGTCATGGATGATAATTGAAGTCCCAAGTATGATAGTGAAGAACTCGCAAGCATCCAACTCAGTCTTTGCGTGTCGCAGAGCGGCGGTGGCTGCTTCCGCCATCTCGATAATTAAGCAGCGAGAAGAGACCAATTAGTACCCTTACAACAGATCATAAAACATGCATGATAACAGGGCATTAGTCGCAAGTACCCCATATGTCCTATTTTAGCAAAGTAATGCTAAAATACGGAAAATTTCAGCATTACCTTTGCTGAAATTAGGACATATGGAGTACCCAAATTTGCCGGAACGGAAGTTAATCGACATTCCGGCAAACTCAAGGGCCTCTCGGGGTACCTACAACATCATCACAAGTACAGCAGCAGCAGCAGTGAATACTGAGCATAATAGCAGCAAAACTATATATTTTTATGCAGTAAACAAACGAACACTAAGAGTAGAATGTTCTTGCAACAAACATTATTGTGTGACATCAAAAGGCATCACTCTGCTTAAAGGGAAGGATGACTTAAGTGGAAGATGTATATGATTGTACCACTTGACCTGCACTTCTCTATATTATATGATGTACTGAAGAACTTGAGCAAAAAAAAGATAAATAGGAACATATTTCTCACCTTGGAGGTGTTTCTGCTGCTGCACTGTCTGAACTTCACTTCCTTTACCTCCTCGGAAACCTGAAATATGCAGATGTTAGAAAGGTTAATGAACCAACAGATGTCCTAATGGAAGTAATAACAACATGACAGCAAACAACAAACAAACATGATGGGCTTAAGATTAATGAACCAACATCGAAAAAAAGGTATGCCAAATATTCATGTCACTTCCATTAGGGCATCATCTTCCTACAACTACTCATCTTCAGCAGCACATGATACTACTACAGTATCTAATACAACAACATGACACTAGTTACTGTATCTAATGTTCCTACAACTACAACTACTACAACAACATAAAACTACTATGCATCATCTGTTGGAAATATGCCCTAGAGGCAATAATAAAAGCATTATTATTATATTTCCTTGTTCATGATAATTGTCTTTTATTCATGCTATAAGCTGTATTATCCGGAAATCGTAATACACGTGTGAATACATAGACTACAATCGTCCCTAGTAAGCCTCTAGTTGACTAGCTCGTTGGTCAACAGATAGTCATGGTTTCTCGACTATGGACATCGATGTCATTGACAACGGGATCACGTCATTAGGAGAATGACGTGATGGACAAGACCCAATCCTAAGCATAGCACAAAGATCGTGTAGTTCGTTTTGCTAGAGCTTTTCCAATGTCAAGTATCTCTTCCTTAGACCATGAGATCGTGCAATTCCGGATACCGTAGGAGTGCTTTGGGTGTATCAAACGTCACAACGTAATCGGGTGACTATAAAGGTGCACTACAGGTATCTCGAAAGTGACCATTGGGTTGACACGGATCGAGGCTGGGATTTGTCACTCCGTATGCGGAGAGGTATCACTAGGGCCCACTCGGTAATGCATCATCATAATGAGCTCAAAGTGATCAAGTGTCCGGTCACGGGATCATG
This sequence comes from Aegilops longissima, assembly GCA_021605205.1. NCBI lineage: Eukaryota > Viridiplantae > Streptophyta > Magnoliopsida > Poales > Poaceae > Aegilops > Aegilops longissima. The sequence continues at coordinate 428,758,252 of CM038680.1, forward strand.
CATTGCGGATGAGTAAAGTGACTTGCCGGTAACGAGACTAACGAGGTATTGGGATACCGACGATCGAGTCTCGGGCAAGTAACATACCGTCGACAAAGGGAATAGAATACGGGTTGCTTGAACCCTTGACATCGTGGTTCATCCGATGACAACATCGAGGAGCATGTGGGAGCCAACATGGGTATCCAGATCCCGCTGTTGGTTATTGACTTGAGGTAGTCTCGGTCATGTTCGCATGTCTCCGAACCCGTAGGGTCTACACACTAAGGTTCGGTGACGCTAGGGTTAATAGGAAGACAAGTATGTGATTACGAATGTTGTTCGAGTCCGGATGAGATCCCTGACGTCACGAGGAGTTCGGAATGGTCCGGAGGTAAAGATTTATATATGGAAAGTGGTTAAACGGACTCGGGAAGTTTGGTGGTATACCGGTAAAATACCGGGCCACCGGGAGGTTCCGGAGGTCCACCGAGGGGCCACCTCTCCGGGGGCCACATGGGCTAAGTGGGAGGGAACCAGCCCCTGGTGGGCTGGGTGCGCCTCCCACCTGAGCCCATGCGCCTAGGGTTTGGGAGGAGGAAACCTAAAGGCGCGCCTGGCTTGGGGGCAAGCCACCCTCCTCCCCTCCTCCCTTGGCCGCCGCCCCCCCTAGGGTTTGCCCTAGAGGGCCGGCCCCCCTTGACCCTCTCCTCCTATAAATAGAGGGGTGGGGGGGAGGGCTGCTAACACAATTATAGGCGCAGCCCCTCCCCTCCCAACACCTCTCTTTCTCTACGTGTGCTTGGCGAAGCCCTGCCGGAGAACTACCGTACTTGCTGCACCACGCCGTCGTGCTGCCATTGGGATTGTCTTCTTCAACCTCTCCTTCTCTCTTGCTGGATCAAGACGGAGGAGACGCCATCGTCCCGTCGTGTGTTGAACACGGAGGTGCTGTCCTTCAGACTTTGGTCATCGGTGATCGGAATCACGTTGGGAACGTCTTCGTCATCACCACTCTCAAGAACGCTTCCGTATTCGATCTACAAGTGGTATGTAGATGCAAACTCTCTCTCGTTACTCGTTGCATGGTAGAACTCATAGATGGATCTTGGTGAAACCGTAGGAAAAATTTTAATTTTCTGCAACGTTCCCCAACAAAGGCATCATGAGCTAGGTCTATGCGTAGTTCTCTTTGCACGAGTAGAACACAATTTTGTTGTGGGCGTGTATCTTGTCAACTTACTTGCCGTTACTAGTTGTTTCTTGCTTCCGCGGTATTGTGGGATGAAGCGGCCCGACCAACCTTACACGCTCTTCGTGAGACCGGTTCACCGACTAACATGCACTAGTTGCATAAGGTGGCTGGCGGGTGTCTGCTCTCCTACTTTAGTGGGAGCGGATTCGATGAACAGGGTCCTTATGAAGGGTAAATAGAAGTTGACAAGATCACGTTGTGGTTATTCGAGGTAAGAAAACGTTCTTGCTAGAACCCAATTGCAGCCACGTAAAAGATGCAACAACAATTAGAGGACGTCTAACTTGTTTTTTGCAGCAATTGTCATGTGACGTGATATGGCCAAGTTGTGATGAATGATGATATATTGTGATGTATGAGATCATGTTCTTGTAATAGGTATCACGACTTGCATGTCGATGAGTATGACAACCGGCAGGAGCCATAGGAGTTGTCTTTATTTTTGTATGACCTGCGTGTCATTGAAGAACGCCATGTAATTTACTTTACTTTATTGCTAAACGCGCCATAGAAGTAGAAGTAGTCGTTGGCGTGACAACTTCATGGAGGCACGATGATGGAGATCATGATGATGGAGATCATGGTGTCATGCGGTGACAGGATGATCATGGAGCCCGAAGATGAAGATCAAAGGAGCTATATGATATTGGCCATATCATGTCACTACTTTATAATTGCATGTGATGTTTATTATGATTATGCATCTTGTTTACTTAGAACGACGGTAGTAAATAAGATGATCCTTAGAACAATTTCAAGAAGTGTTCTCCCTAATCGTGCACCGTTGCTACAGTTCGTCGCTTCTAAGCACCACGTGTTAATCGGGTGTGATGGATTCTTACGTTCACATACAACGGGTGTAAGCAAGATTTACACACGCAGAAACACTTAGGGTTAACTTGACGAGCCTAAGCATGTGAAGACATGGCCTCGAACACGGAGACCGAAAGGTCGAACACGAGTCGTATGGAAGATACGATCAACATGAGAATGTTCACCGACGTGAGACTAGTCCGTCTCACGTGTTGATCGGACACGGCCTAGTTGACTCGGATCGTGTAACACTTAGATGACTAGAGGATGTCTAATCTAAGTGGGAGTTCATTAATAATTTGATTAGATGAACTTAATTATCATGAACTTAGTCTAAAACTTTTGAATTATATGTCTTGTAGATCAAATGGCCAACGCTCATGTCAACTTGAACTTCAACGCGTTTCTAGAAAACCAAGCTGAAAGATGACGGCAGCAACTATACGGACTGGGTCCGAACCCGAGATCATCCTCATAGCTGCCAGAAACAATCGTCCTAGAAGGACCGCTAGGTGAAGCTCCGTCGAAGAACCAAGACATTATGAATGCTTGGCAGTCTCGTCTTGATGATTACTCCCTCGTTCGAGTGCGGCATGCTTTACACTTAGAACCGGGGCTCCAAAAGCGTTTTGAGCATCACGGAGCATATGAGATGTTCAAGAGCTGAAACTTGTTTTCCAAGCTCACGCCGGTCGAGAGATATGACATCTCGACAAGTTCTATAGTTGTAAGATGGAGGAAAACAGTTACTGTCGGTGAGCACATTACGAAGATGTCCAGGTTGCACAACCGTATGACCCACTGAATATTAACCTCCACGATGAGGCGGTCATTGATGAATCCTCGATCGCTCCCACCAAGCTACAAGAGCTTTGTGATGAATTACAACATGCAGGGATGGTAAAGACCATTCTGAAGTGTTCTCTATCTGAAGTCACCGAGGTTGAAATCAAGAAAGAACATCAAGTGTTGATGGTCAATAAGACCACTAAGTTTAAGAAGGGCAAGGGCAAGAAGAACTTCAAGAAGGACGGCAAGGAGGTTGCCGCCCGCAAGCAAGTTGCCGGAAGAAGTCAAAGAATGGACCCAAGCACGAGGCCGAGTGCTTTTATTGCAAGGGAAGGGTCATTGAAGCGGAACTGCCCCAAGTACTTAGCGGATAAGAAGGCCGCAACACCAAAGGTATATTTGATATACATGTAATTGATGTGTACCTTACCAGAATCGTAGTAACTCCTGGGTATTTGATACCGTGCCGTTGCTCATATTTGTAACTCACAGCAGAGCTGCGGAATAAGCGGAGATCTGGCGAAGGGCGAGGTGACGATCTTGCGTCGGGAATGGTTCCAGAGTCGATGTGATCGCCGTCGACACGCTACCTCTTCATTTACCCACGGGATTAGTTATGAACCTTAATAATTGTTATTTGGTGCCAAGTTTGAGCATGAATATTGTATCCGGATCTCGTTTAATGCGAGATGGCTACTCATTTAAATCCGAGAATAATGGTTGTTCTATTTATATGAGAGATATGTTTTATGGTCATGCTCCGATGGTCAATGGTTTATTCTTAATGAATCTCGGCGTAGTATTACACATGTTCATAGCGTGAATACCAAAAGATGTAAAGTTGATAACGATAGTCCCACATACTTGTGGCACTGCGCCTTGGTCACATTGGTGTCAAGCGCATGAAGAAGCTCCATGCTGATGGACTTTTGGAGTCTCTTGATTATGAATCATTTGACACATGCGAACCATGCCTCATGGGCAAGATGACCAAGACTCCATTCTCTCGGAACAATGGAGCGAGCAACCAACTTGTTGGAAATCATACATACCGATGTATGCGGTCCAATGGCGTTGAGGCTCGTGGAGGATATCGTTATGTTCTCACTCTCACGAGATGACTTGAGTAGATATGGGTATGTCTACTTGATGAAACACAAGTCCGAGACCTTTGAAAAGTTCAAGGAATTTCAGAATGAAGTAGAGAATCAACGTGACCGAAAGATAAAATTCTTACGATCAGATCGTGGAGGAGAATATTTAAGTCACGAATTTGGTACACACTTAAGAAAATGTGGAATCGTTTCACAACTAACGCCGCCTGGAACACCTCAGCGTAATGGTGTGTCCGAACGTCGTAATCGCACTTTATTGGATATGGTGCGGTCTATGATGTCTCTTACCGATTTACCGCTATCATTTTGGGGATACGCTCTAGAGACAGCTACATTCACTTTAAATAGGGCACCGTCTAAATCCGTTGAGACGACACCGTATGAATTATGGTTTGGGAAGAAACCTAAGCTGTCGTTTCTAAAAGTTTGGGGATGCGATGCTTATGTCAAGAAACTTCAACCTGAAAAGCTCGAACCCAAGTCGGAAAAATGCGTCTTCATAGGATACCCTAAGGAAACCTTTGGGTATACCTTCTACCATAGATCCGAAGGCAAGATCTTTGTTGCCAGGAACGGAATCTTTCTGGAAAAGGAGTTTCTCTCGAAAGAAGTAAGTGGGAGGAAAGTAGAACTCGATGAAGTACTACCTCTTGAACAGGATAGTAGTGCAGCTCAGAAAATGTTCTGTGATGCCTACACCAACCGAAGAGGAAATTCATGATGATGATCAAGGTACTTGGATCAAGTTGCTCTTGAACTTCAGAGGTCCACTAGGACACGTTCCGCACTGCAGTGGTACGGCAACCCGTCCTGGAAATCATGTTGTTAGACAACAATGAACCTTGAACTATGAAGAAGCAATGGCGGGCCCAGATTCCAACAAATGGCTAGAAGCCATGAAGTCCGAGATAGAATCCATGTATGAAAACAAAGTGTGGACTTTGGTGACTTGCCCGATGATCGGCGAGCGATAGAAAACAAATGGATCTTTAAGAAGAAGACGGACGCGATGGTAATGTCACCATCTATAAAGCTCGACTTGTCGCTAAGGGTTATCGGCAAGTTCAAGGGATTGACTACGATGAGACTTTCTCTCCGTGGCGAAGCTTAAGTCCGTCCGAATCATGTTAGCAATTGCCGCATACTATGATTATGAGATATGGCGAGATGGACGTCAAAACAGCGCTCATTAACGGCTATCTTAAGGAAGAGCTGTATATGATACAGCCGGAAGGTTTTGTCGATCCTAAGAATGTCGACAAAGTATGCAAGCTCCAATGATCCATTTATGGGCTGGTGCAAGCATCTCGGAGTTGGAACATTACGCTTTGATGAGATGATCAAAGCGTTTGGGTTTATCTTGACTTATGGAGAAGCTGCGTTTACAAGAAAGTGAGTGGGAGCTCAGTAGCATTTCTCATATTATATGTAGATGACATACTTGATGGGAAATGATATAGAATTCTTGGACAACATTAAGGCCTACTTGAATAAGTGTTTTCAATGAAGGACCTTGGAGAAGCTGCTTATATATTAGGCATCAAGATCTATAGAGATAGATCGAGGCGCCTCATAGGTCTTTCACAAAGCACATACCTTGATAAGATTTTGAATAAGTTCAAAATGGATCAGTCTAAGAAGGGTTCTTGCACAGATTGCAAGGTGTGAGATTGAGCTCAGCTCAATGCCCACCACGACAAAAGATAAAGAAGAGATGAGTGTCATCCCTATGCCTCAGCCATAGGATCTATTATGTATGCCATCTGTGTACGGACCTGATGTAAACCTTGCCGTAAGTTTGGTAGGAAGGTACCAAAGTAATCCCGCAAGGAACACCGGACAGCGGTCAAGAATATCCTGAAGTACCGAAAGGACAAAGGACATGTTTCTCGTTTATGGAGGTGACGAAGAGCTCGTCAGAAGCAGGTTACGTCGGCGCTAGCTTCGACACGATCTGATGACTCTAAGTCACAAACCGGATCGTGTATATGTTGAATGGTGGAGCGATGGCTGGTGCAGCTGCAAGCAGAGCGTCGTGGCGGGATCTACATGTGAAGCGGAGTACATGGCAGCCTCGGAGGCAGCGCATGAAGCAATTTGGGTGAAGGAGTTCATCACCGACCTAGGAGTCATACCCAATGCGTCGGGGCCGATCAAACTCTTCTGTGACAACACCGGAGCTATTGCCCTTGCCAAGGAGCCCAGGTTTCACAAGAAGACCAGAGCACATCAAGCGTCGCTTCAACTCCATCCGTGAAAATGTTCAGAATGGAGACATAGAAATTTGTAAAGTGCATACGGATCTGAATGTCGCAGATCCGTTGACTAAACCTCTTCCGGGCAAAACATGATCAACACGAGAACTCTATGGGTGTTCGATTCATCACAATGTAAACTAGATTATTGACTCTAGTGCAAGTGGGAGACTGTTGGAAATATGCCCTAGAGGCAATAATAAAAGCATTATTATTATATTTCCTTGTTCATGATAATTGTCTTTTATTCATGCTATAAGCGTATTATCCGGAAATCGTAATACACGTGTGAATACATAGACTACAATCGTCCCTAGTAAGCCTCTAGTTGACTAGCTCGTTGGTCAACAGATAGTCATGGTTTCGACTATGGACATCGATGTCATTGACAACGGGATCACGTCATTAGGAGAATGGCGTGATGGACAAGACAATCCTAAGCATAGCACAAAGATCGTGTAGTTCGTTTTGCTAGAGCTTTTCCAATGTCAAGTATCTCTTCCTTAGACCATGAGATCGTGCAATTCCGGATACCGTAGGAGTGCTTTGGGTGTATCAAGCGTCACAACGTAATCGGGTGACTATAAAGGTGCACTACAGGTATCTCGAAAGTGACCATTGGGTTGACACGGATCGAGGCTGGGATTTGTCACTCCGTATGCGGAGAGGTATCACTAGGGCCCACTCGGTAATGCATCATCATAATGAGCTCAAAGTGATCAAGTGTCCGTCACGGGATCATGCATTCTTGATGCGAGTAAAGTGACTTGCGATAACGAGACTAACGAGGTATTGGGATACCGACGATCGAGTCTCGGGCAAGTAACATACCGTCGACAAAGGGAATAGAATACGGGTTGCTTGAACCCTTGACATCGTGGTTCATCCGATGACAACATCGAGGAGCATGTAGGAGCCAACATGGGTATCCAGATCCGCTGTTGGTTATTGACTTGAGGTAGTCTCGGTCATGTTCGCATGTCTCCGAACCCGTAGGGTCTACACATAAGGTTCGGTGGCGCTAGGGTTAATAGGAAGACAAGTATGTGATTACCGAATGTTGTTGAGTCCGGATGAGATCCCGGACGTCACGAGGAGTTCGGAATGGTCCGGAGGTAAAGATTTATATATGGAAAGTGGTTAAGCGGACTCGGGAAGTTTGGTGGTATCGGTGAAATGCACGGGGCCACCGGAGGTTCGGAGGTCCACGGGAGGGCCACCTCTCGGGGGCCACATGGGCTAAGTGGGAGGGAACCAGCCCCGGTGGGCTGGGTGCGCCTCCCACCTGAGCCCATCGCCTAGGGTTTGGGAGGAGGAAACCTAAGGGGCGCCCCTCAGCTTGGGGGCAAGCCACCTCCTCCCTCCTCCCTTGGCCGCCCCCCTAGGGTTTGCCCTAGAGGGCCGGCCCCCCTTGACCCTCTCCTCCTATAAATAGAGGGGTGGGGGGGAGGGCTGCTAACACAATTATAGGCGCAGCCCCTCCCCTCCCAACACCTCTCTTTCTCTACGTGTGCTTGGCGAAGCCCTGCCGGAGAACTACCGTACCTGCTGCACCACGCCGTCGTGCTGCCATTGGGATTGTCTTCTTCAACCTCTCCTTCTCTCTTGCTGGATCAAGACGGAGGAGACGCCATCGTCCCGTACGTGTGTTGAACACGGAGGTGCTGTCCTTTCAGTACTTTGGTCATCGGTGATCGGAATCACGTTGGGAACGTCTTCGTCATCACCACTCTCAAGAACGCTTCCGTATTCGATCTACAAGTGGTATGTAGATGCAAACTCTCTCTCGTTACTCGTTGCATGGTAGAACTCATAGATGGATCTTGGTGAAACCGTAGGAAAAATTTTAATTTTCTGCAACGTTCCCCAACATCATCTTCCTACTATAATTGCTACTCATCTTTAGAACCAAACACCAGCAAAAACAGAACCAAACTACTATAATTTCTACTTAATTTCACTATAATTTATAGTTCCCAAGCTATGCATGAAAATCAAAATACTAACATATCCTAACCTGATGAGCATCTAATAATGCTTATCTTAGTAACAACGATACCAAATACGATGCAAAAGCTTGTATGATCCCACTGGCAATACACGATTGAGCAAACTACATAAACTAGAAGGAAGCACAGTTGGAGACTGAAAGTCAGATTGTGTCCTCAAATTAACAACCCATTAACTTTCTAGAGACGCACATTGGTCATTGCTGGCCTTCATTATATGCGTGTGTAGTGTAACTGCTTGTAAGACTTGGATGGTGTGCTAGAGTGTTATGCTATTTACTGATGTACTACTATTAATATTGTACAAGGTAGTATTATACAACACTGCAGAATAAAATGCATGTGGTCCATGGTATTTATATGTTCCATGCTATTCTTTGTTGTTCTACAAATAGAAAACTTAGAGGAAAATGATTTTAGCCCACCTCACGATGCAAACAATACTAAAAGCAGTAAAAGTTTTACACAGTGCAGTTGAGCTAAATATAGCGTCTTTATACCATGACACAGTTTTACACAGTATATCTTCACCATATAAGAAAATAGCATCATCATCTTAGCTTCACAATACCGAGGACGGCGTGGGGCTTGAGGGCCTGCGGCCTGGTTAGGCCGACGAGGTGGTCGTCCCCGACGCCGGTGGAGCTAGGGTTCGGGAGACGGCGGGGCGCGCCGAGGGGACGGGCGGTGGAGAGGGGGTAGGGGGAGGTCGCGGAGAAAGAGAGGAGGAGGCGGACGGGGCGCATCTTGAGGGCTGGAGGGGCTGTCTGGGAGGCGGGCAGCGGAGGGTTCGGCGGCTGGACGCGCCATGGCCGGGGGCGTGGGGAGCCGGGGCGGGGTCGGGGCGGGCGCCAGGGACGGAGGGGGCGTGGGGCGCAAGGCGGCATCGGTTGGGGCGAGGCGTGGGGCGGCAGGCGCGTGTCTGTTGGAGTGGGGAGGAAGGAGGAGGGAATAAGTTTTTTGCTAAAAAGAAAAAAAATTGGCGCACTCTGTCTCCATCGCCATTAGTAGTTCTAACTACTAATGGCGCACTTTGGCCAATGCGCCATTAGAATGTTTGAAAAAATGAAAAAAATTGTTTTACTAGTGGCGCACCTTACGCCTGTGCGCCATTAGTGTATTCCACACTAATGGCGTATCTCCACCAGTGCGCCATTAGTATAGTAGTGGCGCACCACTTCTGCAGTGCGCCATTAGTGTCAATCAATCTTTAGCCCTTTTCCTAGTAGTGAGAGTTGGGCCAAAAGAGTCCTGAGCCATCCACGAGGGTGGAGGGTGTGCCCTACCACCTGGGTGTGCCCCCCTACAAACCTATGCATAGGGTTTGGCACACGTTTTCGTCTTGACTCTCCGGTAGAAACTTTGGGGCACTCTTTGAAGTTCTTTGTGTTGGTTGAATAGATGAACCTGATATTATGTGATGCATATCGTATAATCATACCCATGGATACTTGAGGTGACATTGGAGTATCTAGGTGACATTAGGGTTTTTGGTTGATGTGTGTCTTAAGGTGTTATTTTACTATGAAATCTAGGGCTGTTTGTGACACTTATAGGAATAGCCCAACGGATTGATCGGAAAGAATAACTTTGAGGTGGTTTCGTACCCTACAATAATCTCTTCGTTTGTTCTCCACTTTTACTGACTTTGGAGTGACTTTTTGTTTCATGTTGAGGGATAGTTGTATGATCTAATTATGTTATTATTGTTGGGAGAACTTACACTAGTGAAAGTATGAACCCTATGCCTTGTTTCCTACCATTGCAATATCGTGTACGCTCACTTTTATTGCTTGCTACCTTGCTGTTTTTATAATTTCAGATTACAAATACCCATATCTACCATCTATATTGCTCATGTATCACCATCTCTTTGCCGAACTAGTGCACCTATACAATTTACCATTGTATTGGGTGTGTTGGGGACACAAGAGACTCTTTGCTATTTGGTTGCAGGGTTGTTTGAGAGAGACCATCTTCATCCTATGCCTCCCACGGATTGATAAACCTTAGGTCATCCACTTGAGGGAAATTTGCTACTGTCCTACAAACCTCTGCACTTGGAGGCCCAACAACATCTACAAGAAGAAGGTTGCGTAGTAGACATCAAGCTCTTTTCTGGCGCCGTTGCCGGGGAGGCTAGGTAAGCAGCACTAACACCCCGTCAACTAGGCTCTTTTCTAGCGTCGTAGCTAGGGAGGTTAGTGCTTGAAGGTATATCTTTAGATCTTGCAATTGAATCTTTTAGTTTCTTGTTTTATCACTAGTTTAGTCTATAAAAGAAAACTACAAAAAAATGGAATTGAGGGTGCCTCATATGCTTCATCTTTTTAATGTCTTCCGTGAAAATGATGGAAAGGAAAATGTTGCTCAAGTGTTAGAAGAAGAATGCATTAAAATGTTTGGCACTAAATTTTGAATGATGAGCATGATTGCAATGTTGTTAGTGTGAATTGCTTGAATATCCATGATGCTAATGATATGCAAACCCACAAGCTTGGGGATGCTATGTTTGATGAAGATGATATTTTTAGTCCCCCATGTTTTGATGAGAATATTTCTTATGATGAAAGAATGCGTCCTATTTATGATGATTATATTGATGAAAGTGTGTTTGGAAGAGCATCAACTTTAGGAAGCAATGATCCCACTATTTTGGAGGGTGTTGAATCTTATTGTGATAATTATGAAAGTGGATTTGGAGAGGTCATGACTTTATTTAGTGATGAATCCACTATTTCGGAAGAGGTTTGTCGGAGTAATGGGCCACGGGTAGGCAAACCCGAGCCCCCGGACTTTTCAAGACGTCGAGGCAGGTTGCGCCCCTCAAGACCCCAAGATGAAGAGCCGCTTTCAGAGAGTCGGCGGCAGAGCCGCCGACTGCCCCTCACGACCGAGAACCAGAGACGACTTTAAGATAAGCCGACTCCCAACTGGCGGCTTCCAGAGGGGCCGGCTATGGGGAATCGGCCCGCGACTCCAACCTCCTCCTGCCTACGCAACTACGGACGGGATGGGGTGCGGCCGCCGCGTGGCCCATCCTGCCCGTGCTCACGGGCGAGCATGGTCACGATACCGTGCATCGACAGAGATCTCCATCCGGCGCGGCACTATTGCCATGCCGGCCCTGACATCAGCCCCGTAGGCAGCGCCCTGAGCCCACGACGGCCTGTCTGTACGACCCAGAGACAGCGGGACCCGCCTGTCGGCGGGGGTGCAGAAGACGGCGAGAGCGCCACAAGACGGACCCTTTGGGAGTCGGACCCCAGGAGTCGGCCGGCCCCTCCCATGGGCCCCGCACGCCATTAACTAGACAAGACAGGGAATGGCAACAGTGATCGCCCGTCAGGCGGCGGCACTGTTGGCATGACCCCATGACCAAGCCAGCGTCATAAGAGGCGCGGCTACAGTAATCCGCAGCCGGCAAGACCCGCCCGCGGAGGACAGGACCTGTCAGCCCCATGCCGGGCCCGTCGGCGGGCCCCAGCAGTCGGCGGAGAAGACGGCGACCTGAGAGACAGATGGCTGGGACCCGCGCCCAGCCGGATTACCATTGTACCCCCGGGGGTAGGCCTATATAAACCCCCCGGGGCACCCATGCAAGAGGCTGGACCCTAATAGCTTTAGATACACATAGAGGGAAGAGAAGAGCTAGCCGTGCCCTTCTCCTTCCTCACCCCGAACAGCTCAAGGAGCAACCTTGTACCCACTTTGCCATAGTGATCATGCAGAGACCCTGCAGAGCAGCAGTAGGGGTATTATCTCCACAGAGATCCCTGAAGCTGGGTAAGATCCGCCGGCGTGCATGCCTTCGCCTCATCCCGTTTCCAGGCACCGGCGACGTTCTACTCGCCCCCACCATGATAAGCCATCCTTTGCCATATGTCGCACCCAACCCCCGACATTTGGCGCCCACCGTGTGTAACGCCCTCGATGCGGCTATATCTCCCACGTGTCGAAGCACGACTTAGAGGCATAACCGCATTGAAAGCAATGTCGCAAGTGAGGTAATCTTCACACAACCCATGTAATACATAAGGGAAAGAGATACATAGTTGGCTTACAGTCGCCACTTCACACAATACATAAATAAACATCCATCATCCAGTTTACACTCAGGGTATGACTACGGAACCAAAATAAAAGAAGACTACCCCAAATGCTACACAGATCCCTGATCGTCCCAACTGGGCTCCACTACGGATCATCAGGAAAAGACACATAGTAACTACCACGTTCCTCGTCGAACTCCCACTTGAGCTCGGTTGCGTCACCTGCACTGGCATTGTCGGCACCTGCAACTGTTTTGGTAGAATCAGTGAGTCACGGGGACTCAGCAATCTCACACCCGCGAGATCAAGACTATTTAAGCTTATAGGAAGGATGGAGTAATGAGGTGGAACTGCAGCAAGTGACTAGCATATATGGTGGCTACATTCGCAAAAGAGAGCGAGAAGAGAAGCAAGGCACGGTCGTGAAGCTAGTAGCGATCAAGAAGTGATCCTGAAACTACTTACGTTAAACATAACTCCAACACCGTGTTCACTTCCTGGGCTCCGCCGAGAAGAGTCCATCACGGTTACACACGCGGTTGATGTATTTTAATTAAGGTCAACTTCGGGTTTTCTACAACCGGACATTAACAAATTCCCATCTGCCTCATAACATGGGCATGGCTTTGAAAGATAATACCTGCGGGGTGTCCCAACAAGCCCATTATAAGCTCTCACGGTCAACGAAGGATATTCCTTCTACCGGGAAGACTCGATCAGTCTCGGAATCCCGGACTACAAGACATTTCAACAATGGTAAAACAAGACCAGCAAAGCCGCCCGATTTTGCCGACAAATCCCGATAGGAGCTGCACATATCTCGTTCTCAGGGCACATCAGGATAAGTCAAGCTACGAGTAAAACCAGGCCTCGAGTTTCCCTGTTGTGGCCCATGAAGTCTCTGGTTCGGGCCAAGACTCGAAGAGCACCGCCCGGGGGCTAAAATAAAGATGACCCTTGGGCTCGCGAAAACCCAAGGGAAAAGGTGTAGGTGGTAGACAAATGGTAAAACCAAGGTTGGTCCTTGCTGGAGGAGTCTTATTCAAAGCGAACTGTCAAGGGGTCCCATAAATCACCCAACCGTGTAAGGAACGCAAAATCAAGGAACATAACACCGGTATGACGGTAACTAGGGTGGCAAGAGTGGAACAAAACACCAGGCATAAGGCCGAGCCTTCCACCCTTTACCAAGTATATAGATGCATTAATTAAAATAATAGATATTGTGATATCCCAAAATACCATGTTCCAACATGGAACCAACTTCATCTTCACCTGCAACTAGCAACGCTATAAGAGGGGCTGAGCAAAACGGTAACATAGCCAATCAACGGTTTGCTAGGAAAGGATGGTTAGAGGTTTGACATGGCAATATGGGTGGCATGATATAGCAAGTGGTAGGTAACGTAGCATAGGCATAGCAAAAGAACGAGCATCTAGCAAGCAAAGATAGAAGTGATTTCGAGGGTATTGTCATCTTGCCTGCAAGGTTCTCAGAGTTGTCGAAAGCTTGATCCTCATAAGCGTTCTCAACAGGTTCCTCGTTCACGTACTCGTCTCCCGGCTCTACCCAAAGCAAGAACACAAGCAAAGGACCAACAATCAATCACGGGCGATGCACAAACAACATGATGCAAAACATGGCATGATATGGGAGATGTGAGATGCAATGCATATGCGTGCTTCGGAAGGAAAATGATGAACAATGCATCAACTTGGCAAACCAAGCATGCCGCTGGGAAAGTGAGATGATTTCGGTTGAAATCGATATAAAGATCACCGGAATCGGATGCACGGTTTGCAAATGGCAAGCAAAACAAGAATGACACAATTCTGCCATTAACAACATGATACCATATCGCAAGCGACAAGAAATTAAGCTACTGCACCCAAACGTACCAACAAAGCATATGGAAGTGATCTACTCGAGATTCTTGACAAAAGATGAACACTGAGCTACGGCTAAATCACACCATAACAGGTCCAAACAAGCATGGCAAAAGTGCAAAATATATCTGCTTCACAAACTTGGCAAAAGTGAACATACTAACATGCCAGAAATTAACAACAGGAAGGCATGTTTAGAGCAAGCAAACAACCTGCTACAGGAACAAGACATAGCAAAATATGGCATGGCATGAATATACTCAAGGCATTGAACAAAAGTCCCTTACTGACCAAGAGCCAAAAGGGATCAGAAAATGTAATAGCACCCATGTCAATATAGCAAGTTTCGTTAACACATTCAGCAAACTGGGCATGACATTGACAGAATTATGAAGGCATCTTCGCGAGCTCAATGGACTCACTGCAGAGCATTTCATGATAAAATAAGCATACATCCATCAAGAAGATATTGCATAGAAGCTATACATGGCAAGAACAACATCATAGCATACACGGATCAACTACAACAACCTTGGCAAAATTGAATAACATGTAAACAATCTGCCAGGAAACATTTTATAGCAAAATGAGAGCTCGATTGACTCAAGCTAGATTACTCCATAATTGCAAAAAGGGGCATGGATGGATAGAGCATAACCATATGTTCAAAACATCCTTACTGAAGTATCTCAAAATAAGCATGGATATCTCTGTAGCATCAAGTTTACATGGCATAAAAATATCAGCAGAACAGGGGCTGAAATCAGCAACATCATGAAGCCTAGTTCGCATGCTTGTGCTAGTCACCACAGAGATCACAAAAATACATGGCATACACCCCTGTAAAGAAGACATGGCATAGTACAAAACACATGTAGAGCTCATGTTCATAGGGTGCACACATCAATCATGGAAAAAAATGACAAAAGTGCAAGTTCTGATAAGAATCTGAAACTAACATCACATAGCCCTCTTCTAACAGCATTTCGGGCATCAAGATGAGCTCAAATGAAAATGATGCAATGAGATGAAATGATGTACTCGTCGAGGCGAACAAATCGGTATGATATAAGCCCAAAACGGAGCCACGAGTACAGAGTTATGGTGCGATGAAAATGCAACAATTAATCTGCAGAATAAATAACTTAAGAGGATTTCGGGGGAGAAAGAAGTCAACCCTAGTCTCAGATCTGGATCCGGCTCGGCGCGCGGATCGAGGCGGCGCCGGAGCCTCGCCGGAGTTGGATGGGGGAGGCGGAGCTGCCGGATCCGCACCGGGCGGAGGCGGTGGCGGGCCGGGCGACGCGGGCGGTGACCGGACGGTGACGAGGACGGCGGGCGTGGCGCCGAGGTGCGGCGGGCGGCGGCTTGCCGCGCGGCGGCGCCGGCGGAGGTGGCGCCGAGCGGGAAGCGGCGGCATGCGTAGCCGCGAGCGCTTGGGCGGGCGCGCGGAGGCGGGCCGCGAGGGCCCCGCTGCTGGCTTGGCGGGCCGGGCGGCGCTGGCGATGTGGGCGCGCCACGTGGCGGCGCGCGATTCGCCGGGCGGTGGCGGCGGACGTGTCCGGCCCGGTCCAGATGCGTCCGGTGGCGGCAGGGAGGAGTTCGTCTAGGGTCTGCCCGCAAAATTCGGGGATGGACACATATTTATAGGTAGGAGGAGCTAGGAGGCTCCAAATGGAGTGAGGTTTTCACCCACACGATCGTGATCCGACGACGGAGAGCATGGAAGTGACTTAGATGGGTTATTGGGATGTTTTGAAGGGGTGTTGGGCTGCAACCCAAAAGAGGCCTTTGTGGTTATGCGGTTAACAGTTGGAGTATCAAACGAGCTCCAAATGACTCGAAACTTGACAGGTGGTCTATCGGTGGTGTACCCAAGCTTCAAAATATCGGATACCGGGTTCGTATCGGTTTGGCTTCGACATATCGGATGTCGGATATCGGGTGATATATCGGATGATATGTAGACATATCGGAGAAAACATGTCTAGTTTTTTTTTCAAGATTCTTGTTCAGAACATATATTTTAGTATAAAAATTGTATGATATAAATGCTTTAACATAACATTTTAGGTTCCTAGTTTATTAACTTGTTGTTTAAGAAACTATTAAGCAAAGATTCACAAAGTCCTTACTCTTTGATTAACAACAATACAATATATATTCATTTGTACAAAACATTGTGCATGACTTTGATAATATATAATGAATTTGTAAATGCATAATCTTATTTCATTGCTTTCTAATAAAGAACTGTTGTCATCTATCTATCGTTCTATATCGGTTGACATATCAGGCTAGATATCGGCCATATCAGTTGATATTTCGGTCCATATCGGATGATATGTTTGAAAATGATATTTACAAAATGATATGCTAAGTTTATATCGGTAGAGCCCCAAAAGTGATATATCGGCCTATATATCGGTTGTATCGGCCTAGATTTAAAAGCTTGGGTGTACCAAGGCCACTTGGCAAGCCTCGTCCCATTCCGAGAACGTTTTAACACCGGCACACGAAAAGAGACAAGAGGGGTGCGCCGGTGCACGTGGGAGTGTCGGATTGCAAAATGGACAACGGGGAAAATGCTCAGATACATGAGACGAACACGTATGCAATGAGATGCCCATGATGAGATGATATGAGATGCATGACATAAACAAAATGCTAAACGAAATACAAAAACCCAACCACGGAGGGAATATCATAGCACATAGCCGAAAATGGCAAGAGTTGGAGTTACAAATACGGAAAGTTACATCCGGGGTGTTACACCGTGGGGCTAGGTGCACCGTCGTCCGGAGACCTGCTCTGGACAGGAACCCTTTTCCTCCCTGGCGAGCGCAGCCAGCCCGGCACGCCAGACGGAGTCTGCGCCGACGCGCTGCACGGTGCTGAGATCGCCTGCGCGGCCAGCTGCCTCGCCGAACTTGTCGGCGAGGTTCGCCTCTTCGACGAGCCCGCATCCGACGCAGTCACGGGCGGCCCCAAGAGCCTCCTCGCGGGCCTCCTCGACCAACTCCACGTCACTGGTGAGCCCGCCACGGACTTGGAGTCCGTAAGCTCCACCGACCTGATGCTGGTCGACTCCGACACCACGTCGCTCGACGCGTTCCCCACCAACGTGGTGGTCTACGATGAGCCACTCCCTCGCGCGGAGAGTGGCGGAAGCACCATCACAGAAGTGCTCGTCATCGGTCATGGCGAGCATTCCGGCGAAGGAGCTCATGACCCTGTCGACGCGGCTCTGCAAGACCTGACCGTGCCTATTCCGGAAGACGCTGACGCCGAGATGCTGGAGGCACGCCTCCTTTAGCTCGACGAAGGCGCGAAGAAGCTGGCAAGCATGAGACGCTTGTTAGAAACCTACCAGCGTGAGATGGATCGCGCTGTGTGCGGCTCGCCGGCCCCGACTGGGCCTAGCCGCCTAGGCGCGGTCTAGCAGCGCGGCGTAGCCATCGCCAACCTGTTCCGGGCCAATCGCCCTGTGTACGTCATTCCTGCGGAGAACATCCGCGCCGCCCAGGCAGCGGCGGACGAGCTGGACAACTTCGAGTGTGAGGAGCGCCGCCTGATGACGGAGCGAGTCCAGCAGCTCCTCGATGCGGCTGCCGCGCAGAACGAGGCCGATTGCCGCACAGAGGCGGCGCAACGACAAAACGATGACATGCCTCCCCGCCGAGATCAAGGCGCGACGTCTCGGACACCGACTGCCGGTGTCCGCGGAAGAAAAAACAAGGATCCGGCTGTCAGCCACAGTCGGACTCACATCTCCATCGAGCGCGACCAAGACGGCCGCCCAAGAGCAGTGGAACGGCGGGACGACTATCTGCCTCCTCCTCCTCGCAAAGAAAGGCGAGTCTCCCCGCCACCCGTCGAGCATCCGACTCTCGGCGGCCGCCTTGGCCGCCGAAAGGGAGTCGGAGAAAACGACGCCCGCCACTGGATCGACCGACTCCACCGATCCCTGGCGCTGGAAGAAGAGGACGAGTTGGGTCCGCCCTGTTTCGGACCTCGCATCCGAGACGAGCCCTTTCCCAGAGGGTTCACGCTCCCCCGAGATACACCCAAGTACACCGGCTCCGTAAAGCCGGAAGACTGGCTGGTCGACTACTCCACGGCCGTCAACATACCAAACGGCAACAAGCGTGTTGCCGTAAAGTATGTTCCGCTCATGCTCCAGGGCATGGCCCGGACATGGTTGAACAGCCTGAAGCCCCGCAACATCAACAGCTGGGTCGACTTCACCAAAGCCTTTGTCCGCAACTTCACAAGCACGTACAAGCGACCTCCCAAGCCTCGCCAGCTTTCCTTGTGCGTGCAAGGCCCCAACGAGTCGACTCACGACTACCTCACGCGCTGGGCCGAGCTTCGGAACTCCTGCGAGGGCATGCACGAGGTGCAAGCTATCGAGTACTTCACCGCCGGGTGCAGAGAAGGCACCCTCCTCAAGCACAGGCGCCTTTGCGACGAGCTGGAGACCCTCGATGAGCTGCTGATCATAGCATACAAGTACGTTAGAGCCGACTCCTCCATGAAGGCGGAGATTGAAGTTAGTGCGACCGGCAAAGTGGATCCTCAGGCTCCCAGAACTCCGGCAGGAGACACCAGTCGGCGACAGCAACAGAACTATCACAAGCGCAAGGCCCCACAGCCGGCTTCCAGCAGCCGGCAGGTTGCAACAGTCGAAGACCAGCAGCCGAAGGGGCAGCCTCCGGCCAAGCGACAGAAAGGCGGCAAGTCCAACTGGTTGCCGGCCTTCTCTTAGGAGCAGACTCTAGATGGTCCCTGCAAGTTCCATAGCGGCGCGAAGCCGTTAAACCACACCATCCGGAAGTGCCACTGGCTCTCCAGGATTGCCAAGGGAGATGGCCTCCTGCCTCCCCTTTCTTTGGCTGCCGCCTCCCCGCCGCCCTGACAGCGGCTGCCGAGCCGGTCGGCCTGATGCAAGACGAGTACCGAGAAGAGCACGGAGCCTATGTGGTGTTCACCAGTGTGGCCGACGATCGACACACCAGGCGGCTGCAGTAGCAAGAGGTGAATGCAGTAGCATCAGATACTCCAGAGTTCATGCACTGGTCCGAGAGGCCTATCGCTTGGAGCAGAGCTGATCAGCCGAGGTGATGCCGAGCCCGAACTCCTCGCCCTGGTCTTGGGAGCCACCATTGCATGGGATAGGCGGGCGCTCGCTTCTGCGAGTGCTGATAGAAGCGGGCGATAGCATCAACATCCTATACAAGGACACGATGGAGAAGTTAGGAATCAAGCAAAGACAGCTTGAGCAGCCGGATGTGTTCCACGGCATTGTACCCGCCTTTCTGCTCACCGATCGGCAAGATCACGATAGACGTCCTCTTTGGGGACAAAGATCATTTCGCCGAGAGCCGCTTTGGTTCGAAGTGGTTGACCTCGAAAGTCCGTGCCTCGCTCTGCTTGGCCGACCTGCTTTGGCCAAGTTCATGGCGGTCCCCCACTACGCCTACCTCAAGATGAAGATTCCGAGTTCCAAGGGATTCTCGACGTAGCCGCGACTTCTGAAAGTCGTTAAACTATGCGCAGCTGAAAGCAGTTAGCTAGCCGAGTCCCCGTGATCGCAGTGAAGCGGCTTCTTGATCGGGTTGTGGCGATGGCTGGCAAGCAGCCCGAAATATCGCCCAACCCCAAGGAGTCGGAAGCTGAGGGCTCGTTCAAGACGGCCAAAGAAACGAAGAAGATACCCTTGGACCCGGAGCACCGGAGAGGTACGCTGTCATAGGTGCAAACCTTGACAAAGAAATAGGAAGGCGAGCTCGTCGATTTCCTCCATGAGAATCGGGACATTTCGATGGTCCCTAAAGACATGCCGGTGTACCGTCGGGAATTCGCCGAGCACAAGTTACATGTCCGATCTGATGTGAAGCCCGTCGAGCAGCCCTTGCGCCGCCGTCAAAGAGAAGAGAAGAGTTGTTGGAGAAGAGATAGCCCGGCTCCTAGCAGCGGTTTCATTATGGAAGTGTTCTTTCCGAATGGTTAGCAAACCAGTCTGGTATGAATAAGAACAAGCGATGGCGGATGTGTATTGACTACACAAGCCTCAACAAAGCTTGCCCCAAGGACCCGTTAAGCTCTGCCGAGAATTGACCAGTGATAGACTCCACGGCGGATCACGAGCTATTGAGCTTCTTAGATGCATATTCAGGATATCACCAGATCAAGCTGAACCTGGCTGACAGACTGAAGACCGCCTTCATCACGCCGTTTGGAGCCTTCTGCTACCTGACCATGACGTTCGGCTTAAGGAATGTCGGCGCCACCGTTCAGCGTTGCATGCAGAAGTGCCTCCTCAAGCAACTCGGCAGAAACGCCCATGTCTACGTGGACGATGTGGTGGTGAAGACGCAAAAATGAGGGACACTGCTGGAAGACCATAAGGAAACCTTTGAGAACCTGCGCCGATTCCAGATCAAGCTCAACCCTGAGAAGTGCGTCTTCCGAGTACCAGCCGTCCAACTCCTTGGTTTCTTGGTCTCTGAACGCGGCATAGAGTGCAACCTATGCGTCTTCGGAGTACCAGCTGGCCAACTCCTTGGTTTCCTCGTCTCTGAACGCGGCATAGAGTACAACGACCAAGAAGACACCCTGGCACGAATCGGCTCCACCCGCCAGGCAATACCATCCGGCGTCGCCTTCAGCGCCTCCTCAAGCCATCTGTCAAGCCTTCACCAGAATCAGATTCCATTTTTGTGCCGGATCCCCTTGAAGAAGTCGGATCCGACTCAAGAGCCTCAGCAGACGGCACGATAATTCTTACAGATGGCTCCAAGAATGCCATGATCGGCCGGCCGGGACTTCGTAACCCGCCCGGGACTGCAGCAACCGCTATGATGACCCCAGAGCTCGGCCGAACTGCACCACGGCCGGGGACTTCATCAACTCCAAAAGCGGCCCTGACTCCGCCTGCCGCCTCCCAGCCAGCCGCCCTCGTCCAAGTAGCATCTTCGGCAGTTGAAGAAATAGCAGCACCCTAATGGGCCCAGCCCATCCTGAAGTTCCTATTAAGCGAGCTACCAACCGACGAAATCTTGGCTCGACAAGTACAACGCATGCGCAGCCTACACCATAGTCAGCAGAGAGCTGGTCGGTGCACCGTCCGGTGTCTACCAACGTAAGGCCGAGCCAGAGCAAGGCCAGCGATTCTCGAAGACATTCATCAAATGAAAAGGCCACCATGCGGCCTCAAGAGCACTCGTCGCCAAAGCCTTCCGACACGGTTTCTTCTGGCCAACTGCCCTAGAAGAGGACAAGGAATTAGTCCAACAATGCAAGGGGTGCCAGATGTTCCGCTCCAAGCCGTATCAGCCGGCTTCCGCACTCAAGACTATCCCCATCGTCTGGCCCTTTGCCGTTTGGGGCATGGACATGGTGGGACCATTCAAAGGAGCACGAGGCGGCCTAACTCACTTGATTGTTGTGGTGGACAAGTTCACCAAGTGGATAGAAGTAAAGCCCATCAAGAAGTTGAATGGTCCAACTGCAGTGACTTTCATCGCTGACATCACGACCCGATACGGTGTACCACAAAGCATCATCACCGACAATGGCACACATTTTGCCAAAGGCGCCTTGGCCCATTTCTGCGCGACACAAGGCATCCGACTGGACTTAGCGTCCGTTGCCCATCCGCAGTCAAATGGCCAGGTAGAGCGAGCAAACGGCCTCATCCTGTCTGGCATCAAGCCTCGACTGGTCGAACCACTGGAGCGCTCGGCGGCTGTTGGCTTGATGAGTTGCCACCGCCCTCCTCGGAGTTTGTGCACGACTCAAACAAGTCAACCGGCTTCACCTTTCTTCCTCGTCTCACGGTGCTGAAGCTGCCATCCCAACGACATAGAGTTCGACTCCCCGCGAGTCACCATGTACACCGAGGAGAGCGGAAGAAGCCGTCAAGGCAGGCGTCGATCTGCTGGAAGAGGGCCGCTGTTGGCACTCAGCCTATCCAGCATCTACCAGCAGAGCTCGCCCGCTACTACAACAGGAAGGTCGGACCGAGATCTTTCCAAGAGGGCAACCTTGTGCTCGACCGATCCAGCGAACAGCCGCCAGCATAAGCTGCCGGGCGCCTTTGGAAGGCCCTTCATTATCGCAAAGTGCTGGGCAACGACTCCTACTACCTGATCGATGCTCAGAAGCCCCGAGCATGCAAGAGGGACGACTCCGGCAAAGATACGGAACGGCCATGGAATGCAAATCTTCTCCAAAGATTTTACAGTTAATGCAATATGTACCACGCTACCTTTTGTGTTAAAGTACCAAGACTTCGGGCCCCCCGAGACGAGCTCGGGGACTGCCCTTTTTTGTTAGCTGTATGATATGAATTATGCCTTCGAGTATGTTACTCTTTGTTATGCCGCTTGGCACCGGTTTCGACTAGTCGACCCGGGGACTCGCCGCCTCGCGCTATGGAATGCTTCCTGTAGTCGGACAAGTAGTGTCCTGTCAGAAGCCGCAGCTCGCAGAGCGACTGTTTGGTGGGCAGGAGTAAGGAAGAATGGGCGCCCACATGAAAAATGGCTAAGGACCCAAAGCATAAACATAGCTTAAGCCGGCTTCCAGCCTCTCTTCGCAAAGCCGGCTTCCAGCCTCTCTTCGCAAAGCCGACTCTTGAGTAGACGGCTTGCCGCTTTCTATCCAACTTGTTAAAAAGACTCTAAAAAATGGCCAAGTACTTGCCTTCCCAAGAGTAGCCAAGCACTTGATCCAAACGGTTGTCCGCAGAGCGGTTGTCCGACTGGCAAGGCGGCGACTAAGGGAAGGCGGCAAAGGAAAAATCCATAGGAGCAATGAGCAAGGAAAGATAGAATTAGGATAAATATTTACATAGCATAGGCCCTTGGCCGAATCTTCAAGCAAATTAACAAGTTTTTCAAAGACTATTAAAGCAGATAAAATAAAGGCAGGACGGCAGCCTAGGAAGCGGCAGATGGGTTTGGAGGGCCAGAGGAGGCGGCGGTGTCGCGCCGGGCGCCGGGTCAAGCGATTCGGCTTGATCATCTCGGCGGCAGCCGCCTTGATTGGGCGCGGCTTCGTTCTGGAGGCGCGTCGAGCTGATGCTGGTCGCCCGCCCGCCTTCCGGGCGCCTCCGTCTCACCTCCGTCCTCCGCCTCGCCTTCCTCCTCGGCGCTGGAGCTGATCACCTCCGCCGAGTCCTCGTCATAATCCGGGTTCATCCCGAACCACTCCGGCGGCGCTTCCCCGCCGTCCTCAGCCCGCTCAGGGACAAAGATGCTGGTGTTCGTGTAGTCGGCGATCGCCGCCGCACGCTCAATGAGGGCGTCTTCAGCAGCCAGCAGCTCCGCCTGGGCCTCTGACCGGAACGCGGCCAGCCAGTCCAGATCCAGCCCTGGATACCATGCCTTGACGAATTCCAAGGCCCGGCACGCTCCAGCCCGGGCCGCGGAACCCTTCCAGGCCTGAAGACGGCCAGCCGCCACCTCCAGCCAGTCGGCAGTCCGACTAGGAGTGCGCGGAACCGGCATGTCTGGCCATAGGGCAGCGATCGCCTGGGCGCCGACATTGAAGCCGGGCGCAGATCCGATGGGCCGCCAGAGGCGAGCCTCGGCGCTCGAAGCTGCTCGTTAAGGGCAGGCGTTTGCAGCAATCTCCGCACCATTTGCCCTCCGCGCCTCGGGATCAGCCTCGATGGCTTGATTGGCCGCCTGCGTATGGCCGGGGAAGAAGTCCGCCAAGACGAAAAAGAAGCAAGTCAAAAAATCAGGAGCCAGCCTGACCTATAGTCAGCGGCTCAAAGAAAGAAAGTAAAGAAACTCACCATCGACGATGTCCTCGATTTCATGGAAGCCGGAGGTCAGCTGTGCCTCCTCGTCAGTCCAGGAGGAGCGCTTGCTTTTGAACTCGGCCAGGAGAGCAGCCTCTTTCTTCTCCGCCTCGTCCTGCGCCTTCTTAAGTAGCTCCCTCTGCTCCGCCAGCTGCGTAGCTAACAATCGCGCTTCTGATGAGCTTGTTGCACGTCCCCTTTGGCACGCAAGGCGGTGTCGGCTTCCCCCAGCTGCCGCCGGAGAGTGGCGCGGCCTCTCAAGAATAAAAAGGAAAGGACGCAAAGTCGCCAACTAAGAAGGTCGCTGGAAGATCCGGCCCGACCGCCGCCAGCCGGCTCGAATCTCGTGGACTACAGCCCTTGAGTGGTCAGTAGCACCCCATGAAGAAGAAAGAAGACTCACCCGGCCTCGACAAGTCGGCGGTCCGCTTGCCCAGCTCCTCAACATTGTCGTTGAAGGTAGTGACGCGGAGGTTGTGATACTCCCGTGATAAGCATTTCGCACAAAGGTAAATATTTGGAATTACAGATGGAGTTCCGAGTCACTTTGCTCAGCGATCGGCCCAAACTCGGGACTACATCCAATGGTGCGCCACGCCTCACAGAGAAGAACAAGAAAAACTCAAAGAAGAAAACATACCAACGGGCGGCTCGCGACGCCAGATGCACCTTGGTGCAGTTCTGGATGGCGTCGCCCTCTGCTCGCAGCTTCGCCTGAACGTCCAGAAGCGCCTAGTTCAGCAGGCCTATGCCGCCTCCTCGCACCCACCCAACGGGCGCGGCGCTTTTGTCGCCTCGGCGTCTCGATGGCCGAGCTGGCGGCGCCGGTTCTGGGCGGGGCGTGGTACCGTCGCGACCGCGGGTCCGCTTTCTGTTTACCTCGCGCCCCAGACGGCGGCGGAGGCGGCGGAGCGGTGGCGGCGCCGCCGCGTTCGACCGGAGGCCTCGCCGCCTTCCTTCCATGATGGGGTGCTCACCGCCGCTCCTCGGGCCTGCCCCATGAACTCCGGGGGCTGCGGCGCGAGCTCACGGGTGACGAGCAACGCCGATTGAGGCGCGCTGCCTTTGGCTCGCCCGCCGCCGCGATGGCGGCTTCGGCCTCATCCAGCTTCCGCTGGGCAGAGCCGCCGCCTTCTCGCCTCCGCTTTCTCCAGACGGGCGGCCTCCTCCTCGTCAGTGCTTCTCCTGCGTGTTCCGCTCCATCGCCTCCGGAGGTCGGGCGGCGGGTCAATCCGCCCGAGTAGTGGTGGACGTCTCTGCGAATTCCCATGACGGAGCCGGGCGACCCTTCTCTAAAGTATGGGGAGGCCTGATGCGAGGAAGACGGTAAAGATTTGGACAAGATTCACCGAAGAAAACAAGACAAAAGCGGAAGCACTTACGCTGGAGAACAAAGGCGGCTTTCTTCACTTCCTTGCGGAAGCGGGTGGCCTTTGGCGACCGCCTTCTTCCGCTTGGTTGCGGCGGCCGCCCCTTGAACTTTTGACCGCCGCCAAGCAAGCTCGCCCGCCCAAAGCCGCTTTCAGCCGACCACCTAAGCCGGGCGGAGGAACTCGGCCGCTAGCCGACCTTCGTTGCCGGGCTGGACGACTTCCCTTGCCGCCATCTTCGTGCCACCGGCAAAGGTAGCCGAGGGCTCGAAGTCGCCAGCCCTCCTCCTCCTCCTTCGGCCGGCCTCCATCGCCACCGCCTCCAAGTCGTGGTCGCCGACGCCGCCTCCGCCGGTCGGGGATTTAACTCATGGGCCAACCCAGTGGTGCCGGGCTGAAGGCTGCATGAGGGGTTCTAACTCAAAAACCAAAAAGATCGAGGTCGATTCGGCTGAAAAGAAGATAGAAGAGGAAGAGAGACAACTTACCACAAAGGGGGTTGGCTATGAGACGGCTCCCTGTCGAACTGCCAATCTGCCGGAGATTGCAGTTCGCAATGTAGTTCACCGTGTCCGCCACCTCCGCTGCGGGGTATGTCCTGGAGCACAGCCGACTGGGGTCCCGTGGCCGCCATCCGACAGATCATATGAGGTCGGCCTTGGAGCGGAAGGACTAGGGCGCGCCACGGCGCGCCAGCAGGTCGGCCCCGTCAAGCCCTCCACCAAGCGCCAAGACTGAGTCGCTGACGGCGGCGGCACCAGCGGGAGTCGGCCGCCTGGCCCTGTGGGACCAGCTGGGAGCTCTCCGCCAAGACGCTGGCCAGAAGGCGGCGATTGACCAGCCGCCTTTCCGGAGCGATGTTCTTCACATAGAAATAAGATCGCTGCTACATCTTCACCGACTTGATCAGCGGAATGGTGGGGAACGGGTTGTCGGCCACCGATCTCCGTGATCGCGATGAAGGTGCCGCGACAGATCCGCACGCCGCACGCGGCGTGCGAGCTTGGATGGAAGAACTCCCCACAGCTCGATGGTGGGGAGAATGCCGAGAAGCCTTCGGACAAGGTGGCGGCGCAGCCTGCAGCACCACCGTGTTCGAGTAAGGTGGTGCGGCCGGAGCCCGTGGAACCCAAGAAGGCGTGGAAGAAGCCGCCGCCGGCAGCCCTAGGTCACGCGATGAGCTGCGAGCGAATATGACCCGCCGCCCTCCGGGCGCCGTGATATTTCACCCACCGGCGCGCGCTGGTCCGCGACTTAGGCTCTTGCCGGGAGGCGGCGATTCGCGCGAGGAATTCGATGTGGTTCGCCCACCTGGAGCTGCCCCACACGCCGGAAAGCGCAAGCGGAGAGGTGCAACGACGAGGAAGAGCCTGTCGCCGCCGCGCGGCGTGGGTTTTACGGGCGGCGATAAGAGGAAGAAGAGGCAAGAGGAAGCGGGGAAGCAGGGAGATGGGCGCGCGTGCTTCGCCGCCCCCCTTCCTCCCGCCTACTTATAGGCTCATGGGCTGAGAAGCCGATGGAGCGGACGTGGGATTAACTACGCCCAGGACCCCACGCCCATATGATTTAACCCACGAAGTTACTGCGCGCAGTTACGACGTGGGAACCTCAACTGCCCGCACGGCCGGAACAGATCCGTTCGCGTGCCGAGGCGCGGTACTGGCGGGTCCCGCCAGACGGCCTATCTCGTCACGCTGCAGGTGGGCAGATCGACCGCCGCGGTATGCCACGCGACAGGCCCGCAACGGGCCACCGCCAGGAAGCTTATCAGGCACGCTGCCTGGTTCCCCGCCACGACTTTCAAACTCTCTAAGGGGCAAGACGCCTTCGCGAGTCCGCTCCAGCTAGTCGGCCTGGAGGAAGACGGCGAGCAAGGCCCAGATTCCACCACCGTAAGGATGAAACTGTTGAGGCCTCGACCTGTCGCCTCGACGCCCACCAGCTTCGGGACTACTGTTGAGTAATGGGCCACGGGTAGGCAAACCCGAGCCCCGGACCTTTCAAGACGCCGGGCAGCTCATACTCAAGACCCCAAGACGAAGAGCCGCTTCGAGACGGGCGGTAGAGCCGCCGATCGCCCTCACGGCCGAGAACCAGAGACGGCTTCAAGATAAGCCGACTCCCAACTGGCGGCTTCCCAAGGGTTGACTATGGGGAGTCGGCTCCACGACTCCAACCTCCTCCCCGCCACGCAACTACAGACGGATGGGTAGGCAGGCCGCTGCCCATCCCTCGGCCCGCTCACGAAGAGCAGGTGAGGGAGTCCTGGACTAGGGGTGTCCGGATAGCCGAACTATCATCTTTGGCCGGACTCCTAGACTATGAAGATACAAGATTGAAGACTTCGTCCCGTGTCCGGATGGGAATTTCCTTGGCGTGGAAGGCAAGCTTGGCGACACGGATATGTAGATCTCCTACCCTTGTAACCGACTGTAACCCTAACCCTATTCGTGTCTATATAAACCGAAGGATTTTAGTTCAGAGGGATCTAACAACAATCATACCATAGGCTAGCTTCTAGGGTTTAGCCTCTCCGATCTCGCTAGATCTACTCTTGTACTACCCATATCATCAATATTAATCAAGCCGGATTAGGGTATTACCTCCATCGAGAGGGCCCAACTCGGTAAAACATCGCGTCCCTTGTCTCCCTGTTACCATCCGCCTAGACGCACAGCTTGGGACCCCTACCGAGATCCGCCGGTTTTGACACCGACATTGGTGCTTTCATTGAGAGTTCCTCTCGTCGCCACCGAGCAGGCCCGATGGCTCCTTCAACCATCGCAAGAACGACGCAGTCTAGGGTGAGACTTTTCTCCCGGACAGATCTTCAGATTCGGCGGCTTTGCGCCGCGGGCCAATTCGCTAGGCAATCTGAGAAGATCGAAAGCTACGCCTGGCCATCGTGTCAGATTTGGAAGCTTGAACTATACGGCCGATGTCCGCGGAGACTTGATCTTCGACGGATTCGAGCCACGCCGACCGAGCGCGTCAGACTGCCTCGATGGGTACGATCTAGCTCTGCCGCCAATAAAGGCTCGAGGTCGCACTCAGCGCCCGCCCGACCCTTAATCCGAGCCGGTTTCGCCAATCGAGGACGGTTGGTTGACACCGCCGGGGCTGAAATCTCTACGGCGATTGAGCCGAACACCATCCCCTGCCCTTGTAAAGCTCAGGATCTCCTGTGCCGGACTCCTTTCCTGACTCAACCTCTCAGCCTCGCCACCGAATCCGATCAAGGCCAATGGAGCTCACCGCCGGACATCTTTTCAAGACTCGCCTTTGGCGATATCCTAAACTCATTAAAGTCTCTCTCTTTGTCAGGGGAGCCCTGGCCGAACTACGGTCAGAAGGTTGGGATTTGGACGACGAAGAAATTCAACGCCCACCCACCACCCACTTTGTAGCCACTGTCGATGATTTAACCGACATGCTCGACTTCGACCAAGACATCGACGGTATGGACGAAAAATGCCGAGACGATTAAGAGCCAGCGCCACGGGCACCGGAAGGCCACCTCGCCATATGACATATACATGGTGGACATCCCAAAAGATGGGAATGGCGATGGAATGGCGGAGGATGACCCTCCAAGAAACAACCCAAGCGCCGACGCCAGCAAGCGCCGCCTAAATCCCGCCACAAGAAAACGGTGATTCCGCACGGGAGACAATAATACCGGACAGTGCTGAAGATGACCCTCCAGCAGGACTCAAAGACAGAGGAGGGAGAAGTAAGTCCGCACGACAAGGCGGCAGAAAGAGAGGTAGAGGACGATAATTATGCGCCCTCCAAAGATTTAAGCAAGCCTCGACGAAGACTAATTGGCCGTGCTGAGGACCCGCTGAACAAGAGCTGCTTAAACGCAGGCTCATGGCCACGGCAAGCAGCCTCAAGAAAAAGCAAAGAACAACTTAGAGCTGACTAAGACTCGCTAGCCGACAGATGGATCAAGTCCTTGCAGCCAAGAGTATGAACTCAACGCCTCCAAAAGCTACCCCAAATGCAGGCTGTTGCCTCGATCGAGGAGGAAGCACCCACGCCACCAGCGCACGACATGGCAGACCAAGCCACCCCTGCGGGTCGCGACAGAGAATCCTCTCGCCCTCCGCTCAAGCCACGCCCAGACGCCGCCAAAGTACCAAGGCACGAAAACGCCACGACTTATTTAGATATATTGAGGATAAGGCAATCATACAAGATCGATCTACAGATCGCATGGGCGCCAACGACTGGATGATTACCGCCACGGATACAAGAAACCGCCGGCCAAACATGAGACAAAGCTCATATGAGCTACGCCGTGATATAGCCCAATACAGCAGGCGCCGACACACCCATTATGCTTCATGATGAAGTAATGGATCATCAAACCTCGAGGGCTTCAAACCCGTAAACATCGGATCATACGATGGTACCACAGATCCCGTGGTCTGGATCGAGGACTATCTCCTCCATATCCACATGGCCCAAGGGGATGATCTACATGCCATCAAATACCTCCCACTCAAGCTTAAAGGACCAGCTCGCATTGGCTCAACAGCTTGCCGCCAGAAATCAATCGGTCGCTGGGAGGACCCGAAGCTGCATTCCTTGATAACTTCCAGGGCACATATGTGCTACTCACCGACCACATGACCTTAGCCATATAATTCAGCAGCCGTAAGAATCGCCGCATAATTTCGACACGGTTCCTAACAAAGAAAAATCAGACCGCCGACTATCCGGATGCAGAGGCGCTTAGCAGCCTTCAAACACAACATCCGCGACGAGTGGCTAGCCCGCACCTAGGACAGAAAAGCCGAATCCATGGCAGCCCTCACTACACTCATCACCCGCTATGCTGAGAGGACAGCTGGCTAGCTCAAGCAATAACTTAGCCAAACACCCGGTAGTTCGGATACCAAGGACAGCAATGGCAGGTCGCTACGCAATAAGCATAAACGCCAGATTACGGTGATAATGCTGAATATACGACAAAGAAATGCCGGATTCAGAGGCTCTAAACACGGTCACGGAAGAAGCCATTCAAAAGAAATACCCAGGTCTCGCCCAACTTGGACCGAATACTGATCCCTTGTGCGTATACATGGCACCCCAAAAACTAGCCAACCACACCAACAGGGATTGTTGGGTGTTCAAGCAAGAAGGCAAGCTAAGCTACCAAAACAACGATAAGGTTGTATGGCGATGACGAGGAAGAGCCCCGCCGCCACGAACAATAGAGGATAGAAGGGCTTTCCCACACAAGTGCGGACGGTGAATATGATATACGCAACCCACATACCCAAAAGGGAGCGGAAGCGCGACTAAGGACGATACACGATGGAGCCAGCCGCAAGTTCAACCCATGGTCTTCCTGCCCGATCACCTTTGATCAAGGGACCACCCCACTAGCATCCGCCACGGCGGATTCGCCGCATTGGTTCTGACCCAACCATTGACGGATTTCACCTCACCGTAGTCCCGATGGATGGCGGCAGCAGCCTGAACCTGATTTATCGTGATAAAGGCGCAAATGGGCATAGACCCATCAAGGATCAAACCCACAAAGACGCACCTTTAAAGGCGCCATTCTAGGTGTAGAGGCCAATTGTACAGTGCTCGCCACACTCAAGTGGTCTTCGATCCCCGGATAACTTCCGCAGCGAGGAGTTAATCTTCGACATAGTCCTGCCCGCAGCGGTTATCACGCACCGCTTGGACGAACCACATTTGCAAAGTTCAATGCGGTGCCGACCACGCATACCTCAAGCTCAAGATGCCAGCCCTCGAGGAGTAATCACGGTCAATGGAAACACCGAACGCCTTCTCCGAACGGAGGAGCACACGGCGTTCCTCGCGGCGGAGGTGCAAAGAAGCCTCACATCAATTCTCGAGCCCGCCATTAAACGTCCGCCACCGCCAAGCGTGTCTTGAGTAACCTACAACAAGACCGCCGGCACGATCCGAGCACGCCAGAGCGATCCGCCCCAACCCCAACCTCGCGAACTCGCGGAAGCCAAGATTACGCGCACGTAATTGCGCCCGGGCACCATGGGCATAGGGACGGGTTACTTACCACGCACGCCCGCAATGCGGCTAGACCGCACTAGGTGCTCCCGCTTGTGCTCATTTCTTTTTTTTCCTTTTTCTTCCTTTTTACTTTCAGGACTCGCTCTCCGTGGTTATGTCCCATTCGCGCCAATACACGATGCAACAACCGTGGAAGCGTAAAATCGTGTCAAGTGTCCGTGTGGTCTCTATTACGAGCAAGATACCTGTTTTACATACCACAACGCAAACTTACCCTCGAAGAGGGACATGTCAAAAGTCCCATGCACTTGCTTATCACACAATTTGTATCGCTCTTCTTTATTTGCGTTTCTTTTGAATAACCAATATATAGCTCTTGCCTATTATTGCATTCTTTTCCATTATATATGTTCATTTATGACATTGCTTAACCGTACAATTTGGTACGGCCAATACACCAGGGGCTTATGTACCCCAAAAACATGGTGTGACAAGTCCAAACACTTTCACAAGTGCGGCACCACGAACTTATAGCATTATATGCATCGGCTCAATCATGTCTTGGGTCAATAGTTGGGTTTGCCTGCCCCATGTTTTGGTACCTTACGCTCCGCTATATCGGCTAAGGTAGCGCTGGGATAACCACCGCGACAGTGCCCTTGTTGAGCTGGGTTGAGCACCTCGATGAGAAAGCTAAACTGACCGTCATGATAAGGCGAGAGCCGGTCGCTGTTCGAGAGGTTTTTCGGGTCCCTAAAGACTTATGTCGCTTAGAGCGAGGAGTCGGCATTGTCCGCCAAGGCGTGATAGTGCCCCTAACTCGGTCTTCCGAATACTAGGGGCTTCACCAAATTTAAAATTATAGAATTCTATGGCTAAGTGAGAGTGTTCAAGCACTATAAGTCCGTTGCCTTGTTCGCTATGCTGAGCGCCTCGACGGACCCAAGAATGGGAACAAGAGCGCCAAGTTTATCCCTAACACCGCAGCACTCGTGGCATGGGGGCTGAAGCCAACGACTTGCCATCTCTCAAATTTGATAAACGGCCGCATGAAGGTAATATTTTAAATTAACAAGCGTTGCTTAGCGATATGAACAAGTTTTCAGCGCATGTGATAACAAATGCAGTCTATTCAAAATTACATCTTTGGAGCACTCATCCGCTATAATGGCGGGCACTTCTTCAGACGCCTCATAGTACATTCGGCTTATGATGCTCCTTGCCCTTCGGTGGCCCGTCTGTCACAAGCTTCTCCGCATCCAGCTTGCCCCAGGCACTTTAGCATGAGCAAGGGCCCGACGGGCACCTTCAATACAGACGGAGCGCTTGATGACTTCAATCCATGAACAAAGGCCCACCAGCTGCTGCACTAGCCCAAAGTAGCTCCTGCATGGTTTAATGGCCACAGCCGAACTATGAGGCCCTTCATGGCCTGCTCGGCGACCTTGTGGAGCTCGACCAGCTGCTTCGCTTGGTCGCTTAGGGGCACTGATGTCCGGCCTCAAAGATATCGAGACCAGAACACCTTTTCGTCGAGCCCTCCTTGGCGCAGAGAACGCGCAGATCGTACACACTACGGGCAGATTCAATGCTCCTAGAGAGCTCGAATCCGGGTAAGTAATATGTAATTCACTTTCACATGCTTGCTTTCCATAAAGAATGCCTTACCTGCCGCTATCTTCTTTAATGATTCAATCTCTTGTTGGGCTTTTGGGCTTCGCCTTAGCGGCTTTTGGCACTCTCAAGAGCCGAGGCAAGCTCGACTCTCGAAGTTCGAGTCACGCCCAAACTCTCGTGTTTTTCCACGAGAGCCTGGAGCTCTTGCCGCACCTCCGCCACCCGCGCCCTCCTTCTTCTCGCTGGTGGCCCCTCGCCGCTGAGCTTTGGCCATGGACACCGCTTCGTGGTCGCCACTCGCATGCGGGCCCCTACAATACCCACGTTATTCCTGTCATTTTTTGCAACCGAATCCTTTCTATAAGGCATTTCTTTAATAAGGTATTACTTACCTTCCCTGTCCTCGAGCTGCTTCTTGGCAAGGCCGAGCTCGTTCTCATACCGCTCGAGGCTCTTCTTCAATGCATTGACCTCCGCAATAATGCGGCAGAGGTCAAGAGCAAGAGCCGCATTCGTGATATTGACATACTTATGTTAGACACCTGTAGTATATCTTTTAGATCCTTAGTCCGGCTTTTCTTTCCGAACACCAAACTAAGCATCGTGGCTACTGCCTATGCGGTAATATTTTTACATATTCTAAAATTACCTCAAAGCCTATTAGAAGGCTGGTATAGCTTCACCAGCCCGCTTCTTGGCGGATCGAATCTTTCGGATCACCACACTCATTACAAGCGGTGCTCTCGTCGATGGAGGCGCCTTTAAGCGCCCAAAGAAGCTATCCGTGCCTCCAGATGGACGGGGTCACCGGCGTCAGAGTCTTACCCTTCTTATGACGAGGGGCCGCTTGCCGACTTCAAACCACCGGAAGGTTCCGACGGAGTCCGCACAGGCCAGACTTAGAGCCCTCCGGGTCTCGCCCCCTTCATGCTCGGAGTCCGGAGGTCGCTATGCGGCCCCAGACCACCTCCTCCTGGCTGGGCCCCTCTTGGGACTCCACCATAGTGTCGCCGGCGACACGAGGAGAGGAGGCGGTCGAAGTGAAGTACTATTCACATCCGACGAGCCTGGGAGCCGCCGACGGCGACAAGCTCTGCCCTTGGGCGGGCTACATGGTCATATTCGCGTTAGAAGACACTATGCGACAAATAAAAAGTCATGAACTATTCCGAGTCCGGACACTTACGATCTCGCCAGGCTTGGCCTTGGTGGCTACTCCTCCTCATTTGCCGGCGCAGGTAGAGAAGTCCGGAGGAAGGGTCCTTCCTTTCTTGGGCCCTCCAGCCTCCCAAATGGGCGGCCTTCCTTTTCTCTCCCTTCACCGGGGAGAGGCTTTTTCCTCCTCCTCTTCCTCGAGGAGGATTCCGCCTCAGGGTTGTTAGGCGATGAGTTCGACAAAGACTGGCGCCGAAGCTCCTTCGAGTTCTCGTGGCCTTCTTTCTGGTTTTGTTCTCCGACACCACGTGAGGTGCCGGAGCCAGCAGCCCCGCTAATCGGGCGTCCGCTGGTCTTCGGCAAAGGGGCCGGACAGTTAATCTGTCCGACGCCTTCAACCAGTCCTGGCAAAGGTTAGGGAGTTTTAGATCCCGATAGAGTCAAACTATGAAAAAGAGTCCCATAAAGGGTAAGTAACTTACCTCGCTGGCTTGACGCCGCGAGCTGAATCCGCGATCTTCGGTAGCGGATGTGGGAGCCTCGGCGCCTTTGAACATCACCTTCCAGCGCCTTCGCACGTAGTGTCAAGAGACTTTTCAGAATTGGGTGCTGTGCCGATCGAACTCCCACAATTTGAAGGCCCGTTGTTGGCATGGGAGAATCCGCGATGAGCATCACTGATTACATTGACAAGCCTCGAGATTCTTGTCCACGAGGTTTTGGACGCAAGTTTGGAGTCCGACAGCTCATCTGAATCCCCCACGCCCCGCCCGCCTCTTTCCATGATGTGAGCCGTGGGGAAGCCAGATCGAATTCGGGGCGCCGCCATTGAGAGTCGCATGCTCGGTGATGTAGAACCACCCCGATTGCCCCCCCTTTATGGTCTCCACAAAGGAGCCTCGAGCCATAGGACTTTGGCCATCTTGCCAACCATGGCGCCCAAGACTCACTTGGCGGCCGCCCACTACCTTCGGGCTTGACATTGAAGATCTTCACCATAAGCTGAAGTGGGGCTGGATGCAGAGGAAGGCCTGCACATGACGATAAACACCGAGATGTTGAGGATAAAGTTCGGGCCAATCGTGGAAATCCAGGCCGTAGTAGAACATGAGCCCCTGGACAAATGGGTGAAGTCCAAAACCTAGTCCCATGGAGGAAGTGGGTGAGGAACACCACCTCTCATGGGGCCTGGGGTGGAATGAGCTGCCTCGCCGGGTAGCCGGTGCGCTGGCGTCGCTGGACAAGTATCCGGCCTTCCGCAGCTTTTTGATGTGCCCTCCGTGACGGAGGAGGCCATCCACTTGCCTCCCGCCTGCATATAGTTGGAGAAGGTTGAGCTGGGGTGTGCGGACTTGGGCGCTGGAGCTCGAAAAGCGCCGAAAATGGATGAGCAAAGGAGGAAGAAGGCGAGGTGAAAAGGTGGATCCTTATCCCTTATATGGACGGACGGCTATCGCGCCCCCGCCAGCCTGGTAAAACTCGCTTATCTCCCAAGCACCACGATCGATGTCGCGGTTGGGTTACCCACGTCCGTATTGATGAGAATCCTGAATAAGGGGCACGATCTATGCTTTGATAAGACGTGCCAGGAAACCGCCTCGCTAAACGCACCGAGGTGGGACAAGAAAACGATTCAATAAAGGCTTGGCTGGTGTGATGTCGCGCGCTGAATACGCCGCCAGATCTGTGCAAAAATTATTCTCTCTACGGTGGTATGTGGAACTTGTTTTGCAGAGCGACACTATCCTTGTGTTCAAAACCTTCTATGAAGTATTCGGAGGAGGAACCTGCCTTGCAATGTCAAGACAATATGTGCGCGGACTCGCTGTCATTGAAGCTTGGTTCAGGGGCTACCGAGGAGTCCTGGACTAGGGTTGTCCGGATAGCCAACTATCATCTTCGGCCGACTCCTAGACTATGAAGATACAAGATTGAAGACTTCGTCCCGTGTCCGGATGGGACTTTCCTTGGCGTGGAAGGAAAGCTTGGCAATACGGATATGTAGATCCCCTACCATTGTAACCGACTGTGTAACCCTAACCCTATTCGTGTCTATATAAACCGAAGGGTTTTAGTCCGTGAGGATCTAACAACAATCATACCATAGGCTAGCTTCTAGGGTTTAGCCTCTCTCGATCTCGTGGTAGATCTACTCTTGTACTACCCATATCATCAATATTAATCAAGCAGGAGTAGGGTATTACCTCCATCGAGAGGGCCCGAACCTGGGTAAAAACATCGTGTCCCTTGTCTCCTGTTACCATCCGCCTAGACACACAGTTCGGGACCCCCTACCCGAGATCCGCCGGTTTTGACACCGACAGCAGGCATGGCCACAGTGCGCCGTACCGACAGAGATCTCCATCCGGCGCGGCACTGTTGCCATGCCGGCCCTGACATCAGCCCCGTAGGCGGCGTCCTGAGCCCACGACGGCCTGTCTGTATGACCCAGAGACGGCAGGACCCGCCTGTCGGCGGGGGTGCAGAAGACAGCGAGAGCGCCACAAGACGGACCCGTTGGGAGTCGGCCCCAGGAGTCGGCCGGCCCCTCCCACGGGCTCTGCACGCCATTAACCAGACAAGACAGGGAATGGCAACAAGGATCGCCACCAGCGGCGCACTGCTGTTATGACCCCATGACCAAGCCAGCATTAGAGGCGCTGCTACAAGAATCCGCAACCGGCAAGACCACCCCATGGCGACAGGGCCTCAGAGGCCCCATGCCGTCCTGGCCGGGCGGGCCCACTAGTCAGGCGGGCCCCAGCAGTCAGCGGAGAAGACGGCGACCTGAGAGACAGATGGTTGGGACCCGCGCCCAGCCGGATTACCATTGTACCCCCGGGGGGTAGGCCTATATAAACCCCCCGGGGCACCCATGCAACGGGTTGGACCCTAATAGCTTTAGATACACATAGAGGGAAGAGAAGAGCTAGCCGTGCCCTTCTCCTTCCTCACCCCGAACAGCTCAAGGAGCAACCTTGTACCCACTTTGCCATAGTGATCATGCGGAGACCCCGCAGAGCAGCATTAGGGGTATTATCTCCATGGAGAGCCCTGAAGCTGGGTAAGATCCGCCGGCGTGCATGCCTTCGCCTCATCCCGTTTCCAGGCACCGGCGACGTTCTACTCGCCCCCACCATGATAAGCCATCCTTTGGCATATGTCGCACCCAACCCCCGACAAGGTTCCAATTGATGAATCCACTATTTTGTGATGACATGTATGCTATAAAGAATTATGATAACCATGAAACTTTTCATCATGATTTTAATTTTCAATTGGATTATGCCTCACATGATAGTTATTTTGTTGAGTTTGCTCCCACTTCTATTCAGCAGAAGAAATTTGCTTATGTGGAGAGTAATAAGAATTCTATGCTTATGCATCATGAAAAGAATGCTTTATGTGATACTTATATTGTTGAATTCATTCATTATTCTATTGAAAATTACTATGAGGGAGGAACATATGCTTGTAGGAGTTGCAACAATGTCAAGTTTCCTCTCTATGTGTTGAAAATCTTGAAGCTATGCTTGTTTTGCTTTCCTATGCTAGTTGATTCTTGTTCCCATAAGTTGTTTGCTCACAAAATCCCGATGCATAGGAAGTGGGTTACACTTAAATGTGCTATACATATTCTTCATGATTCTTTCTTTGTGTTTCAATTCTTATCTTTCATGTGAGCATCGTTGAAATCATCATGCCTAGCTAAAAAGGCATTAAAGAAAAGCGCTTGTTGGGAGACAACCCAATATTTATACTTATTGTTTTTTAGTGTTCACATGATTAAGCTACTGTAGTAGTCATGTTTTATTGCTTTTGTTTCAATAAAGTGCCAAGTAGAACCTTTGGGAAGACTTGGGTGAAAGTTAATGTGATCTTGCTGTAAAAAACAGAAACTTTGCGCTCACGAGATTAGCTGTAATTTTTTTTACAGAAGAGTGATTTTAAGTTGATTATTTTTGCAGAAGATTAATAGACAAATGCCTCACATCCAACAATTTATTTTATAATTTTTGGAGTTACATAAGTATTCAAGAGTTACAGATCACTACAGGTTGTTCTGTTTTTGACAAATTCTGTTTTTCGCGTGTTGTTTGCTTATTTTGATGATTCTATGAATAGTATCGGAGGGTATGCACCATAGATAAGCTGGAATACAGTAGATAGTACACCAATATAAATAAAGAATGATTTCACAACAGCAATAAAGTGGTGATTTTATTTTCTTATACTAACGAAGCTTACAAGTTTTCTGTTGAGTTTTGTGTTGTGCAGTTTTCAAGTTTTGGGTAAAGATTCAATGGACTATGGAATAAGGAGTGGAAAGAGCCTAAGATTGGGGATTCCCAAGGCACCCCAAGGTCATATTCAAGGACATCTAAGAGCCTAAGCTTGGTGATGCCCCGGATGGCATCCCCTCTTTCGTCTTCGTTCATCGGTAACTTTACTTGGAGCTGTATTTTTATTCACCACATGATATGTTTTTTGCTTGGAGCGTCATTTTATTTTATTTTGTTGTGCTTTCTGTTTGAATAATATCCCAGGATCTGAAATTCCTAAATGTAAGAGAGTCTTCACATAGTTACATAATTATTCGACTACTCATTGATCTTCACTTATATCTTACAGAGTAGTTTGCCATTTGCTCTAGTGCTTCACTTATATCTTTTTAGAGCACGTCGGTAGTTGTCGGTGTACTAGAGTAGGGGTACCCTAGTATCCCGAACTCGTGCACGGGCAGTTGTAGCACCCCACGGCAGGGCTGGCCTGATGACCGCCAAGACCCTCAGCGGCTCCCTTGGAGCCATTCAAGAACGAAGTAATCAAGGCCCCGGCAAGAGGAGCTTGCCAGGAAGGCCACTCAGGGCACGAAGGAAACAAGGCCCCGGCAAGAGGAGCTTGCCGGGAAGGCTTGGTGAGCGATAAGCTCCGAAGCGACAAGAACCTTTGCCGCGGCAAGGTACTTTCGCCATGACAAGTGACCTCTCTTCATCTCCGCCCAGCTCACCGCCAACGTGTCACCACGGGCTCTCCCAAGCACGCTGCGGTCGACGGGCTGTGCAGCCAGAGGGGAGCAGTGATAAGCGGCGCTGACAAGCTACCATCGTGGCAAACGGAGGCGCACTTGACGGTCCCTGTTACACTGTTCGGGCGACTGAGACGGGCATTGATGACTCTTGTCCCTTGCCGTCAGAGTTAGGTATAGATTACTGTACATTGTACAAAGCGGTGTACTAACCTATGTTTTTACTATCCTACCCTTCCCTACTTGCCACATGTGGTGACCCCTTGTGCCTATAAAAGGAGGCCCAAGTGCAACATAGAAAGGGTTCGGTTCAGCTCCGGCTTAGTTCATCCAACTCACACACACACTCGAGCTAGGTTTTGTAGCCCTCATTGCTCCCTAGCAAGAACACAATATAATCCACAAAGCAGCAGTAGGAGTATTATCTCTCCGGAGAGCTCCGAAGCTGGGTAAATTTGCTCGTGTGCATCGCCTCGATCCGCTCTTTGTGCAATCTCCGCCCCCCTCTGAACCACAAGGGACCCAGGTCCCATAGGTGCTCGTGGGTCACGATCAGCTTCCCCGACATCTTTGGCGCGCCAGGTAGGGGGCGTCGAGGCTGTGTGAACCCGATCCGGCGGTCACACAAGCAACTTCATCAACATCTTCGTCAACATGGCGCTGAAGAAGAAGTCTTCGGCAGCAGCAGAGCCGTCCGCGTCGAACCCACCACCACCGGAGCTGTCAGGTGGTGGGGGAAACACTGGCGGAGGAACCGGCGTCGTCGAGAGAGCCCACAACGCCGCCAGGTCCAAGGACAAGGCAGCGCAGGCGTCGGCGTCCGAGTCCACACCGTGCCCTTCTCAGGAGGCGCGAGACCGACAGCGCCATGATGCTCGCGGCACCATACGCCGTTGGATCAAGGCCAAGCTGAGGATCCCGAGGCCCTCGAGACCGATGCACCTCAAAGATGCGGCAGATGGGTGGAGTACGGTCGCTTGCGGGATGCTGCTCCTCCTAACTTGGTTAGGAGTCCGAGCACATCCGTTCCTTGCTACGTACGCCATTTCCACCCACCACACCGGCAGAAGCCTTGGCAAGAGCACAGCTACTTCTAGACTACCCTCCAACGGCCGACAAGGTCGACGAATGGAGGGCCACAATCCAGAGCCTCATCGGCTTTGCCAACGGCGACGTTCCGCGGCAACCAAGCGCCTCTCAACCGCGGCAAAGCGACAAGGCACGAGCCGATGGCGACGAGACTTGCGGGGGTGCAGCCACCGTGCACTCCCCTTCCCGAAGGCCAAGATCGCCGACTCGCCGGATCCACCTCGACAGCGACTCCACAGCGTCGTCAGATCCGCGAGCTCGTCGCAACCAGCGCCAAGTTCTTCGAGAGCGGCAAGAAGAAGACGCTCGTACCCGTATCGAGCGCCGAAGAGAAGCGCGCCGTCAATCTGACCAACGCGCCGGGCCCACTGTTGATATGCATGCGCCAGGGAACCAGCGACTTGTCAGACGCAGCGGGGTTGCCCCGCTTTCACTCGTGAGCTGCGGCAAGTCCGTGGCCCGACAAGAAAAACTTCAAACCAGATGTGCCGGAGAAGTATGATGGCAGGACACACCCATCGGAGTTCCTCAAGATCTACACCATCGCGGTGCAGCTGCGGGGACGAGATGACAAGATCCTCGCCAACTACTTTCCCCGGTGCTCAAGCCAAACGCCGATCTTGGCTCATGCACTTGCCGGATGGCTCTATTTCTTCTTGGGCAGATTTGTGCCACCAGTTTGTTGGCGCCTTCACAGTGACCACAAGCCTCATGGCCAGGAGAGTGACCTCCACCTGCTTGCCCGTAGGAGGGAGAGTCCTCGCAAGTTCATCCGAGATTCAGTCGAGTGCACTACAACATCCCGGATGTCCACCCCGCCATGGTGATCGGTGCATTCCATCAGAATGTGCGAAACCGCTGGATGAGGGAGGAGATGGCGATGTGCAAAGTGAAAGACGCCACGAGCTCTATGCCCCGACCGACAAGTGTGCACGCGCTGAAGAAGGAAGAAGACTCGCAGGAGAGAATGTGGGAGCAGAGTCTGACAGTGAGGAGATCGCCTCGGCAAGGAAGAGCCGCCGGCGAAACAATAGAAAGAAGAAAAACCAAGAAGTACTAGTTGTCGAGTAGTCCGGCAGCGGAGGTGGCGCCCGCAAGGCTAAGGCTAGCGGCTCGCAAGGAGGTTGTCACCGACGCTGATCGCTAAGTCTGTGGCGACCGCGACAAGCCCGACAGCTCCAAAGAAGCAAGATCAGAAGATCCACCGCACTAAGGGCCACGATCTCCAGAGCTGCAAGAAAGTCGAGCAACTTGTTGAGCTACGTAAAGCTGAATACGAGCGAGACAAGGAGAAGGCCCAAGAAGGTGCAGGTGCAGCAAGTAAGAAGAGACCCAGCCGGGAGGACGCCGCGGCAAGGCCAAGCAAATGCACGGTGACAGACCTCCCGCGGCGCGACAAGGAAGAAGACGAAGATGAAGATGACGAGGACATGGAAGATGATGAAGCCGACGAGCAGGAGTTCCGAAGGCAACGGAGGTCCTTTGCGTTGACGGTGGTGCGCCTCTACATACCTCGCACCGCCAACTCAAGCAATGGATGCGTGAGGTCAATGCAGCAGTAACCATCCATAGAGTCACGCAAACCTCTCGAAGTGGTCCAAGACGCCCATCATCTTTGACATTGAGGATCACCCGATCGCATCATCGCGGTCGGGTGCTTGCCGATGTTGGTCTCACCAACCATCCGCAACCTCAAGGTCACAAAGATGCTGGTTGACGGCGGGCCGCCTGAATTTGATCTCCTCTCGCAGTGCTCCGTAAGCTTCAAATCCTCGACGCGAGCACGAAGAAACCGGTACTTTCCAAGGAATCAACCCAGAAGGAGCAAGCCCAAAGGGAAGATCACGTTGCGGTAACGCTCGCAGCGAGCTCAACTTCAGAACTGAGAGGGTTACGCTTGACGCTGCCG
Organism: Aegilops longissima; assembly: GCA_021605205.1. Lineage (NCBI taxonomy): Eukaryota > Viridiplantae > Streptophyta > Magnoliopsida > Poales > Poaceae > Aegilops > Aegilops longissima. Next base: position 428,800,404 of record CM038680.1, read on the forward strand.
ATTTCCCATTGCCCTACAATGGCATACTTGGCCGTCCAGCACTCGCCAAGTTCATGGCGCCTCTCATTATGCTTACAACCCACGCAAGATGCCCGCCCGATAAGCGTCATTTCTGTGCATGGCGACAAGAAGGATGCGCTTATCTGCGCCGACAAGATTTACCGGGATGCAGCAGCCGCAACAGATAGCAAATCACTTGCTGCTAAAGCTCCCGGGGGGAAGAAGAAGACCACCAAATCCGGCAAGAGCTTTGTTGCCCACTCCGGCAAGCGCACCTCTTCGGAGTGCTGCGCTACTGTCGAGGATGCACCATCGAGCTCCACCGGCAAGTGCAAGAAGACGATGGCAGCTCCGCCGAAGACCAAGAAGGTGCCCGCCAAGGAGGACGGCACTGGTGGTACCTTCACCATCAGTGCCACGCTTGATCCTAAATAGGAAGGCGAGCTCGTTGCTTTCCTGCGGGCGAATGTCGATGTGTTTGCATGGAAACCATCTGACATCCCCGGTGTTCCCAGGAAAGTAATTGAGCACCACCTAGCTATCTGTCCTCACGCGCGGCCCGTCAAGCAAAAAGTTAGGAAACAGGCAGTGGAGCGCCAAGAGTTCATAGCAGAAGAAATCAAGAAGTTGGAAGCAGCAGGGCTTGTCAGAGGAGTCCTCCATCCCACGTGGTTGGCCAATCCGGTAGTTGTACGCAAGGCTAATGGGAAATGGAGACTTTGTATTGACTTCAATGATGTTAATAAAGCTTGCCCCAAAGACCCATTTCCCTTGCCGCGTATCGACCAGATTGTTGACTCCACGGCTGGATGTGATCTGCTTTCATTTCTTGATGCATATTCAGGGTACCATCAGATCTTCATGGAAGAAGAGGATGAAGAGAAAACTGCATTCATTACACCATGTGGCACGTACTGCTTCATACGGATGCCTTTCGGTTTAAAGAATGTCGGTTCAACCTTTGCAAGAATAGTCCATGATGCCTTCCAGCCACAAATACACAGAAAATGTAGAAGCCTACATGGATGACATAGTGGTCAAGAGCAAGGACAAAGCAACTCTGGTTCAGGATTTGGATGAAACATTTGCAAATCTGCGCAAGATCAACCTCAAGCTCAACCCCGAGAAGTGCGTGTTTGGAGTCCCTTCCGCAAGCTTCTCGGTTCTTTGTGTCTCAGCGGGAATTGAAGCCAATCCCGACAAGATCAAGGCCATTGAGCAGATTGAAGCACCAAAGCGCCAAAGATGTCGGAAGGCTTGCGGTTGCGTGGCTGCTCTCAAGAGGTTCATCTCTAAGTCAGTTGAGCGCCCGCCGCTTTTCAAGATTTTGAAAAGGCAGGTCCAATGAAATGGACTCGAAGCGGAGGCTGCGCTGCAGGACTTGAAGAGATACCTGTCCTCCACTCCAATACTTGTCGCACCTAGGCCACAAGAGAAGTTGCTGCAGATATAGCGGCAACCAATCAAGTGGTTAGTGCTGCGTTAGTAGCAGAGAGGGAGGCGATGATGAGCCGGCAACCGAGGTAGACGATCCAGCGACAAGCAAGGGCTTCGCCACAAGCTCTGGTCCCGATAAGGACAGATCAGCGCAGGTTGCGACAAGACACGAAGAAGATGGTGTAGCGCCCAGTTTATTTTGTCGGCCCTTACGCAAGGGGCTAGGTCAAGGTACTCTGGCGTGCAAAGTTGCTTTTCGGCCTCCTCATGGCCTCGAGAAAGCTGCGCCATTACTTCCAAACACATGAGATAACAGTTGTCACTCGCTTTCCATTGAAATGGATATTACAAAATCCAGAAGCAACAGGCAGAATTGTCGAGTGGGCACTGGAACTGTCAAGCTTTGGCCTCAAGTTTGAAAGCACTTCAACTATTCAAAGCAGAGCATTGGCAGAATTCATAGCTGAGTGGACGCCAACGCAAGATGAAGAAATTCCAGAGACGAGCATCCCCGTCAAAGAGGCAAATAAAGAGTGGCTGATGTACTTTGATGGTGCTTTCTTGCTGCAAGGCGCCGGTGCCGGCGTGCTACTTATCGCACCCACCGGAGAGCACCTCAAGTACATAGTCCAGATGCACTTTCCCAAGGAACAAGCAACAAACAATACCGCAGAGTATGAAGGTTTGCTTGCCGTCTCGTGGATTGCGGTAGACCTTGGGATCAAGAAGCTCATTGTCAGGGGGGACTCGCAACTTGTCGTCCGCCAAGTAAATAAAGATTATCAGAGTCTGTTGATGGAAGCCTACATCGATGAAGTGAGAAAGCTGGAAGAGCACTTTGAAGGCCTGCAAATGGAACACGCCCAAGAGCTCGTAATGATATAGCTGATGGCCTCTCCAAATGTGCCGCACTTAAGTTACCTGTGGAACCAGGAATTTTGTGCTCAAGCTAACTCAATAACCGTAACACCGCCAACAGATGAGAGCAAGAAGAGAAAATTGATTTCGTGATTACTTTCCGCAGAGCTCCCCGAGACGCCGCCAAGAAGGTCCCTAAAATCAATACAAATATCACTGAGGAGCAGTCTGCTCCGACAAACCCTGTGGTTTGTCTCGTTGAAGCAGACGCTCCCGACAAGCTTTGTTCGCAAGCTTGCCGGGATCGTTAAGCTCCGGCAGAACCACGTGTTCTTGCCGTGGAAGCTAATGTTCCCACACAGGGTAGATGAGCCTTTGGTCCTTGTTGTCGAGCCACGTGCTCCAAAGATGGGCGCAAAAATCGTCCATTTCCTTCGAAGGAGAACTTCCCAAGAGCAAGAAGAAGCGGAAAAAGTAGCCAGCAATCAAGTATGTATCGCTTTGTTGACAACATCCTGTATAGAAGAAGACTCAACGGTGTGAAATTGAAGTGTATTCGCCGGGAAGATGGATAGAAGCTGTTGGCAGAGATACATGGAGGCATATGCGGTCACCACATTGGCGCAAGAGCACTTGCCGCAAAGCTTTCGGTAAGGTTTCTTCGGCCGAAGCCCTCCAGATCTGCAACTGCACAAGTAACCAAGTGTGAAGCGTGCAGTTCCATTCCAAACAGATACACCAACCAGCTCAAGCTCTCCGGACAATCCCTTTATCCTGGCCCTTTTCGGTCTGGGGGCTCGACATCCTAGGCCCCTTCCCCCGAGCTGTCGGGGGCTTTGAGTACTTGTACGTTGCAATCGACAAGTTCACAAAGTGGCCGGAAGCGGAACCGATGAGGAAGGTGACAAGACAAGCGATCAAGTTCTTCAGTCAATTGTTTGCCGTTTTGGGATTCCTAACCGGATCATCACCGACAACGGCACACAGTTCACGAGCCGCACCTTCATGCAGTACGCCCAAGATCTTGGCGCCAAGATCTGCTTTGCTTCTGTTGCTCATTCGAGAAGCAACGGTCAAGCAGAGAGAGCAAACGCTGAAGTGCTGCGGGGACTCAAGACAAGAACTTTCGACAGGCTGCACAAGTGCGGAAGAAATTGGATCGAGGAGCTGCCGGTGGTTCTTTGGTCGATCAGGACGACGCCAAATCGAGCCACTGGCCAGACACCTTTCGCTTTAGTCTATGGAGCAGAGGCAGTTCTCCCCACGGAACTCGTATACGGGTCACCACGAGTGCTTGCTTATGATGAGCTTGAGCAAGAGCAGCTGCGACAAAGATGACGCTGCTGCCCTCGAGGAAGATCGCCTTCAGCTGCTGTCTGAGTTGTTCGTTATCGCAAGCTTTGCGCCGCTACCATAGCCGCAGTTAACGCCAGAAGCTTCAAGGAAGGCGACCTTGTTCTTCAGCGCGTTCAGTACGCCAAGAATTCCAACAAGTTGACGCCGAAGTGGGAAGGCCCTTATCGGGTGAAACGAGTCACTAGGCCCGGCGTTGTCCGCCTTGAGACCAAGATGGCGTTCGTGAGCAATTCCTGGAATATAGAGCATCTTCGCAAGTTATACCCATAAGTAGCGGTTGCGGGACCTGCTCCGCAACCACTCTTTTGTACAAGTCTTGCCACTGTTGCATGTAATCCTTTGTACAAAGCCGGGCGTAGATCCGTGCATCAAGAAGTTTATGTGTTGCGCACAACTTGTCAATACATGCTCTCATAATCTTATATGCATGTGTTTACTAACATTTTGTGCAGCATCCACACCCGTGGCTTATAACGAGCCACTAGGCTCCATAACTTTATTTTCTTCTTTCTTCTCAAACAAGAAGAAGGTTCATCCACCCACAAGTTAACCGGGGAAGGAGAAGATAATAGTGTGGGCCGCCAAGCGCCGTCAAGAACTGTCGCCTTGCCGTGAAATGGACAACAGAGAAGCTAAGTTGCTAAGTTTAAACGACCAGTTTTAAATTTTAAGTTATCTTCCTCGAACGATAGTACTTTGTATGGAAAACCATGCGCGGAGGAACTAACTCGTGACTAGCTTGCGCCCTTACTTTGTTTCGAGTCCGCTCAACAACTTAAGTGTGCTGCAACTAGTTGCGACAAGGTTGCTTGTCGGAGATGGCATCGCCAGACAGGCTGCTGAAGTTCCGCACTCAGCGCCATGGCAAAGGTGTTCGTGACCGACAAGTTCCCCTAAAAGCGAGGGTATAAACATACAAGGAAGGAATCGAGTAAAGGAAATAACATTGCATTCGATTGCCTAAGATAGTGTATATTACATAATAACTTGTCGCGGATCTAATAGATTTTTCACCTAAACATGATCTACAAATGACAAGGGAAAGATAAGCTTGGCGGCCTAATCCACGCGGTCGCCATCGAGCCTCTTGACTCCGCTCACCCTGTCCACAATGGGTGCGACAAGGGCCTTGAGCGCTTCAACGTCTGCGGATATAGGCGGGGACTTGAGGACTTTGGTGAAGTCGACGCCTGGGTTGCGGAAGGCCATCTTCATCAACACCTTCTGGAGAGCCCCGGCGCAGAATTGGCGCGACTCCTCCGCCAGCTGCTTTGGGATCTCCTCCCGGAGCCGCTGGAGAGCCGTCAGCATGCCTTTGAAGAATAGGCTGAGCTTGACGCTAGGTTGGAGGTTCTCGTCGGTGGAGTACCCAAGATCCGTCATCCCCAACTCCATCAGCTCATTATGGATGCTGGCGGCAGTGTCCACGAGACCTTCTGTCCAGTGCATTATGCTATCTCGGAGATTGTTCTGGGCGGCCACAGCATTCGACAGCAACTCCTCGGTGGCCTTGATCTTTTCCAACAGGCCCGTTTCCCGCTCCTTGGCGCCATTCAACGTCTCCGTCAGGGTGGTCAGCTTCAGCTCCAGATCCGCCTTGACGTCCTTGGCGGCATCGATCTCCTTGATCTTTTCAGCGAAGCGACCTTGCAGCTCGCCGAGGGTGTAGGCGTCCTTCTCGCGCTCGCGCTTCAACCCGGTGACCTCCTCGGCGCTCTTCTGGAGGGTGGACTCCAGCTGAGCCACCCTCGTCTCCAGTTCCTTCTTGGCGGCCTCGGCAGCCGCGGCAGCATCCTTTGCCTCCTGAAGTGGCCCGCTAATCGTTTGCTCGCGCACGGCGAGATCTTCCTCATAGCTGTCGAGGTTGATCTTCCGCTGCGCCAGCTCACCTTCCCGCGGAGAGCTTCTCGCCGGCAAGCCTCTGCTGCTCCTCGACCTCGCCCTTCTCCAAGATGAAGGCCGTGCGCTCTCGACAAGCTGCTCCGCGCCTCGCTATATCCCGGAGAGTCTCTTTGTTAGCGCGTCGGAGCTCTTCCGCGCGTTTCTCCAAGTCAGCTCCCGCCCTCGCGACAAGCGCCTCCCTGGACTCCAGTTTGGCTTGTCGGGCGCGGTAGAGCGACAACAACCTCCTTAGCAGCTGCTCCTCCTCAGGCTCACCGCTGCTGCTGCTCGGGGCATCAACCAGCGACAGCTCGGTGGAGGCAAGCAGTTCCGCATCGAAGGTCTCCCCTTCGGCCGGTGCCCTGGAGCTTGATGCCCATGGGAGCTTAATAATGACACCCTCGCCGGCCTTCAGGTAGGCGCCGGACTGGGGCTCTTCGGAGTCTGGTGCGGCATCGCTAGCGGGAGGATCGGCGGTCGGTGCAGCGCCTGACGCTCCTGCGGCCTCAGGGCCGTCAGTGTGATCGCCAGATTCCTCCCCAGCCCCTGCACCAGCAGCCTTGGCGGCCTCCTCGCCGGCGGGCCCGTCAGCGCCAGCCTCCTCCTCCATGTTGGCGGCGTTGACATTTTCGCCGCGAGCGTCCTCCTCGCCGGCAGCTTCAGTCTCCATCGGATCTCCGGCAGATGGATCTGATGGTCAGAAGAAGAAAGCACAAGTCAAGCGAATGTTCGAAAGAGAAGAATGTAAGAAAAGAACCAAGCGAAATTCTCAAACAAGAAGATTACCTGCAGTAGGGTCTGCTGCATGGTCTCCACCACGGAGGGTTGTCGGCGCTGCCTCTTGCCGGAGAAGGTCCCCTTGTCGGAGAGGCCTCCCTTGCCGGAGAGCGCTCCTTGGCGGAGAATTCTCCTTGGTGGCGCAGATTGAAACGAGCAGAATTTCGGGGTGACCTCCGGAGCTTCCTGATGAGGCTGGACCTGGGAGTAGCCTCGGTGCTTCTGATGTGGCTGCTCTGCTCCTACAAGATTCAACAAACCAGATATTAGTGACGGAGAAGCACCCAAGCACACCCAACCACGAAAAGTAAACCAAACACTTACGCTGGGGCTGCTCAGGAAGGGTTGCCGGATCCGCAAGGAGTCTCGGACGTGCCCCTGTTGCCACGAAGTCATCCGAGACGCAGCGACCACTGGAGTCTTGGCCCTCTTCGACGCCCTCCGAGCTAAGCGTCCCAAGGAGAAGGTTCAGAGTGAAATCACCAGATATAAGATAAAGCAATAAATTGGAAGATTACAAGTAGCAACGACAAGATCTTACTCTTCCTCTTCTTCCTCGGAGCTGAGGGCAGAGAGATCAAACTCCGCTCCGGCACGACGGATTGGGGGAGAAGATTCCCTTGGACGCTTGGCGGGTGCAGGGACCGCGACTCCAAAAGACCCCGCGCATGTCGCCATGACGGAATGAGGCGCTCCCGCGGCAACAATGCTTGCCGCGGTGGAGCGCGTCGGACGGCGAGGCGGCTGTTGGACCGTATGCCCCCCCCCCCCGCCACTTCTCCAGTCTTACGGAGACGTCTCCTTGGCGGGGCAGCGGGCTCCCCCTGCGGAAAGCTACTTGACGGCAGAGGAGAAGCGCCCCCGGCAGGCTCGCTCGGCTCGTCGACGGGTTCGGTCTGCTCCTCCTCGGCGACGAACTCTTCTCGGTCGGCAAGGCTTGCCGCCTCGGCCATCTCCGCCTCCTCGAAAGTGAACCCAAATATGCCGGCGGCAGCAGCCTCTGCAGCCTCCTCCAACCTCGTGGCGATGCGCGCCATCTCCTGATCAGTGGTGTCGCGGGTGAGCCGCCTCTGCTCGTCGGCGCAGATCGGCACTTCAACCAAGTTGTCGAAGAACTGCTGCACGACGTCGTCGGCGGGCTCCTGCCAAGTTGGAACGATTCCATGGGAATCGCACAACGGCATTATCGCGCGGATGCTGTCAAGCGACGAGTTGTTGCACAAGGGCACAACTCCCCTCGCCAACATGCACCACCCGGGGTTATCCGCTTCAGGCTTGAACAACTCCCGCAGCATGCCGTCAAGCTCCAAGGTAGTAAAATTCCAATTCAAACCAGGGCGCAGCCTCATGATGTCCGCCGCGTTCTGGAATTCCCAAGCAGGCCTCCCTCTCTCCTGCAAGGGCGCAATGCGGCAGCGAAGGAAGTCCGCGCCAACTGCTCCTACGGTATGCCCTGCTTGCCGGAGACGCAAAATCCTAGTCACAGCAATCTTCAACTTGTCGTCCTCCGGCGCCAAGTTGCTCCAATCGTTGCCGCGAACTATGGGGGTCTGGCGCAGGGCGGTGAAAGGCTATGGCTCCTCCTCTAAGATCCAACACCAGTCAGCTCTCCACTCCTCCCACTTGCTGCGCAACTCTCCGTCAAGATACGCTTCCTTCTTGCCGATCCTAGAGGTCCATGCAATTCCTCCGGCAAGCGGCTCTCCTCTCTCTACGCGGGGTGAGAAGTAGTGGCGGAAGAGTGCGACATTTGGATGGACCCCGACAAAGTTCTCGCAGAGGTGTGCGAAAACAGCCATGGTGAGGATGGCGTTGGGGGTGAAGTCAAGGAGGCGGAGGCCATATGTGTTCATGACATCGCAGAAGAATTCAGAAAAGGGCGGGCAGAACCCGCAGTGGAAGAAAATCGCGAAAAAGGGGTACCCGATGGAGACCTTATCGGACGTGGCGGCGGAGATCACCCTCGTGCGTGGGTGCGCCCGCGTCGCCGTCGACCAGAAGAGATAGTACAGCTCCCGCAGCTCGTTCCTGTCAAGCAGGGGGTCGAAGAGGGCCCGCTCCTTCCGCAACGCCGTGAGCCGTTGCGTCGATTTCACGCCTTTTCCCTTGTCGGCTTTCGGAGCCATAGGAGGAGGTGGTGGAGGAGGTCGACGGCGTTGGTGGCACCGGTGGCAATGGAGGGGGCGGAGCGTTGCTCTCTTTGGGCTCGAGAAGGAAGGGGAAAGCGACGGGGGTTTTCTGATGTGACAGCGAGGGCAAGTGGGCGCCCTGCCCCTGTTCCCCCTGCTTATAAAGGGGGGAAGGGACGGGCGTTCCGATTTTTCCCATTAAAGAAAGCCCCACGATCTCCCCCACGACGCCTCGTCCGGTGCGTGACGTTCGTGGGAGACGTGGTGGGTCCAAGGCGAATAACGGCGTAATCAAGACCATGCGTGCCCGTGCACTGTTTTGGGCCTGGCCTAACAGAGCTCGGCGCCGTGTGTGGCCCAGGCCCGGGGGCTCCTGTCGGTGTACTAGAGTAGGGGTACCCTAGTTTCCCGAACTCGTGCACGGGCAGTTGTAGCACCCCGCGGCAGGGCTGGCCTGATGACCGCCAAGACCCTCAGCGGCTCCCTTGGAGCCATTCAAGAACGAAGTAATCAAGGCCCCGGCAAGAGGAGCTTGCCGGGAAGGCCACTCAGGGCACGAAGGAAACAAGGCCCCGGCAAGAGGAGCTTGCCGGGAAGGCTTGGTGAGCGATAAGCTCCCGAGCGTGACAAGAACCTTGCCGCGGCAAGGTACTCGCCGCGGTAAGTGACCTCTCTTCATCTCCGCTCCAGCTCACCCGCCAACGTGTCACCACGGGGCTCTCCCAAGCACGCGTGTCGACGGGCTGTGCAGCCAGCGGGGAGCAGCGATAAGCGGCGCTGACAAGCTACCATCGTGGCAAACGGAGGCGCACTTGACGGTCCTGTTACATCGTTTCGGCGATCGAGACGGGCATTGATGACTCTTGTCCCTTGCCGTCGAGTTAGGTATAGATTATCGTACACCGCATAAAGCGGTGTACTAACCTATGTTTTTACTATCCTACCCTTCCCTACTTGCCACATGTGGTGACCCATTGTGCCTATAAAAGGAGGCCCAAGTGCAACGTAGAAAGGGTTCGGTTCAGCTCCAGCTTAGTTCATCCAACTCACACACACACTCGAGCTAGGTTTTGTAGCCCTCATTGCTCCCTAGCAAGAACACAATATAATCCACAAAGCAGCAGTAGGAGTATTATCTCTCCGGAGAGCTCCGAAGCTGGGTAAATCTACTCATGTGCATCGCCTCGATCCGCTCTTTGTGCAATCTCCGCCCCCCTCTGAACCACAAGGGACCCAGGTCCCATAGGTGCTCGTGGGTCACGATCAGCTTCCCCGACAGTAGTTTTATTTTGAAGAAATTGATAAACTCTCGTGCTTCACTTATATTATTTTGAGAGTCTTTTAGAACAGCATGGTAATTTTCTTAGGTTATGGATTTAGTCCTAATATGATGGGCATCCAAGAGGGATATAATAAAAACTTTCATATAAAGTGCATTGAATACTATGAGAAGTTTGATTCTTTATGATTGTTTTGAGATATGAAGATGGTGATATTAGAGTCATTCTAGTAGAGTAGTTGTGAGTTTGAGAGATACTTGTGTTAAAGTTTGTGATTCCCGTAGCATGCACGTATGGTGAACTGTTATGTGATGAGTTGGAGCATGATTTATTTACTGATTGTCTTCCTTATGAGTGGCGGTCGGGGACGAGAGATGGTCTTTTCCTACCAATCTATCCCCCTAGGAGCATGCACGTAGTACTTTGTTTCCATTACTAATAGATTTTTACAATAAGTATGTGAGTTCTTTATGACTAATGTTGAGTCCATGGATTATACGCACTCTCACCCTTCCACCATTGCTAGCCTCTCTAGTACCGCGCAACTTTCACCGGTAGCATACACCCACCATTTACCGTCCTCAAAACAGCCGCCATACCTACCTATTATGGCATTTCCATAGCCATTCCGAGATATATTGCCATGCAAATTTCCACCGATCCGTTTATTATGACACGCTTCATCATTGTCATATTGCTTTGCATGATGATGTAGTTGACATTGTATTTGTGGCAAATGCACCGTTCATAATTTTTTCATACATGTCATTCTTGAATCATTGCACATCCCGCCACACCACTGGAGTCATTCATATAGAGTCATATTTTGTTCTAAGTATCGAGTTGTAATTCTTGAGTTGTGAATTAAATAGATGTGTGATGATCTTCATTATTAGAGCATTGTCCTAGTGAGGAAAGGATGATGGAGACTATGATTCCCCCACAAGACGGGATGAGACTCCGGACGAAAAAAAATAAGAGGCCAAAAAAGAGAAGGCCCAAAAAAATAAGAGAAAAAGAGAGAAGGGGCAATGCTACTATCCTTTTACCACACTTGTGCTTCAAAGTAGCACCATGACCTTCATGATAGAGTCTCTTATGTTGTCACTTTCATATACTAGTGAGAATTTTTCATTATAGAACTTGGCTTGTATATTCCAATGACGGGCTTCATCAAAATGCCCTAGGTCTTCTTGAGCAAGCGAGTTGGATGCACACCCACTTAGTTTCTTTTTTTAGCTTTCATACACTTTTAGCTCTAGTGCATCCGTTGCATGGCAATCCCTACTCACTCACATTGATATCTATTGATGGGCATCTCCATAGCCAATTGATACGCCTAGTTGATGTGAGGCTATCTTTTCCCTTTTTGTCTTCTCCACAACCACCATATTCTATTCCACCATAGTGCTATATCCATGGCTCACGCTCATGTATTGCGTGAAGATTGAAAAAGTTTGAGAACATCAAAAGTATGAAAAAAATTGCTTGGCTTGTCATCGGGGTTGCGCATGATTTAAATATTTTGTGTGATGAAGATAGAGCATAGCCAGACTATATGATTTTGTAGGGATAGCTTTCTTTGGCCATGTTATTTTGAGAAGACATAATTGCCCTGTTAGTATGCTTGAAGTATTATTGTTTTTATGTAAATATTAAACTTTTGTTTTTAATCTTATGGATCTGAATATTCTTGCCACAATAAAGAGAATTACATGGATAAATATGTTAGGTAGCATTCCACATCAAATATTATGTTTTTATCATTTACCTACTAGAGGACGAGCAGGAATTAAGCTTGGGGATGCTTGATACGTCTCCAATGTATCTATAATTTTTGATTGTTCCATGCTATTATATTATCTATCTTGGATGTTTTATATGCATTTATATGCTAATTTATATGATTTTTGGGACTAACCTATTAACCTAGAGCCCAGTGCCAGTTTCTGTTTTTGCTTGTTTTTGAGTTTTATAGAAAAGGAATACCAAACGGAGTCCAATTGATGTGCCAATTTTTATGATTTTTTATGGACCAAAAGAAGCCCCCGAAGTGAAAGAGTTGGGTCAGAAGAGTCCCGAGCCGTCCATGAGTGTGGATGGCGCACCCTACCCCCTAGGCGCGCCCCCCTATCTCGTGGACGACTCGGAGACCCCCAGGACGTGAGACCAATGCCAAAAATTCCTATAAATACAGAAACCCCCAGAAATAAAGCTAGATCGGGAGTACTGCCGCCGCAAGCCAATCAAGCAACCAAAAACCAATCGGGGCCCTGTTTCGCCACCATGCCGGAGGGGGGATCCATCACCGGTGGTCATCTTCATCATCCCGGCGCTCTCCATGACGAGGAGGGAGTAGTTCACCCTCGGGGCTGAAGGTATGTACCAGTAGCTATGTGTTTTATCTCTCTCTTTTGTGTTCTTTATTTGGTATGATCTTGATGTACCACGAGCTTTGCTATTATAGTTGGCTCTTATGATGTTTCTCCCCCTCTACCTTCTTGTAATTGATTGAGTTTTCCCTTTGAAGTTATCTTATCGTACTGAGTCTCTAAGAATTTGAGAACACTTGATGTATGTCTTGCATGTGCTTATCTGTGGTGACAATGGGATATTCACGTGATCTACTTGATGTATGTTTTGGTGGTCAAATTGCGGTATCTATGACCTTGTGAACCTATGCATAGGGGTTGGCACACGTTTTCGTCTTGACTCTCTGGTAGAAACTTTGGGGCACTCTTTGAAGTTCTTTGTGTTGGTTGAATAGATGAATATGAGATTATGTGATGCATATCGTATAATCATACCCATGGATACTTGAGGTGACATTGGAGTATCTAGGTGACATTAGGGTTTTGGTTGATGTGTGTCTTAAGGTGTTATTTTACTACGAACTCTAGGGCTGTTTGTGACACTTATAGGAATAGCCCAATGGATTGATCGGAAAGAATAACTTTGAGGTGGTTTCGTACCCTACAATAATCCCTTCGTTTGTTCTCCACTATTAGTGACTTTGGAGTGACTTTTTGTTGCATGTTCAGGGATAGTTATATGATCTAATTATGTTATTATTGTTGAGAGAACTTACACTAGTAAAAGTATGAACCCTAGGCCTTGTTTCCTACCATTGCAGTACCGTTTACACTCACTTTTATCGCTTGCTACCTTACTATTTTTATAACTTCAGATTACAAATACCCATATCTACCATCCATATTGCACTTGTATCACCATCTCTTTGCCGAACTAGTGCACCTATACAATTTACCATTGTATTGGGTGTGTTGGGGACACAAGAAACTCTTTGTTATTTGGTTGCAGGGTTGTTTGAGAGGGACCATCTTCATCCTATGCCTCCCACGGATTGATAAACCTTAGGTCGTCCACTTGAGGGAAATTTTATACTGTCCTACAAACCTTGCACTTGGAGGCCCAACAACGTCTACAAGAAGAAGGTTACATAGTAGACATAATGCTCTTTACTGGCGCCGTTGCTGGGGAGGCTAGGTAAGCGGCACTAACACCCCGTCAACTAAGCTCTTCTCTAGCGACGTTGCAGGAGAGGTTAGTGCTTGAAGGTATATGTTTAGATCTTGCAATTGAATCTTTGAATATATCCACCAATGTTAGGCCTCCGGAAGGGAGATGATTCTCCTCAAGCTTGACTTTGCCAAGGCCTTTGACACGATTGAACATGCTCCCATGCTCGAGATTATGAAGCATATGGGCTTCGATGATAAATGGCTACGTTGGATGGAATCGATCTTTGCTTCTGGGGTCTCGTCGGTTCTCCTTAATGGAGTCCCTGGTCGGAAATTTCAATGCAAATGTGGCGTGCGACAGGGTGACCCTCTCTCACCGCTCATTTTTGTTCTTGCCGCTGACCTCCTTCAAGCTGCAATTAATGATGCGTTCGCTCGTGGACTTATTGAGCTTCCCCTCCCCCGGTACAATGTTGATTTCCCGGTTGTGCAATATGCCAACGACACGATTTTGGTGATGCGGGCGTGTATTGACCAAGCAACCCGTATGAAAGCCATTCTGGAGGATTATGTTGCATCCGTGGGATTGAAAATAAACTTTCACAAATCTATTCTTATCCCCGTTAACATTGACCATCAGCATGCTAGCGGATTGGCTGGGGTTTTTGGTTGTACTGTTGGATCCCTACCATTCACCTACCTTGTCCTCCCCATGGGGACGACGAGGCCCAGTGTTTTGGATCTTATGCCGATGGTGCACGCTGTTGAGAGGAAAACATCCACTGCACTCTCTCTGATGTCGTTAGGAGCAAAACTGACCTTGGTAAATTCGATAGTGACGTCGATGCTGATCTATGCCATGTGCACAATCAAACTGCACCCGAAGGTGGTTGAACATCTGGATAAACTTTGCCGTTACTGTCTCAGGGCGAAAAACTCCGATGATGGGGTCAAAAACAACTCCCTTGCTGCCTGGGAGCTCGTCTGCCGTCCGAAACGGTGTGGTGGCCTTGGTGTTATTGACATCAAGACACAGAATGTAGCCCTGCTACTAAAACACCTTTCAAGTTCTATAATCATGCGGATGTACCCTGGGTGGAGCTGATTTGGAACACATATTATTCTAACAAAATCCCTCATGCTGTTGACACCGTGGGATCTTTCTGGAGGAAAGATATAATGCAGCTCAATGGGACTTTTCGTGGCATCACCAAGGTCATACCAGGTGATGGGTCTAGTTCTCTGTTTTGGAAAGATGTATGGCTGGAAGGCGACGGTGATGAGACAATCATGGAGATGTACCCACGGGCTTTTTCCTACTGCCTAAATGAGGATGACTCTATTGCTAATGTCCTCACTGCCACTGATCCGGCCTCGATCTTCAGTCTGCCCCTCTCAATCCAGGCTAGAGAGGAGGTCAGACAAATTCAGCTTGCTTCGATGCATGTGGGTGTGGTCGTTGGCAGCCACGACACCTGGGACTGCACGCTTGGGCGTTATTCTTAGAAGAAGTTCTATGAGCATTGTTTCAAGGAGATCGTGGTTGACGAGGCTTTCAGCTGGCTTTAGAAAGCCAAGAGCCCCATTAAATTCAAAATGTTTGGGTGGTTGCTTCTGGTGGATCGTCTAAACACCAGGAATATGCTTAAACGCAGGCACTTCGCGGTCACGGGAAACACCTATGCCTGCATGTTCTGTCAAAACCCCCCCGAAGAAACCGTTGAACACTTGTTCTTCTTATGCCCCTTTAGTCAACGGTGCTGGAGCAAAGTTGGGGTGTCCTGGCCAGTCGATGGCAATAGACTGGACCTACTGAGAGGGAGGCTTGGAGACAGCCCCTCTTCATGGACATCTTCCTCATGGCTGCTTGGAGCCTGTGGATGGAGCGAAACAATCAACACTTCAGAGGGGTCCAACACTCCTTCGGGGCTTGGTTGGCCAGGTTCAAGTACCTCCTAGAGTTGCTGGTCCATAACTACAAAGAGGAACTTCGTCCTCTCCTTTCCAACTACATTGTAAATTTGGGACACTAGTGCTGTTAGATACAAAATAGCTCATACGGCTGGGGGGCCGTTCTAATACCCCCCTGTAACAACTATGTAACCGTCTCTTTGTGAGTAATACAAAAGTCAGTGGGAGCCACTCCCACTGTCGTTCACCTTTCAAAAAAAATCTTTTAGTTTCTTGTTTTATCACTAGTTTAGTCTATAAAAGAAAACTACAAAAAAATGCAATTGAGGGTGCCTCATATGCTTCATCTTTTTAATGTCTTCCGTGAAAATGATGGAAAGGAAAATTGTGCTCAAGTGCTAGAAGAAGAATGCATTAAAATGTTTGGCACTAAATATTGTAATGATGAGCATGATTGCAATGTTGTTAGTGTGAATTCCTTGAATATCCACGATTCTAATGATATGCAAAGCCACAAGCTTGGGGATGCTATGTTTGATGAAGATGATATTTTTAGTCCCCCAAGTTTTGATGAGAATATTTATTATGATGAAAGCATGCCTCCTATTTATGATGATTACATTGATGAAACTGGGTTTGTAACAGTGTCAACTTTAGGAAGCAATGATCCCAGTATTTTGGAGGGTGTTGAATCTTATTGTGATAATTATGAAAGTGGATTTGGAGAGGTCACGACTTTATTTAGTGATGAATCCACTATTTCGGGAGAGGTTCCAATTGATGAGTCCACTATTTTGTGATGACATGTAAGCTATAAAGAATAATGATAACCATCAAACCTGTCATCATGATTTTAATTTTCAATTTGATTATGCCTCACATGATAGTTATTTTGTTGAGTTTACTCCCACTTCTATTCATGAGAAGAAATTTGCTTATGTGGAGAGTAATAAAAATTCTATGCTTATGCATCATGAAAATAATGCTTTATGTGATAGTTATATTGTTGAATTCATTCATGATGATACTGAAAATTACTATGAGGGAGGAACATATTCTTGTAGGAGTTGCAATAATATCAAGTTTCCTCTCTATGTGTTGAAAATCTTGAAGCTATGCTTGTTTTGCTTTCCTATGCTAGTTGATTCTTGTTCCCATAAGTTGTTTGCTCACAAAATCCCTATGCATAGGAAGTGGGTTAGACTTAAACGTGCTATTCATATTCTTCATCATGCTCTCTTTGTGTTTCAATTCTTATCATTCATGTGAGCATCGTTGAAATCATCGTGCCTAGCTAAAAAGGCATTAAAGAAAAGCATTTGTTGGGAGACAACCCAATATTTATCCTTACTGTTTTTGAGTGTTCACATGATTAAGCTACTGTAGTAATCATCTTTTAGAGCTTTGTTTCAATAAAGTGCCAAGTAGAACCTTTGGGAAGACTTGGGTGAAAGTTAATGTGATCTTGCAGTAAAAAACAGAAACTTTGCGCTCACGAGATTAGCTGTCATTTTTTACAGAAGAGTGATTTTAAGTTGATTATTTTTGCGGAAGATTAATAGACAAATGCCTCACATCCACCAATTTATTTCAGAATTTTTGGAGTTACATAAGTATTTGAGAGTTACAGATCACTACAGACTATTCTGTTTTTCGGGTGTTGTTTGCTTAGTTTGATGAATCTATGAATAGTATCGGAGGGTATGAACCATAGGTAAGTTGGAATGCAGTAGATATTATGCAAATATAAATAAAGAATGAGTTCACAACAGCAATAAAGTGGTGATTTTATTTTCTTATACTAACGGAGGTTACGAGTTTTCTGTTGAGTTTTGTGTTGTGAAGTTTTCAAGTTTTGGGTAAAGATTCGATGGACTATGGAATAAGGAGTTGTAAGAGCCTAAGATTGGGGATTCCCAAGGCACCCCAAGGTAATATTCAAGGACAACCAAGAGCCTATGCTTGGGTATGCCCCGGATGGCATCCCCTCTTTCGTCTTCGTTCATCGGTAACTTTACTTGGAGCTATATTTTTATTCACCACATGAGATTTGTTTTGCTTGGAGCGTCATTTTATTTTATTTTGTTATGAATTCTTTTTGAATAATATCCCAGGATCTGAAATTCTTAAATGTTAGAGTGTCTTCACATAGTTACATAATTATTCGACTACTTATTGATCTTCACTTATATCTTTCGGAGTAGTTTGTCATTTGCTCTAGTGCTTCACTTATTTCTTTTTAGAGCACGGCGGTAGTTTTATTTTGAAGAAATTGATGAACTCTCATGCTTCACTTATATTATTTTGAGAGTATTTTAGAACAGCATGGTAATTTTCTTAGGTTATGAATTTAGTCCTAATATGATGGGCATCCAAGAGGGATATAACAAAAACTTTCATATAAAGTGCATTGAATACTATGAGAAGTTTGATTCTTTATGATTGTTTTGAGATATGAAGATGGTGATATGAGAGTCATGCTAGTAGAGTAGTTGTGAATTTGAGAGATACTTGTGTTAAAGTTTGTGCTTCTCGTAGCATGCACTTATGGTGAACCGTTATGTGATGAAGTTGTGGCATGATTTAATTATTGATTGTTTTCCTTATGAGTGGCGGTCGGGGACGAGCGATGGTCTTTTCCTACCAATCTATCCCCCTAGGACCATGCGCGTAGTACTTTTTTCCATGACTAATAGATTTTTACAAGAAGTATGTGAGTTCTTTATGACTAATGTTGAGTCCATGGATTATACGCACTCTCACCCTTACACCATTCCTAGCCTCTCTAGTACCGCGAAACTTTCGCCGGTACCATACACCCACCATTTACGTTCCTCAAAACAGCCACCATACCTACCTAATATGGCATTTCCATAGCCATTCCGAGATATACTGCCATGCAACTTTCCACCGTTCCGTTTATTATGACATGCTTCATCATTGTCATATTGCTTTGCATGATCATGTAGTTGACATTCTATTTGTGGCAAAGGCACCATTCATAATTTTTTCATACATGTCACTCTTGAATCATTGCACATCCCGGTACACCATCGGAGGCATCATATAGAGTCATATTTTGTTTTAAGTATCGAGTTGTAATTCTTGAGTTGTAAATTGAATAAAAGTGTGATGATCTTCATTTTTAGAGCATTGTCCCAGTGAGGAAAGGATGATGGAGACTATGATTCCCCCACAAGTCGGGATGAGACTCCGGACACAAAATAAAAAATAAATTAAAAAAAGAGGCCAAAGAAAAGAGAAGGCCTAGAAAAAACAAAAAAATGAGAGAAAAAGAGAGAAGTGGCAATGCTACTATTCTTTTACCACACTTGTGCTTCAAAGTAGCACCATGATCTTCATGATGGAGAGTCTCTTATGTTGTCACTTTCATATACTAGTGGGAATTTTTCATTATAGAACTTGGCTTGTATATTCCAATGATGGGCTTCCTCAAAATGCCCTAGGTCTTCGCGAGCAAGCGAGTTGGATTCACACCCACTTAGTTTCTTTTTGAGATTTCATACACTTATAGCTCTAGTGCATCCGTTGCATGGCAATCCCTACTCACTCACATTGATATCTATTGATGGGCATATCCATAGCCTATTGATACGCCTAGTTGATGTGAGACTATCTTCACCCTTTTTGTCTTCTCCACAACCACCATATTCCATTCCACCATAGTGCTATATCCACGGCTCACGCTCATGTATTGCGTGAAGATTAAAAAAGTTTGAGAACATCAAAAGTATGAAACAATTGCTTGGCTTTTCATCGGGGTTGTGCATGATTTAAATATTTTGTGTGATGAAGATAGAGCATAGCCAGACTATATGATTTTGTAGGGATAGCTTTCTTTGGCCATGTTATTTTGAGAAGACATAATTGCCTTGTTAGTATGCTTGAAGTATTATCGTTTTTATTTCAATATTAAACTTTTGTTTGAATCTTATGGATCTGAATATTCTTGCCACAATAAAGAGAATTACACGGATAAATATGTTAGGTAGCATTCCACATCAAAAATTCTGTTTTTCTCATTTAATTACTCGAGGACGAGCAGGAATTAAGCTTGGGGATGCTTGATACGTCTCCAACGTATCTATAATTTTTGATTGTTCCATGCTATTATATTATCTATCTTGGATGTTTTATATGCATTTATATGCTATTTTATATGATTTTTGGGACTAACCTATTAACCTAGAGACCAGTGCCAGTTTTTGTTTTTCCTTGTTTTTTAGTTTTACAGAAAAGGAATAGCAAATGGAGTCCAATTGACATGCCAATTTTTGATGATTTTTTATGGACCAAAATAAGCCCCCGAAGTGAAAGAGTTGGGCCAGAAGATTCCCAAGCCGTCCACGAGGGTGGAGGGCACGCCCTACCCCCTGGGCGTGCCCCCTATCTCGTGGATGACTCAAATACCCCCCCCCCCCAGACGTGAGTCCGACACCAAAATTACTATAAATACATAAACCCCCGGAAATAAACCTAGATCGGGAGTTTCGCCGCCGCCAGCCTCTGTAGCCACCAAAAACCAATTGGGACCCTGTTCTGGCACCCTGTCTGAGGGGGGATCCATCACTAGTGGCCATCTTCATCATCCCGGGGCTCTCCATGACGAGGAGGGAGTAGTTCACCATGGAGGCTGAGGGTATGTACCAGTAGCTATGTGTTTGATCTCTCTCTCGTGTTCTTGACTAGGCACGATCTTGATGTACCGTGAGCTTTTCTATTATAGTTGGATCTTATGATGTTTCTCCCCCTCTACCTTCTTGTAATGGATTGAGTTTTCCCTTTGAAGTTATATTATCGGATTGAGTCTTTAAGGATTTGAAAACACTTGATGTATGTCTTGCATGTGCTTATCTGTGGTGACATTGGGATATTCACGTGATCTACTTGATGTATGTTTTGGTAATCAACTTGCGGGTTCTTGACCTTGTGAAGCTATGCATAGCGGTTGACACATGTTTTCGTCTTGACTCTCCGGTAGAAACTTTGGGGCACTCTTTGAATTCTTTGTGTTCGTTGAATAGATGAATCTGAGATTATGTGATGCATATCGTATAATCATACCCACGGATCTTGAGGTGACATTGGAGTATCTAGGTGACATTAGGGTTTTTGTTGATGTGTGTCTGAAGGTGTTATTTTAGTACGAACTCTAGGGTCGTTTGTGACACTTATAGGAATAGCCCAATGCATTGATCGAAAAGAATAACTTTGAGGTGGTTTCGTACCCTACAATAATCTCTTCATTTGTTCTCCACTATTAGTGACTTTGGAGTGACTTTTTGGTGCATGTTGAGGGATAGTTATATGATCTAATTATGTTATTATTGTTTAGTGAACTTACGCTAGTGAAAGTATGAACCCTAGGCCTTGTTTCCTACCATTGCAATACCATTTACGCTCACTTTTATCGATTGCTACCCTGCTGTTTTTATCATTTTAGATTACAAATACCCATATCTACAATCCATATTGCACTTGTATCACCATCTCTTCGCCGAACTAGTGTACCTATACAATTTACCATTGTATTGGGTTGGTTGGGGACAGGAGAGACTCTTTGTTATTTGGTTGCAGGTTTGTTTGAGAGAGACCATCTTCATCCTATGCCTCCCACGGATTGATAAACCTTAGGTTATCCACTTGAGGGAAAATTGCAACTGTCCTACAAACCTCTGCTCTTGGAGGCCCAACAACATCTACAAGAAGAAGGTTGCGTAGTAGACATCAGGGAGCGACTTAGTCCGGCTGCGTGGACGGCGCGTCGAGGCAAGCGCCTCAGAGATGGCCAGGCGGCTTATGGCGCGATCACCAGGACCAGAGACACCGAGGCGCAGGTGCTCGGGAAGGCCACAGGCTCCGGTGGAGGGGCTGCTTGGCGAGTTGACGTCGTAGCTCAACGGTGGTGGCCGACAACTTGGTTAGGTGTGTCCCGAGGCCGAGGAGGCTCAGAGTGGGGACGAGTCGGTGAGGTGGCTTGAGCCATGCTGTCTGGTGCGCCGGCATGTGAAAGGAGCACTCAGCGGCTGGAGAGCTTGGCGAGGGCGGCTCTCGGGTGGTTGCTCGTCGCGAGGAGGTCCGCCGGCACAGGGCAGCTTTGTGGCAAGTTGATCACGTCGGGCGGCGGCTCTCCCGTTTTAGTTGAGGCAGCCGACGGCTTGGACTGAGGCGGCGCGAGGCCGTGGAGATGCCCTGAAGGTAGGGCTGCATAGGCTCGACGGTGGCTTTGAAAAAATGCAGAGGGGCAAGGCTGGCGAGTCACTCAATGGTGGCACAACAGAGAAGGAGCTGGCGGGTCAGTGCAGTGCAGAAATCGGATCAAGGTGTGGCGTCTTTGAGGCTAGTGCGTGGTGGGCACAACAGAGAAGGACGGAGGCTCTAGGCCAGAGCGTGGCAGGGGCATCGGCATCGGGACGTGGCGGCGCGAGGCGAGGTCGCGCCCGGCAGATGCGGCTTGGCAACAGCCGGGCACGGTGCAAGGCGACACCCAGGTCGCAAAAGGGAGCGCATAGGCGGCCCGAGCTGCAAGCCGGCAGGCGTAGTGGATACTTGGAGCAGAAATTTGATATCAAGACGCGGGGCTAAACGAGGCTGGAGCAGCACGGTTGAACCAGCTCTTCAACAATGAAAATCCATGGTGGCTCGGAAACAGCTTAGTAAACAGGTTCAAATGCAGGTGAATCTTCTCCTTCTCCATAATAACCTTGATCTATTCACAACAGATGTAATCATCCTTCCTTTACCGTTGCCAACTGTCTGTCTTAATAATGAATGATATGATTCTTTGATAGTTGTTCTTGTAAGATAATGATCTTCTCATTTCTTTTCTCGATGAAGTAGCAACCAGGATCAAGAGGGCACATGTCTTGCTAGCTCACCTTCATCCTTTCCATTCAAAGCATTGGTACTTAATGATGGCACTTCCCTGGTTCGCTTGTGTTCTCCCTCAAACTCTGAACGTATCGAGGGCATGCTGACAGAACGAACTTGTTGACATGGCTGAGGCGGCGACGCGTCCACTACTAGGAAAAGGGCTATAGATAATATGGACATTAATGGCGCACCACTTATGTGGTGCGCCACTGCTATATAGCAGTGGCGAACCATGTGTTCGTACGCCATTAGTGTCCATCACACTAATGGCGCACCACACACACGGTGCGCCACTACTAACAATTTTTTTCCAAAACTAGTAATGGCGCACCAGGGCACAGTGCGCCATTACTAGTTTTAACTAGTAATGACGCACCACACTCTCCGTGCGCCACTACTAACAATTTTTTTTACTTTTTTTCAAAACTAGTAATGGCGCACCAGAGTACACTGCACCATTACTAGTTCAAACTAGTAATGGCGCACCACATCCACAGTGCGCCACTACTAACATTTACTCTCTTTTTTGCAAAACCAGTAATGGCGCACCACCTAACAGGTGCGCCATTAGTAAGCAGGGTTACTAATGGCACATTTATAGGTGGTGCGCCATTAGTAACCTGAGACCAGCTAGATATTTTGGACAGCCACCTACCACACTCACTTTCCCCACTTCATTCTGTCCACCTCCTCCAAGCTTATCTCAGCTGCCTCCTCCTCCTCACCTCATTTGCACCATAGATTCACCCAAATTAAGTGGTTAAATTACATTTTTTTTATAGGTAAGTAAGGGGAAAGCTTTCTTTATGTTGTAGATCTACTTTTTTCTCCCTCTAACAATGTGCACATGCACTTTTTATGGCCTAGCTAGATCTATGTATGTTTGTGGTGTTGCATATATGTTTGTGTTTGCAGGTACCGATATTTGAAATGCGGTAGTTGCCAACATTTTTCCGGAATGTTGATTCATTTCCGTTTCGGCCAGAATTTGGCACTATGCATTCTTTTTGGTCCTATTTTTAGGCAAAGTCATGCCAAATTTTTTCTTGGTTCTAAAATATCCTTTTGCTCTACCCCGCAGGCGACCATGGTCCGCACGATGACCGAGGGCATCGTGAATAGGTTTTTGAGCTCCGCGAAGGCCGAGATGCTTCAAAAGAACGAGACAGAGATAAGATGTCTGTGTCCAAGATGCAAGCTGGGGAGCCTTATGGACCCGGATTCCGTACAGGTGCGGGACCACCTGCTCTTGTGTGGTTTCGTGGATGGCTATCGGTGGCAAGGTGATGAAGATGATTATGAAGTCATCCATGGGGACCGGGCAAGAAATGAGGAAGGGCAGCAAGACAACCGCGGCGAGGGCGGGCGAGAAGACGAATAATCTCCAGGACATGATCACGAAGTAGATGTAGTACATAGTCATCATATAGAAGATGCCGGACATGATGATGAGGAAGATGCCGGAGCAGACGAAGGACATGATCATGAAGATGAAGATGCCGAAGCAGACAACGATGGACCATCGATGGGTTGGGTGCAGGACCCTCATATTCAAGAGCTACTTCTCAAGCAAACGGATAATGCAAGAGCTGTCGCCCGAGAGAAAGCCAAGCTGGATCAACTGGAGATAGACGCGGTTACTTCATTGTACGAAGGATGTAGGCTCGAGGATACCCGCCTGAAAGTAACGCTCATGGCTCTGGAGATGAAGGTAAAACACAAAATGACCGACGCATGCTTCGACGAGAACATGTCATTCTGGCACGAACGTCTTCCCAAGGAGAACAAGTGCCCGACCAGTTTCGAGGAGGCGAAGAAAATCGTGTGTCCTCTAGATTTACCGCACGTGAAATACCATGTCTGCATGAACAATTGCATCATTTATCCAGATGAGAACGAGGAGTCTACCATATGTCCGGTGTGCGGCGTCACTCGATACAAGAAGAGGAAGAAAGCTCCTCGAAACGTGGTGTGGTACATTCCGATCACTCCTCGTCTGCAGCGGTATTTCGCAGACCCTAAGCTAGCAAAGCTCCTGCGTTGGCACGTGGATAGGGAGGAGAAGAAGCGAGAAGATGACGCAAATGATCCAAAGATAAATAAAAAAGACAAGATGATGAGTCACCCTAAGGATTCGAGCCAGTGGCAAGCGTTGAACTTCGAACACCCAGAATTTGGGGACGATCCAAGGAACATCGTGCTAGGCGCGAGCACCGATGGAGTCAATCCGTTTGGCAGCCAGAGAAGCACACATAGCACCTGGCCTGTGTTTGTGTGGATGTACAACCTTCCCCCCTGGTTGTTCATGAAGAGGAAGTACATTCATATGAGTATGTTAATTGAAGGGCCGAAACAACAAGGGAACGACATCAATCTGTATCTGGGGCTGCTGAAAGAGGAGCTAGACACGCTGTGGAAAACGCCAGTCAATACGTGGGACGCCGCAGAGAAAGAATATTTCCCTATGAGAGTTGCACTGCTCACGACGGTGCACGACTATCTTGGTTACGGATATGTCGCGTGGCAGGTGGTCCACGGATTTTCTGGATGCGTCAGGTGCATGGATGACACAACGTATCGCCAGCTAGATAGAGATCCTGGGTCTTTGAAAACCGTGTTCATGGGACATCGAAGGTGGCTTCACGACGATGACTCATGGAGAAAACGCAAGGATCTGTTCGATGGTGAAACCGAACCCCGAAGACGCCCGCATACGAGGAGCGGCGAGGAAATAGATGAGTTGTTGAAAAATTGGAAAGATTGCCCACTGCCGGGAAAGAAGCAAAAGGCGCCAGAGCCAGGAAAGAAGCGACGGGCGTCGGAGCCGCTGCTGAAGGTATGGAAAACAAGGTCTGTTTTCTGGGACTTGCCGTACTGGAAGATCCACCGTGTGCCTCACAGCCTTGATGTCATGCATATCACGAAGAACGTGTGCGAGAGTCTGCTTGGTACCCTGCTCAACATGCCAGAGAGGACCAAAGATGGGCCGAAAGAAAGGGTAGACTTGAAATCAATGGGCATCAGGGAGGAGCTTCACGCTAATGATGATGATGATGAGGCGAAGCAGGACACGGAAAGTCGTTGCAAAGGAAAAAAGGCCAAGAAGACCAGAAATGACTACCCTCCAGCGTGCTTCACTCTAAGTCAGGAGGAGATCGAGCAGTTTTTCACCTGCCTCGTTGGAGTAAAATTTCCTTACGGTTACGCGGGAAAGATAAGCAGATACCTAGACTCAACGAAGCAGAAGTTCAGCGGGCTGAAGTCTCACAACTGTCATGTGCTGATGACGCAGATACTTCCAGTTGCAATCCATGGGATCATGGATGTGCACGTCCGTGAAATGATATTTGGCCTATGCAACTTTTTCGACGTCATCTCTCAGAAGTCGGTTGGCGTGAGGCAACTCAGAAGGCTACAGGAAGAGATCGTGGTGATACTATGCGAGCTTGAGATGTACTTCATGCCCGCATTCTTCGATGTTATGGTGCATCTGCTGGTCCATATCGTGGAGGATATCATCCAACTCGGGCCGACGTTCCTGCACAGCATGATGCCGTTTGAAAGGATGAATGGTGTCATCAAAGGATATGTTCGTAACATGTCACGTCAAGAGGGAAGCATAGCCAGGGGCTTTCTGACCAAAGAGTGCATCTCCTACTGCACGAATTATCTAGGCATCGAGAACCCCGTTGGTCTGCTCGTCAACAGGCACCTCGGCAGGCTCGCTGGATGGGGTCACCGCGATGGTCGCCGCAAAATGCATGTCGACTTCGAGGGTCGACTCGCCGACTTTGAAAGAGCAAACCTAGCCGCGCTACAAAACATAGACGTGGTCGATCCTTGGGTGATAGAGCACAAAACCTTTATTGAGAAGACGTACAATGACCTAGGCCAACAGAGGACGGACGGAGATATAATCAAAGAGCACAACTCATGTTTCATGCGTTGGTTCAAGGAGAAGCTTCTGTCGTACCCTTTACATGAGGATTCTTCCACGGAAGAACAACTCATATTCGCCTTGTCACAGGGTGCCGAGCACAACCTGAGGACGTATGAGGCGTACGATATCAACTGCTACACATTCTATACCGAGGGAAAGGACACGAAGAGCGATGGTTATCAGAACTCCGGGGTACTCGATGGAATCCTACACCGTTAACGACAAGGACATATACTACGGAAGGGTCGAGGAGATATGGGAGCTGAGCTACGCTGGAGAGAAGGTCCCGATGTTCCGTGTCAGATGGGCCAAGAGAGTCCTAAAAGAAGACCGGTATTTCACCACCATGGTTATACCCGAAGCCAAATCCAAGACCGCGGGCACAAACGTCATCGCGAAAAATGAGCCACGGGTACTGGCTTCCCAAGTGGACCAATGCTTCTTCATTACCGACCTGTCGAAGCCCAGTCGTGTTGTCGTGAGGAGAGGCAAAAGGAAGATCATCGGAATGGATGGAGTCGCCGATGAGAAAGACTTCGACAAGTACGGCGACCCGAAGAAGGAACATGACGACGACGATGAAGTACCAGCATACACCACAAGAAGAAGCAAGACCACCCTACCTAAAGGACATCCGTTTAAGAGAAGAACTCCATTTGCGAAAATTAAGGGCAAGAAGATTGTGAACAGATAGCTAGCTAAGATCGATTGTATTTAAATTGTAGCCTTCATTTCTTGATTGTATTTCCACATATGGAAATTGTCGGCACTTTTTGAATTCATGAATATTTGAAATCTGATGATATTTTTTCATATTCATAAATGTTTTCTAAAAAATTATTAGATGCAACTAAAAATCCAAAAAAAAATCAAATAACAAATTTGATGATATTTTTTCATATTCATAAATTTTTCATATTCGTATTTTTTCATAAATGTTTTGAAATCTGATGATATTTTTCGTAAATATTTTTCCACATTCATAAATGTTTTCAAAAATTATTAGATGCAACTAAAAATCCAAAAAAATACAGTTAGAATGGTGCACCAGGGGAGGGTGCGCCATTGCTATGAAGGTATCTATGGCGCACCAATGAAGGGTGCGCCATTGCTAAAAGGTTCATGGTTACAATACTTTTCATGACCACTAGCTTGTTTCTTTGCATCCAGCAAAAATATAAATTTTTTGTATGTGAACTATTCAATGAATGATACATATGAAAAAATAAAAATTATATCCAGAAAGTTTACTTAAATGATAAGTACTTAAATGTAATAATTTATTTAGTTAATATTAATCCTTCTTTTATTTGGGAGTCCAACTGAACCAAATACTAAAGAAGCAATCATAAGTGTAATACTTCCTAAATGTTTTACAAATTCACAAATGAATGCAACTAAAAATCCAAAAGAAAAATACTAATGGCGCGCCGGTAGGAGGTGCGCCATTGCTATCCAATTTATTTTTACTAATGGCCCACCGCTAGGAGGTGCGCCATTGATAACCCTCCCCCCACTAAAATCCCCAATCCCCTACGCCCCAATCTCACATCTCTCTCAGCCCCCCACTGCGCCGACCCGACCCACTACACCGCTGCCCCGACCCACTGCGCCGCCGCCGCCCCCGCGCCGCCACCTCCTCCCCCGCACCGGACGACCCCCGCGCCCGCTCCGCTGCCGGAGTCGCCGTCGGAGCACTAGGAGGAGGAGGCCCGCGTCAACCAGGAGACTTGTCTGGAGCACTTCTTCTTCCTCTGACCAACCCCATCTCGCCGTCGCCACCGCTGCTCCGGTCCATCCCCGCGGCAACCAAGGTGTCCACAAGCCCCGTGGTGAGCTCCTCCCTCGCCCCCCTTTCCCCTTCGATTTAGATGCCATAGGACGCCGACTCCATCGTGACCGAACCTTGCTTACTGCTACTGCGCGGCATACGGCCTCGCTGCGCGTCGGACTTCCTTCTGCTGCCCCGTCCTGCTGCACGCGCGCCGCGCCCGACCGCGCCTCTAAAGTCCCTGGCCGCGAACCCCGCCACACCTGGCCGGTAGCCCTGCGACCATGCTCTGCCTCTCGTCCACCCGATGTGGTCATGTCGATGCTCTTGCCGGCTGATGACTGGTTGGTCATCACCACTGTCAGCATGGTGTTCTAGTTATGTCTGCATTTGTTTGACTATATGTAGGAGGCGTCCGCACCGATGGCTTGTGTTCAATAATTGGAACAGAATCTAGTGCGTTCTTAGGTTCATGTGTCTTTGAACTTGGAGATTGATATGCTGAAAGTAGTCCTGAGAGTGAGGCTTCTTTTGAATGTTTCTAATCCATTTCTTGTGAGAGTATGGTTGGATATTGCATAGGAGGGCAGTTTTGTTCTTCCTGTTTCACCAAATTCGTAGTCAATGCTGAAAGGACCACGATGTCGCCTAGAGGGGGGGTGAATAGGCATTTTAAAATCTTTTACGGATACTTTTCAAGCACAAATCATAAATATACTAGGTTCACTAAGTGCACCAACAACTTAGCATAAACAAGATGAGCACAACGAGGATATGAGTAAGCAAAAGTAAGTTACACAAACTTACTTAATGTATATCACGAGATATGGAAATGAATAATACACACACCCACAAGTAGGCAATACAAGCTTAAACAAATTGTATCACAATATATGGAATTGAATGATACAAGCAAACTCAAGTAAGCACTACAAGCTTACACAAGATATGTTACAAGCTAGCAATTCACACTAAACACAAGATAGAACAATAGTAGGAAGTATGAGTTGCCGACTATAAAGTGTTGGCCTAAATAATCTCTACGATATGGTAACCAACACAATATAATGAGGACAACAAGAATAGTGAATGCGCAGTAAAGTGACCAAGGTAAACCATAAGTAAGGAGTTAGGGTTAGGGATAACCGAAGTCACGGAGATGATGATGTATCCCGATGTTCACTTCCTTGGAGGGAAGCTAGTCACCGTTAGAGAGGTGGATGTTACCACAAAGGCACACCAACGCCACAAAGGCTCACCCTAGTCTCCTTGAGATATCACCACGAAGGCGATTCCCAACCACTAGTGGTAGACCTTGAGGTGGCCTCCAAACCTTCACAAACTTTCCAGGGGACAAATCACAAGTTGATTCCTCACCGGAGCACTCCTACTGCCTAGGAGTCTCCAACCTCCAAGAGTAACAAGATCAAGGGAGGAAATGCTCAAGACTTGCTCAAATCACGAATTGCTTTGGTCAAAAGAGAGAGAGGAGAAGTGGTTGTATGCTTGGATGAAATCTCTCTCAAGAACTCTCACAAATATCTTTGGGGTGTAGCACGAGAAGGCTCAAATCCCTCTCTCTCAAATCCCACCAAAAGAAACTAATGCTATGGAGGGGTGGGAGAG
Source organism: Aegilops longissima (assembly GCA_021605205.1). NCBI lineage: Eukaryota > Viridiplantae > Streptophyta > Magnoliopsida > Poales > Poaceae > Aegilops > Aegilops longissima. Next base: position 428,829,746 of record CM038680.1, read on the forward strand.
GAGAGGAACAATGGAGGAGGTCAACCAATGAACCCTAGATCCATGGGGTAGTTTCCCCCCAAATGGATTGGAGTTTTGAGGCTTGGGGGAGGAGGATAGAGCTCAAAAGAATGGGGAAACCTCATATCCAAAAGCCACTCCTCGATGGGGAAGAAGGGTGCCTTATATAGTGCCCCACCAAATTGCCCGTTACGCACAGAAAAACGCAGCCCGGAACTTCTGGGCAAGCCCGGAACTTCTGGGCGAGCCCGGAACTTCCGGTCCCCCTATTGAACACATATGTGCAAACTCTCTGGTTAAACCGGAACTTTCCCCGGAACTTGCCCGGAACTTCCGGGCCCCGGAACTTTCGGGCTGCCCGGAACTTCCGTCCCCGCAGAAAACAGCCAGCATACCGAAAGTAAAACATGCATAACTTTTTCATACGAACTCCGATTTTGATGATCTTGGGCTGGTTTTGAAGCTATGGAAAAGCTCCAGGTCCTCAGATAGAGAACCACACAAAATAAACCAAAATGGAGGGTGCAAAGTATGGAAATGTTAGATCATATATTTTGGGAAACTATTTGGCTTTGGCTTTTCTTTGGTATATAGGATATGAGTGGAATTGTGTATAGAAGATGTTGACTTGAGAAAATCCATCACAAACCCCTTTGATCCCCACTTAATAGTGCGGGATCCCTATAACTCAAGAATCATAAAAGAACACATAGCTATCGAGAATCCATTCTTGAGTGTATATGTTTCTTTTTGGTGGTCATCACTCCACAACACTAACGTCAAAGGAACTAATACCTTTGACACGAGCCGTTCACTTGAGCTTGATGTTGATGTTTCTTCTTGGCTCAAGATGAAGGCAAGACATTGTTGAAGTCTTCAAGTCTCTCCCCCATACACAATGTGGGGAAGCTTTGCTTCGTATTCATCTTCACTTGTCCATCATGTGATCATCCACAAGCTTCAAGCATGTAATCCTTTGGGATGGTTATCTTGAACTTGCCCTTGTCAACCATGATCACCAAACACTTGATGTCATCCTCTCATAGACAGTTGAAATCTCTTTCTCGACGCGAGCCCATGAGAATCACCTAACCCACAAGATCCTATGTGGTGCATCATTTGCGCTCGTGTGTTGACCATTTAGAGTTCGATCTTTGAGCTTCATCTTGGTAAACCTATATCTCTACTCCATGTTTAATCTTGACGTCTTGAAGGGTATATTGAATTCTTCACTTGAATAGCTTGCTTGAATACTTGATCAATCATGACTCACACATGAGTCCATTTTGATCATATCTTTGAGACACTCCTTAAGATACTCCAATGAACTTCATTTTGATCATCTCAATGTAATTGTTGCTTCAAAGGAGTTATCTTCCATTATTCTTCAATCATATTCCAATGGGACTAACCTTCAAATGTATATCTCAATGCAAACATTAGTCCATAAGGATTGTCATTAATTACCAAAACCACACATGGGGACTACATGTACTTTCAATCTCCCCCATTTTGGTAATTGATGACAATCTCAACAAGAGGGTTTATATAATGAATTTTTACACAAGCACACACTTTTTCTAGGATAAATTGTATACTTGCGGTGACTTTGATAGCATTAATTATCATAAAGAAACTTGATGTTTATCAAAACCGGTTGTACTAACATCAAAACACTACACAAGCATTTGATGTTAGTAAGATCTCAATATATAGAGCAAGCTCCCCCACAATATATGCATGTGTGAATGAACTTTGAATTTCATTGCATATATTGGTTGATATAAACTAGTTGGAGTTTTTTTTCTCTATATACTCATTCATGCAACAAGCATATATAACTAGGGTGGATATGCATGAATGACAACAAGAACTTCAAAAGATATTTATCTTAAACCCTCTAAACTTCTCCCCCATTGGCAACAAATGCCAAAATGGAAGACAAAACATCTAGAAGACCAATATAGTATGAGTTCCTCCTTGATGTGTGCATATCACAAAATGTGAGTGAACGCAAATGCACATATACAATAATTAAAATTTGGAGGAGCTCAGAATCTATAGAATGCAACCATATATGAAGATATGAAAACAAGCATTAGACATGAGAGGAAAACAATCAAAACACATGAGTGCGCAAGATTATATGTCAAACATACAAGCACTCACGACACAACCTCTTACCGAAGCTACCATAAGAATAAGAGGAAACAAACAAAGTGACCGGCAAGGAATAAATGATATCAAGAAAAGATATGAACTTTCTCATGTAGAAAAATTTCTGTGTGTCCAATCATAATCATGATATGTATCCACAAAGAAACTTTGCATAAACAAAATAGACGCAATTGATAAGAACATGATATACACAAGTGAATCCATTATTATAAAACTGAAACCTAGTCATAATAGCAAGGCACATGGCACAAAGCACATGTCACAAATTGATATCATTTGCATAACACAAAGTGAAGCAAGCAATCAAAAGATCCGATAAGCCAAAAGGATAAAAGAAAATTATGATTTGGGCAAAGGAGTGTTCTAAGGAAAATAGAGAAGCTCCCCATGATTTGTGCACTATTTAAATTTTTTGTATTTGGATGCAAGTGCACAAAATAGGATCATCACTCCCCCAAAATCAATAGAAACACAAAACAATTTCAAGCAGGCATAGATAAGAAAAGAAGCCTAGCATTTTCAACAAACATATGGTTGAGCAACATGTAAATGAGGCAGCCTAAGAATAGGCAAAACCAAAATGATGTGTGTGAGTCACGTCAAAGCACTTGAGAAGACTAGTATAAGCATGAGAATTAAGCATCAACATAGCTTTGAGTAAATGAGATACAAGGTGCAAGACATGTCCATCCCACACAAACGAAGTTAAGAAGGTCACACACACATCAAGAAAATGGGTTCACAAGCTGACTAATAGCAAACTAAAAATCAAAGCTTGTGACAACCCATGATGGAGATAGGAAATAATAGGCTTGTCAAGACAAGCATGAGGACAACAATCTTCACCAAACAAGAGTGCACTAAGATGCAAAGAGGTAAGACATGCACTCATACAACAAATGCTTCCATGGAGCCACCAAAAAGATATAAAAAGTGAACTAAATGGTGGACATGAAAGAATAGGGATATCAACTAGAGATGTAACTTCTCTCACGTGTATAAGATTCTAGGTAGATGATATCCACAAAGAAGGATGTACACATAAAATAGTTACAAAAGGAAAGAATAAGGTATCCAAACGGGAGTCATAAAATATACCAATGAGATCTTTGCTTGAAAGCATAACACGTGGCTTAATATAATCTTATTGTATATTAATGAATTCCAAACGCACAACCATCAAAGACATCACAACTAGCAACAAGAGATCATGTTGGGATGCTTTGAGAAAAGAAACAAGTATCACAGGAACGAGTCAAGAAATTCATGCCATGATGCAACCTACACAAGGTTGACCCCATTTCTATATATGTGCATGAAGTAAATACTTGTTACCGAGATAGCATTGGAATGAAGTCGTAGATCAATAAAATGTCCAAGCTTGGCTCTAATTTCCTCATAGTGTCACCACCTTCATGAATAAGCCAAGCACCCAATGTTTCTCAAATGTACCTAACACATTTTAAGTACAATATGGTCCCCAAACTTATTGGGTCCGAAGTAGTTAGCATAACTACAACACATAGGGTAAAACCACTTAAATATGTGCATATTGATATGAATTTGAATTTCATGCACATCTTAGCTATTAAGAATTTGATGGAATTACCATATATATATTGGATCAAATAAGGCAAACAAGGCATGTGAATTTACACATAGTAAATATGCATGTACAAGCCTAGCAAAATCCAGGGAGATACAAATTGGACAAATGACCACATAACCGTTAATACTTCCAATAACATCACTAGTCATTTATGTTGTCCAAAATGAATCAAAGTGACAAATCAACATATGACAGCAAACAAAGTTCAACATATGAACCAAGGAAAAAAACAAAGAGCATATATGATATGCATTGCACACATACTCATAGGAATATCTCACTCAAGTAGATATAAGACACTATAAAAAATGAGATAACAGACTCTCATATAGAGCAATAAGATGAATTCGAACAAAATGGTATTTCGGGTTATCATCCGGTGTAGAAACCAAATAAGTACATGATCATCTATACTAACACAAGCATAACATGAGAGTTTAGAAATAAACATAATGCTTGGATAGCATAATATTAACATTCCAACTAGATAGATCATCATGCAAGGCAATAATTGGAATAGCTTTAATCAAATGATTTTCCAAATTTGATTTTAAAGATAACCATGGGCAAAACCGCACAAGAATGACATACATAAACAAGACATTGCGTGCCACGGAGATATAAGATAATCTCAAATATAAATTCTAAGTGGCGTCCCTCAATTGTTCATATTAACAAGGATTGTGATATGCACAAAGCATATCACTCCCCCATAATATGATGAACCATGTATTATCCCCAAGAAGAAAATAAAACCCAACTAAGGATAATTAATGGAGAGAATTTGAGTTTCGAATGAGCTTTACATACCACATAGTAACTAGATAATATTGCACTAACAATACTAGGTGGTATCCCACATACATACACATTTAAGGTCTGTGATATCCGTAAATATCTCAAAATAGCCAAGAAAGATTCAACTAATGAAGCAATAAAGGCTTGAAACCACACACACAAATATATGAAGTGCATTGCAACCTACAAATGCTAGATAACACAAATCAAGCATACTAGGAAGCACAACTATACAAGCACATGCTAGGTACAAAACCTAAACATGCAAGGGACATAGTAACTTTCAATGTAAACAATGCAAGTACAAGTTACCGCAAAGAGGAGTATTGGATTGATAGGTATGATGATAATCCACTGGACTTCGCATTAACCATAACATATGGTGAAAATAGTTTTTCTTCATGAAGTAGCCAAGTCTCCAATGCCCTCCACCCACCTATTGATCAAGTTTGAGCTTGATGGTCCCCAATCAAGTTGGGTCCTAAGAAGTTAGTAACAATAGTTTTGGCAACCCAAATGGTCTTGTCCACTTTCAAACTTCTTTGGGAACCCACAAACTTGGCAAACACATTGCCAACAATATCCTTCCTTAGAGAATAATGATTATTGACTATAGGAGGCTTAGATATGTTACCGTTGGGACAAGATGAAGCTATGTGTCCCTTCTTACGGCAAATATAGAAACATGTGCTCCCCTTTCTCTTCTTCTTTACCTTTACAACTTGGAGAGCATTATCTTGGTTAGGCATGGGAAGAGGCCTTTCATTATCTTGATATTGAACTTGAGGCCACTTGCCTTGATGCTTCACATTTGAAGCCTTCTTCTTCAATGGACAAGATCTCACATGGTGTCCAACATTCTTGCACTTGAAGCAAGTAATGTTGGCTGAATTCTTGACTTGATCTTGTCCCTTCTTCTTGTTCTTGGACTTCTTCTTGTTGGAGATGAAATCAAGTCCTATTTTGTCTTGAGGGTCTTTTTGCACACTCAAGATATTATCACAACATTTTTCCAAGTCTTTCTTCAAACTAGTGACTTAGGCCTTGAGCTCTTTATTTTCCTCTACAAGGTTTGTATAACAAAAGAACTAGAGGAAGTAGAAGCTTCATTGTTAGAGCAACAAGGCATGGTGAGAAATTCATTACAATATGTACCAATATCATGTAGAGAGGAATTTCAAGGACTAGCACATGACAATAAGGCATTTCAAGTAGAAGATGTGCTAATATCCACATGAGACTCACGTGATTTTACCTTGGTGACCATAGCCTCATGAGCTAACTTTAACTCATCATGAGAGATTAGAAGATCCTCATGAGTGCCTGAGAGCTTTTTATGACTTTCTCCCAATTTCCCATAATTGCTAGTTAGCAAATCAAGTTGAGTCCTTAGCACAACATTTTCTTTTAATATCGATGCTTCACACAAGACAGAGTTAGTAGCACAAGCATCATTATCAATATGAGAGGAGCATGTAGAGGCTAGAGACTCCGCATGAGTAGCTTGAAGTTCCTCATGAGACTTAGAGAGTTTGGTGAGCTCTCCTTTGACCTTCTTGTAGTTAAGGTCAAGGTGCTCAAAATCTTCTTTAAGTTTACAATGAGTAACTTCAATATCTTATTTTAAAGACCTCAAGTCACTAAGACATTGATGAGCCATAGCAAGTTCATGTTCAAGTTGTTCACTTTTTGCTTGCTCATAAAGGAATAAGTCGTTACGTTTTTAAAGCAAGCAAGAACATCTTGGAGCCTTTTATAAGTGTTATTTTTAGCTCTACGAAGAGTTTTCCCAATCTCATAGAGATTTTGAGTCAATACGTCATCATCTTCCTCATTACAACTATCACCATTATCACTAAGAGAAGATGATACCTCGTCATTACCTCTTGCCATGAGGCACATGTGAACACAATGGGTTGATGATGATTCTTTTGGAGAGGAGGGTTCTTCATCAACCAAGCATGCCTCATTTTTCTTGATTTCCTCTACATGGTTAGTTTCACAAAGAGAACTAGAGGGAAGCATGACATTTTGAATATGGTAACACAAACGACCAAGCATATCATCGCACGAATTTATGAGTGCATCATTAGATGATATGCAAGGCCTCTCTACACAAGAATGTATGATGTCTTCGGTGTTAGATATGCTCGTGTCCATACAAGATACATCACTCGTATCAACATAAGCAAGATCATAAATGAAGATCTTAATACCATCGTCACGAGATATTTCTTCACTTACCATGTCATTACCTTGTGGTAAGCCACATGTTGGTGAAGTGAAAGATGTTGAGGTATGCAAGTAATCGGAGGTGGAAGAAATAAAGATCTCTTCATGATTTAGAAATGTGGAGAACTCATCCATTAACTCCCCAAAAATAATATTGTCTTCATCAAGATTGGACCCACCATATATATCTTCAATTTTGGTCCAAGCCTCATGAGCCAACGAACAAGACGAGATTGACTTGAACACCTCGAAGGTTATAGCTTCGTGAATGACACTTAAAGCTTCACAATCAAGATGCATATCATCAGGTGATGGAGATTGTCCATCCTTTATATTTGAATTCCCTACAACCACAATCCGCAAAGCATTTGGACCCATGGCCCGAAAGTGACAAAGCATGCGTAATCTCTATAATGTAATTTGTGCCGTTAAAACAAAATGTGTCATCACGCACTAGTTCACTAGTCGACATCGTTACTCTCTAGGCGGTTAAGCCTAATAAGGAGAGACCTAGCTCTGATACCAATTGAAAGGACCACGATGTCGCATAGAGGGGGGTGAATAGGAGTTTTAAAATCTTTTACGGATATGGCTATATCCTAATGTGGGAATAAACTAAGCGGATACTTTTCAAGCACAAATCATAAATATACTAGGCTCACTAAGTGCACCAACAACTTAGCATAAACAAGATGAGCACAACGAGGATATGAGTAAGCACAAGTAACTTACACAAACTTACTTAATGTATATCATGAGATATGGAAATGAATAATACACACACCCACAAGTAGGAAATACAAGCATACACAAATTGTATCACAATATATGGAATTGAATGATACAAGCAAACTCAAGTAAGCACTACAAGCTTACACAAGATATGTTACAAGCTAGCAATTCACACTAAACAAAAGATAGAACAATAGTAGGAAGTATGAGTTGCGGACTATAAAGTGTTGGCCTAAATAATCTCTACGATATGGTAACCAACACAATATAATGAGGACAACAAGACTAGTGAATGCACAGTCAATTGACCAAGGTAAACCACAAGTAAGGAGTTAGGGTTAGGGATAACCGAAGTCACGGAGACGATGATGTATCCCGATGTTCACTTCCTTTGAGGGAAGCTAGTCACCGTTAGAGAGGTGGATGTTACCACGAAGGCACACCAACGCCACGAACGCTCACCCTATTCTCCTTGAGATATCACCACGAAGGCGATACCCAACCACTAGTGGTAGACCTTGAGGTGGCCTCCAAACCTTCACAAACTTTCTAGGGGACAAATCACAAGTTGATTCCTCACCGGAGCACTCCTACTGCCTAGGAGTCTCCAACCTCCAAGGGTAATAGGATCAAGGGAGGAAATGCTCAAGACTTGCTCAAATCACGAATTGCTTTGGTCAAAAGAGAGAGGAGAAGTGGTTGTATGCTTGGATGAAATCTCTCTCAAGAACTCTCACAAATCTCTTCAGGGTGTAGCACGAGAAGGCTCAAATCCCTCTCTCTCTCAAATCCCACCAAAAGAAACTAATGCTATGGAGGGGTGGAGAGGAGAGGAACAATGGAGGAGGTCAACCAATGAACCCTAGATCCATGGGGTAGTTTCCCCCCAAATGGATTGGAATTTTGAGGATTGGGGGAGGAGGATAGAGCTCAAAAGAATGGGGAACTATCAGATCCAAAAGGCACTCCTCGATGGGGAAGAAGGGTGCCTTATATAGTGCCCCACCAAATCTGCTCGTTACGCACAGAAAAACGCAGCCCGGAACTTCTGCGCAAGCCCGGAACTTCCGGGCCCCCTATTGAACACATATGTGCAAACTCTCTGGTTAAACCGGAACTTTCCCCGGAACTTGCCCGGAACTTCCGGGCCCCGGAACTTCTGGGCTGCCCAGAACTTCCGTCCCCGCAGAAAATAGCCAGCATACCGAAAGTAAAACATGCATAACTTTTTCATACGAACTCCGATTTTGGTGATCTTGGGCTTGTTTTGAAGCTATGGAAAAGCTCCAGGTCCTCAGATATAGAACCACACAAAATAAACCAAAATGGAGGGTGCAAAGTATGGAAATGTTAGATCATATATTTTGGGAAACTATTTGGCTTTGGCTTTTCTTTGGTATATAGGATATGAGTGGAATTGTGTATAGAAGATGTTGACTTGAGCAAATCCATCACAAACCCCTTTGATCCCCTCTTAATAGTGCGGGATCCCTATAACTCAAGAATCATAAAAGAGCACATAGCTATCGAGAATCCATTCTTGAGTGTATATGTTTCTTTTTGGTGGTCATCACTCCACAACACTAATGTCAAAGGAACTAATACCTTTGACACGAGCCGTTCACTTGAGCTTGATGTTGATGTTTCTTCTTGGCTCAAGATGAAGGCAAGACATTGGTGAAGTCTTTAAGTCTCTCCCCCATACACAATGTGGGGAAGCTTTGCTTTGTATTCATCTTCACTTGTCCATCATGTGATCATCCACAAGCTTCAAGCATGTAATCCTTTGTGATGGTTATCTTGAACTTTCCCTTGTCAACCATGATCACCAAACACTTGATGTCATCCTCTCATAGACACTTGAAATCTCTTTCTCGACGCGAGCCCATGAGAATCACCTAACCCACAAGATCCTATGTGGTGCATCATTTGCGCTCGTGTGTTGACCATTTAGAGTTCGATCTTTGAGCTTCATCTTGGTAAACCTATATCTCTATTCCATGTTTAATCTTGACGTCTTGAAGGGTATATTGAATTCTTCACTTGAATAGCTTGCTTGAATACTTGATCAATCATGACTCACACATGAGTTCATTTTGATCATATCTTTGAGACACTCCTTAAGATACTCCAATGAACTTCATTTTGATCATCTCAATGTAATTGTTGCTTCAAAGGAGTTTTCTTCCATTATTCTTCAATCATATTCCAATGGGACTAACCTTCAAATGTATATCTCAATGCAAACATTAGTCCATAAGGATTGTCATTAATTATCAAAACCACACATGGGGACTACATGTACTTTCAAATGCCCCACTCCTAGCATTGCCAGCATCTCACTGTTTGTTTGTCCACTCTAGTTGAATTGAGATGCATTTAGATTCGGCAGTCATGGAGACTTGCTCCCAGGGCATTGGTCTTACACCCCTGTTAGATAAATGAACCAAGAACATGGACTCTTTGCACCTACTGTTCTAACATTATTGGCTATTGCAAGATGACATATTGGTGGAACTGATGTATTGTGTATTCCTACATTTCATTCTTACTACAAACTGTTATGAATATAACATCCTGTTAGCCACTCTTATTAAGAAAGAAGGAAATTCAAATGCTATCTCATTGTAGGAAATGAATGCGAGGCATGGGAGACTCTTATTCAAATCCCTTTTTCATGGAAGGATTATTCAATCATGCACAGGCAGTTCCTATTATTCAGATCCACCAGATCTTTACTATAATGCCCCACTCCTAGCAGCTGTAGACTAGTAGTGATCCAACATTCTTATTACCTTGTACCCACCTGTGTGTCTCTTTTCTTATGCTAGTTAGCAATCCAGCCACACTGGTGGTTCCTTTAACTTCTACATGGCATGTATTTCATATGTTCTGTAGCATTAAGGCTACATAGCATGCCATTTTTGGTTTTGTCTCCGACCATCATGTCGTGATGATATTGTGGGGTTGCAGAGGCCCTTGAGTTTGCCGGAATGTCGATTAACTTCCGTTCCGGCAAATTCGGGTACTCCATATGTCCTATTTTCAGCAAAGGTCATGCTGAAATTTTCCGTGAATTTTAGCATGACTTTGCTAAAAATAGAACATATGGGGTACTTGCGACTAATGCATGGGCCGGGGTATCTTAGTACTTAATTAAGTAGGATCAACTCCCTCTTGTGTTATACATATAGAAGTATGCAACTGCCATAGGTGGCAATAGAGCCAAGTGATTAGGCCCAACTTAGAATTCTCCTTCCCTTTTTTGTCAGAATAAAAGATGGCCATGTCATTCTTGGCAATAGCACTAGTGACATGGACCAGTATGGTGGCATGGTTGCATGGTGTGCCTTTGACATTGAAAACTTGTTAACATCAGACCATCCTATGACTATATAGCAGTACTGCTAGTCCCACAACACCAGCCTCCATCAACACCATCCAGAACCTTCACAGGCTGCAAATTCCAACAAGCATGGAAACAAACTTGTCAATTTGGGGGTGGATGCTGCCACTTTGCCATACTACATGTCACTGTACAAACACACACACAAACACATATGTAAATTTCACAACTAACATAGGCATAACTCTTTCTGACTGAAGATTCTGAAAGGAGTTTTAGAAATTCACCAGCAATTTTTGACTCTAGCTACTTAGTATCTATCTATCTATCTCTCTTGGATGGATAGAGGAAGAAGAAGTATCCAACTTAAGTGGTAAGCAATGGATAGTGTGTTGGATCCAAACACTAAATGATAAAACCTTGGCTTTTAGGGTGCCTCTGTGTCGATAAAAACCTAAATGATGAAAGCTTAGCCCTTAGCTTCTTCATTCTGTAGATTTCCAAAATTCAGTTTTGTACCGCACACCGAAGCCCCAAGAAAGAAAACTGCAATCTGAAACAGATGATCAATTTTCAGCCCTTGGATTAGTTTAGTATTTTTTTCACACACTCAGACACCCTTGCTTGCCATGTGTGTGAGAGATATAGTGAGAGGAGACAAGAAGAAGGGGATTAGGAAGGGACTTGGACCTTAGCAACAACACACCAACAGCAAATTCCTCGAGAATTAGGTTATTTGGTCAACTTAGAAATCTTGTTCCTTGACAATAACCAAATTGTTGACCAAACTTTTTCTCCTATTTAGAGCGAACATGGCCCACAATGATGAGGCCGGCGGTTCGAGCAAGCAATTCTGGGAGCTATCTGTAACACCCCAAAAATTTAACCATGTTTTGAATTATTAAAATTTTGCCAGGAGTTTAAAATTTTGGCCTTCTGGATTTTCTTTTGATTTCAGAACCCCTTTTTTTAATATTGAGGAATTTTACCCCAAGTGGAAACTTTCCAAAAATATTATCGGACTTCTATACTCTCTCAATAAAACAATTCTTAATCAGTGGTTTTATTTGCATAATTGTTTTTCCTGAGTTTTATTATTTTAAAGTGATTTTCATAAGTTTTGGAGCCTCTTTTGCACTGCAACCATTTGATAAATGGATCAAAAAAATTCACCAAAAATTTGGGGATGTCATGTGATATTTTTAAATCACTTTGATGCAAAAATATCTTTTAGTCATTGAAATTTTTGAGCCTCACCCCAAGTTTTCTAAACTGGTCCAGTTGCACTTTTGCACTACAACCTATTTAAATACTTCTTTAAAACTTCCACCAAAATTAAGGGAGGTTAGTAGGAGTATATTATCCATCTTTATGCAAAAACCCAGTTATGTCCTTTAGAAAATTTGAGTGAATCAACCTCATTTTCATTCTGGTCCAACTTGATGATTTGTACTACAACCATATTTTAACTTGCTCCTTTACCCATGATTATTTTTCCTGCTTGTAGTCCTTCCTACAAAACCCTTAAGTCCAGGAGCATGAGCCCATTGGAATATTTTTAGTCCATAAAATGACAACCTTTAGTTTCTGCCAAAAATTGGTTTTCTCAAATATTTGCTCTAACAAGTTTCTATGTTTGACAAACTAACCTGGCCACCATCACCTACACCTAAAGAGACACTAATCTGGAGATTTTGGCCACTCCAAGAACTGCCTAGATGCCTCTAGCATTTTGTCAAACACCTTGTGTGCATGGCCAGATTTGGCATGAATTTTAGTTTGCAATATGAACTTGATCCACTGACCCAGCAACCTTGTCCACTAAGCTCCTAGCTACTCCTAACCTAGGTCTGCTAATTGCCAGCCTCACCCAAGCCCTGTGGCATGCATTGGCATTTTGTCGAGCAGCTAGCGTGCGTGCTCTGGGCGCGCCCAGAGCGCATGTTTTGCATGCGCATGCACCGAGCCGCCGCGTCTCGCTGCCGCCCACCCCGCGCCCGTTCTGGCCCTTGGCCAACCGCAGCCAGTGCGACCCGTCTGCTCCTGCACCGCAGAGGCACCCGGACCACACCTTGCACCCCACAGCGCCACAGTCAGGTCGGCCGTGGCGGCTAGCTGACGGCTGCAGCAGGCCCCGGCCGTGGCAGCACCGCCCAAGCCATACACGCGCGCCGGCTCGCCCCTTGAGCAATATGGATCTTGTCGAAATGCGCCGACCAGCTCCACGTCGCCCTGTCCACTACAGAAAGGCGGTTCACCGGCGACCTTATCCACGGCCGTGGAACCGACCTTGGCAGCCTATAGAGAGGCGCCCCTGAACTCGTCTAGGCCCTCAGGCAACCTCAAGCTATCCCCCTAGAGCTACCATGGCTGGCAATCGAAGAGAAGAAGGTCGTCTTCCCCATCTCCGGTCGGCTCGGCCGCCGCCACGTCCCAGTCCTTTTCGTCGCGAACAGAGCTTCTCCAATCCATCCAGCGCCACCAACCTTCCCCCCTCGACCTTGCGGAGCCACTCATACCCTCAAAAGCGACCGAGAACCACCATAGCCAGAAGCCCCAATTCACCCGAAGCTGCCCTCCGCCGCAGAGCTCGCCGCCGGCGACACCCTCCGTCCCCACCTGCCAAGCGACCACCGGGAGGACCGCCCTGGACTGGCGGATCCATCCCCGCCCTCGGAGCCCCGCGAGGAGCCACCAATCGCCGGCGACGATCGCCGGATTCCCGCCTCCGCTCGGGCAGAGGAAGACGAGGGAGAGTCGACTGGTCAAACCTGACCAGTGGGCCCCGTGGACCCACTGTCAGTGACCCACGCGCCGTGCATGCTGGATAAGTGAAGGTGTAAACACCAGAGTACGCCTTCGACGTGTATCTATTCAAAACGTTTTCTTTTCTTTTTCTGTTTTATTTTAAAACCAGAAATTTGACTAAACTTTGATTAGCTCTAACTTTTTAAATTTAACTCCAAATAAGTTGATTCTTTTTCCTACCTTCCTCAAATTTTTCCTAGTTTATTTTCAGATTTATTTGAAAAAAATTCAGACAACTTTTTTGTACTGTTTTGAAACCATGGGTTAATTTGAATATTTTCAAAATAGGATTTTGAAGAACAAGAAAACTTTCAAAAGTTTTAGGATGCACCCTGCCTCTACACAACTTGAAGGCAAGCATTCTGAACCCTGGCGTAATATTGTGCGTGTTATTTGACACGGTTACAGCACCACCACGACACGGAGTATCCGTTATTTCATCTGATAATACGTTTCTACTCATGAGTGCATATTGATGATTGCATGCTATTGGAGTTGGATATGTTTGTGATAATAGTCACCATCGAATGCCTTTCATGCATACCGGAAGGAATCCGGGAAAGCGTCTGTCTTGGGTAGACACGAGTTTATCCCCAGTCCTCCGTCGAGACGGTTGTGTCCGGTACGGCATGATGAGGTATGTCGAGTGGTGATTCTGTGTGTTGGTAGAAGTATAAATTGTTATACTAATCATGCAGGGAATACTTAAGGCTCCTGAGTCGACCATAGATCGAGTCTTGTTCCGGTAACCCCCATACTTGTTTCGTACTACCACTTGTCCCTCCATAGGTAGGGTACGGTTCAGTAAGTTGTCGACCCCTTTCCTAGAACACACCATACAGAGAGGCCATGGTGTAAGATACCGGAGGCATCCGGTAGGCATGCCACCTGGTCCGGGGGCATGGGTGTTTTCGGTTGTAGCCGAAGGGGTTGCTCCCCTAGTTTGCGCGCGTGATAATTTTTGTGATCCCATGCTAAATCGAGGTTGTAGCCTCCCCACTTAGAGTTTCTCTTAACGGGTGTTGTGGGTGATTCCAGACACCGGTAAGTTAGGCTGGTGTGTGCGGTTAGGTGTGTTTTCAATTAAAAGACCGTAGACGGAATAAGTCCCGATGGACTAAAGGAATCTGTTACTCGTGGGTAAAGAGTACACCCTCTGCAGAGATTAAACATCTATTCGAATAGCCGTGTCCATGGTTAAGGACTAAAGTCTGGGATGGGTCAAGTGTCGGTCTTAGTGTCGGTCTTCGGAGGAGAAACTGTTAGACCAGAACTTGGATCATGACTTGCGACTCGTGATGATCATGATTATCATTTATTATGGACTAACCCATTATATTATTATCGAGTATCCCTGGGATGGTTCTACCTCCTGGATATTCACTGTGATTATTTTATAAGCCCTTTATGTGGTGTCCCCGGCCTTGATCGTGGCATGCTTGTCATTTCTTTTACTTATAAGCCCTTTATGTGGTGTCATTTGAGGCCTTCGATCGTGGCATGCTTGTTATTTATTTACTTTATAAGCCCTTATGTGGTGTCATTGAGGCCTTGGATCGTGGCATGCTTGTTATTCATCTACTTTATAAGCCCTTTATGTGGTGTCGCTGAGACGCCCGACTGTGGCATGCTTGTTATTATTTACTTTATAATCCCTTTATGTGGTGTCGCTGAGATGCCCGACTGTGGCATGCTTGTTATTCATTTACTTTATAAGCCCTTTATGTGGTGTCGCTCAGACGCCCGACTGAGGCATGCTCGTTATTTACTAACCTTTCGAGGCGTCGCTTCAGACAACCGGTCGGTGCATTTTATTACTACTCTGTTATTGCTTATTCATGTATATGAATAATCTGCTTGCGTGCATCAGAGATTTTATTTTATGACTGACGTTGTGATCATAGAATATTTCAGAGCATGATTATCATTTGTTATATTATACCCGTGTTCATAATGTTTGCGAGTACATTCAAAGTACTCACTGGCTTGTCCCTGGCTATTGTCTTGGCCAGATTTCTTGCTTGGAGAGGAGCGTTGCGATAACAGCCCCGGAAACCCAATCAATGGTGATAGCAGCCTCGCGAAGATAGGAGTTATCCAGGTCAGCTGTTCCTGTGGGAAATGGAGTCCCATAGACGCTGAAAGACCACAAACCGCTTCTGCCATCAGCCACTAGAAACCATTTGTCGTACTCTTAGGCCATAATGGTCTTGTACTACATATTTTGTATTTTTCATGGAATTTCTGTATTAAGTTTGTGCCTCATCAGCTAACAGTAATCCTGGGGCTGGTGAGAACAAGGGCCATTTTGGTGAAATTAATATCCCAAAAACCCAGTCCTAACAAACTTGGTATCAGAGCCAGGCTGACCATTGGCTAATCCTATCTTAGCCAGGTCAATAAACCTAGGTTAACCAAACCACCAGACCATAACCTAACCTCGGCAAAGCTTCCCGTGTAAGATAGCCACACAGTGAACCTGACACCTTTTGACAGTCGGTGCCCAACCTATAAACCTAGCCTGCCGATCACGCGCCAGTGACCGACGCTTAAAATGTCTCATTCGCAAGCGTGCGAAGGAAGACTTCGTCCCCTTTTTCTATAAAAAGGGCACACTAGCCTCAACCCAGCACAGCACAACCTCTACCCCAAACCGAGCCATAATGCATGGCCCCGTCGTGCACAATGAAACCACGGCAAACAACCTTGGAGGTTTTGTGACCGCGCTAGCAAATCTCACCCGCCGTGCCTTTGCATTAGAAGAACCCCCAGAATATGTTGTGTACCAATGACCCATGAGCGGTGAGAGCCGTCAATTTTGGGCCACTGTGCACATCTACGGTAGGGGTCTATCGCCAGAACGCCCCTACAGGTTCACCGGAAGGACAACTTCCTTTGAGCCACAAGCCATCCAACTAGCTGCTTGAGAGGCTATAGTTCAACTCCGGCACTTGTCGCCCAGAGTTAACTGTCGCTCCTTCTACTACTACCCCAGCCGTGACAGGTACGGTAGACCACCCCAGGTTGCAAACAGAGATCACGAGACAGATCATGCATTATTGCATCTAGTGCGCAATGTAAGTACACTAGAAGAACTGTTCGATCAGATCACTCTGGATCTGATCGCAGCTTGGGGAGAACTGGTTCGCCGAACCCCGGCAAGAAGGGAAGATGAGCCCGATGCCGACAACCCAGTCGTGCTGTTTGGACAACCGATCGAGTCCCTGAGGTCTACCCCAGCCATCGACCAAGGTGCTTTGATGACCCCAGAAGTGCTTCGTCGCCTTTTGGGAACACACTCCAACGGGATTGTGGCCAACAATCCCCGCGATGGTCATCATCGCTACCCCGACCCTGCAGTTCCTCAACCACCTCCAGCTAACCCCGATGGTGAAACCCGTGGAGAAGCCTCGACGACCACAAGGCAAGCCCGCTTGGATATAAATGAGGTAGACTAAGTCACTCGAGTAGTACCGAGTCTTAGTATACCCCACGCCCGGTAATTATGTGGTCATGTATCACCATGTTGGAATGATGTCTGCTTGTGCATCCCTATTTTAAATTGTAGACATGCATAAGTGCGTTGGTGTACGGCTGCATTTTTAATTCCGGGCGTAGCTACAAAAAACCAACCACGACGACGCCCACAGTAACACGTCACTTTAGTGAGATATGTGTATCTGTGGCTTTGACCCCGACCCCATGAGAGCAAAACCAACAAACTAGTGCCCCTCACCGCGGTAAATAACCCAGCCTGGATGCTATATAAAAAGGCCACCTCATGACCTTGCCAAGCACCCCTCACCTTTTTCACCACCCTCACAACCATTTCTTGCCATGCCGAGCCCTAGTATTTATCTGAGAACTCCATATGCAACCCCGGGTAGTTTTGTTAAAATATTGTGGGACTTTACCTGCAGTACCATGGGTTCTACCCAACCACCCCAGTACGAGCTGCTGAAATCGAGAATCACCTCATCCACCTCGAAATATTGGGCAGTAGTGCACATCCCTCCCATAAACTCAAACCAAGATCCGACGGAAGTCTCCTTCGTGGGGAAATCTATGCTAGCTCCACAAATGGCCATAGAAGTGGCTACACACGAAGCGCTTGTCCGCCTTCGATTCGCGGTACCCTATGCCAGTGAACGAGGGTATTATTACTTTCTGAGCCGTGCAGCACCCGGAGAAGTAACGTATTTTCCCGGTGGACGAATTGAGAGAGACCCAGTACTGGCCAACCTTGTCCAGTATGTCATCGCTCAAGAACGTTTGACCCAGCGAGTAATGGGTTATCTCCAGAGTCTCGCTGATTTAAATCCTCAGATCGCCATCGGCAGACCACTGAGGCCCGGCCAGGAGAGACGCATGCATCGACTGGTCAACCCGCTTCCCCAGATAGAAGAGGAGTGTGTCCCAGTACCAGAGAAGTTTTCTCGGGTCCAGTTACCGTTTTCACTGTAGACGTCACTGCTGTGTTTTTTATTGCAACATTTATTTATGTGTTGTAACTTATGCGTGGTACCCTTAGTTTGTGCAACGAGTCAATTATTTGGTTTCTATTAATGTGAGTAGTTTTTGTTGTTGTTTAATTTTTTAAATTAACTGATTTCTCTCGCAAAAAAATCCTGGAGTAAGATTTCTTTTCCCTGAGTTGTTGCATCGTATATCTTCTCACGACATGGAATTTTTATTCACGCAGCACCACGGCAGGAGACTCACAGCCACAACCACTCGAACACATACACTGCTTGCAAAACCTTGTAACCGTGTTGCATCTAACTGATCACCTCCCACACACCGACAACAGTTAGCACCCTTCACCCCCCACCTAATCCTCATGGTCACCGCCACCGCGGAGAGCCAACACTCAAGCGGCAGCATCGCGACGATCATCGAGGATCATCGCACACAGGAGCACAGAGAACCCCAGCAATGCCGCCAGCCCTCCGCACACCAGGATCATGTACCAGTCCAGCACCGCCCCCGCCATTAGAGCCTCGTCTCGTGCTTCAGTAAGCAGAAATGGAGGAGAAGGAAGGAGAAGGAGAAACGAGGCCAGGTGTGAGGGAGAAGAGAGGAGCACCTCGGCCATTTTATAGCTCGAGATCGGTGTACGGTGGGCGAAGTCCACCAGCACCGCTCGTCGCCTGATCGCCGTTGTTCGGAGGAGAATCCACAAGCAGTGCCGACAGCATGCTGGCCCGCGAGGTGAGTGCACGCTACACCGGCAGCTAGGACACCGCGCACTACCGCAGTACGGCCTAGATGCCCTACATGCTAGACGTCGCCGCTGGAGAAAGCGCGGGAAAACGCGCGGGGTAGAGGAAGAAGAGAGAACCAGAGGAAGAAGAAGAGACTGACAGTGGACCCCGGGTCCACCTGTCAGCCTGAAAGAGCACTGTGCCCTCGGGTACGACCAGCGTATTTTTTTTAGAATTTAGAATTTATTCTAAATTTACGGTAACCAACGTAGAGATCTTTCAACCGTAGATTTTTTTTCCACGCAGCGCTAGTGTTCCACACTGTGGTTTTACACCACTTACTGTCCTCTCACTGTAGCCGCATTTTACCGCTTAAGTAAAGTGGTTATTTCTGGAAATGGTAAGAGTAATATTTTCAAAACAGCTTTTAACAAATCTCGAGGACGAGATTTTTCTTAAGGGGGGTAGTGTTGTAACACCCAAAAATTTAACCATGTTTTGAATTATTAAAATTTTGCCAGGAGTTTAAAATTTTTGCCTTCTGGATTTTCTTTTGATTTCAGAACCCCTTTTCTTTAATATTGAGGAGTTTTACCCCAAGTGGAAACTTTCCAAAAGTATAATGGGACTTCTATACTCTCTCAGTAAAACAATTCTTAATCAGTGGTTTTATTTGCATAACTGTTTTTCCTGAGTTTTATTCTTTTAAAGTGATTTTCATAAGTTTTGGAGCCTCTTTTGCACTGCAACCATTTGATAAATGCATCAAAAAATTTCACCAAAAATTTGGGGATGTCATGTGATATTTTTAAATCACTTTGATGCAAAAATATCTTTTATTCATTGAAATTTTTGAGCCTCACCCCAAGTTTTCTAAACTGGCCCAGTTGCACTTTTGCACTACAACCTATTTAAATACTTCTTTAAAACTTCCACCAAAATTAAGGGAGGTCAGTAGGAGTATATTATCCATCTTTATGCAAAAACCCAGTTATGTCCTTTGGAAAATTTTAGTAAATCAACCTCATTTTCATTCTGGTCCAACTTGATGATTTGTACTACAACCGTATTTTAACTTGCTCCTTTACCCATGATTCTTTTTCCTGCTTGTAGTCCTTCCTACAAAATCCTCAAGTCCAGGAGAATGAGCCCATTGGAATATTTTTAGTCCATGAAATGACAGCCTTTAGTTTCTGCCCAAAATTAGTTTTCTCAAATATTTGCTCTAACAAGTTTCTATGTTTGACAAACTAACCTGGCCACCATCACCTACACCTAAAGAGACACTAATCTGGAGATTTTGGACACTCCATGAACTGCCTAGATGCCTCTAGAATTTTGTCAAACACCTTGTGTGCATGGCCAGATTTGGCATGAATTTTAGTTTGCAATATGAACTTGATCCACTGACCCAGCAACCTTGTCCACTAAGCTCCTAGCTACTCCTAACCTAGGTCTGCTAATTGCCAGCCTCACCCAAGTCGAGCAGCTAGCGTGCGTGCTCTAGGCGCGCCCAGAGCGCACGCTTTGCATGCGCGTGCACCGAGCCGCCGCGTCTTGCTGCCGCCCACCCCGCGCCCATTCTGGCCCTTGGCCAACCGCAGCCAGCGCGCCCTGTCTACTCCTACACCGTAGAGCCACCACGACCACCCCTGGCACCCCACAGCGCCACCGTCAGGTCGGCCGTGGCGGCTAGCTGACGGCCGCAGCAGGCCCCGGCCGTGGCAGCACCGCCCAAGCCATACACGCGTGCCAGCTCGCCCCTTGAGCAGTATGGAGCTCGTCGGAATGCGCCTGCCAGCTCCACGTCGCCCTGAACACTACAGAAAGGCGGTTCGCCGTCGACCTTATCCACGACCGCGGAACCGACCTCGGCCGCCTATGAAGAGGCGCCCCCGAACTCGTCCAGGCCCTCAGGCAACCTCAAGCTATCCCCCTAGAGCTACCATGGCTAGCAATTGAAGAGAAGAAGGTCGTCTTCCCCATCTCCGGTCGGCTCGGCCGCAGCCACGTCCCAGTCCTTTTCGTCGCGAATAGAGCTTCTCAAGTCCATCCAGCGCCACCAACCTTCCCCCCTCGACCTTGCGGAGCCACTCATACCCTCAAAAGCGATCGGGAACCACCATAGTCAGAAGCCCCAATTCACCCGAAGCTGCCCTCCGCCGCAGAGCTCGCCGCCGGCGACTCCCTCCGTCGCCACCTGCCTAGCGACCACCGGGAGGACCGCCCTGGACTGGCGGATCCATCCCCGCCCTCGGAGCCCCGCGAGGAGCCACCAATCACCGGCGACGATCGCCGGAGTCCCGCCTCCGCTCGGGCAGAGGAAGAGGAGGGAGAGTCAACTGGTCAAACCTGACCAGTGGGCCCCGTGGACCCATTGTTAGTGACCCACGCGCCGTCCATCCTGGATAAGTGAAGGCGTAAACACCATAGTACGCCTTCGACGTGTATCTATTCGAAGCGTTTTCTTTTCTTTTTCTGTTTTATTTTGAAACCAGAAATTTGACAAAACTTTGATTGGCTCTAACTTCTTAAATATAACTCCAAATGAGTTGATTCTTTTTCCTACCTTCCTCAAATTTTTCTTAGTTTATTTTTAGATTTATTTGAAAAAAATTCAGACAACTTTTTTGTACCGTTTTGAAACCATGGGTTAATATGAATATTTTCAAAATAGGATTTTGAAGAAGAAGAAAACTTTCAAAAGTTTTAGGATGCACCCTGCCTCTACACAACTTGAAGGCAAGCATTCTGAACCCTGGCATAATATTGTGCGTGTTATTTGACACGGTTACAACACCACCACGACACGGAGTATCCGTTATGTCATGTGATAATAGTTTCTACTCATGAGTGCATATTGATGATTGCATGCTATTGGAGTTGGATATGTTTGTGATAATAGTCACCATCGAGTGCCTTTCATGCATACCGGAAGGAATCCGGGAAAGCCTCTGTCTTGGGTAGACACGGGTTTGTCCCCAGTCCTCCTTCGAGATGGTTGTGTCCGGTACGGCATGATGATGTATGTCGAGTGGTGATTCTGTGTGTTGGTAGAAGTATAAATTGTTATACTAATCATGCAGGGAATACTTAAGCCTCCTGAGTCGACCATAGATCGAGTCTTGTTCCGGTAACCCCCATACTTGTTCCGTACTACCACTTGTCCCTCCATAGGTAGGGTACGGTTCAGTAAGTTGTCGACCCCTTTCCTAGAACACACCATACAGAGAGGCCATGGTGGAAGATACCGGAGGCATCTGGTAGGCATGCCACCTGGTCCGGGGGCATGGGTGTTTTTGTTTGTAGCCGAAGGGGTAGCTCCCCTAGTTTGCGCGCGTGATAAATTTTGTGATCCCATGCTAAGTCGAGGTTGTAGCCTCCCCACTTAGAGTTTCTCTTAACGGGTGTCGTGGGTGATTCCAGACACCGGTAAGTTAGGCTGGTGTGTGCGGTTAGGTGTGTTTTCAATTAAAAGACCGTAGACGGAATTAGTCCCGATGGACTAAAGGAATCCGTTACTCGTGGGTAAAGAGTACACCCTCTGCAGAGATTAAACATCTATTCGAATAGCCGTGTCCATGGTTAAGGACTACAGTTTGGGATGGGTCAAGTGTCAGTCTTAGTGTCGGTCTTCGGAGGAGAAACTGTTAAACCAGAACTTGGATCATGACTTGCGACTTGTGATGATCATGATTATTATTTATTATGTACTAACCCATTATATTATTATCGAGTATCCCTGGGATGGTTCTACCTCCTGGATATTCACTGTGATTATTTTATAAGCCCTTTATGTGGTGTCATACAGACGCTTCGACTATAACATGCTTGTCATTTCTTTTACTTATAAGCCCTTTATGTGGTGTCATTTGAGGCCTTGATTGTATGTATGCTTGTTATTTATTTACTTTATAAGCCCTTTATTTGGTGTCATTGAGAGGCCTTATCGTATACATGCTTGTTATTCATCTACTTTATAAGCCCTTTATGTGTTGTCGCTTGAGGCGCTGATTATGGCATTCTTGTTATTTATTTACTTTATAAGCCCTTTATGTGGTGTCATTTGAGGCGCTTGATTGTATGCATGCTTGTTATTCATTTACTTTATAAGCCCTTTATGGGTGTCGCTCAGACGCCCGACTGAGGCATGCTCATTATTTACTAACCTTTCGAGGCGTCGCTTCAGACAACCGATCGATGCATTTTATTACTACTCTGTTATTGCATATTCATGTATATGAATAATCTGCTTGCGTGCATCAGAGATTTTATTTTATGACTGACGTTGTGATCATAGAATATTTCAAAGCATGATTATCATTTGTTATATTATACCCGTGTTCATAATGTTTGTGAGCACATTCAAAGTACTCATTGGCTTGTCCCTAGCTATTGTCTTGGCCAGACTTCTTGCTTGGAGAGGAGCCTTGCGATGACAGCCCCGAAAAACCAATCAATGGTGATAGCAGCCTTAGGTTCTCGTTGTTGACCGAGACGGTGCTCCGGAGAATGCACCCGAGCTGAACCGATTACTGTTAGCTGATGAGGCACCAACTTGATACAGGAATTCCAAGCAATATACAGAAAATAAGTGGTACAAGACCATTATGGTCTGTGAGTACAACAATTGGTTTCTAGTGGTTGATGGCGGAAGCGGTTTGTGGATCATCAGTGTCTATGGGACTCCATTTCCCACAGGAATAGCTGACCAGGTTAACTCCTATCTTCGCGAGGCTGCTACCACCATTGCTTAGGTTCCGGGGCTGTCATCGCAACGCTCCTCTCCATGCAAGAAATCTGGCCAAGACAATAGCCAGGGACAAGCCAGTGAGTACTTTGAATGTACTCACAAGCATTATGAACACGGGTATAATATAAATGATAATCATGCGCTGAAACATTCTACGATCACATCGTCAGTCATAAAAATAAAATCTCTGGTGCATGCAAGCAGGTTATTTATATGCAACATGGATATGCAATAATGGGGTAGAAATAACATGCACCGATCAGGTATCTGAAGCGACGCCTCGAAGGATGAACAAATAAATAAATAACAAGCATGCCACAGTCGGGCGTCTGTGCGACGCCACATAAAGGGCTTATATGGTAAATAAATAACAAGCATGCCACAGTCGGGCGTCTGTGCGACGCCACATAAAGGGCTTATAAAGTAAATAAATCACAAGCATGCCACAGTCGGGAGTCTGGGCGACGCCACATAAAGGGCTTATAAAGTAAATAAATCACAAGCATGCCACAGTCAGGCGTCTGGGCGACGCCACATAAAGGGCTTATAAAGTAAATAAATCACAAGCATGCCACAGTCAGGCGTCTGGGCGACGCCACATAAAGGGCTTATAAAGTAAACAATTATGGTGAATATCCAGGAGGTAGTACCGTCCCAGGGATACTCAATAAATCAAGTAATGCAATAGTTAGTCCATGATAAAAATAATCATAAACATCATAATCAACACAAGTCACAAATCATGATCCATGTTCTGGTTTAGCAGTCTCTCCTCCGAAGACCGACACTAAGACCGACACTTGACCTGACCCCGACTGTAGCACTTAACCATGGACACGGCTATTCGAATAGGTTTATAACCTCTGCAGAGGGTGTACTCTTTACCCACGAGTAACAGATTTCTTTAGTCCATCGGGACTAATTCCGCTTCACGGTCTTTAGTCAAACACGCGACTTTCACACACCAGCTTAACTTACCAAAGGTCCGAATCACCCACAACACCGTCAAGCAAAACTCTAAGTGGGAGGCTACAACCTCGCGTAGCATGGGATCAAATTTCTATCGCGCGCTCTAAGGGGTGCCCCCTCTCGGTCCCAACCGGATACACCCATGCTCCCGGACCAGGTGGCATGCCTACCGGATGCAGCTGGCATCTCCCACCATGGCCTCTCTGTACGGTGTGTGCCAAGACAAGGGTTAACAACTTACTGAACCATACCCTACCTACGGCAGGGACTAGTGGCAGTACGAAACAAGTATGGGGGTAACGGGAACAAGGCTCGATCTACGGCCGACTCAGGAGGCTTAAGTATTCCCTGCATGATATGCATGACAATTATATTTCAATCAACAGAATCACCGCTCATTATACCTTACTATGCCATACCGGACATAACCGTCCCAACGGAGACCGGCGACAAGCTCACGCCTACCCAAGGCAGAGGCCTTCCCGGATGCCTTTCCGACATGCATACCAGGCACATGAGGATGATTACCATTACAAGTATATTCATTTCCAACAGCATGGAAATCACTAATATGCATCCATGCAAATGATCATATCACATGAAATAACAAGTATTCCGAAATGAGGTGGTGTTATAAACGTGTCAACGAACACACAGAAAATATTATGCCGGGTTCAGAATGCTTGCCTTCAAGTTGTGGAGGGGTGGGGTGTACTCCAAAACTTTTGAAAGTTATAATCTCCCCTCCAAATTCCTATTTTTAAAAATATTCAAATAACAAACACTTTAAAAACAGTAAAAAAAAGTTGCTTGGAAAATTTTCAAATAAATATGAAAATAAACTAGACAATATTTGGGAAGCAACAGAAAAAGAATCAAGTCATTTGGAGTTATATTTAAAAAGTTAAGCCCAGTCAAAGTTCTGTTTTAAAAAACGTATCGGTCGGGTTGCGCCACTAGTGGTCTCGGTTGGCTCACCGACAGGTGGTTCCCACCTGTCGGGTTCATCTTCTCCCCCCCCCCCCCGTGCGCGCCTCGACAGAGACAGGGGCCGTTTCCAACGGCGATCCCCGGCGACACAAGCCACCTTTCGACGCGCTCGTGATATGGGGGTGATTGGGAGGAGGTACCGCATCAATCTGCGGTGGTTAGGGGCGTGGTGAAGTTTGGGGGTGAGAGCTCCTTCCTCCATGGCGGAGGGGAAGCTTCGGGAGGGAATGGGGCTTGGCATACCGTGGCTCCCGGGTGAAAATGGGAGTGGGAAAGGGTTCGCGGGGTCGACATGGAGCTAATGGAGGAGAGCATGGAGGGGAAGCAGCTCTGGTTGCTCGGAATCGACCGGAGGGCGGCGGCGGCACAAACTGCCAGAGACGGAGAGATTGATGCCCTCTGGAGGAATGGGAGCTAGAGTGGCCTTTCAATGGCATCGAGGAGGGTTCCAGCGTGAAGAGCTCGGACTGGGTTCTTATAGGCACGGAGAGGCGGTTCGGCGACGACCGCGGATGAGGGCAGTGGCTCACCGCCACTGTGGTTTGCAGGACAGCGTGGCGATGCTAGCGGGGCACGGCGTGGCTGAAGGAGCTGGGGGATGAGAACGGCCTGTTCACGAGGGCAGCTACCGAGCGGAGGAGGCTTGGGCGGCGTCGTCCATGGATGCGGCCGCAAGCGTACCGCCAAGAAGCTTGTTGCGGCGCCGCTGTAGGGAGCCAGGGGCGGTTGGGTGGGGCGCGACACGGCTATACCAGCGGATCGGATCGAGCTCGGGGGGGTCAACTCGACGCCAGCGGCTCGGGCGCGCGCGCGTGCAAAGGCGCTCTGGCGCGCCAGGCGTGCACGCCAACCGTTCGACAAAATGCCAGGGCATGCTTGGAGGCCTTGGTGGGGTTGGGGATTTACAGGTCTTGGTTAGCATTAGTTAGAAGCTTAGTGGACAAGGTCGCTGGGTCAGAGGATCAGGTCCACAATGCAAACCAAAACTCATGCCAAAACTGTTCATGCTCTCAAGGTGTTTGACAAAACGCCACGGCCACCTAGGCATTTCTTGGAGTGGCCAATTCTTCCAGATTGGGGTCTCTTTAGATGCACAAGAGGGTGGTGAGGTTAGTTTGTCCAAAGCACAAACTTGCTAGTGCAAGTTTTGAAAAAATTCAAATCTGGACAGGAGGTAAATGACATCATTTCATGGACTAAATATGATCCAATGGGTGCATGCCTCTGGACTTAGGGGTCTAGTAGGGTGGTCTACAAGCAGGGGAAAGAATCAAGGGCTAAAGAGCAAGCAATAATATGGATGTTTAACAAACCATCATGTTGGACCAGAATGAAGATGAGGTCGATTCACTCAAAATTTTCAAATAACAACACTAGGTTTTTGCATAAAGTTGAACCATAGGCTTCTACTAACATCCCATAATTTTGGTGGAGGCTAGAAAGAAATATTTAAATAGGTTGTAGTGCAAAATTGCCCACTGGACCAGAGAAGAAAATTGGGTGTAGAGCTCAAAATATCTAGGGAATGAAATATCTTTTTGCATAAAAGTGGTTTGGTGACATCACATGATATCTCCAAATTTTGGTGGAATTTTTGAATGTTTTTATCAAATGGTTGCAGTTCAAAAAGGACCATAAAACCATGCGAAACCATTTTTCAAGAAAATAAAGATTATGGAGATTATTATATATTTAATTCCTCTGATGAAAAGAAAGGATTTTTCTTGAGAGGATAAACAAGTCCAATAACCTATTTTGAAAAGTTTTTACTAGGGGTGAAAAACTCCACAACTTTGGGGAAAGAGAGGCTCTAAAATCAAGATTGAATCCAGAAAAATAAAAATTTAATTTCTTGGCAAAATTTTAATTAAATAAACAAGGTCAAGAATTTTGGGGTGTTACACAATCCAACCATGGAATCAAGTCAGTGGGGGAAAGATTTGCGGGACTTGAACTTAGGGGTCCACCAACTCGGTCCCGAGGGTTACAGAGTGGCGGAACCTATATGGGACAAGGAGTACACGGAGCGTGCCGAGCAAGGCCTACCGCCCAGCTTCGAGATATACCGTGACAAGCAGACCAGGAATTATGTCAGGGCCCAGTACAAGGTGGACCCGGTAACAAAGGAGCTTACCATGGATCTGAAGACCAAGGCGCTTGAGCTTGTTCTGGTAAGGAATACACCCCTGCATAATTAGCTCCATATGGTTGCATTCTAATTAATGAAGCCAAATTTCTAAATGGTTCACATTCCTTCCGCAGGACACTGAAAGCAGTAGCCCGGGGTCATCTCAGAGCTCCCCTTGGGACAGCACTTTAAATAGGGCGTTGAATGTAATGAAAAACAAGGATAAGTTCAGTAAGCCGTCGTCAGCTGGTCGTGTGGCCGACAAAGGAATGTCCACGAAATGGTCATCATACTATAAAGCCGGTGGGTGAAAGGAGAGAAAGACGAGCTCGGAAAGCCAGCCGCGCGAGGTTCAAGAACTCAAGGCCCGAGTGCCGCGGATTCCGGAGATGGTCCAAGAGCAAGTTCAACACCAACTGGGAACGACGCTCACTGCCATTGTGCCTACCTTGATTGAGGGGCTGCAAGCGTGGATTGCGGGCGGCCAACAGGGGCCGCCCCCGGTTCCCAGCTTCACGTCCAGCAACTCGCACAACACGCAGGCGGCACCATTGGTGTCTTCGGCGGAGGCGGTATTGGTGTCTCCGGTGCCGGCGCGGGCATTGGAGCTTAATGCACCCGGGTGTGTGAAGAATACGCCGGCCGGCACCTCGGCAGCAAGTGGCCCCTCTGTCACTTGCACGCCCGACGTTGGCGGTGCCTCGACATTAGCCGACCTTGATGCCATCACGGTAACTAAGCCTCTCGGTCGATGACTTCATCTACTTGCCTTTGACTGGGCATCCCTGAGGCCCTACAAGTTTTTGCAGGGCGCCGGCACCGACGTTCCATGCACTCTCCTGCACTTCGTGGGCGGCGAGTTGATCGATGTCGCCAAGGGCAGAATCGTTCAACCGGGCAACCCCGTGTTCCACGGTAATCCGATGCCACCCACCGTGTATAGGGCTCAACTGGTTCAGGTGCTGCCAGGCTGCAATGACTTGTTACCTCCATTTCGACCCGCTAAGGCCGACGAAGATGATGTGATGACCCTCAGCGCCTGCTTAAGCTGGCCCCTGCTTTGGCCGAAGAGCCAGATCTGTTTGGGGGCGGGGGACACCACCCCACAGACAACACCACCAGTCGTGCCGGCGCCAAGCCATGGCAAGACCGCCGCAACGCTACCGGACATGCATATCGCATAGGATCCGGACATGCATATGGCACAGGATCTGAATGACGAAGACGACGACGACGGTACATTTACCAACATCGATAAGTACTTTGCCGAACATGGGTACGGTGACGAATTCTTGGGGCCTCCTTCTCAAGAACCCAACCCTGCAAAAGACGACCGCGATCTAGCTGGTACCGCGGAGAAACCCAATTGCAACAGGCATTGTCTGGCGTTCAGTTCTCAGGAGATGCCTCTAGCTGCGGCCTTCATCGAGCCTCAGATAGCCTAAGTGCGAAATATTATCAGCCCCAACACACTCAAGAAGGCAGTCTCTGAGCAGAACTCGATCCCATTACAGCAGAAGAAGAAGGGACAGAAAAGAAAGAATAACAAGGGCGGTGCGAGCCAGCCAGCACCGAGTACGGTCCATGCTCAGGACGGGCCACCTTCACCTAAGGATATCTCGAGGAGGGTGCATGTGGCGGGTAGGCCGATGCTACAGACTAATCTGCTCAATGCTGCAACCGGTGCTATGCGGAGTCTGCATGACAGTGTTCTTTCTTTAGAGAAGCGGTGTCTCTCCGAGAATGATGTGGCATACCCGGTTTTCGTGGCCAAGGTGCCAGAGTGCAAGGGCTTTGTGGATAGCGCCATCGGGGGTACAATCGTCCTTCGGTTTGATGACATCCTCGCTATGTTTAACCTTCATCCACTACACTACACCTTCGTTCGGCTATTTTCGCTGAGTATGGAGATGTGGATCATTAGAGACAAGACCCCGTACATCGTGATAGTCGACCCCTTCTACATGCGTGCCAAGATCTTGGGCAGCGATGGGGACCGACAAGTCGCGAGTTCACACCTCGAAGGCGTCATTCTGGCAAACCCAGATAAGGATAACTTCCTCGTGCCTTACTTTCCAGAGTAAGTCATCCCTTCACCGCCCCGTAACTTATGATTTCTTAGATTTTGATCGCTCATTTTTTTCTAACATTCCGTGTTTTGTGCAGTGACACACATTGCACACTCATCCTCTTAAGCCCGAAATATTCCATGGCCACGTATTTCGACTCGGACCGTCAGTCGAAGAAAGACTACACAAATATCAAGAAAGTTCTTGATGATGTTCTCACCGGCTAAGCCAGATCTGGAGGCACCTTTAGCAGGCCAATTCATAGGTACGGCAAGCACGTGTTCACCCACAATACGACGTTCCCCTGTGTCAAGAAGCCGCCTGCCAGTCAGAAGGATGCCTACTACGCCCTCCATCACATGCGGGCGATCGTACAGGACCATAATCACCTTCTGCTCCCAAATAATCTCAAAGATTGGGCCGCACGCTTGTCGGCAATCCAGGATGCGGACATCAGACAAGAATTCTTTCTCATCCAGTCAGAGTTTGCGGAAATCATCCATCAAGATGTCCTTCGTACCTCGGGGCAGTTCTACCTCAAATATCAACCGTCCAAAAGTGAGATAAAAATAACGCTACAAATGCAGGCTGACAACGCCCGCGATTTCATGACCATCACGAAAGACGATGGCTTCATCCACGCTCCGGTCCCTGAGTCGAGTCGAAAGTAATGATGCTATGTCATTCTGAAATATTGATTGGCTCATGTTGTAATTAAACTTTAATGAACTTGTATGTCTCTTTGGTTTGGACAGTCATTCAACTTATATGTAATGGATTCTATTTATTAGTAGGACCATGAATCATGCTATTAATGTGTTGCTTTTCTCTTCTGATCCTTTTGTTGCATACTTATATATTGCTTATGTATTGTCTGTGAATTGCTACTAACGTTTTATTTGGCTAGTGCATAGAGATGTTGTCGTACTTCGTGTACAAGGGTAAGGTTCCCGGAGTCTACGACGACTGGGAGGAGTGTCGGAGCCAGGTTAACCGTTTCAGCGGTAACAGTTACAAAGCGTACACCACTAGGGCGGAGGCGGAAGCTAGATACGTGCGCTATCTAGCGAGAGAGAGGAGGGAGCATTGGAGGAACCGGATGAACACTAGTTTCATCACGATGATGCTCATCGTGATGACCTCAGCTCTCTTCTATGTGATGGTAGTTTAGATGATCGATATCGACTTGTAATGTGAAGACAAACTCGCTACTCGCGGTCTCTGGACTTGTAATGTTCTAACTTTGTTCGGTATTTTGAATTCAGAGACTAATATGATGAATTGTATTCGGAGACTAATCTTCTATTGTATTCGATAAATCTGCTGTTTATATGTTGTGCTGTCTATATTCTGTGCAGTAATATGTTTTGTAACATGTGCAAATATTAGAAAAGAAAAAAATTCCTAATATTCATACTAGTGGTGCACCACACTGCACTAGTGGCGCACTGCAATAAGCACACTAGTGGCGCATTATCTAGAAGTGCGCCATTAGTAACCCAGAGAACAAGGTAAATATGGCCCCCTGGGAAGCATAGTAATGGCGCATGACTTGACATACTAATGGCGCACTCCCTGGTGCGCCACTATTGTTTGGGATACTAATGGTGCACCAGGGGTGCGCCATTAGTATTAATTACTAGTGGCGTGATGCTAGCGGCGCACCGGTAGTGCGCCATTAATGGCCAAAACAGGTGCGCCACTAATTAGAATTTTCCTAGTAGTGGTCCGTTCATTCCGCCTCGCGGCGTCCGCGCCTGCGGTGGCTGGAGCCGACGACTTCCATGGCAGTGCAGGGGAGGTGGTACGACGAGGCTGAGGCGACACAGCGCAGCTGCAACTGAAGCAGCGTGGGAATGGCTCGTGGTAGAGCCGTATTGAAAGTTCTGGCAGATATGGCGCATCAACAGTCAATAGAGGCCAGTGGCGGAGGCGAGTCACGTGATCGACTTAAGGCGGCGACTCCACGGCCATCACTAACAGCAGCAGAGGTTTGAACCGGTCAGCGCCGGACCGGCGACTCAGAAGTGACTCGGGGGAGACTTTTGTACTTGTTCTCGTGTTGACCCGGTCTTCATGTTATAATCGGAATCAACATCCAACCATGTGCTTATCTTGAACACAGACGAATTTGGCTAATTCGATGTTGGGACTCTGAACTTGCCCACAGCAGCAACTCGTGGATAAAAATTTGTAAGCAGCGAGTCTCACCTGCGGCGGCTGCTCAAGCAAAAAACTGCAGGACGACAATGGCAGCTTGGTGCGGTCATGACAGAATCTGACTCTCTGCATTCTGAGAAATGCTACAGCAACGGAAGGATTTTATGGGAATCAGTTTACGGGCTGAATTGGCAATAGTTGCTTGGCACTCAGAAGGGAAGTGGGGCCCATAAGAAACTGAGGTAGGGAGATTACTGGAAGTAGTCCTGGCCATGGGAAGCCCGGCTTGGCGGGCCCGGCCCGAAAAAGCCCAACCAGGCACAACCCAACGCTACTCCCGGGCCAGGCTTGGGCCTAGATTTTGAGCCCGATGACCGGGCTGGGCCCGGGCCCGTCGTTTTTGTGCTTTTCTGAAGGGGCCCGGCCCAAGGCCTGGTGGGCTTTTACGTGTTCGTGCCGGGTTTGGACCCAAAAAACAGGCCTGATGGCCGGCCGGGCCGGGCCCAGGCCTAGATTTTTTGCCTCGGTCTTGGAAAGGCCCGGCCCAAGGTTTGGCCAGGTATAACTGGAAGAGCTTTTTGTCCGTAAGCTCATTCCGTAGCTTTTCCCCATAAGTCTAGGATTTTCGGTGCGTTCCATTCCTTCTCCGAGTCGTGGTGGGTTTGACCACCTCGCTCAATCGTTGCACACCTGTTCAATTGATGATGGCCTGATAGGAAGCAGTAGCGGCGGCAAAACCTTGTAATATCACAGGAGTAGTAGTTGTTCTAGTTCATTGAAAATCAGGTAGCCTCCTTGGGATTTGAAGCCAGCGGTAGGGGAACTCGGCAGATCCGGCCGTAACCTGGAACGATTTGTACACATATGTGCAGCAGATCAACTCTGAAAGTGCAACTATCCCTAGGTGGTTTTGGTAATTCATAACAACATATAGCTCATTGAACTAATGCTATTCCAAGACTATTATTTCAGGAAAGCTCAATGAATGGCATGGCATGGATGATGAAAGTGGATCCCTCAAAATACTAAGGACAAAGCATTGGATCAAGCTCAAAAGCTCAAGAATCTTCATTTTACATTTTAGTGATCCAAGATCACACTGAGTCTATAGGAAAAGCCAATACTATCAAGAAGGGATGAGGTGTTGCTTAATGAGCCTCTAGCTTCATGTGCTTAGTGATATGCTCCAAAACCCTCAACTACTTTCCCACATCCACATATGACCTAAACCTAAAGCCAAAATCAGTCACACCGATTCTTTCTATCCGGCGCCACCGATTCCAAAAGTCATAGCCACTGCCACAAACCCTAAGCAAATCGGTCTTACCGATAGGGATCTCGGTCTCACCGAGATGGGGTTGCAATCTCTCTGTTTCCCTTCGTAACGTTTCAGTCTAACCGAAGTGAGCAATCGGTCCCACCGAGATTGCAATGTAAACTCTCTGTTTCCTTTTTGTAACATTTCGGTCTCACCGAAAAGAGCAAACCGGTCCCACCGAGTTTACCTGACCAACTCTCTGGAAAGCTTATTACCAAATTGGTCTCACCGAGTTTGTGTAATCGGTCTTACCGAGATTACGTTATGCCCTAACCCTAACCATATCGGCCTCACCGAGATGCATGTCAGTCCCGCCGAAAATCACTAACGGTCACTAGGTTTACTAAATCGGTCCGACCGAGTTTAACGATTCGGTCCCACCGAGTTTGGTAAATTGTGTGTAGCGGTTAGATTTTGTGTGGAGGCTATATATACCCCTCCACCTCCTCTTCATTCGTAGAGAGAGCCATCCGAACAAACCTACACTTCCAACTTACCAGTTCTGAGAAAGAACCACCTACTCATGTGTTGAGGCCAAGATATTCCATTCCTACCATATGAATCTTGATCTCTAGCCTTCCCCAAGTTGCTTTCCACTCAAACCCTCTTTCCACCAGATCCAAATCCTATGAGAGAGAGTTGAGTGTTGGGGAGACTATCATTTGAAGCACAAGAGCAAGGAGTTCATCATCAACACACCATTTGTTACTTCCTGGAGAGTGGTGTCTCCTAGATTGGCTAGGTGTCACTTGGGAGCCTCCGACAAGATTGTGGAGTTGAACGAAGGAGTTTGTAAGGGCAAGGTAGTGAGGCAAGTCCTTCGTGGGCGACGGCCATGGTGGGATAGACAAGGTTGCTTCTTCGTGGACCCTTCGTGGGTGGAACCCTCCGTGGAGTCGTGCAGCCGTTACCCTTCGTGGGTTGAAGTCTCCATCAACGTGAATGTACGATAGCACCACCTATCGGAACCACGCCAAAAACATACATGTCTCCAATTGCGTTTGAATCCTCCAAACCCTTCCCCTTACTTTCTTGCAAGTTGCATGCTCTAATTTCCGCTGCCTATATACTCTTTGCATGCTTGCTTGAATTGTGTGATGGTTGCTTCACTTGTCCTAAAATAGCTAAAATCTGCCAAATTATAAAATTGGGAAAAGGTTAAGTTTTTATTGGTCAAGTAGTCTAATCCCCCCCTCTAGACATACTTCAAGGTCCTACAAGTGGTATCAGAGCTTTGGTCTCCATTTTCTTTGATTTCCATAGCTTTTGGTGGTCATAGCCTTGGTTTCACAACCTAGGAGAGTATGGCGTCTAGCGAGGGAAATTATCACCGTAGAGGTCCTAACGTTGATGGTACTAATTTTGCTAGTTGGAAGCATAAGATGAAAATGCATATTCTTGGACATAACCCCGCCGTTTGGGAAATTATTTGTATTGGCTCGCAAGGTGAATTCTTCGATGGGAGAGAACCGAACCGTGAGGCTAATGCGGAAGAATTGAAGATGCTACAATACAACGCTCAAGCATGTGACATCATCTTCAATGGATTGTGCCCCGAAAAATTCTACAAAATCAACCGTCTTGAGAATGCAAAGGAAATTTGGGATACTTTGATTGATATGCATGAAGGTACCGAGTCCGTCAAGGAATCCAAGTTGGATGTGCTCCAAAGTCAGCTTGACAAGTTCAAAATGAAGGATGGTGAAGGTGTCGCTGAAATGTACTCTAGGCTTGCTCTTATCACAAATGAGATTGCCGGCTTAGGGAGTGAAGAGATGACCGACAAATTCATCATCAAGAAAATCCTAAGAGCATTGGATGGAAAGTATGATACCGTGTGCACATTGATCCAAATGATGCCAAACTACAAAGATCTCAAGCCAGCGGAAGTCATTGGAAGGATTGTTGCTCATGAGATGTCACTCAAGGATAAGGAGGAACTTCACAACAAGTCAAGTGGTGCTTACAAAGCCTCAAGTGAAGCCCCACATCATCAAGTGAGAAACCAACCTTCAATGAAGAATTGAGCTTAATGGTGAAGAACTTCAACAAATTCTACAAAAGTAGAAGCAAAGAAAGAAGCTCCAAGTCAAGGTCTTACAATGACAAGAAATCTTCTAGTCGAGGCGCAATTGCTACAATTGTGGGAGACCGGACACTACTCCAATGAGTGTACGACACCCTACAAAAGAAGAGAAGATTCTCCAAGAAGAAGGAGCAAAGAGAAGAATCACCACCAAGAGAGGAGGAGTAGAGATGATCGTTATGAGCGAAGACCCTCACGGAGAAGCAAGGATTCGGAAAGGAAGGACAAGTCATCAAGAGCTACACAAAACGAAGACATCAAGCTCATGTTGGTGAATGGGTATCCGCTCCGACTCCGACCATCACTCCGAGAGAAGCTATCACTCCTACTCGAATATACTCAAGATGAAGGTGTTGCCGGTCTAGCACTTGTGTCAACCAACTCCTACGACATATTTGAATCACCAAATGAAGGAATTGGTAGATGCTTCATGGCCAAAGGTCCTAAGGTAACACATCCCGAGTATGTTGATTTTAATTGTGATGAAGATGACTCGCTAGGTGATGATGATTTACTTGTTGACAACTCTAGTCATGAATACTATGATGAAACGTCAATAAATCATGCTAATCAAATGAATGACAAAGATAATGAGAAAATTGAGCTTCTAACTAAAGAACTAAACGCTCTTAAGTTGGCTCATGAAACTATCTTCGAAGATCATCGAGAACATTTTAAGGGCTCATGAGAAGTTACGCTTTGAAAAGCTCAATCTTGAGCAAGAGCATGAGTTCTTAAAGGCAATCAATGATGATCTCCGCAAGAAAAGTTCTTCTTACATTGCCAAGCGTTTACTCTTATCTACTTACATGTCTCAAGTCAAGTCTAGTAACAAGTACAAGAAAGATACTTCCTCTAGTAGTAACAATAATAATGTCAAATCCAATGTTGTTGCTTCTAGTAGTTCTCTTGATTCCACTAATGATTCTCTTAGCCAAGTTACACTTGAGCAAGAAAATAGTTTATTGAAGGAATTATAGAAAGGTGTTTACAAGAGCCTTGCGGGAGTAAGCAATTCGAGGAAATTATGCATAAGCAAGGAAGGCACGGAAGAATCAATGTGTTGGTTTTGAACGAAAGTTCAACGCCAATGGAGTTGAGTGGGAATAAGATCAATACCCCAAGACAAAGTTTGTTCCTCAACAAGAGAAGTATGATCCTACTTCCTTCAAGGGGACACAAGCTCAAGATGATCTTCCACCACAAGACCACAAGAACAAAGGCAAGGACAAGCTTCAATAAGAGATTGATGCATTTGAAGAAGCACCTAAAGCCTCGTTCGAGTGGGTCCCCAAGACTACGTCAAGTTCTACTTCATCAAGTACAACTACAACTCCAAGGATTCCCATCAAGATGATGTGGATCCCGAAGAAGAAGAACTATAGAGTTCTTGAGGGTGACTGCGCCAACATTATTCACTCATATCATTTTGGCAAGAAAAAGTGCAATCAACTTCCACATCTTGCACTAGTTCAAGGAGTCACAAACCCTCATGTTGGTAAGGCAAGGGACAAGGTAACCTAATGTTTTCATGGACATCATCTTGTGTGTGCATCACTCTATGTCTATGGATATTCTTGTTTGTTCCTTGTGGGTCTAACCCATGTAGGCAAGTTGAAAGTGCAACTCACTCCAAAGGATTGCTCCAAATGATCTACATCAACATTGAGCATCTACATCTTCAACACCTACATGAAGTCATCATCGACAAAACCCAAGGTTAGTTCATCCCTCTAAGGGGATCTCACATCTAGGGGAGCTTAACTCTAAGAATTGAGTCAAAGCAACTCTAATGGTGTGAACACATTAATGCATTATGTAAAAGTGGTAACCCCACTTGAGCTTAAACGATGAGTATGACCTATGATCAAATGTTCTCATTTGACTCCTAAGTCAATATACTCATATATAGATGACCAAGTCATCGCCAATTGTTTGATAGTTGCTAAAATTGGTTGTGCATGCTTTGCCACATATTTCAATTGTCATCTTATTGTGTGAGCATGTTGGTGCATATTTTACTCATTCAAGGACATCCACTTGTTGTTTTGTTTGTTTGGATTCTTTTCTTTGTGCCATGTGGATGGACAAGAATGCCTAAGAACCTTCTTTAGCTATCTATGCTTTTCTCGTCTCAAACTCTATTCATGCTACATCACAAAATTTGATCAAGTCAGATTCGAACCACTCGTGTGAGGAGCACTGAGTCCCGATTCGTCATAGACTTAAACTTCCAAAACCTCTTAATGATTCTCGGTCTGACCGATCATTCCATTTCGGTCCTACCGAGATCATCAAGTTGATCTGAGTTTTCAATCTCGGTGCAACCGATTTGAACATTTCGGTCTCACCGATTTGCTGTAACTGAACACAGTTATGCATCTCGGTGCCACCGAGTTGTTCCACTCGGTCACACCGACAGGGTCGAGCTATATATAGCCACGGGAAATTTTTTGGAAACTTCTCCGAAACCCTTCGCCCGTGCAACAGCTTGCTCTGGCATCGTGGTCTCTAGATCGTCTCCTCGTCGCCAGCAGCCTCCTGTCGCTAGTCTTCGCCGCTGTCAACGGATTTCGTCTCCGCCGTTGCCTCCGTAGCAAGTTCACCACCAAGTTAGGGTATGGACTTAATCTTTGTGCTATCCACGTCTGATTCCTGGCACATTGTTTTCATATTGATTCTTGCCATGATTGAAACTCATCTATCCAGCCAAAGTAGTTCATAGATTAGATGTGATTCAAATTTTTAGGTTTAGGTTTCCACCGAAACCATCTCGGACCCACCGAGTTGAAAACTTCGGTCTCACCGATTTGGCTTATGCCATTGCACTAGTGACTCTCGGTCGACCGAGAATTACTAATCGGTGCAACCGATTTGAGAATTCTATGAAACCCTAGCAGTCTCGGTACCACCGAACTGAAACTCGGTCCAATCGAGATCATCAGTTTAGGTTCCAAAACTGCTTCGGTATCACCGAGTTTGAAAATCGATGGATCCAAATGCTTTCGTGGAAAACTAAGACTGAACTTTTGAGTCATTCTTTTGCAAAAACCTCTGCATTTTGTGATGCTCATCTTTTCTATCTCATCTATAACTCTTCACAGGGTCAGCAGTAAGCTTTTGCAGTATGTCTGATCAAAGTGACAGCGAACAGTCGAAGAGCAGATGGACTTGAGTGAGGGCACTAGTCCCTCAACTTCAGATGAAGGGAGCAGAAGTACTCCTAGCAATTTGCCTAAGGTTGCAACTAGGCAAAGGAGGAAAAGAACTTCAGATTCAGAGGATGAAGATTATAGAGCTGAGGAAGATGAGGCTATCTCCAAGAAAGTGGTGCTCAAGAAGGAATATGGCTCAGCAAAGAATGCAAAGCCGGGCATGAAGATCAAAAGGCCTGCAGGAAGACAACCAATGTCCAAGGCCGAGAATCAACTAAACTGCTGAAAGCCTTATCCCAAAGAGCCTGCTGCTGAAGGGAAGAAAAGAAAGGAAAGGGTCAAGATGACCATGGCCAGAGTTATTGGGAAGCCTTCCATGATGGAAGAGGAAGATGAAATTGCTGCACCAGCTCCAAAGGCACCCAAGCTTATGGGTGATGCTATTAGATCAGGGGCTGCCACATCTAAGCCCATGGAAGCACCCAAAGCTGCCCCCAAGGCCAAGTCTGCACCTAAGAGGAATACCAGGAGTATTCCAGTTGCTGAGAAGAACAAGGCCCCAGTGCCTGAGGATGCTGATGAGGAAGATGAAGAAGGACAAGTTCTGAGAAAGCTCAAGCACAAGATACCAGACCACAATGATGCCCATCCTGTGGCTGAGGACATGAGAATCAGGAAGGATTCAGGGCTGAGGATATGGAGGATGGAAGATCCATATGCTTCAAGAAGAAGAACTGCTGTTGATTACAGGTTCCATACAAAGGAACAGCAGGACTTCTATGAAACCATTCTGTTGGACAAGAAGCCCATTGTCTGTGATATGAGGTGGGTTGATTGGAATTTCATCAAGGAGAATGAAGAGCACTATCCTGGAGTGCAAGATAGCTTTGTTTCTTGTGGAGTTGCAGATTTTGTTGGGCAAAAGCTCACAAATTGGAATGATGAACTTATCATGCAGTTCTACTCCACAACACACTTTTACCCAGATGGAAGAATTGTTTGGATGTCTGAAGGTACAAGGTACCAGTCAACTGTTGAAGAATGGGCAAAGCTGATAAATGCCCCAGAGGAAAATGAGGATGACCTAGACATTTATTCAAATAAGAAGATGGGTCACAATTCAATGGCTCACATGTACAAGGAAATTCCAGACAAGGCATTAGGAACTCACAAGTTTGGATCAGTTCACTTTCTGTTGTCAGGGCTGCCAACCATAAATTGGATTCTGAGGCACACTTTGTTGCCCAAGTCTGGTTACCATAACATGATCAGAGGGCATGCCATCAACATGTTGCATGTGTTTGATGTGCCACAGAAGTTCAAGGTCATGAGCCTGATCATTGAAACAATCAAGAGGACTGCAGCACATCAGAAGAGGAGCTGTGGATATGCAGCTCAGATTCAAGAATTGATAAACTCAAAGATGGGCACATGAAAATATCAGTTGGATAAGGAACACTTTCCACTTTATCCAGACTTTGAGGACAATGAGGTTGTCATGAATGAAGATGATCCACAATCAGTTCAAGCTCAAGAGAAGAAGGAGAAGGCAAAGAGGGAGAAGGCTGCCAAGATGCCAACTCAAGAGGAGGCATCTGAGTATTTCTTGAAGAACAAGCAGGAGCAGCTCGGATACTTAATGGCATCAACTATGAGGATAGAGAAGGGATTGGCCACCCTCACTCAAAATCAGGAGAGCTTGGAGAGAATCATAGAACAAAAGTTCTATAACTTAGATGTGAAAGTAACTGAGATTCAGTCTGCA
Organism: Aegilops longissima; assembly: GCA_021605205.1. Classification (NCBI taxonomy): domain Eukaryota; kingdom Viridiplantae; phylum Streptophyta; class Magnoliopsida; order Poales; family Poaceae; genus Aegilops; species Aegilops longissima. Next base: position 428,870,046 of record CM038680.1, read on the forward strand.
GTGGAGGAACTACAATATGACATGCAGGAGAGGAAGGGCAAAACAACAACTGATGCATTTGCCAGAGTGCCTAGAGCCCAGAGGTCATCTACTGTGCCAGTGACTCACACAAGAGCAACTTCATCTGCACCAGCTATAGCCTCAGTGCCATCAGCTCCAGCTCCATCTACTTCAACTGAAGCTTTCGTCCTCGGCGTTATCCGGACTCCAACACCTGAAGATCAAGCCCGAGAGTCGATCTAGCACTATGCATTTTCTATGAACTTTTCTGTAACTTGTTGCCAAAGGGGGAGAAAAATATATAGATCATAGGCTTCGAGAAAGAGTGTGTTTCTTTTGTTCTCTCTTGCTTTATTTGGTGGTTTTTCAATCTTTGTTTTCTTTTGATTGAGATACTATGTTTGTGAGACATTGATGATCATGTGTTTGATCATAAGCTACACGTATGCATGCTTGATATTATGCTATCTATCTTATGTGATCACTCACTATGCTTGGTGATGAGTGCATGTATTCATTGTTTATTATTTTGAGCGCTCCACCAAGATGTATGTGACATGGAAGAGTAACCCATGAGCCTAATTCATTGTGCATTTGCAGTCCAAAGCAAATCTAAAACTATGCACAAATTTAGGGGGAGCTCTTGCTTATCACATACTTCTCAAAGCGACGATGTTATTTAAATCTTATTATCATTTGTCGAAGCTTTGATCTATATGTTGTCATCAATTACCAAAAAGGGGGAGATTGAAAGTGCAACTATCCCTAGGTGGTTTTGGTAATTCATAACAACATATAGCTCATTGAGCTAATGCTATTCCAAGACTATTATTTCAGGAAAGCTCAATGAATGGCATGGCATGGATGATGAAAGTGGATCCTCAAAATACTAAGGACAAAGGATTGGCTCAAGCTCAAAAGCTCAAGACTCTTCATTTTACATTTTAGTGATCCAAGATCACATTGAGTCTATAGGAAAAGCCAATACTATCAAGAAGGGATGAGGTGTTACTTAATGAGCCTCTTGCTTCATGTGCTTAGTGATATGCTCCAAAACCCTCAACTACTTTCCCACATCCACATATGACCTAAACCTAAAGCCAAAATCGGTCACACCGATTCTTTCTATCCGGCGCCACCGATTCCAAAAGTCATAGCCACTGCCACAAACCCTAAGCAAGGATCTCGGTCTCACCGAGATGGGGTTGCAATCTCTCTTTTTCCCTTCGTAACTTTTCGGTCTAACCGAAGTGAGCGATCGGTCCCACCGAGATTGCAATGTAAACTCTCTGTTTCCTTTTTGTAACATTTCGGTCTCACCGAAAAGAGCAAACCGATCCCACCGAGTTTACTTGACCAACTCTCCGGAAAGCTTATTACCAAATCGGTCTCACCGAGTTTGTGTAACCGGTCTTACCGAGATTACGTTATGCCCTAACCCTAACCATATCGGCCTCACCGAGATGCATGTCAGTCCCACAGAAAATCACTAACGGTCACTAGGTTTACTAAATCGGTCCGACCGAGTTTAACGATTCGGTCCCACCGAGTTTGGTAAATTGTGTGTAACGGTTAGATTTTGTGTGGAGGCCATATATACCCCTCCACCTCCTCTTCATTCGTAGAGAGAGCCATCAGAACAAACCTACACTTCCAACTTACCAGTTCTAAGAAAGAACCACCTACTCATGTGTTGAGGCCAAGATATTCCATTCCTACCATATGAATCTTGATCTCTAGCCTTCCCCAAGTTGCTTTCCACTCAAACCCTCTTTCCACCAGATCCAAATCCTATGAGAGAGAGTTGAGTGTTGGGGAGACTATCATTTGAAGCACAAGAGCAAGGAGTTCATCATCAACACACCATTTGTTACTTCTTGGAGAGTGGTGTCTCCTAGATTGGCTAGGTGTCACTTGGGAGCCTCCGACAAGATTGTGGAGTTGAACCAAGGAGTTTGTAAGGGCAAGGAGATCGCCTACATCGTGAAGATCTACCGCTAGTGAGGCAAGTCCTTCTTGGGCGACGGCCATGGTGGGATAGACAAGGTTGCTTCTTCATGGACCCTTCATGGGTGGAGCCCTCCGTGGAGTCGCGCAGCCGTTACCCTTCGTGGGTTGAAGTCTCCATCAACGTGAATGTACGATAGCACCACCTATCGAAACCACGCCAAAAACATCCGTGTCTCCAATTGAGTTTGAATCCTCCAAACCCTTCCCCTTACTTTCTTGCAAGTTGCATGCTTTAATTTCCGCTGCCTATATACTCAATGCATGCTTGCTTGAATTGTGTGATGGTTGCTTGACTTGTCCTAAAATAGCTAAAATCCGCCAAACTATAAAATTGGGAAAAGGTTAAGTTTTTATTGGTCATGTAGTCTAATCCCCCCCCCCCTCTAGACATACTTCAAAGTCCTACAAACTCCTTGTCAACCTTGGACTTAGAGTAAAAGTGGTTTTGGCAGATCACTTCATCACGTCTGGCGGCGCCGCGGATGACGGAGCCCTAACCTGTTGATTTCAAACCTTCGTGCTGAAAACCCCAAAGTTAATCATGATTCCAATTGTGAGCTCCTCGATACCTGAAGAGATCCCTCCAAGAACTCAACATCACTGTGCACAGGCCCACGTTGGGTGAGGGAGTCCTGGATTAGGGGGTCCTCGGACAGCCGGACTGTTGGTCTATGAAGATACAAGACCGAAGACTTCATCCCGTGTCCGGGTGGGACTCTCCTTTGCGTGGAAGGCAAGCTTGGCAATTCGGATATGTAGATTTACTTCTCTGTAATCGCCTCTGTTGTAACCCTAGCCCCCCCCCCCAAGTGTATATATAAACCGAAGGGTTTAGTCCATAGGACAACAACAATCAGAATCATAGGCTAGCTTCTAGGGCTTAGACTCTACGATCTCATGGTAGATCAACTCTTGTAATACTCATATCATCAAGATCAATCAAGCAGGAAGTAGGGTATTACCTCCATAGAGAGGGCCCGAACCTGGGTAAACATTGTGTCCCCACCTCCTGTTACCATTAGCCTTAGACGCACAGTTCGGGACCCCCTACCCGAGATCCGTCGGTTTTGACACCGACGTTGGTGCTTTCATTGAGAGTTCCACTGTAACGTCGAGAAAAGGTTTGATGGCTCGCCTTGTCATCAAGGACAACATCACCTCTAGGGGAGCCCTGGCTTTAGGCCAAACCCTCCAACTAGGCGCCTTCGTCATGACCACCCGTTTGGCCGCCGTGCCGACGATGACTTCTCGGGTCATCGAAAACAACCTCCTTGTTAGCCTGGAAAACGCCTAGCAGATGGATCCAATGTAACTTTCATCCTTGAACGAGCTCTTGGATCGCATCGCCGCCTTGGGAGTCGCTACGGACTATGATCGGATTGGGCTTAAACCCGATCAGAGAGAGATTAATTCTCCACCGGTCACCCATCAGATAGCGGTGGTGGAGGAGCAAGGCAACGATTCTTCCTCTATCTTGAGGACGAACTATGTCCGGATTCCCGAGCTCTCCGAGCCGGATACCTGTTCACGGGAGGACATGACCCAAACTCCGAACATAGAATCGGACGGCGGGCCAGAAAAATTGGGCAACATCTCGGAACCCGAACCACCAAGTTCGGAAGTTCCTCTGCCCCTGGGTCTGAGATTGGGTCAGAGTTTGGACTTAAATCCACCCATGCATCCAGACACAAGCGATCTTTCCCACATTAGACACCAATCCCAAGAGACAGTTGAGGGAGTCCTGGATAAGGGGGTATCCGTACAGCCGGACTGTACACATCGTCCGGACTATAGAAGCGTCAAGATACAAGACTCAAGACTTCAGCTCGTGTCCGGATGGGACTCTCCTTTGCGTGGAAGACAAGCTTGGCCATCCGGATATTATGTTTCCTTCATTGTAACCGACTCCATGTAAACCCTAGCTCTCCGGTGTCTATATAAACTGGAGAGCATGGTTCTTAGAAGGCCGATCACAATTACAATCATACCATCATAGGCTAGCTCTTAGGGTTTATCCTCTACGATCTCGTGGTAGATCTACTCTTGTACTACTTATATCTTCAATATTAATCAAGCAGGAAGTAGGGTTTTACCTCCATCGAGAGGGCCTGAACCTGGGTAAACATTGTGTCCCTTGCTTCCTGTTACCATCAGCCTAAGACGCACAGATCGGGACCCCCTACTCGAGATCCGCTGGTTTTGACACCGACATTGGTGCTTTCATTGAGAGTTCCTCTGTGTCGTCGCTGCAAAGGCCCAATGGTTCGTCTCGTTGTCAATGACGGCATCACCTCTTGGGAAGCGATGGCTGTAGGCCAGACTCTCCGGCTTGGCGTCTTCATTATGACCGCCCCATCGGCTGTCGCGCCGACGATGGCCTCTCAGGTCATCACGTATAACCTTTGCATCGATTCGGTGCTTGCCGAACAAATGGATCCGATGGAGCTCTCCTCTCTTAACGAGCTCTTGGATCGCATCGCCACTTTGGGAGTCGCTACGGACTATGACCGGATTGGTCTTAAACCTGACCAGAGGGACATTAGATCCTCGCCGGCCACCCATGAGATAGCGGTAGTGGAGGAACCACACGTGGGTTGCCCCTCAACTTTGAGGACGAATTATGTCCGGATCACCGAACTCAGTGAGCCGAACACCCACCCAAAGGAAGACATGACCCAGGTCCCAGACTTAGAATCGGGCATTGGGCCGAAGGGATTAGGTAATATTCCAGATCCCGAACTGTCAGGCTCGGTACTTCCTGGGGCCCCGGGCGTCAGATCGGATCAGAATCCAGATTCAGCCAACGATGCCCGCTCGGACATAAACCGTCTCTCCCGTATCAGGCAGGAGCCCCAGGAGACGGTACACCGTTACTGGGCCAGATTCCTCCTTGCTTTTAACAAGGTCAAGGACTGCCACAAGGAGGATGTAGTCTCTCTTTTCTGCAGAAACTGCACGAACAAAGGACTCCTTAATGCTATAAGTCGCCGTGACATAGTGCACTTTACGGACTTGGCAACCATAGTACAGAAGTACTGTGCGATGGAAAGTGCCCGGAAGACCCCAAACATAATTTTGGGATAGTACGGGCCTCACCAGGACCTTTGTCCGAACTAAACGGCTGAACTCTCGTAAGTCGACCAACTCAATTCCCAAGAAACCAAAACCCGCCCCAGGGTGTGGAACCGTATTGGAAGAATGGCTCAACGGGCCATGTAAGCTTCACAGCACGCCGGATGCAACGCCGACCCATAGCCTTAGAGCATGTTGGATACTCCAGCAGGTAGCTAAGAGTGGCGAGGATCTCCTCGTGAGCCATAAAGCAGAACCACATCCCGCCAAGGAACACAATATGGTACTAACAGTCTTCGAGACCTTCGCCTCAAACAATAGGCGCAAGCGAGCGCATCCAAGCTCCGCTGAAATTTGCCATGTGTCAAAAATAAATCCGTGGAACGACACTGCTATAACCTTCAATGCCAGTGACGAATCCCAATTCCAGTCCGCCCGGGCGACAGCCGCTCTGGTCCTCAGCCCAATAATGGACGGCTTTCAGCTCACTAAAGTACTCATGGACGGCGGAAGCAGATTAAACCTAATCTACGAAGAAACACTCAAGAAGATGGAGATTGACAAAATCCGCATTGAACAAAGCGGCACAACCTTCAGGGGAATTATCCCTAGTCGGGAAGCACGGTGTGCGGGAAAAATCACACTCGATGTGGTATTCGGCACCCCAGAGAATTACAGGTCCGAAGAAATCACCTTCCAAGTGGCTCCTTTCAACAGCGGATATCACACCCTTCTAGGGCGGGACACGTTTGCAAGCTTTGAAGCCATACCCCATTACGGGTATATGAAGCTTAAAATGCCCGGACCCAACGGAATCATCACTCTAGCTAGTGACCCGGACGTCGCACTCCGCGCCGAAAACAAAACCGCATTACTAGCCTTGGAAGCACTATCTGAAGCCCTAGCGGCAGAAGAATTAACAATGTTGCACGCCACCGTGGACAGGGACGACGTGATACTCGACAAGCGACCCAAGTCCACCTCATTTAAACCCGCAGATGAGATAGTCAAATTCCAAGTCCACCCAACGGACCCCACGAAGACAGCTTCCATCGGGACACAGTTGAACCCCGCTATGGACGCCGCACTGCGCGACTTGTTACGCGAGAATTGGGATATCTTCGCCTGGCACCCATCGGACATGCCGGGCATCCCACGCGAATTGGCCGAACACAGCCTTAACATAATAAAGGGATACAAACCTGTTAAACAGACCCTAAGGCGATTTTCAGAGCCCAAACAGCAAGCCATGGGGGAAGAGCTAGCCAAGCTACTTGAGGTCGGATTCATCAGAGATATCAAGCATCCGGATTGGCTAGCGAACTTGGTGATGGTACCAAAGAAGGACAAATCCTGGCGCCTGTGCGGTGACTTCAAAGACCTTAACAAGGCTTGCCCCAAGGATCCCTTTCCCCTCCCTCACATCGATCAAATCATCGATGCCACAGCAGGACACGACTCGCTGTGTTTTCTCGATGCATACTCTGGATACCATCAAATAAAGATGGCAGAGTCCGACCAAGCTGCAATAGCTTTCATAATGCCATATGGCCCTTTCTGCTTCAACACTATGCCTTTCGGGCTTAAGAATGCCGGAGCAACCTATCAACGCATGATTCAAACATGCATGGAAAAGCAAATCGGCAAAACAGTGGAGGCATACGTTGACGACGTAGTCAAAAAAACAAGACACGTCGAAACCCTAATAGATGACTTGAGGCTTACGTTCGATAACCTACAAACATACGACATCAAGCTGAACCCGGAGAAATGCGTTTTCGGTGTCCCCTCCGGAAAACTGCTGGGCTTCATCGTTTCTAATAGAGGAATTGAAGCTAATCCGGCAAAAATCCGAGCTCTGTCGCAGTTGGCTATACCAACAGACCTCAAACACATCCAGAAACTAGCTGGATGCGTGGCTGCTTTGAGTCGCTTTATCTCCAGGTTAGGAGAAAGGCATTGCCTCTTTACAGCCTTCTTCGGCGTACCGAACACTTTGTGTGGACGGATGCAGCCGCGGCCGGACTCGATGAAATAAAGATCTTATTGGCCAATAATCCAGTCCTAACAGCGCCAAATATCGGCGAACCTATGCTGCTGTACATAGCTGCAACACATCAAGTTATAGCGCAAAGATTGCCGTCGAGCGAGAGGTTGATTGGATACAAATTCCCTTCTGAAGCGGTTTATTACGTATCCACGGTCCTCACCCCATGCAAATCCCGATACCCACACTATCAAAAAATAGCATACGTGGTATTCATGTCATCCCGAAAGCTACGACACTACTTTCAAGAGTGTTCGATTATGGTGGCCTCCGAAGTACCACTAAATGATATAATAAATAACCGCGATGCCACGGGCCGGATTGCTAAATGGGCCATCGAGCTCCTTCCGTTTGACATAACATACAAGCCTCGGCGGGCTATCAAGTCGCAAGTATTAGCTGACTTCGTCGCCGAATGGATGGAAGCCGAACTCCCTAAAGAGTACGGCGCGTACTCTAACTGGATCGACGACTCTAAAATGCTGGCTGGATTGGGAGCAGGCGTAGTGTCGGTGTACTAGAGTAGGGGTACCCTAGTATCCCGAACTCGTGCACGGGCAGTTGCAGCACCCCACGGCAAGGCTTGCCTAGTGACCGCCAAGGTCCTCCATGGTTCCTTTGGAGCCATTAAAGAACAAAGTATTTAAGCCAAGGAGACAAGGCCCCGACAAGAGGAGCTTGCCGGGAAGGCCACTCAAGGCACACAGAAGACAAGACCCCGGCAAGAGGAGCTTGCCGGGAAGGCTCGGAGAGCGACAAGCTTCGGACGCGACAAAGGATTCAGCGCGGCAAAGGCGCTTGCCGCGGCAGCAACCACTCTTCATCTCCGCTCCAGCTCATCCACCAACGTGTCGCCATGGGACCATTCGGTAGCGTGTGTCAAGAGGTCTTGGCCAGCGGAGAGCAGCGGTAAGCGGCGCCGACAAGATTGCCATCGTGGCAGCGGTGGCGCTCTGACGGTCCTGTTGCACTATTTAGGCGACATGGGCGGGCATTTAATGCTTTGTCCCTTGCCGTCGAGTTAGGTAGAATACCTTTGTCATGTAGCTGTACCAACCGCAACTCATTTTCCCGTTTTTGCCCTTGTCTACGTTGCCACCTGTTGGTGACCCCTTGAGCATATAAAAGGAGGCCCATGCGCAACGTAGAGGGGGTTCGATTCATTCGAAACCAGAGACACTCACGCTAGGTCTTGTAGCTCTCAACGCTCCCTAGCAAGAACACAATACAATCAGACAAGCAGCAGTAGGAGTATTATCTCTCCGGAGAGCTCCGAAGCTGGGTAAACTGCTCGTGTGCTTCGCCTCGATCCGCTCTTCGTGCGACCTCCGCCCCCCACCGAACCGAAAGGGGCTCGGTCCGCCGGTCCCATAGGTGTTCGTGGGTTACGATCAGCTTCCCCGACACGTAGTCCTGACCTCTCCCACCGGAGACACGGTCCAATACGTCCTCCAAATAATATACACAGACTCCAACAATGCAGCCGAATATGAGGCTCTGTTGCACGGTCTTCGGATGGCAGTCTCTATGCGCATTCAACGCCTAGAAGTGCGTGGGGATTCAAACCTTGCAATATCACAAATAAATGGAGACTTTGATGCCAAGGATCCGAAAATGGCGGCCTATCGCAATGTCGTCCTTAAAATGTCAGCTCGGTTCGAGGAGCTCGAATTCCACCATGTGGCTCGAGAAAACAATCAAGCGGCAGATGTCCTTGCCCGCATCGGCGCTAAACGCGACCCTGTCCCACCTAACATATTCCTGGAATGGCTGTTCAAGCCATCCGTGGTATGGGAAGGGGAATTCGGAAATACCAGCACGGATCCGAATACATCCCCAGATTCCAAACTATCAGACATAATCGGAGGCTCCACAACCGAAATAACATCGTCAGCCCATGAAATAATGGCTGTTATCGCCCCGTGGACTGAGCCTTTCTTGGCCTACCTAAATAGGCAGGAGCTCCCCGAAGACCAAAATGAAGCACGCTGCATCGTTCGGTGTTCTAAAGCTTACGAGGTCCATGAAGGGGACCTCTATAAGAAAAGTGCCACCGGAGTGCTCCAAAGGTGCATCTCCGAAGAGGAAGGGCGGCAGCTCTTGGCTGAAATCCATGTCGGACTGGGCGGGCACCACGCTACGGCTCAAGCATTAGACAGCAAAGCCTTCCGTACAGGTTTCTATTGGCCGACAGCCCGAGCAGACGCACAGGACCTTGTCCAACACTGCGTCGGTTGCCAGCTCTTTGCCAATCAGAGTCATATGCCCCATACCGCTCTCCAAACAATCCCCATAACTTGGCCCTTCGGGGTCTGGGGGCTGGATATGGTTGGACCCCTTAAAGGGGGAAGCCAGAAGAAAAAATACTTATTGTTCATGGTTGACAAGTTCACCAAATGGATAGAAGCCAAACCAGTGAAAATGGTCGAATCCGGACCAGTAATAGACTTTATATTCGGGGTCGTACACCGAGACGGTGTCCCCCACAGCATCATCACCGATAATGGCTCAAATTTTGAGGCCGGTGAGGTGAAAGCTTGGTGCTGCAAAATTGGCATTAAGCTCGACTATGCTTCCGTCTACCATCCTCAAACAAATGGCCATGTCGAACGGGCAAACGGTCTCATCATTTGCGGCATCAAACCCAGACTAGTGCGATCCTTGACAGAGTCGGATACTCATTGGGTCGAGGAGCTCGACTCCGTACTCTGGGGGCTGCGGACCACGCCGAATCGCGCCACCGGATATACACCATTTTTTATGGTGTACGGTGCGGAAGCAGTACTACCTTGCGACATAATACATGATTCCCCATGCGTACGCATGTACAAAGATAAGGAAGCCGAGTTAGATCAGCAGGATAATTTGGATGGCCTGGAGGAGCGCGATGTCGCTAAGGCCCGTTCCGCATTCTATCAGCAACAGGCTCGACGATACCAAAGCAGAGAAGTGCGGGCCAAAACTTACAATATTGGCGAACTGGTTCTACGCTTACCGAAGAATAAGAAGGACAAGCTCAAAGCCAAGTGGAAGGCCCCTTCATCATCGACAAATTTCTCACCGGAGGAGCGTACCGCTTACATAATGCGTCTGATAACAGACTCGAGCCGAACCCATGAAACGCGACTAGACTCCGGAGATTCTACGCCTAGCGCCGAACTCAGTGTTCGTCTCCTTAACCCTCCTTTTTCAATTATGCTCCCTCCCTTTTCCTTTCTCGACCTCTTTCTTTTCACACACAGTATTTAATACAGTACGGACTCCCGGATTACTCCGGCCGCACTATGTGTGTAAGCTTTACCTGGGGGCTTCCTATACGGAAGCTAAATATAAATTACTTTCAGGGCTTTTTGCCCGTCACACATGATTTTCTTTTTCCATGTGTTTTTTTCTTCACCATTATATGCATCGATATGACTTAAGACGTGGCCAAGCTGGGTTGCCTGGCTCCTGTGTTTATGCCCTACATTCTCGTTAATTCGGCTAGGGCATAAGGGGAGCACCTCTGCGATTGTTACTGCCGGTTGAGCCGGATGTGTACCTCAGACTAGGTGAAGCCGAAAGCTACTTTCCTTAAGGGAATATTCGGTCGGTGAACAAAAGATGTCTTCGTTTATTATAACATTAATCCCCAGAAGTTTTGTCTCTTGTGCTTTGGTTTGCAGTCCGGACATGTGCCTTGACACATGCTTACCCAGGGAAAGGAACCCTTAACAGAACTATTTTCCTTGGAAGATGTTTCTTACTATCCATGTAATATAACATAACTAGTTGGGTACTTGTCTGTTCAAGCACTTATGATCCCTACGCCTTGTTTCCACGCATACTCCGGTTTCGTATAACCGAGTGTGTATTCGGACACACCCCAGACTTTAGGATCCGGGGGCTGAAGCGAAAAGGTCCGCCATGACAAATGATTTACAATCCGGCTAGGAACAAAATATGTCAATTGAAGTACACAGTCACTTAGAACCACATACTTCTTCTTCTTCTATACCATCCAACAGGCTGTCTAGCCTAGAATCCTATTGGGAATACTTTGTGGCTAATTCTACCTGGTCATATACCATACTAACGGGAATATCTTTAACATCTGACCCTATAGGTCCAACCAGGGCCATGTGATCCGGATCGACCTTGGTGTACCGTGTTTTCACCATGGCCCACGCTTCCCTCGCACCTTGTCGGCAGGCCGATATCTGTCGGCGTTCTGGGAACGGGGGTCCCTAGAGTTGCCTGCCTGCGGCCTGCGGCGTGGCTCAAAGGGGGGGCCCATCACGGCCCATCTTCATCAACACAAACTCAAGACCCTCGCGAGGGGCCAAGCCTCGTGGAGCGGACGACAGGGAGCTTCCTCAGGCACGGCCTCATCAGGCCGGCTCACGAGGAGGCGGAGAGATCAAGGTGGGGTACTTCACGAGGTGCCCATGACGCAAGCCATGACGACCAAGGGCGCCAGGGAGCGCCAGCCAGCATGTCCTCCTTTCCTCTTTGGTGCAAAGGGAGCAAGCGCAGGCGAGAGCATCAAGCAAAGGCGTCCATTTCGGTGCAACAAGACCAAGACCAGTCCAACGGCAGGAAGGAAGTCATTGTGGAGCCCAAGCCGGCGTCACCACTAGAGCCTTTGACAGGCGAGGACCAACTTTAGTCAGGATAAGTGTACTAGATGTTCCCCTTCAAAATGGCCAATTGTTGGCGCCCTTCCCGCTCAATATTTGGGAAGAGGCCCAGGGCCTTTGCCTATAAATAGGACTAGCCACCCACAGGGTAGAGAGAGCTAGAATCCGATCGATAGCTGGATGCACCTTGGACAGAGAGAGAGAGAAGGCAACTGAACTCCCCCTAGCAGTTCATCGCACCAGCCAAGAACAGAGCCCTCGCGAGGCTGCTCTTCCTTGTATTGTTCATCACCATCAGCCCAAGAGGCAATCCACCACACCACAAACTAGAGTAGGGTATTACACCACAATGGTGGCCCGAACTAGTATAAACATTGTGTCTCTTGTGCTGTTCCTTTCGTAGTTTAGATCCTAGCGAGGCGGCGGGGTGCAGGTAGGTAGAGGGCTAGATTCCACGCGCATGCACCCCAGTGTTCGAACCTCAAGGGTCTGCCTGAACCAGAAATCTGACATTTGGCGCGCCCGTAGGTCTTGCCGGAGTTAAATCTTCCGCCGCCCTGTTCTCCGTCGACCCCGCATCCATGTCGGCGCTTTCGTCGGGCCCGCGCCAGCCCGAGCCGCTCTCGCTTCCCGCGTCGCCAGACGGCTCCGTCGTGGCGCCCTCGTCGTTCCCGTCGCCGCCGTCAACGCCGCCCCGGCCCGGCGGGAACAAGCAACAAGCATCATCCAAATCTCTCCATCGAGCAAGACGGCCGCCTGCTACCCCTCACTGCGCCCGGCTGGCTCTTCGTCTCGCGCATTCCGCGCGCCATGGGCGCTTCGAGCTCGCTGCCGTCGCGGCAACGAAGCTCCTGCGCTACCGTCCGTCGGCGACGTCTGAAGAGTGGCTCGATCGCGTCGCCGAGCTCGTCCGCGCCGCAGGGGCTCCCTGCGCCGTCTCGTCCCTGCTGCACCGCACCGCGTGGCGGCGGTTCGGGCGCCTCGGCCGCCTCCCCCTCAAGAAGGCGCCCTAGCCCCAAGGCGCGTGGTCCCTGGGCGGAACCTGCTCCGTCCGGCGCCAGCGCGGCAAGAGCAGAGCTGCCAGGAGGTCCCTCGCCCGCAAGAAGCTGCCCGAGTGCTCCCCGCTCCAGCTCGTCGCGACCACACCCCTGCTCCAGCACGTCAAGACCCCGCACTGCTCCCAGCTGTAGTGCATGGGGACCCGCAAGAACAAGCTCTTCGTCACCCAAGGCCCCTGTAGCCCAGCAGCTGCCGTGCCTTCACCCCGAGCTGCGCAAATCGCGTGGCCCGCAAGTTCAAGCGGACCTGCCTCCTCGCTTCTGACGGTGCAGCCGACCCAAGAGTTCCTCCAGCTCTGAGCTGGGCATCGAAGCCGCCAACAGAGACGAGAAGGTCATGGCGAACTGGTTTCCCATGGCGCTCAAGAACGGGGCCCGCACCTGGCTCCTGAACCTGGCCCCAGTCACGATGTCCTCCTGGGACGAGATGCGTACCCGCTTCATCGCCAACTTCCAAGGCCAAGGACGTGAAGCACAAGGGGGCTGCCGTGCTCGCTGCAGAACCAGACACCAAGCGGGGCAGAGATCAGCTCGAGTCTTCCAAGGGCAGCCGGTACTGCGTGTACCACAACGTCCACACCCACAACACCAGCGAATGTCAAGAGCTCCGATCCGTGCGAGAAGGGAGGATCGGCCGACGTCCCGACCGCAGCGACCGGGGCTACGGCCGAGGAGGAGGAAGGAACATAGGACACTGGGAGGACCGCGGCCCACGCCAAGGGTGGCGTGACCAACCTCGCGAGGATCGCTGGCAAGACCCACCTCGCGAGGGAGGCTGGAGGGATCAGCCTCGCGAGGACCGCCCGCAAGGCAATGCAGGACTCCCTCCTCTGCCGCCGCAGCCAAGGAGAAACGAAGACCATCATCAGGACGAGGGGGCTGGGGGCTTCCAGGAGCCTCGCGCGATCGCCTGCATCCTGGGCGGAGATCAAGCACCAGCCTCTCAACGCGTCTTCAAGCAGTTCGCCTGCGAGGTGAATGCAGTCCTCCCCAAGCTCGAAGCCACACGCCCCCTCTGGTGGTCGGCGTGCGCCATCACGTTCAGGTCAGCGGATCATCTCAAGTGTGCGGCCACAGCCGGAGTCCTCCCGATGCTCTGTTCCCCAATCATGAGCAACGTGCTAGTCACCAAGACCCTCATCGATGGCGGGGCAGGGCTCAACGTCCTGTCTGTGGAAACGTTCAACAATCTCCAAGTGCCTTACAATCAGCTTCAGCCAACCAAGCCTTTTTCTGGGGTCACCGACGGCTCCACGGTCCCGATCGGGCAGGTTCGCCTCCCTGTCACCTTCGGCGCACGCGACAACTACCGCACCGAGCTCATCGACTTCGACGTCGCCCATATTCTCCTGCCATACAACGCCATCCTCGGGGTACCCAGCACTGGCCAAGTTCATGGCCATAACCCACCACGGCTACAACGTCCTCAAAATGCGAGGAAGTGGCGGAGTCATCACGGTGCCCTGCGAAGAGAAAGACGCAGTGTGCTCCCTGGAGCGAGCCTTTCAGGCCACATCACTGGAAGACCCGGATCGCGGAAGCAGGAGGCTTCCCGAGACCGCCCCTAAGAAGAAGAAGACACCATCCGGCCCGGCCCCTCAGGAGGCAGGCCCCTCATGGTACGCACCTGCTCAGGGGGAACCTCCTTCTATCGCATAGGAAAGCGCGCCCGACGCCCTCCTCAGGCAGGGCTTGGGGGATCCTCCCTGGAGGGCCACCGACCTTGCTAAGGTCATGAGGGAGGCGCTTGGGCACCACTTGGAGGCGTGTTTCGGAGCACGTTTCCCTCAAGAAGGAGCAAGGCAAGGAGGGCCAAACCCTCAGGAGTTCGTCAGCAAGGTCATTCAGGAGCTGCAGGAGTCAAGAGTCATGAGTGGCAGCCGCCGCTTACCTGCCGTAGCACTCCATCCAGGCGAGGATGGTGGGCTGCACGTCTGCATCGACATACCAGGGCTCAACCAAGCCACCTCTCAGGAGCGCCTCTGTCCCTCTCGCGTGGGGCGCTGTGAAGGTCCACCCCACAGCTACGTTTGCATGCCTTACGGCCTGCCGAACGCAGCCGCCACGTACCAGCGCCTCATGAGGGACATCCTGGAGGCTCAAGAGGCCAGGCGTTCCTCAGCCCTGGCGGATATGGAGATGGTCCACGAGGAGCCACCAGCGCCTACTGAGCTTCCCGAGGCCCTTGAGCCTGGGGGCTCGTGAGGATCGGCTCCCGCAGCCCACCGAGTCTGCTGCACCAACACCCTTTCGTCTTCAACTCTACCAGGTGGCATCTTTCAAGTTTCTTTTCCAGCTGGGAGCGCCCCCCCAGGGAAGTATTATTCCCAGGCCGCGTGGGTCCGTCCCTGCGGCGTGTATCCCTTTTACTTCCTGTTCCTAGCTTACCTTGTTGGGGGCGCCCTTCGGGCTGCATCATCCCCAAGCCGCTCGGGCCAGACCCGGCGACATGTATCCCTCTTGCGTTTATTTCGGGTCATGTGTTCGACCCATCATGCTTGTTATTTGATGCCAATCCATGGCACCTTCTCTTTGTTCATGTCAACCGCTTGCACGTTAAAGGGGGGGGTACCTAAGCATCGCGACTCAGGGCTCCTACTGGCTCTCCAGCCCTCACCCTCTGGCCTTGTCCACGGCATCGCGACCTGGCATACCAGCGACGGCTGAGACCAGCTCGAGGCAGGACCGAGGACATAGAGGGCGGCATCTAACCAAATATGCAGGAACACATCACAAGATAAGGCCAGTGCAGGCGCAACCCGCCTTGGTAGGGCCCGTGAGTCCCAGCTGGCTCACGGGAGCCCAGATACACCTCGTCGGGCCCTACCTTGCCAGCCACGTGTCGGGCGGGCTGTACACGCCAGGGGCTCCTCCGGAGAGGGATCCCCTCCGCGCGATGGAAGCACCATGCTCCGCACTAGGCGACGACACTGCCGAGGCGGCTATGCCCGTACACATCTGAGCGCTATGCTCCACGCTGGTGATAAACAAGCGAGGTGGCCCCGGGCTGCATCAACCTTAGGGAGCCCAGAGTTCAGTGTCTGGCCTCATCGCAACACCTCCCCTCGGGAGTGCCGCGCGAGGAGGCTGGGCACGGGCTGCTGCTGGGTCACGCCAGGGCGCCGCCACCCAGCCGAGCCCCTCGGGCCTGGTTAGTCAGCGTCCCTCGGCGGAGCCAAGGTACAAAGGCCGTTTGAGCGTCAAGGGGGACTCCTGAGCATCGCGTCTAGGAGCCTAACTGGTCATGTAGCCCCTCACTCCTTAGTTCCGAAAGGCTAACTGCGGTTGAGGTATGTGCGGGGCCGGGCTCTGCAGACGTAGAACGGTAGATCCACCCACATCTCACCTCCATACTTGTTGTTCCTGCGCCAAGGGGGACTCCTAAGCATCGCGAATCAGGAGCCTAACTTGTCACGTAGCCCCTCACTCCTTGGTCCCGTCCTGGTTTCCGGTCGGGGCTAACGGCGGCTGAGGCATGCGCGGGGCCGGGCTCTGCCGGCGTAGAACACAAGCAAGTAGGAAGGAAAAGTGCAAATTTCAAGGAATTCAAAAGCAAAATATTACAGTCCATAACTGTTATCACAACACCAAATGCAAGTTTAAACGCCTCCCCGAGGCATGATACATGTGCAGGAATTAAAAGCAAAACAGTAGCCACAATGGAGTCACTTGTCGGCGGTGGAGCTGCTTGTGAGCGGGTTACGCCTTGTGGAGCCGCAGATTGGCGGCCCCGCTTGGCTTAGTCTTTGAAGGCCGAACTTCCCAGCCAGAGCCTCCGCACGACCCTTCACGGCCTCGGCAGCGGCAGCAAGCTCGCCGCTCGCCCGGCTCAATGAGCTGTCGTGGTCGATGTTGGGATCGCGAAGGTAGGCGTGGGTGAGGACCAGCGTCGGCCTCGCGAAGACAAGACACAGCGCCTCGGCCTCGGCCGTGGGGCCAAGGCCAAGGGCGACATCTTCAAGAGCGCGAACCAGGAAGGGAAGCAGCTTGGCGGGGCCGTCCTTTGCGCCGGCCAGCGGGCTCTCCAGGCCGCTATCGTAAATCTCCCTCAGCAAGGTGCGAGCCTTCACCTCCATATCTGTAAAGGCCACGCGATCCTCGGCAAGGACCCGTGCCTTGCCGTCCAGCTCGACTTTCCTCGCCTCCAACTCTTGCTCCCGCGCGCCTAGGCGTTCACGGCGCTTCTTGAGCTTGGCGTCCCGATCCTTGACGGCCACCTCGCGAGCTTTCATGCCTTCCTCCTGCTCTTGGCGAAGGCGGGCCTCCTTGGCAAGCCGGTCCCGCAGGCCCTGCAGCTCGCTCTCCAGCGCCTTGCAGCGACCTCGGACATCGCTACCTCCCCCAAGGCAGCGTCGCGAGCAGCTTTCACCCCAAGGACGGTCTGCTTCTCCTCGTCGCAAGCCGTCGAGGCATGGACCAGCGCCGCCCGGATTGAAGCGTCGGAGCGAATCCAGCCTGAAGCCAACTCCAAGCGCCCCGCCACCAGACGAGGGTCGGCGCCCAAAAGATCCTGCCTCAAACGGTCCAGTTCGGCAGCAGCATGATTCAGAACGGTAGGAGGGGTCGGAGAGACAGCAGCTGGTGGGGTAGGAGGAGAAGGCGGCAGGGTAACCACGGTGTCCTAAGGCGGGACCTGCTGCGCCCCAACAGCTGTGGCGGTGGTATCAGGCAGGGACACCTCAGGAGTCGCTTGGGCCATGGGGGCTGAGCTCGCCCCAGCTGGCTCCACCAGGCCTCACGAGGATGACCGGGCAGGAGAGGCCCGTGCATCACGGTCACCTTCTTTCCTGGCGGGCGCTGCCCAGGCGGAACCTCGGGAGATCCTTGACTTCTTTGCCACAGGCGCCAGCCTAGCCAAGAGATCTGGGCGTCAAGCCTCAACGACAAAACAAGAAATAAGGCGATGTCGAGCACTTACTGGTGGTGGCTCATGACTCGAGCAACCTCCGGCCATACTTGAAGCCCGAGAGCCGGCTACAAGGATCAGCCTGAAGGAGCTCGGGAGCAGGAGGCGCGCCTATGGATCGCCTCGATGCCGGGGCAGACCCGCGGGGGACCAGCCCGGTCCTGTCCTTCTTCGGGATCGGGGGCAAGCTTCCGCCGCCCCTCTCGTCATCATCCTCCTCGTCGTCGTCGCTCGGTGAGAGGCGGAGAATGCAGGACTTGCGCCGAGGAAGAGGAGACCTCGACTCTCCGTCGGTCGCCTTGGAGTCGAGCCCTCCTTCCCGCTCCCCTTCTCCCTTCTCCTCACTGGAGTCGCCGGAGAACACATCCACCGGTTCCTCAGGAGCCTCCGCAGGCACGGGCCCGTCCCCGTTGAAGACGGGCATGGACTGCACTACCTGTTCCCAGTCGTCGCGGAGGAACAGGGGCATAGGAGCGCCCTCCAACCTCGCCACGTCGCCCCCAACCAAAGATTGGAGAACCGCAGCCAGGTCTTC
Source organism: Aegilops longissima (assembly GCA_021605205.1). Classification (NCBI taxonomy): domain Eukaryota; kingdom Viridiplantae; phylum Streptophyta; class Magnoliopsida; order Poales; family Poaceae; genus Aegilops; species Aegilops longissima. Next base: position 428,888,293 of record CM038680.1, read on the forward strand.
GTCGGCCAAGACCGCGAGGGGCTCGGGTGGGGCCTCTACATCGGGGAGTGGAGTCTTGACAGCGGAGCCAGTGGTGCTCCAAGAATTCCCTCGACAGCGGCCTTGCCGGTCAGCCGCGCCGCCATGCTGGCGGCCTTAGATCCATGTCCATCCTCTCCAACACCGGCCTCATGGAGATCCACGAGCTCCCCTCGAGACCAGTCGTCGGAGTTTATGGGGTGCCGTGGGCAAGATTAGCCGAGGTGGATCGCCCAACATCTACCAAGACCCACTTGCTCCTGAAGCCCTCAATCCTCTTCTGGGGTTGAAATGGCGATGGAGCTACCGTGCTGTAAGCTCGCACACGCAGAAAAGGAACCACGAGGCGTCCGGAGGGAGAAATAGTGGCGCCATGAGGCCCTTGAGGCTGCACCCGACGTGAGCCTCACAATAGTGGCGAAGATCGCCGGGAGGAGAAACGAGTTGGGGTGGAGATGTAGAGCTTGTAGCTTGTAATGGCGGAGGACAAAGAAGAAGAACTCGGAAAAGGGAGGCATCAGACCGGCGACAATTGCACTTACAAAGAGTGGATAGAAGGTGCTCCCTTGGCCCTCGGGGAGGGCGGGCCGCCTCGAACTCCTTCGCCCGTCGATGCCTGCGCAAATCCGCCATCTGGCGCACCCGGGCAAGGCTCGCCTCCGACACGTTCGGCGAGTCCAGGGCAGGCGCGTACCAAGCTCCGGCAGGGGTCTGGCGAGGCGCCATGCCTTGCTAGGGCGTGCAGTCGAAGTGGATCTGAAGATTTCGGAGGCAGGAAGGAGAGGCGCAAGAAAGGGATCGGCGGTAACGGAGAAAGCAAGGGAAGCAAAGCCTAGGCAGACGCCGCTCCTTTATCGGCTCGCGCGGTTGCGGAGGTGCCCACGTCCAATCAACCGCCACGCGGCGCCCAAGGCCGCAGGCTGTTAGGGCCCGCAGCGCTTCGCACTTGCCCCTTCGCCTCTCTGCTCGGCCAAGTCCGGGCGCGCCTTGGGCCCGGGGCTACTGTCGGTGTTCTGGGAACGGGGGTCCCCAGACTTGCCTGCCTGCGGCCTGCGGCGTGGCTCAAAGGGGGGCCCATCACGGCCCATCTTCATCAACACAAGCCCAAGACCCTCGCGAGGGGCCAAGCCTCGCGGGGCGGACGACAGGGAGCTTCCTCAGGCACGGCCTCATCAGGCTGGCTCACGAGGAGGCGGAGAGATCAAGGCGGGGTACCTCACGAGATGCCCATGACGCAAGCCATGACGACCAAGGGCGCCCGGTAGGTGCCAGCCAGCAGTGTCCTCCTTTCCTCTTTGGTGCAAAGGGAGCAAGCGCAGGCGAGAGCATCAAGCAAAGGCGTCCATTTCGGTGCAACAAGACCAAGACCAGTCCAACGGCAGGAAGGAAGTCATTGTGGAACCCAAGCCGGCGTCACCACTAGAGCCTTTGACAGGTGAGGACCAACTTTAGTCAGGATAAGTGTACTAGATTTTCCCCTTCAAAATGGCCAATTGTTGGCGCCCTCCCCGCTCAATATTTGGGAAGAGGCCCAGGGCCTTTGCCTATAAATAGGACTAGCCACCCACAGGGTAGATAGAGCTAGAATCTGATCGGTAGCTGGATGCACCTTGGACAGAGAGAGAGAGAAGGTGACTGAACTCCCCCTAGCAGCTCATCACACCAGCCAAGAACAGAGCCCTCGCGAGGCTGTTCTTCCTTGTATTGTTCATCACCATCAGCCCAAGAGGCAATCCACCACACCAGAAACTAGAGTAGGGTATTACACCACAATGGTGGCCCGAACTAGTATAAACCTTGTGTCTCTTGTGCCGTTCCTTTTGAAGTTTAGATCCTAGCGAGGCGGCGGGGTGCAGGTAGGTAGAGGGCGAGATTCCGCGCGCACCCCGGTGTTCGAACCTCAAGGGTCTGCCGGAACCCGAAATCCGACAATATCTTCCACAATTGGAAGTGCCGTCGCGCTCCCTTCAGCTGCTGTACAAGCTCCCCCATGCTTCCTGGCAGGGAGGCGTTTGGCCACAAGGCCGCGGCAATAACCCGCATCACCTGCGGAACTTGTTCGTGCAGTTGCGAAAGCTCTTGCCGAAGATCGCCTGAAGATCCGGGCATCTCCTCTTCAGGACGACCAGTCTGTATACCTACAGACATAACTCTGTTAGCTGGCCTGTTTCTTCAGCGAACTATATAAAGGTTCCGAACATCTTTGAAGCCTCCTGTTGAGCACATACTGAAAATGCCGCATTGAAGCCTCCTGTTCTCCTTCACGGAGTCCGCTAGCTGGGCACGAACATCTTTCAGTTCCATGCCCAAGCAGGTATTGGCATCCTGGAGATCGTTCTTCTCTCGCCAAACCCGTGTAAGCACACGCTCGCCAGCCTCTAGCTGTCATTGATCTCGTTGTTCATCCTCTTGTAAGATCTCCGGATTCATCCCGGGATTGTCTGCGGAATCTATTGTTAGATCTGCAAACATGCCGAATACCAACTGGTACACGTAATTACGTTTTTTATCGATCAAGATAAATATTACCTGATGAGTTCTTCTTGGATTCCTCCATTTCAGCAGTTGCGACCCTTAGCCGGGCTTTGCACTCCTCCAGCTCTTGATACAAATGGGTGTCCTTCTCTGTAAGAACCTATTCATACAATGATCCTTAAATCAGTTGTGCCAACTGTTTCAAGTCTCAGGGGCTACTGATATACATAATTATCATATTTTTTGCTTACCCGTATATCTTTTAAATACTGGTCTCTGGCTCTAGCAAGCCCTCTTTGAGCAGCTCAGATGTACGCGTCTCCCGAGTTGAAGGCATTGAATGCCTCTTCGGAAAAATTAGGGTCGCGGAGAGCGGCCCGCCGACGCTGATGATTCATAGCGCTCTCCACTTTGGAATTTGTAGCGGATATTTTGTCCACATCCTTTGTAGGAGGACCGTCCAGTGTTGTCTCCACATTAGCCTCCACTCTTGAGGCCGGTTCTGGAGTTCAGCTGGTAGAGGCATGACCGGCAGGATCTCCGGACACAGTCCGGCGAGTACTCTTTCTGCCAGGGCACAATGGACATTGTTATATTTCAAAGACGACAATCACGGGGCGGGTTTTAAATCATACCTCTCCAACAGCGTCTCGGTCCTGACCGCCTACCTTTTAAGCCTACCCGGCTTGGGCGCCCCTTGTTGGTGATTCGCCGCGGGTTCGGCATGGCGCCCCGATGGCCTTCCCTATAAAGTGCAATACATGTGCGGTGGGTAAGGCGTAAAGAAGGGGTCCTTCTCGAAAGTTAAGACTCCGGTTTTACTTACATATGATGCAGGGAGTAGGCCAGGATAGTCGGCAATGATAGCCACCAAGGTGTCGTCATAGCTTGCCTGGTAGAACATCCTATCAACGAGCTCCAAAAATACGTCCGAGTCTTCTTCGAGACCGGGGTCGAGGTCCCTATTGTGGTCCTCTAGCTGTGGAGGCGGGCTGTGGACCTCCCTCATAGCTTTCCGTGGTTCCTGCTATGGACAAGCAAGGTAAATATTTGCAATGAAAGAATGCGGGAATGAATAGAGTTGAGTAGGATAGCAACTCACCCAGCTAGGAGGGTTGTACATGGAAAATCCATACCGTGGTTTAATGCGGATGAACTCCTCTTCTTCTCCTTTATACAAATCGGACAATATTTTCGCCAGAGCGGTGGCGGAGTCCGGACCTTTCCGACCGCAGCGGGTGGCATTGTCTTCTCCATTGAAGTGCCACATGGGATGCCCCCGATACTGGAGTGGTAGCAGATTGACATAACCTCAATTATTGTCAATCCATTTGTGCCCAATGCAAGACAATGGTCAAACATACCTTGCTTCTCCTCCAATTGCTTCTTCACACGGCCCAGTTCTTCTTCGGCCCGTTCCAGGCTCTGCTTCAGTTCGGACACTTCCGCATCATGAGCGGCTGTCCTCTCCGCAGACGCCTGTTTACAAACAAATGGGTATACATCATTCAATAAAGGTTCCCATTACAATAGAGGGCTTGATCCTCTACCCTGCTCTCTTTAGCCGGACAGTGTATCAGGGGCTACTCCTCATATCATGATTATTCTTCAAAGGTTCCTTAGAAACCATACCTCAAAAGCCTTTATAAGGCCAAGATAGGACTCATTCAGCCCACTTTCGGCAGCCTGAATCTTTCCAACCACCGTACCCATAAGGGTCCGGTGTTCATCGATGACGGACGCGTTCTTTAACGATGTCGATAGACCACCCGGCAGCTCTGCGTAGACAGAGGTTGCCGGCGGAGTAGTCACACCTCCCTCCATGGAAGTTGGTCGCTCGCCCGATCCTGGAGCCCTAGAGGCCTCCCAAACCTTATCCGGTTCTAAGTTTGTTTGAGACAACACCTCGGTGTCGCGCCCGGACTTTGGAAAAGGAGTCCCCGGAGGCGTCTCGCTCGCCACAACATTCGAGCTCAACGAATCCTCCGATAAGGACTGTCCGACAGGAGACCTCGCCGGGCTGTATGAGATGTGGCGAAAGTTAAAACTACTGTGCCCAGACGACCCTGGATACATAGGCGTATTCGGATTTCGGTTGCTTACGATTTTCCCAGGGGCTGGGCCTCGGGATCCCACTCTGGGCTGTTGTCGGCAGCCGGGGTGGATGCCTCTGGAGGGGAACCTCGCCCCCTCTTGGGCGATTCGGCCTCCAGGGATGGGGAAGCTGCACGCTTCTTCCCGCTGGCAGAGCGGGGCTCGTCCTCCTCTGCTTCCTCCTCTTCGTCTTCGGAAGAACGAGCATCGCTGGAGCCTTCGGATCTGGCGTCGAATCCTCACGACAACGGAGGCCACTCCAGGTCTTCTTGACCTTCTTGGAGGCCTCCTTCTTGGGCGCCCTGTAAGGCGCAGGGACCAGCATCTTCGTGAGAAGAGGTCCGGCCGGTTCCTCCGGCAGTGGGGCCGGACATTGTATCCGCTCCACCTTCTTTATCCATCCCTGAGGTCACGACGAGGCACGAATTTTCCCTCAGGACATGCCAACTGAAGCATGGATGGACAGGGCATGGCTGTAACTTACTGGGCTTGGAGAATGGGATAATTGATACCCCCGATCCTCGGTGGAATAAGGTTGTTTGCCGGACTTGAAGAGCACCTTCCAGATATCCTTGTGGGAGGAATCATAGAGCTCCCGGAGGGTTTGGTGCTCGCCTGGGTCGAATTCCCACAAAGTGCAGGCTCGACGCTTGCAAAGGGAGAACCAGGCGAACTAGCATCACCTGGACCACGTCAACAAGTTTGACGTCCTTGTTAACCATACTCTGAACGCGCGTCTGGAGCAGTGACAACTCGTCGGATGAGCACCAGTTCGGACCCTTCTTGGGCCAGGACGTGAGCCGCAATGGAGCTCCGGATCTAAACTCAGGAGCTATAGCCCACTTTTCGCCGCGTGGTTTGGTGATATAAAACCACTGTGGCTTCCACTCCTTGACGGAGTCGTTGAAGGTTCCCTTCGGCCAAACTACCTTGGGTATCTCGCTCATCATGGCGTCGCAGCACTTGGCGTGTTTGCCACTCACCACCTTGGGCTTCACATTGAAAATCTTCAGCCACAGGCCGAAGTGAGGCGGAATCCGGAGGAAGGCCTCGCATGCGACGATGAACATCGAGATATTGAGAAAAGAGTTGGGGGAAAGGTCATGAAAATCAACCCCATAGTAATACATGACTCCACGTACAAATGGGTGGAGGGGAAACCCGAGCCCATGGACAAAATGGGGAAGGAACACGACTCTCTCATGAGGCTCCGGAGTAGGGACAACATGTCCCGCTGGTGGGAGACGGTGGCCAATCTTCTTGGCCAGATACCCGGCTTCCTGGAGCCTCTTGATATCCTTCTCCCGGACGGTAGATGCCATCCATTTGCCTCCTGCTCCGGATCCGGACATCTTTGGAAAACCTCTCTTCGATGGAGAAGAAGAGCGCTTGGGCGTTAGGGCTTGAGCAGAAGGGAATGAGTTAGCGGAAGGAGAAGGCGTGGGTAAAAGAGGAACATACCTTGTCTCTTTATAAGGGAAGATGAGAACTTCTCACGCCTCCCCACTTGCCTGGTAGAACCCTCTCACCTCCCACTCATCGCGATTAGCGGTGCGATTACCCGTATCGTATTGATGAGAATCCCGTGATAAGGGGACACGATCTTTGCTTCGACAAGACGTGCTAAGGAAACCGCCTCGCAATATACGCTGAGGCTGGGCGTGGGAAAACGGCTCGGATAACGACCTGACCGTAATGGCGTATCGCGTCGTCTAAAAAATTGTCAGCTGAAGTATCATTCTGTTTACGGTGGTATGTGAAGATCATTTTGCAGATCCGGACACGGTCTACATGTTCGATAATAACCTTGGAGTATTCGGAAGGAGGAACCCACCTTGCAATGCCGAAGACAAGACTGCGCGCTGGACTCATCATCATTGAAGCCTGGTTCAGGGGCTACTGAGGGAGTCCTGGATAAGGGGGTATCCGGACAGCTGGACTATATACATAGTCCGGACTATAGAAGCGTCAAGATACAAGACTCAAGACTTCGGCTTGTGTCCGGATGGGACTCTCCTTTGCGTGGAAGACAAGCTTGGCGATCCGGATATTATGTTCCTTCCTTGTAACCGACTCCATGTAAACCCTAGCTCTCCGGTGTCTATATAAACCAGAGAGGATGGTCCTCAGAAGGCCAATCACAATTACAATCATACCATCATAGGCTAGCTCCTAGGGTTTATCCTCTACGATCTCGTGGTAGATCTACTCTTGTACTACTCATATCTTCAATATTAATCAAGCAGGAAGTAGGGTTTTACCTCCATCGAGAGGGTCCGAACCTGGGTAAACATTGTGTCCCTTGCTTCCTGTTACCATAGCCTAAGACGCATAGATCAGGACCCCCTACTCGAGATCCGCCGGTTTTGACACCGACAGTGGTGGCATCACAAGTTGACTCAAGACACTAGGTGAATCAAGCGTAGAGCTAGTTGGCAGTTCCTTACCTCCCCTCGTCTTAGAGGGCATGATCTTGGTCCAAGAGTCTATCAGATTCTTCATAGTGAATATAAATTGTAGAAAATATTTAAATCCAAAGTGAACTTTATAAATAGATCTATGGCGCCGGCAATAGCGCCAGATAATAGTCTTGATGACCCACAAGTATAGGAGATCACAACTGTCTTCGGGGATAGTATTTCACCCAAACTTATTGACTAGACACAAGGTGAGCCAAGAAATAATTATAAGCCTTAGCAGTCGAGTTGTCAATTCAACCACGTCTAGGAATCACTTCCTTGTAGCAATTTATTAGTAGCACAGTAATATGATAGCAGTAGTAAGAGAATAACATCAATAGTAATAGTAGTAGCAGTTTTGTAGCAGACAAAGCAGTAGTAGTAACTTCAGGGAAGACAATGGTATTAAAGTGTAGGCATGGAGTACCGATGGATATTTGGATGAAATTCAATATGTAACTGTGACAACCTAGAGCGATACACAATAGCTCCAATTTATTAATCATATGTTGGCATGTATTCTGTATATAGTCATACGTGCTTGCAATAAGAACTTGCATGACATATTTTGTCCTACCCTCCCATGGCATCGGGGACCTAATGGAAACTAATAGTAATTAAGTCACTCCTTTTAATAGAGAACCGCAACAAAGCATTAGCACACAGTGAATACATGAACTCCTCAAGTCAAAGTCCTCCCCGTCTATAACCCAATTCATGGTCACCTTGGGGGCTCCAAATGATAACAGGTGCATACAAGTTGCGGGTAAGATCAACATCTCAAAGATATTCATGATACCATCAGTGTTCAGATCTGAAATCATGGCACTCGGGCCCTAGTGACAAGCATTAATCATAGCAAAATCATAGTAGCATCAATTTCAGAATGTAGTGGATACTAGGGATAAATCCCTAACAAATTGACATGATTACATGACAAATGTCATCCATCTCCATCTACCTCTAGTATGCCTACAAAGAAATTACTCACTCATAGTGGTGAGCATCATGAAATTGTTGATGGAGAAGGGCTAGTGATGACGAGGTGGTGAATCCTCTCCCCAGATCCATGAACGAACTCCAGATTAGGGCTCCCGACGAAGCACAGGAGGTGGCGGCAGATCTGTATCGTAAAACACAATGAAACTTCCTCCCTGATTTTTCTCTTGGGAAGACGGAATCTATAAGCTTAGAATTAGGATAGATGGAAGTCTATGGGACCCACAAGTCAGCAGGGCATGCCCGACGGGTAGGCACACCCCCTAGCTTGTGGCCCCATGCCTTATGACCCCATCTACCTACTCAGTACTTAGAATTTGATGCCATGAAACGTCATAAGTTCCTTACAGGCACAATCACTAATTTTACATATAACTTGATGTTCAATAAAGAACCTATTATGCATGTGGTTTTGCATGCACCTGCTCTCTTTGATTATCACGGCAAAGGAAGATATTATGTTCTTGAGAGCAAGGCCCGCGCGCACAACGCGAAGGTCAAGGCTGCTCGGTGGGCTAAGGTGGTCGCACCAAGAGCCTCCATGAGCTATCACTCAGATTATTATCTAGGCCGTGGTTGGTGATTACCAAGCTAGGCCAAAAGTCTAAGCTTGGGGGAGTACGTATTTCCACCGACAATACATTCATGTTCACACATTTCATTCTAGTTGTCGGTGTTGACACTTTTTCATTGTATTATCCATGCTAGATTTATTTTATTACCTTCTTCTTGTGTGTTTGAAAAACTTTGAGAAAATCCAAAAATATTTCTCGCTTCTTTTCAGTTTTTCTTTTTAGTTTAATCAGTTCTAGTATTAAAAGAAAAACCAAACAGATTTCTCGATTCTTCTTTTGTTTGTTGGGAGCTTTCCCGTGTAAATAGTTTTTCTCATTTTTCATTTTTCTTTTTCTTTAATTTGCTTTGTTCAAGAAAAAACTAAAAACTCCAAAAATATTTTGGTGATTTCTCTAATTTCTTTTATTATTATTGAGTCATACCAAGGAGAAGACCACGATGAAAATGTTGAGTGGCTCTCATATGCATTGCTATTGATATAACAAAGAGCCCATATTGCTTTTTCCTCTCCTTTTGAATAAAATGTTTGCAGATTCCAGCTTATTCCACGGCACTCTTGCACTATTATTATTACCATATCATTCGGTCGTGCAAGTGAAAGGCAATAATGACGATATTTGATGAACTGGCTGTGGCAGAGAGAAACGGGTATAACTCAACTTGTTCTATTTTTGTAAATATGTTTAACCTAGTGTCCATGATTCAACATATTATGATCAAACATGTTTGCAATGAAAATTTGAGATTATAGTTTCTTATGCCATGCTTAAGTAGCTAGGAGTGGATAATGATTTACCTTGGATGTCAACATGCATTAAAATGATTGTGATGTAGTATGATGATATGGGATCCTCCTCTGAATGTTTCAAGTTGCTTGACTTGGCACATGTTCATGCATGTAGTTGAATCAAAACCAACAAAGCCTCTATGATATTTATGTTCATGGTGTTCATATCCTACTCATGCTAGTATTCAATGTTAATTATGCATAACACATGTTCATGACCGTTTTTGCTCTCTAGCTGGCCGCTTCTCAACCTATTTGCTAGCCTTCACCTATACTAAGCGGGAATACTGCTTGTGCATCAAAATCCTAAAACCCAAGTTATTCCAGATGAGTCCACCATATCTACCTATATGCGGTATTACTCTGCCGTTCCAAGTAAATTTGCATGTACCACCTCTAAAATTTCAAATAAACATATGTTTTGTGTGCCTCAACCGCTCATGGAGCGATAGGGGTTGGTCAGTATCTTCCATGCTAAGCGGGTTATTCTCATCATGAGTGTTTATTCACTCATCCTTGCACGAGAGGGGCGATAATAGGGATTCCTATGCCTGAAATCAAATTTTCTAAATAATTAAACAAAACTCCCCCAGACTGATGCTGGTACGGTCGGTACCCGTGGATTCGGCTAGCCTGGAGTGTGTTTGTTGGTGGAGGGGGAGTAAACCTTTACTTTTATCGCTTGGGAACCGCCACTAATGTGTTTGGCATGGAAGATATTGATAACTCTTCGTCGTAACGTTGATAGGAAGGGTGTACCTCCCAAAATTACATTTATCACTGCTTTTAAAACTCTGAGCTCTGGCACCGCTACAAATCCCTGCTTCCATCTGCGAGGCGACTATCTATTTAATTTTATGTTGATTCATCACCTTCTCAAATAAGCGCCAGGTCTGAGAGCACTATTGTCATCCTCATGCATTGTGTATAGTTAATGTTGGCTGCATCATGACTGGATCTTTTCTACCATGAATTACAATGTTTAGTCATTGCTTGAACTTTGGAGGTGCTCTGCATTTATGTTTTGCGGTCTCGGAAAGGGCTAGTGAGATACCACTCTTGTCATATTATATCATGATTGTTTTGACAAAGTGTTGGCATTTGAGATACTTTATTATTGCTCGCTAGTTGCTTATGCCATTGATATGACTTAATATAATTTTTAAGAGGTACTGTTGACATGGTTAGTCATGATCTTTGCTGAAAACCTGGGTGCTACTTAATATTATTTATTTAAGCAAGAACAAAAGAGTTCGTAAAAGTTTTTCTTTTGCACTTTCAGTTTATGAACGGAATTGCTTGAGGACAAGCAAAGGTTTAAGCTTGGGGGAGTTCATACGTCTCCATCGTATCTACTTTTCCTGATGCTTTTGCTCTTGTTTTGGACTCTAATTTGCATGATTTGAATTAAAGTAACCCGGACTGACGATGTTCTCAGCAGAACTACCATGGTGTTGTTTTTGTGCAGAAATAAAAGTTCTCGGATTGGAACAAATTTTCTTTTGAGAGTTCTTTTACAATAAAAGAAAAATACTGGAGCCAAGAACCACCAGAGGGGGGCCCTGGCTGGGCACAAGACACCAGGGTGCCCCCCCCTCCTGGCGCGTCCTGGTGGGTTGTGCCCACCCGGTGGCCCCGTGGACCCAAATTCCGACGCTATAAAATCCTATTTTTGGAGAGAAAATTTGAGGATGAAGTTTCATTGCGTTTCATGATACGGAGCCGCCTCCACCTTTTGGTCTTCATTGAGAGGCCAGATCTAGAGTCTGTTTGGAGCTCCGGAAGGGGGATCTTCGATCTTCGTCATCACCAACCCTCCTTCATCACCAATTCCATGATGCTCCCCACCGGGAATAAATAATTCCTTCATAGGCTCGCTAGTCGGTGAGGAGTTGAATGAGATTCATCATGTAATTGAGTTAGTTTTGTTAGGGCTTGATATCTAGTATCCACTATATTCTGAGATTGATGTTGTTATGACTTTGCCATGCTTAATGCTTGTCACTTAGGGCCCGGGTGCCACTACTGCAGGATGCTGCTAATGCGACACTACGATCAGAGACCCTTCGATGAAACTGTGTGTGATGCCATAATCGCAAACGGTGGTGTAAAAAAACCGTCAAAGAAGGTGCAAAATGTTTGCGATGACGTATGCATCAAACACGGTTCAGATTTTAGTTGCATGTGCGAAGCAGGGCATACGGTTGATCCAGAAGAACTATTTGCGGGTAGACAGAACAATAGAAACGGGCAGCCATATTAATGCGTGTGTGATATACGGCATACGATTCGCTCCGATGAACTGTTTTCTATTAGGGAAAGCAACAGAAATGGTCAGCCAGATCAAGGTGTGTGTGATATATGACATACGATTCTTGCAGCGTCCAATGGTCAATGGTCAATGCCACGTCTCACGCATGGCAGTTTTTGCAGCGGGTAACTGCATCGTCGCGCTGTGCCGAGTGCAACCGCATGCACACGAACGTGCATGATCATGAACCCGCCCCAAAGACTGGAAGCACAACTTATAAATTGATGGATGGAGTACTAGTTATAGTGATGCATATAATTAAGCAAAGGGATCACACATGTCTGTAATGACTAGAACGAGAATGCAATAGCGCAATACTACCTCCGTCCTGTTTTATAGGTTCCCTTTGTAGTTTGTGCCAAAATTTGACTATAGATTTAACTAACAAAATGTTAATGCATGTCAAGAAAAATTATCTCACTGGATTCGTATTTGAACATAGTTTTCAAAAACATAATGTTTGGTGACGTGCCTGAATATTTTGTTAGCTTAATCTATGGTCAAAATTTGGCACGAAATACAATGGGGACCAATAAACCCGGACGGAGTTAGTAAGAATTAAGGCCACGATGATGTGATCGCAGTGGTGGTTATAGTAGGCAAGAAGCAAGATGCATCCATCAACGTACGACCTCCTCCTCCTCAACTCAGTGCGCCAGGCCACCGTCCGGTGGCTAAGGAGCGGCAGCTTTTGTGGCGAGGTCAAGGTGCTTCTCAGCTAAGGCATCCAAGGCTTCCATCTGGTTGAAGAAGGCCAACGTCGTAGCGTCCTCACTGGCCTTGTAGATACCTATGTACACGATTCGCTCGTACACATGGATGTGTAGGTCTATGGTTTCTTGCAGGGCGAGGCCCCTCGTGGCAAGCGCGACCTCCAGGTGGACATTCTTCGTGGCGTCAGCGGGCAGTCGCAGGGCCACGAGTGCTTGAAAGAGGTTCCTACCATGGAGGCTGATTAGGGTGGCAGGCAATGAGGAGCCTGGGTACGCGGGCTGGAGGAGTACGGTGATGTCGTCCGCGAGCTTCTTGACGACGGTGAACTTGTCGGTGGTGCGAACGATCATCTGGTCTTACTGAGAGTCGTAGCTGGTGTCGACGGCGGCCATCCACCAGCCGGTTGCTAACACCGTGTGGAGACGATCCACGGTGCCATGCCGCAGGCCGGCGTCGTGGACCATCTGGCACAGCCCCTGGCTGCTCGCGTGCATCGCCGCCATGGGTCTGGAGAGAGCACTTTTGCGCTTATTAGTGTAGGTTCTTAGGAAAATGCTTAGGTGCGTACGATGTGGTAGATGCATTGAATGGAGGGGCGCCTTTATATGAGTGCAAACTGCATTGCATTCACGTCGTGTTGCCTCTTTTCCCGGTCCTCCTCCCACTACTTCCCTCATGCATTCACACGATGCTAATTGAAGGAGGATGCATCATTGGCCGTTCAACATTACGGGAACCGCTACCCTCTCCCTCATATGCATTAAAGCCGCATCGGGAACCGCGCCGCCCGATGTCAAATCAAATAGTACTGCGCCGCCCGCTGCACGCTCGGCTGAACACGCCTCCTCACCTCCATCTATGCTTAATTACTGAATATTAGTTGCAAAAATTAGATGCTGCTAGTAATTTTTAGCTTCATATTTTGACAAATCGCAGTGTTACAAGGTTGGCAAATCGCAATGTTACTAGATCAACAAATGTCAATCTTTCTAGTTTGACAAATGGCAACATACCCAATATGACAGATGCAAATCGCACCAAATTGTTTGTAAGTGGTTCACACGGGTCATCCAAAAGAACCGTTTGTGTTCCAGAGATGCACAAATCCTACTCTCACTTTTCATATAGGTGTTCTATCTAAAACGTCTACGACCATTCCAGAAGAAAGGTCGTTAATTTCAGTTTACGACGGCCAACTTTTGAACATCTGTTTTTGGTCACTAAAAGGTCACAAATCAAAAACAATCACCATTCAGTGACCAATAGTCAAGGTCACAAGTTGACATATTTCTTGTAGTGAGCTAGCAGAGGGAGCAGGAGAAGAAATGCAGTGTGTGCCGGACCATGGCGACTGTGGTGGATGGTGGCTGTGGCGCCATGTCCGACATGACGAGCATGGAGTCGTTAACGAGCGACCCCGTCGGCAGCACGGCGAGCGACACCATCGATGAACTAGTTGCGATGCTCGCATAATGACAGTCAACAGAGGAGAAAAATGCAGTGCTCGCGCCATGGTATCGTCAGTGTAGAGGACGAGAGAGGAGGCCGAGATGATCGATGCCGGAAACGACTCCAATGTAGTAGGGCGAGAGAGAGGAGGCCAAGATGATCGACCCCGTCGGTGGCGCGACGAACTGCAGTGTGCACAGAGGCAGAGGACAAAAGAAAGCAGTGTGCACGCCATTGCAGCGTCAGTGCAGTAGGAGGATGACAGAGAGTAGGACGAGATGAGAAACGTCAGAAACGACTCTAGTATAGTAGGACATGGGCAAGGATATCAAGGGGAGCCGGTGTCGAGAGGGACAAATAGGAGGACTCTAAGCAGAGGATAGAGGAGCTTGACATGGCGGCGTCTGTGCAGTATACTGCTGCTCAAAGAGAGATTAAGCTACGATCGTCGAAACCAAAAACTTACAACGCGAATGTTGTGAGGAACTGCAAGATTAGTCTGCTGTACAAAGCAAATATCAAATGATCGATCATGCGCGACGAATCTGAATAAATTCGTCCAGAATAGCTCCAAATGAGAACACAAGATTTTGAACTTACGACCGACAAAACTACGAACCGACCGCCTGAATGGAACCATAGCATCGAGGTGCATCTTTTTCGTGTAGAGCTTTCCTCGAATCGAATCACCGTTGTGTAGATCAGAGAGAGGAGATTAGATAGAAGGTTAGTGGAGGTTGAAGAATACCTCACGTAATCACCTCACATCTCTCCCATCTCCACTCGTGCAGGGCCGCTTCGCTAGCGCTGCTGCTCGGCTGGCTCATGAAACCGCGATTCGAAGCGTTTCCAGCGAGCCAGGCTCTGGGTTGCTTTAAGAAGCGGGCGATGCAGGCCCAACAGTGAAAACGGGCAACCAAACAGGCCTTCTCCTTCCCCCGCGGGCCTGGTTGGGCCCGATGTGGGCAACCAAACACACCCTTAATGCATAAAAATGTCCAAACAAACCCCAAAAAATCCCAAAAATTGACACAACACTCATGTTGTTCTGTGTTGACACGAGAAAAAATTTCAAAGCAATAAGAGGCAATGGATATCATTTCGTCCCCAAAGGTGGGACGTTCCCTACCGAAACCATCACGCTTGTTGTGAGAAGCTTTGGTTTGTGAGAGGCATATCCCCAAACCTGCCCCAAATGGGACAAAACAATTACCACGACATGTTGATGCCGCTCCCTGATAGCATGCCAAGTTTCATGAATTTCAGACGAGTTTTAGATTTGCTAGAATTTAAAAACCAGGTATCTCAATGTTTGCGGCCGAGTGACCGTGCCCTGGTGTTTGACATTCATTCCCAATTCTTGCATGGGAGCTAAGCATGCACCCAAGGACAAAGATTTGATTTTTCAACCAATTTATATGCACTGGAGCGTGTGCATGTAGTTCAAATTTGAATTATGCACATAAATGCATTGAAAACTCACTTAATGCATAAAAATGTCCTAACAAACCCGGAAAAATCACAAAAAATAACACAACACTCATGTTGTTCTATGTTGACACGAGAGAAAATATTGAAAGCAATAAGAGGCAATGGATATCGTTTCGTCCCCAAAGGTGGGGCGTTCCCTACCGAAACCTTCATGCTTGTTGTGAGAAGCTCTGGTTTCTGAGAAGCATATACCCAAACCTGCCCCAAAAGGGACAAAAATTTACCACGGCATGTTGATGCCATTCCATGAAAGCATGCCAAGTTTCATGAATTTCTGACGAGTTTTGGATTTACTAGAATTTAAAAACAAAGTATCTCAACGTTTTTCCGGCAATCAATGTCGCCCTGGTGTTTGAAATTCATTCCCATGTCTTGCATGGGACCTAAGCATGCACCCAACGACACATATTTGAATCTTCAACCAATTTATATATATTAGAGCATGTGCATGTAGTTCAAATTTGAATTATGCACATAAATGCGTTGAAAACTCAATTAGTGCGTGTTTGGTTCAAGTTTTGAATAGTAGTTGCATTGCATGCACTTCTCAACCCAGCATGGTTGAGCAAAAACAGCCCCAAATGCGTCATCTGCAAGTTGCTTGGTTGCCTGCATCGAGGGTCACTACATTACGTAATACGCAAGTGCACTTTGTTTCGTTGCCTGCATTAGCCCAAGCAGCACAAGAACATGGTGTTTGGTTGCCCGCATGGGATATGATTAAGAGCTACCACTTGCACTTAGCACACAGGGTTAAGAGCTAGCTAGCAGAGGGAGCAGGAGAAGAAATGCAGTGTGCGCCGGACCATGGCCACTGTGCTGGATGGTGATTGTGGCGCCGTGTCCGACATGACGGGCATGGAGTCATCGACGAGCGACCCCGTCGGCGGCATGGCGAGTGACACCATCGACGAACTAGTTGCGATGCTCGCGCAAAGACAGTCGATAGAGGAGGAGAATGCAGTGCTCGCGCCATGGTATCATCAGTGTAGTGGACGAGAGAGGAGGCCGAGATGATTGATGCCGGAAACGACTCCAGTGTAGTAGGCCGAGAGAGAGGAGGCCAAGATGATCGACCCCATCGGCAGCGCGACGAACTGCGGTGTGCACAGAGGCAGAGGACACAAGAAATCAGTGTGCACGCCATTGCAGCGTCAGTGCAGTAGGAGGACGACAGAGAGTAGGCCGAGATGAGCGAAGCCGAAAACGACTCTAGTATAGTAGGACATGGGCAAGGAGATCAAGGGGATTCAGCGTCGAGAGGGACGATTAGGAGAACTCTGAGCAGAGGACAGAGGAGCTCGAAATGGCAGCGGCCGTGCAGTAGACTGCTGCTCAAAGAGAGATGAAGCTACGATCGTCGAAACCAAAAACTTACAACACGAATGTTGTGAGGAACTGCAAGATTAGTCTGCTGGTCAAAGGAAATTTCAAATGATCGATCGTGTGCGACGAATCTGACAAAATTCGTCCAGAATAGCTCCAAACGAGAACACGAGATTTAGAACTTACGGACGACAAAACTATGAACCGATCGCCTGAATGGAACCATAGCATCGAGGTGCATCTTTTTCGTGTAGAGCTTACCTCGGATCAAATCACCGTTGCGTAGATCAGAGAGAGGAGATTAGATAGAAGGTTAGTGGAGGTTGAAGAAGACATCTCGTAATCACCACGCATCTCTCCCGTCTCCACTCGTGCAAGGGCCCGCTTGCTAGCGCTCGCCTCAGCTTGGCTCGCGAGAAACTGTCGATTCGAGCGTTTCCAGCGAGCCAGGCTCTGGTCTGCTTTAAGAAGCGGGCGATGCAGGCCCAACAGTGAAAACGGGCAACCAAACACACCCTCAATGCATAAAAATGTCCAAACGAACCCCAAAAAATCCCAAAAATTGACACAACACTCCTGCTGTTCTATGTTGACACGAGAAAAAAATTGAAAGCAATAAGAGGCAATGGATATCATTTCGTCCCCAAAGGTGGGACGTTCCCTACCGAAACCATCACGCTTGTTGTGAGAAGCTCTGGTTTGTGAGAAGCATATCCCCAAACCTGCCCCAAATGGGACAAAAATTTACCGTGGCATGTTGATGCCGCTCCATGATAGCATGCCAAGTTTCATGAATTTCGGACGGGTTTTGGATTTACTAGAATTT
Source organism: Aegilops longissima (assembly GCA_021605205.1). Taxonomy (NCBI): domain Eukaryota; kingdom Viridiplantae; phylum Streptophyta; class Magnoliopsida; order Poales; family Poaceae; genus Aegilops; species Aegilops longissima. The sequence continues at coordinate 428,905,818 of CM038680.1, forward strand.
AAAAACTAGGTATCTCAATGTTTGCGGCGGAGTGACCGTGCCCTGGTGTTTGACATTCATTCCCATTTCTTGCATCGGACCTAAGCATGCACCAAAGGACAAAGCTTTGATTTTTCAACCAATTTATATGCACTGGAGCGTGTGCATGTAGTTCAAATTGGAATTATGCACATAAATGCACTAAAAACTCACTTAATGCAAAAAAATGTCCAAACTAACCCCGAAAAATCACAAAAAATAACACAACACTCCTGTTGTTCTATGTTGACACGAGAAAAATTTGAAAGCAATAAAAGGCAATGGATTTTGCTTCGTCCCCAAAGGTGGGGCGTTCCCTACTGAAACCATCATGCTTGTTGTGAGAAGATATGGTTTGTGAGAAGCATATACCCAAACTGCCCCAAAAGGGATAAAAAATGTACCATGGCATGTTCATGCCATTCCATGAAAGCATGCCAAGTTTCATAAATTTCAGACGAGTTTTGTATTTACTAGAATTTAAAAACAAAGTATCTCAACATTTTGCGGGCAATCAACATTGCCCTGGTGTTTGAATTCATTCCCATTTCTTGCATGGGAACTAAGCATGCACCCAAGGACACATATTTGAATTTTCAACCAATTTATATGCATTAGAGCATGTGCATGTAGTTCAAATTTTAATTATTCACATAAATGCATTGAAACCTCAATTAGGGCGTGTTTGGTTCATGTTTTGAACAGTAGTTGCATTGCATACACTTCTCAATCCAGCCTGGTTGAGCAAAAATAACCCCGAATGTGTCCCCTGCAAGTTGTTTGGTTGCCTGCATCGAGGGTCACTGCATTAGGTAATAAGCAAGCGCACTTTGTTTCGTTGCCTGCATTAGCCCAAGCGGCACATGAACATGGTGTTTGGTTGCCCGCATGGGGTATGATTAAGAGCTAGCACTTGCACTTAGCACACAGGGTTAAGACCTAGCAGAGGAACGGGGAGAAGAAATGCAGTGTGCGCCAGACCACGGCGACTGCGGTGGATAGTGGATGTGGCGCCGTGTCTGACATGACGAGCATGGAGTTGTCAACGACCGACTCCGTCGGCGGAACGGCGAGCGACAGCGTCGACGAACTAGTTGTGATGCTCACGCAAAGACAGTCGATAGAGGAGGAGAATGCATTGCTCGCGCCATGGTATTGTCGGTGCAGTTGTGAGACTCCAAAATATTAAAAAAAAAATCAACAAAAACTTTGTTTGTTTTGAAGGAGGCCATTTAAATCCTTCCAAAAACCTCTCTCTCTCAAAACTTTTCCCCATGGCAAGGATTTTATTTTTTGTACCTTCTTCAACCCTGGTGTTTGGTTATTAAGAACCTTTCTTCTGAGTTTCCCATCTCAAATATATTTTTGGAATTTATTTTCTTTTAAAAAAGAAACCCTATGGGTTTTGGAGCTACTCTTTTGTTTTGAAACCATCCATTGTTTTACCATGCCTCATGTGGTAAATTCTCCCAAAACCCCTCCATCCACTTTGGGGCAACCCAAACATTCTGTTCCAACAGGTTCAACCCATTTTTGGATTTTATTTCATTTATTTTATTCCCCAAAACAATTCTGTCAATTATTATTAAGCCTAGATGATTTACAAAGGAAGTACCTGATTTCCTTTGAGTTTTTATCTCAAACCAACTCCTCTGGATAGTCCTTAGCACCCCCAACCTAGATCCATCAAGATCCACTCTTAATCTTTTCAAAATTTTCAAGTTTCAACCTCTGCAAGTTTGGACCAGATTCATCATTTTTGGTGAAATTCATATTTTCCTATCTCCAAAAATTCCACCAAAATTTAGGCAGCCCCCATGTGCTTTGAGAGGCCACCACACCAAAGATCAGCCCCAGATAAATTTTTCTCATGCTTGAATCATTTCATCAAACACTTGGCCGGCACTGTTCCTGTGCATATTCAGAAATTCAGAGTTTTGTCAGTGTCGTTTTTCGTCAGTGCCTTGTCATCGATCACCAGTGCACCCTGGCGCGTTGCGCACGGCCTCTCCTTCTTAACTTGAGCACCGCACGCTCCCTTGGACGGGCGCAGGTGTCGGTGGTGGCGAGCCTCGCCGACGCCGGCAGCTTCTGTGGTGGCAGAGCCACCGAGGCGGCCAACGGAGCTAGCGCCAACTCTCTACGCCGTTCTGTGCCGCCCAACTCACCCCAGCCCTCCGCGTGGCTTCGTGCATGCCAGCGCACACCGCAACACCGTCGTCATGTCCCGGCAAGCACAGGGCGCACCCTCTGCCGCCGACGGGCCCGCGCCGCCCCGTTCTGTCGAAACCACCCATGTGCGCCTAATCCAACCTGGTTTAGCTTCTAAACGGAACCCGTGGACCTCCACGTTTATGCCCAACCCCCTAAACTCCCCGACCAAGCACTGCGCCACCGTAACCATCGCCGGAGATCCCCGTTCACGGCCACCGCCTCGGGTCGCCTATAAAAAGAGGTCCCGAGCTCGTTCTCGAGCATGCACCACCACTGCACCCCACCAGAACCCCGCCAAGCCACTAGGAGGACCTCGAGGAGGTCTCCTCCCCCAACTCCGGCCGCCCCGATCCGCCTCAGCCACCAGCTCGATTCACTCCGGTGAGGCCATCCCCGGCTCCCACACCTCGTCGGTAGTCTCCAAGTGCACCTAGTGATCTAACCCAAGCTGCAATTTGACCTCCGCAGCCCTCCCCGACGAGATCCATCTTCACCCGAGCCGCCGTCCGCCGGAGCAAGGACCGCCGTCGACGTGGTGCTCGCCGACGACCACCACCACCACCCACGGACGCGGAAGGACATGATGAGCATGTAGGTACCTTCCGAATCCTCCTAACTCGCCGTGGATCGCCGCCGGCGACCACCGCAGCTCTCGGGCGCCGACGAGCTCTGCTTCTCCCGCGTTTGAAATTTCAAACCTGACGGGTGGGACCCCTCGTCAGTCTTTTCCTTTTTTTGAATTGTTTTCTGAAAACGCCTTCGGGCAGAATACGTTTCCCTTTGCAGTTGACGGCTTTTTAGTCGAAGTGTTTTCTGTTATTATAAGTTGGCCCTGGAAACTTTCTGTTTCATTACAGATGAGTCCCTGGATTAAAACCTTTATAACTTTTAAACAGAAACAGATTTTTGATTGATTATTTTTCTCTCATCTTTATTTTTCTGTCTAGTTTTTTTTCATATTTATTTGAAAAATATTTCGAAAACTTGTTTGTGCACTCATGGTATTTACATCAGTACGTATTTTCTCATACCGTAGATACCGGAGGAGGTGACGGAACCGCGAACTTCACCAAGCTAGACTCCGAATAATCCGAACCAGGCATGCATGTTTGAACTTTTGATATGATGAGTTTTCGTTGCATGTTTGAATTAAGTAGTTTCATGCATTGTTTATGAGCATTTCGATAAATGTTATATTACATGCAAAGTTGAGGCAAGTGAGTTTCGAAATTCCATATGTTGTTGAATATGAGTTTGGATGGCCATGTGATGGCATGAGAATGGGTAAGATGGCAGTGTTGTAGCATGCCAGTTTTATGCCAGACTATTTGACTCCAGTGTCAACGTGAATCAAGGCACGTTTCCATACGTTTTCCCTTCCTGTACTACCACATGTTTTCCGCAAGGGATATGGCTTAGTATGTTGCAAACCTCTTTCCTGGTACACACCAAATAGAGAGGCCGTGATGAGGGTTCCATGGCCCTGGATTAAAGCCAGTCATCCGGTCAGGGGGCATGGGTGTTTCCGGTTGGGACCGAGAGGGGGGCACCCCTTAGAGAGCGCGTATATAAATTTGATCCCATGCTATTCGAGGCTGTGATCTCCCCGTCTCAAAGTTTTTCTTGAACGTTGTCTAGGGTGATTCCTGGCATCGTGAGGTGGGATGGGTGTGTACTGGTTAGATGTGTTTCAACCAAAATACCGTAAACGAAACTAGTCCTTCGTGACGGAAATCCGTTGGCTATGGATAATTAGTACAAACTCTGCAAAGTCAAAAATCCTTTGATTCATCTTATCCATGTCCAGGTACTGTGTTCAACTTATCTTGTCAGTCTCAGTGACAAAACTCCGGTGAACCACATGAGTGTTAAGTCCGGCTAAATGATTATTCCTGTGGATGGACTAACCCGTTTATTATTGTGTGTTGAATATTTCCTGTGAGTGTTTTATCTCGTGAATTTATCAGATATGAATAATGAAATATAAGCCCTTTTCGTGATGTCGCTCAGACGTCCGACTGTGGCACGCTTGTTATTTACGTCCTATATAAGCCCTTTCTGCGATGTTGCTCAGACGTCCGACTATGGCACGCTTGTTATTTACTTTCTATATAAGCCCTTTCTGCGATGTCGCTCAGACGTCCGACTGTGGCATGCTTGTTATTTACTTTCAATATAAGCCCTTTCTGCGATGTCGCTCCGACGTCCGATTGTGGCGCGCTTGTTATTTACTTTCTATATAAGCCCTTTATGTGATGTCGCTCAGACGTCCGACTGTGGCACTCTTGTTATTTACATTTCAATATAAGCCCTTTATGTGGTGTCGCTTAGACGCCCGACTGCGGCACGATAATTTAATTGTTTGCCCTTCGAGGCGTCGCTCTAGACACCTGGTCGGTTTTCAGTTATTTTGTTGGGATTTCGGGAGGACTACTGCCCGACTTCCTTTTTACTTATCATGTTGTGCAAATATTTATTATTTGAATGTGCATTGTTATTTTCTCATGACGCAATCATGCATGCATTTGTTATATCTTATGTCCGAACTGTCTTGCGATTACTTTCAAAGTACTCACCTGGTTTGTTGATTTGGCCAGATGTTGACGAAGGCGATCTCATGGATGAAGAGTTCAATAGCGAGTCCGACGCCTAGAGGAGTCCCAGTCAGTCCCATGCGATCCTGGATTTGGTCACTGTAATATATCCGCTTCCGCTACCCAAATAAATTCATCGAGCCTCACCTCGACGCTCGATGAGCTGCCAGTTTAGGAGTCATGTTATCCACTCCACTGTGATATATCCACCACCGCTTTTATCTCGAGTCAATAGCATGCCACCACACCCATGTATCATAACCGCCCTTATGTACAATATTGGCGTGTTTGTAATAATTGTTGAGCAGCCTCAGCTCAACCCTGTAATATATTTAATGCTACTGGCCTTCTGTATCAAGTATTTGTCTACCAGTAAGGATAATTCTTCCTATACTGGAATCAAGGGATCGATTTCTCAATAAGTACTTTATTGAAAAACTGGTCGTGACAAACTTGGCATCAGAGCCAGGCTGACTGTAGGAAGCCACTAGGTGCGATCGCTAATCGGTTATTAGCATAATAGAGTTAATTTATTGTTTTTCCAAATGTAGTCATTTTCTGACAGTCAGCATAAATTTATGATCTGACCATTCGGAATTTTTGCCTACTTTTGTAGATGGCTGGCAACGACTGTGAGTCACAGAGATTCGCCAATGTGCCTGAGGGGTTCGTCAAGCTCCTCTCCTTCATCGTACAGGTCGCGATGGGGCCATCAGTGCGCCCAGTCTTCACACTCTACCAACACAAGATCAACGACAGTCTGTCCATGCACCAGGCCGTGGTGCAATTCAAGGGAGGGCATGTTGAGTTACGCCGCTTCCGGTTCTTGGGGAGAGCCATGCCTACGGAGAAGCATGCTATTCAGATGGCTGCCCATGAGGCGATAGCTCGTCTCCGGGATGTTCTTCCTTCGATGAATACTCGTCGCTACCGCTACCTTCCATGCCACATGCCATACACCTGTCACTACACATTTGGTTGCCCCAGAGGAGAGGGAGACGAGGCTATTGAGATGCTTGTCGAGTACCTCCGGGCTCTGGAGGCAGCCTTCGACAACCTGGTGGACGACCTTGTGGCTGCCCGCATGGACTCAGTTCATGGTTGTGCCGCCAACAGGAGGGAGCTCCTGCACACCGCACCACCACTGACTTTTGTCTCATCCTCGGCATCTTATTCTCCCACCATTCTCGCCACTGCTCGTCGCCTACCTACCACTGAGGAGTTCAACCAAGTCATTGCGCCCACTTCAGTCCGTACTGCACCACCCATTGCGCCCACTCCTGTTCGTGTTGCTCCGCCTATGGCGCCCGCTCCATCAACTCAGCGCAGCACTTCACGACTGGAGCCTATTAGCGAGGAGGAGGTTGAGTCCCCGCCTCATGCGCCTCACCTCGGCAGGCCAAGGAGATCCTTACCATCTCCGACTGAGTACGCTTAGCTGCCATGCGATGTACCGGATTGTACGTTATGTTTATATGTACATAGGTTGTGAGAAGTAGCTTGTTTGCGCATCATGTAGGAACTGGGAGAAGTGCACTAGCCTAAATAACATGTCAGGAATATGTACGCATATCCTGAGTGATGTATTGTATAATTACTGCTTGCGTGTAAGATATGTAATGAGCAGTCCTTCTCCGTGCGCAAACAATTATTATCTTGAAAAATCTTGGAGCATTTAAAATTTCCCGTCTTTATGAATTTATTGATTTTTGCGAATAAATTTCTTTTCTTATGAGTTCTACAAAATATATCCCCAGAGTGAAAGATGTCTCGTCCTTGGACGCGCTCCATGCCAAATCCGTCAGAGGAAAATTATGGCACACAAACAAGCAACAATTTCACACAGGGGCAGTCAAGTCAACAGGCAGTGAAACAGCATTTTCCCAAGTATGCCGCCTTTATGAACAGAGTCAGCAACAACATCAGGAAATGATGAACCAAGTCATCAATATGGGAAATCACCGTGGACAGTATCAGCAGCAATCCAAATTGTCTGAGCTACACAAGACGCGTACCCCAACATTATCTCATACTGACAAACCTCTTGAGGCCGATGAGGGAGTCCCGGACTAGGGGGTGTCCGGATAGCCGAACTATCATGACGGCCGGACTCCAAGACTATGAAGATACAAGATTGAAGACTTTGTCCGTGTCCGGATGGGACTTTCCTTGGCGTGGAAGGCAAGCTTGGCGTCTGGATATGTAGATCTCCTACCATTGTAACCGACTCTGTGTAACCCTAACCTATCCGGTGTCTATATAAACCGGAGGGTTTTAGTCCGTGGGGCGAACAACAATCATACCATAGGCTAGCTTCTAGGGTTTAGCCTCCTTGATCTCGTGGTAGATCTACTCTTGTACTACCCATATCATCAATATTAATCAAGCACGGTAGGGTATTACCTCCATTGAGAGGGCCCGAACCAGGTAAAACATCGTGTCCCTTGTCTCCTGTTACCATCCGCCTAGGCGCACAGTTCGGGACCCCCTACCGAGATCCGCTGGTTTTGACACCGACATTGGTGCTTTCATTGAGAGTTCCTCTATGTCGTCACCGATAGGGCCCGATGGCTCCTTCGATCATCAACGGCGACGCGGTCGAGGGTGAGACTTTTCTCCACGGACGATCTTCAGTATTCGCGGCTTTGCTGCGGGCAATTAAGCAGCCATCCGGAGCGATCGAAAGCTTCGCCCCAGCCATCAAGTCAGATTTGAAGTTTGAACTATACGGCCGATATCCGTGGAGACTTGACCTTCGACGGATTCGAGCCAGCGGCTAACATGCCGCCTTGCCTCGATGGGCATGATCTAGCTCGAGCGAAACGATTGCCTCGGAGGCCGCACCAAAGATCCGCTCCGACCCTTAATCCGGGCCGGATTCCCGATCGTGGACGAGTGGTTGGACACCGCCTTGGGGCTACAATCTCTGGCGATTGAGCGAACTCCATCCTGTCGCTTATGAAGACCTTGACTCGAGGGTGCCGGACTTCTCTCCGGACTCGAACCCTCGCGCCCCGCCAATCGAATCCGATTACGCGCGGTCATGGAGTTCACTGCCTCGGACATGTTTCAGCACTCGCCCTTTGGCGACATCCTGAATTCACTAAAGTCTCTCTCTTTATCCGGAGAGCCCTGCCCGGACTACGGACAGGAAGGTTGTGATACGGACGATGAAGAAATTCAACGCCCACCCACCACCCACTTTGTAGCCACTGTCGATGATTTAACCGACATGCTCGACTTCAACTCCGAAGACATCGACGGTATGGACGATGATGCCGGAGACGACCAAGACCCAGCGCCTACAGGGCACTGGAAGGCCACCTCATCATACGACATATACACGGTGGATATCCCAAAAGACGGGAATGGCGATGGAACAACAGAAGATGACCCCTCCAAAAAACAACCGAAGCGCCAACGTCAGCGGCACCGCTCTAAATCCCGCCACAGCAAAAACGGTGATTCCGGCACGGGGGATAATAACACCCTGACAAGATAGAAGACAACCCTCCAAAGCAGGACTCAGCACGGGAGGAGGAGAAGCAAGTCCGCACGACGGTCGCGCAGTAAAGAGAGGTCGAGGACGATAATTATGCGCCTCCCTTCAAGATGAGGCAAGCCTCGACGACAGGCAATTTAATTTGTCGCACGAGGATCCCGCCAACAAGAGCGTTTCAAACACATGCTTATAGCCACGGCAAGCAGCCTCAAGAAAAAGCAGCAACAGCTTAGAGCTGACCAAGACCTGCTAGCTGACAGATGGACTAAAGTCCTTGCAGCCGAAGAGTATGAACTCGAACGCCCCTCCAAAAGCTACCCCAAACGCAGGCCATTGCCTCGATCAGAGGAGGAAGCACCCAAGTCACCAGCGCACGACATGGCAGACCGGCCACCCCGTGGTCGCGACAGAGAAGCCTCTCAGCCCTCCGCTCAAGCCACACCCCGACGCCTCTCAAAAAGTACCAAGGCACGGGAAAACGCGCAGGACTTGCGAGATATATTGGAGGACAAAGAAAAATACACAAGATCGATCTATGGATCGCGTGGGCGTAACGACACGGATGATTACCGCTCGCGCGGATACAAAGAAACCCGGCCGAAGCTGAACACGATGAGACAAAGCTCATATGAGCTACGCCGTGATATAGCCCAACTGCAGGCACCGCACACCCACTATGCCTCACAGATGAAGTAATGGATCATCAAATCCCTGAGGGTTTCAAACCCGTAAACATCGAATCATACGATGGTACCACAGATCCGCGGTCTGGATCGAGGACTATCTCCTCCATATCCACATGGCCCGCGGTGATGATCTACATGCCATCAAATACCTCGCCTCAAGCTTAAAGGACCAGCTCGGCATTGGCTCAACAGCTTGCCAGCAGAATCAATTGGTTGTCGGAGGACACGGAAGCCGCATTCCTTGATAACTTCCAGGCACATATGTGCGACTACCAGACGCCGATGACCTTAGCCACATAATTCAGCAGCCGTAAGAATCGCCGGACAATTCGGACACGGTTCCTAACAAAGAAAAATCAAATCGTTGATCGTCCGGATGCAGAGGCCCTTGCAGCCTTCAAACATAACATCCGCGATGAGTGGCTTGCCCGGCACCTAGGACAGGAAAAGCCAAAATCCATGGCAGCCCACACAACACTCATGACCCGCTTTTGTGCGGGACAGGACAGCTGGCTAGCTCGAAGCAACAACTTGGCCAAACATCCCGATAGTTCGGATACCAAGGACAGCAATGGCAGGTCGATCGCAACAAGAACAAGCGCCGCATTAACGGGCGATATCTCAAGATACGATCGTCAATGCCGGATTCAGAGGCTCTAAACCCGGTCAGCGGAAGAAGCCATTCAAAAGAAATACCCAGGGCCCGTCCAACTTGGACCGAATACTCGATCGCTTGCCCAAATACATGGCACCCGAAAACCAGCCAATCACACCAACAGGATTGTTGGGTGTTCAAGCAAGCGAGCAAGTTAAGTGCGAACTCAATAACAAGGGGCTGCATAGCGATGACGAGGAAGAGCCCCCGCCCGAACAATAGAGGGCGAAGGGTTTTCCTACACAAGTGCGGACGGTGAACATGATATACGCAACCCACATACCCAAAAGGGAGCGGAAGCGTGCACTAAGGGACGTATATGCGATGGAGCCAGTCGCCCCAAAGTTCAACGCATGGTCTTCCAGCCCGATCACCTTCGATCGAAGGGACCACCCCACTAGCATTCGTCACGGCGGTTTCGCCGCATTGGTTCTTGACCCAATTATTGACGGATTTCACCTAACCAGAGTCCTGATGGACGGCGGCAGCAGCCTGAACCTGCTTTATCAGGATACAGTGCGCAAAATGGGCATAGAGCCTTCAAGGATTAAACCCACAAAGACGACCTTTAAAGGCGGCATACCGGGTGTAGAGGCCAGTTGTACGGGCTCAGTTACACTCGAAGTGGTCTTCAGATCCCGGATAACTTCCGGCTTAAGAGTTAATCTTCGACATCGCCCCATTCCGCAGCCGCTATCATGAACTGCTCGGATGAACCGCACGGCAAAGTTCAATGTGGTGCCGCACTTTCGCATACCTCAAGCTCAAGATGCCAGCCCTCGAGGAGTAATCACGGTCAATGGAAACACCGAACGCTCTCCGAACGGAGGAGCACACGGCGGCCCTCGCGGCGGAGGTAGAAAGCAGCCTCTCACAGCAATTTTCGAGTCCGGCCACTAAGCGTCCGGACACTGTCAAGCGCGCCCGGAGTAACCTACAACAAGACCGCCTGGCACGATTCAAGCACGCACTACTAGGAAAAGGCCTACTATGGCGCACCTAATTTGGCCATTAATGGCGCATTAGTGGTGCGCCTTTAGTGCCACGCCATTAGTATATTTTACTAAGGGCGCACCACTGGATGCGCCATTAGTATATACAACAGTGCGCCATTAGTATTCCTCGAGGGGCCATGTATACCAGTGCTTTGGCATACTAATGGCGCTACAACGGAAGATGCGCCATTAGTAACTTCGCATACTAATGGCGCCTCGCTTAATGATGCGCCATTAGTATCCTTTGGCATACTAATGGCGCCTTGATGTGATGCGCCATTATTATGAATATTAGGTTTTTTTTATCTTTTTATTTTCTGTTTTTTTGCACAGGTTACAAAATGTATAATTGGACAAAATATAGACAGCACACATCAACAACAGATTCATCGAATACAATAGAAGATTAGTCTCTGAATACAATTCATCATATTAGTCTCTGAATACAATTCATCATATTAGTCTCTGAATTGAAAAGACCGAACAAAGATAGAACAATATATTACAAGTCTCGAGACCGCGAGTAGCGAGTTTGTCTTCACATTACAAGTCGATATCGGTCATCTAAACTACCATCACATAGAAGAGAGCTGCGGTCATCACGATGAGCATCATCACGATGAAACTCGTCTTCATCCGGTTCCTCTAGCGCTCCCTCCCCTCTCCCACTAGATAGCGGGCGATCTAGATTCGCCTCGCCCTAGTGGTGTACCTTTGTAATCTTACCGCTGAATCGGTGAACCTGTCTCCGACACTCCTCCCGATCGTCAGAGACTCCGGGAACCTTACCCTTGTACACGACATACGCATTTACATCTCTATGCACTAGCCAAACGTAAACGTTAGTACCAATTCACAAACAATACATAAGCAATATATAAGTATGCAACAGAACGATCGGAAGAGAAAAGCAAGACATTAATAGCATCGATTACATCTAAGTTGAACGACTCTCAAAACCAAAGAGACATACTACAAGTTCATTAAAGTTTAATTACAACATGAGCCAATCGATGTTTCGTAACTAGACACAGAGATCACTACTTTCGACTCGACTCAAGGGACCGGAGCGTGGATGAAGCCGCCGTCTATCGTGGGAGTCATGAAAGAACGGGCGTTGTCACCTGCATTTGTAGCATTGTGTCGATGTCAACATTGGACGGTTGATTTCGAGGTAGAACTGCCCCGAGGTAGGCGACATCTTGATGGATGATTTCCGCAAACTCCGATCGGATGCGAAAAGAATTCTTGTCGATGTCCGCGCTGGGATTGCCGACACGCCGCGCCCAATCTTTGAGTTTACTCGGTAGCGAAGTTGACGATGGTCCCGCATTTATCGCCGCGCATGTGATGGATGGCATAGTAGGCACCCTTCGACGCCAGGTGGCTGCTTGACGCAGCGAACGTCATATTGTGGGAGAACACGTGCTTGCCGTGCCATTTAATTGGCCCGGTGAAGGTGCCTCCAGATTGGGCGTGGCTGGGAGAACATCATCAAGAACCTTCTTGACATTTGTGTAGTCTACGTTCGCCTGACGGTCCGGGTCGAAATACGTGGCCATGGAATATTTGGGGCTTAGGAGGATGAGCGTGCAATGTGTGTCACAGCAGAAAACATGGAATGTTAAAAGAAAAATGATCGAAATCTAAGAATTCATATGTTACGGGCCGGTTGAGGGGAGGACTTACTCGGGAAAGTAAGGCACGAGGAAGTTATCCTTATCTTGGTTTGCCAGAATGACGCCTTCGAGGTAAGAACTCGCGACTTGCCGGTCCCCAGCGCTTTCTTCCTCTTCTTGTATCGAGTGACGCCGCACACCGGACATATGGTAGACTCCGCGTGCTTGTCCCGATAAATGATGCAATTGTTCATGCACACATGGTATTTCACGTGTGGTAAATCCATAGGACACACGATTTTCTTCGCCTCCTCCAAACTGGTCGGGCACTTGTTCCCCTTGGGAAGACGTTCGTGCCAGAACGACATGTTCTCGTCGAAACATGCGCCGGTCATTTTGTGTTTTACCTTCATCTCCGTGAGCCATGAGCGCACTTTCAGCGGGTATCCTCGGCCTGCATCCTTCATACAATGGAGTAACGCGCCTAACTCAAGTTGATCCATCTTGGCTTTCTCTCGGCGGCAGCTCTTGCGTTATCCGTCGCTTGAGAAGCAGCTCTTGAATATGAGGGTCCTGCACCCAGCCCATCGATGGTCCAGCGTAAATCGCGCCCGCCGCATCATCATCTTCATGATCATGCCGTCGCCCGCTCCCGCATCTTCCTCATCATCATTCCTGCATCTTCTACATGATGACTGTACAAGATCACCGTCGTGATCATCTCCTCGGGATTCTTCGTCTTCTCGCTGCATGAGCCGCGGTCGTTGTCTTGCTGCCCTTCCTCATTTCTTGCCCGCCCCATGGACGACTTCAGTAGTCATCTTCATCACCTTGCCACCGATAGCCATCCATGAAACCATGCAAGAGCAGGTGGTCCCGCACCTGCCGGAATCCGAGTCCGCAATAAGGCTCTTCACTTGCATCTTCGACACGGACATCTTATCTCCGCCTCGCTCTTTTGAAGCATCTCGCCTTCGGACCTCAAAAACCTATTCACGATGCCTTCGGTCATCGTATGGACCATGGTCGCTGCGGGGTAGAGCAAAACGATATTTTAGAACCAAGAAAAAATTTGGCATGACTTTCCTAAAATAGGACCAAAATGAATGCTTAATGCCAAAATTCTCTTGAAACGGAAATGAATCAACATTCGGCAAAATATTGGCAACTATCGCATTTCAAATACCGGTACACCTCCAAACACAAACACATATGCAACACCACAAACATATGCAACACCACGAACATACATAGATCTAGCTAGGCCATAAAAAGTGCATGTGCACATTGTAGTAGGGAGAACAACATAAATATAGCTTCCCCCTTACTTACCTATTAAAACAAGGTAATTTAACCACTTAATTTGAATGAATCTATGGTGGAAATGAGGTGAAAAGAGGAGGCACCGAGACAAGGAGGAGGTGGAGAGAATGAAGTGGGGAGAAAGTGAGTGTGGGTAGGAGAGGCTGTCCAAAATATCTTGTTGCTGCCCACTTACTAATGGCGCACCAGCACTAAATGCGCCATTAGTAATCCAGTTACTAATGGCGCACCTTCCGCGGTGCGCCATTAGTAGTTTTGTAAAAAATACTAATGGCACGATCCACGATCGCCATTACTAGTTTAAACTAGTAATGGCGCACGGTTGATCGATCGCCATTAGTAGTATTAAAAAAAGGAATAAAAAATATAATAAAAAAACAACATTAGTGGCGTACTTTCGGACGGGTGCGCCATTACTAGTTACAACTAGTAATGGCGCACTTTGTCTGTATGCGCCATTAGTATGTTTGGACAGGCGCACTAGTTCAAAAAAAAATTTGATACTAATGGCGCACCTTGGGCCAGGTGCGCCATTAGTAGTTTCAACTCTAATGGCATATCAGCAGGTGGTGCACCATTAGTATATACTAATGCCGCGCCCATTGTCTGGTGCGCCATTAGTGTCAATCCCATCTATAGCCCTTTTTCTAGTAGTGACGCGTAGCAATCCGGCCCCAACCCCAGCCCTCGCGAAATTGCGAAGCTAGTATTACGCGTACATAATTACGCTCTGGAGATACCATGGGCATATGGGGAGGGGTAAGACCACGGCACGCCCGGAATACGGCTCAACCGCACCAGGGGCTCCCGATTGTGTCATTCTTTTTCTTTTTCCTTTTTTTCCTTTTTCTTACTTTCAGGACTCCGTCTTTCAGAAGTCCTGTCCGACACTAGAATCGCCGAACTCACGATGCAACAGCCAGGGAAGTAGAACGCTACGTCGAATGTTCAGGTGGTCTTTATTACGAGCATTATACCTGTTTTACATACCATCCCGCAGCTTACCCCTGGAGGGGGACATGTTAGATAGTCCCATCCCTTGCTTATCGCACTATTTGTATCGTTCTGCTTTCATTGCAGTACATTTTTGAATAAACAATACATAGCTTTTTCCTATTATTGCACTCTTTTCTTTATCTATATATATGTTCATTTCATGACATGTGGCACCCGTACACTTTGGTACGGCCAATACACCAGGGGCTTAAGCATCCCAAAATTATGGTGTGATAAGTCCGAACACTTTCACAAGTGCGGCACCCCGAACTTATAGCATTATACGAATCGGCTCAGAATCATGTCTTGGGTCAATAGTTGGGTTTGCCCGGCTCCCGTGTTTTGGTACCTTACGTTCCGCTATATCGGCTAACGTAGCACCGGGAGAACCACTGCGATTGTGCCCCAGTTGAGCTGGGTCAAGCACCTCAGTGGAGAAAGCTAAAACTGTCCGTCATGATAGGGCGAGAGCCGATCGTTGTTCGAGAGGTTTTTTCGGGTCCCTAAAGACTTATACCGCTTAAAGCGAGGAACCGGAGTTGTCCGGCCAAGGCGTGGATAGCGCCCCGAACTCGGTCTTCCGAATACTAGGGGCTTCGCCGAAATTTAAAATTATAGAATTCTATGGCTAAGTGAGAGTGTTCAAGCATTATAAATCTGGTTGCCTTGTTCGTTGTGTTGAGCGCCTCCCTAGATGGACCCAAGAATGGGAACAAGAGTGCTCAAGTTTATCTCGAACACCCTAGCACTCGTGGCATGGGGGCTGAAGCCAACGACTTGCCATCTCTCAAGTTTGATAAACGGCCGCACAGAAGGTAATATTTTAGATTAACAAGCGTTTCTTAGCGCATATGAACAAGTTTTCAGCGTACAGGATAACAAATGCGAGCCTATTCAAAAATTACATCTTTGGAGCACTCATCCGCTATTCGGCGGGCACCCTTCAGGAGGCCCTCATAGTACATTTCGGGAGTGCGATGCTCCTTGCCCTTCGGTGGCCCGTCCATCACAAGCTTCTCCGCATCCAGCTTGCCCCAGTGCACTTTAGCACGGGCAAGGGCCCGACGGACACCTTTAATGCAGACGGAGTGCTTGATGACTTCAATCCGTGGACAGGCGTCCACCAGCCGATGCACTAAGCCGAAGTAGCTCCCAGGCATGGCTTCCAATGGCCACAGCTGCGCTATAAGGCCCTTCATGGCTTGTTCGGCAACCTTGTGGAGCTCGACCAGCTACTTCAGCTGGTCGCTTAGGGGCACCGGATCTCCGGCCTCAGCATACTGAGACCAGAACACCTTTTCCGTCGAGCTCCCCTCCTTGGCGCGGTAGAATGCGGCAGCATCAGACACACTACGGGGCAAATCTGCGAATGCTCCTGGAGAGCTCCAAATCTGGGTAAGTAATAGGTAATTCACTTTCACATGCTTGCTTTGCATAAAGAATGCCTTACCCGCCGCTATCTTCTTTAACGACTCAATTTCTTGGAGTGCTTTTTGGGCCTCGGCCTTAGCAGCTTTGGCACTCTCAAGAGCCGAGGCGAGATCGGACTCTCGAGTCTTCGAGTCAGGCTCCAAACTCTTGTGTTTTTCCACGAGAGCTTGGAGCTCTTGCCGTACCTTGGCCAGCTACGCCTCCCCCTTCTCTCGCTCGGTGTGTTCCGCAGCCGCTTTATTTTCGGCCACAGACACCGCTTCCTTCAGGGTCGCCACCTCGTTCGTGGCCCCTGCAGTACCCATGTTATTCCTGTTATTTTTTGCAACTGAAACATTTCTATAAGGTATTTCTTTAATAAGGTACTACTTACCTTCCGTGTCCTCGAGCTGCTTCTTGGCTTGGTCGAGCTCGTTCTCAGACGGCTCTGTGCTCGCTTCAATGCATTGACCTCCATGATCGGTCTGGCAGAGTCGGCAGCAAGCAGCCTGCATTCCCATATTGACATACTTATGTTAGAATCCTCATATATCTTCTTAGATCCTTAGTCCGGCTTTTATTTCTAAACACCGAACTAAGCATCGGGACTCTTGTCTATCGGTAATATTTTTACATATTCTAAAATTTACCTCAAAGCCTGTTAGAAGGCTGATATAAGCTTGGTCAGCCCGCTCTTGGCGGATCTGAATCTGTCCGGATCACCGCACTCATAACAGTGTGGTGCTCCTCCTCGATGGGGCGCTGTTAGCGCCTCCGATGCTATCCGGTGCCTCGGTTGGATGGAGGACACGGCGTCTTACCCTTCTTACGAAGGGACCGCTTGCGGACTCGGAACCGCTGAAGGTTCCGCATGGAGTCGGACAAGGGTCGGGCTGAAACCCCTGGGGTCTTGCCCCCACGCTGCTGAGTCCGGAGGTTGCCTTGTGGCGCCTCCTGCGCCACTTCCTCTTGACCAAGCCCCTCTTGGGGCCCCACCGCAGCGTCGTCCGCGGCGTGAGGTGAGGAGGCGGTCGGAAGTGATGTACTCTCCATTTCCGACGAACTCAGGGACCCGCTTATCGAAGCGGCGAACTCGCTCTTGGGCGGCTGCATGATGGTTCGGTATTATAGAACACTATGCAATGATAAAAAAGCCATGGGTATCCGGACACTTACGGTCTCGCCAGGGGCTTGGCCCTTGTTGGCCAATCCTCCTCGTCGTCGTCGACGTTGGTGGACAAGTCCGGAGGAAGGGTTCTTCCCTTCTTGGACCCTCCGGCCTCCCCAGTTGGGGCGACCTTCCTTTTACTCTCCTCCCCTGATGGGGGATAAGCTTCTTCTTCCTCCTCCTCGTCCTCAGGAGAAGATTCTGCTGCAGAATCTGACAGCACCTGGCGTCGGGAGCTCCTTCTAGTTCCCGTGGCCTCCTTCTTGGCCTTCTTCTCCGGCACCACATGGGGCACCGGAGCCAGCAGCCCCGTCAATCGGGCGTCCGCTGGGTCTTCTGGCACAGGAACCGGACTGTTAATCTGTCCGGACGTCTTCAGCCAGTCCTGTCGAAGATTAGGGAATTTTTAGATCCCACATAGAGTCAGTCTATGAAAAAGAGTCCTGTAAAGGGTAAACTAACTTACCTCGCCGGCTTGACGCCGCGAGCTGTATCTGCGATCTTTGTTAGCGGATGCGGGGGCTTCGGCGCCCTTGAACAACACCTTCCAGGCATCTTCGTATGTAGTGTCAAAGAGCCGGCTCAAGGTTCGGTGCTGTGCCGGATCAAACTCCCACAAATTGAAGGCCCGTTGTTGGCATGGGAGAATCCGAGGATGAGCATCACCTGGATTACGTCGACAAGTCTGAGATTCTTGTCCACCAGGTTTCGGACGCATGTTTGGAGTCCGGATAGCTCGCCCTAATCCCCCCACGTCAGGCCCATCTCTTTCCATGACGAGAGTCGTATGGGGAAGCCAGATCTGAATTCGGGGGCCGCCACCCATTCAGGGTCGCGTGGCTCGGTGATGTAGAACCACCCCGATTGCCACCCCTTTATTGTCTCCACAAAGGAGCCCTCGAGCCATAGGACTTTGGCCATCTTGCCGACCATGGCGCCTCCGCACTCCGCTTGACGGCCGCCCACAACCTTCGGCCTGACATTAAAGGTCTTCAGCCATAGGCCGAAGTGGGGCTGGATGCATAGGAAGGCCTCGCACACGATGATAAACGCCGAGATGTTGAGGATGAAATTCGGGGCCAGGTCGTGGAAGTCCAGGCCGTAGTAGAACATGAGCCCCCGGACAAATGGGTGGAGTGGAAAACCTAGTCCGCGGAGGAACTGGGGGAGAAACACCACCCTCTCATGGGGCCTGGGGGTTGGAATGAGCTGCCCCGCGTCGGGCAGCCTATGCGCGATATCGCCGGACAAGTATCCGGCCTCCCGCGGTTTTGTGATGTGCCCCTCCGTGAAGGAGGAGGCCATCCACCTGCCTCCCGCTCCTCACATGGTTGCAGAAGGTTGAGGAGGGATGTGCGGACTTGGGCGCTAGAGCTCGAGTACGCGGAAATGGAGAAGCAGAGGAGGAAGAAGGCGTAGGTGAAAAAGTGGATCCTTATCCCCTTATATGGACGAGCGAAGCTATGCGTCCCCCACCAGCCTGGTAAAACTCGCTTATCTCCCAAGCGCCGTAATCAATGGCGCGGATGGGTTACCCACGTCCGTATTGATGAGAATCCCGGAATAAGGGGACACGATCTATGCTTTGATAAGGCGTGCCAAGAAACGCCTCGCTAAACGCGCTAAGGTGGAGCGGTAAAAACGATTCATATAAAGGCCTGGCGAGGTGTGATGTCACGCCCGCGGAATCGTCAGCAGATCTGTGCAAAATTATTCTCTCTACGGTGTTATGTGGAACTTGTTTTGCGAGCGGACACTATCCTGGTGTTCAAAACCTTCTATGAAGTATTCGGAGGAGGAACCCGCCTTGCAATGCGAAGACAATATGCGCGCCGGACTCGTCGTCATTGAAGCCTGGTTCAGGGACTCTTGAGGAGTCCCGGACTAGGGGTGTTCGGATAGCGAACTATCATGACGACGGACTCCAAGACTATGAAGATACAAGATTGAAGACTTCGTCCCGTGTCCGGATGGGACTTTCCTTGGCGTGGAAGGCAAGCTTGGCGTCGGATATGTAGATCTCCTACCATTGTAACCGACTCTGTGTAACCCTAACCTATCCGATGTCTATATAAACCGGAGGGTTTTAGTCCGTAGGATGAACAACAATCATACCATAGGCTAGCTTCTAGGGTTTAGCCTCCTTGATCTCGTGGTAGATCTACTCTTGTACTACCCATATCATCAATATTAATCAAGCAGGAGTAGGGTATTACCTCCATCGAGAGGGCCCGAACCTGGGTAAAAACATCGTGTCCCTTGTCTCCTGTTACCATCCGCCTAGACGCACAGTTTGGGACCCCCTACCCGAGATCCGCCGGTTTTGACACCGACGGCCGACGACTGGCTTCGAGACATGGAAAGAAAATTAATTAATACACAGTGTTCAGACCGTGATAAAGTACTATATGCACCGCACTATCTCACTGGAGCAGCTGCATCATGGTGGGAAAATTTCCTACACATGCACCCCAACGAAAATGATATAACACGGGAGGAGTTCAAAGAAGGTTTTAGTGGGCGCACATTCCTAAAAGTGTTATGAAGATCAAGAAGAGAGTTTGATGACCTCAAACAAAGGACCATGATGGTGTCGAATACAGCAGATCGATTTACTCTGTTGTCTCGCTTCGCCAACGAAGAGCGTATGACCGAAAGCAAGAAGATGGAAAAATTCACGGGCGGTCCGGCACCGGCTTAAATGCCAGCTGGTTGTGCACACCTTCCCAGATTTCAAAACGCTGGTGGATAAGGCTATTACCTTGGAAAATGAGCGATGCAGCTTGGAGGATTTCCATAGCGAAAAAGGACAGACTACTCTTGCTCGCAACCACGAAGCAAGGCGGATTTTCAAAAGGTGGGACACACAAACCCACGACAAATGTTTCACACCCAATCAAGAATTTCCATGCAAGGGACAAGGAGTTCACATATCGCCCAGGCGTTACTTGCTACGCTTGTGGAAAAGAAGGGCACTATGCCAAGCGTGCCCCAAGCCAAGAACTTCGACCCCAAAGCCGAACAACGGTGGCAATAATTCAGCGCCCAAGCGAAACAATTTCAACCCCAATAACAACCACAGGAAGGGTCATTTGAACCACGTGACCAGAGAGGAAGCACAAAACGCCCCGGATATCGTACTCGGTACGTTCCCTGTCAACACAATACCTGCCACGGTTTTGTTTGATTCGAGCTTCTCACTCGTTCATTTCAAGAGATTTGCTTTGCAAAATAATTTTCGATGCTTCCCTTGAAAAATCCATGATCATCAAATCCCACAGGATTAAGCAAGTGACTCGAGTTCTTGCCAAGGTGTGATTATTGAGTTTGAAGGATTGAAGTTTCACGCCAACCTTATTCATTGGAAAATAAAGGATTGGATGTCATCCTAGGGATGGATTGGTTAACCACCAACAAAGGTTTTATTGACTGCTTCAACGGACCGTAATTCTCACCCACCATCACGGGAAGACAATAAAAGTTTCAGCCAAAGAGAAAAAATATCTCGCAACGAGGTTGAACAAGGTGGGCGTTTACGAGTTAAGCAAAGTTCGATGAGTATGTGAGTTTCAGGCGTATTCCCGAAGAACTACCGGGCATGCCACGGACCGAGAGATAGAATTCAGCATTGAGCTAGCACCGGAACCGCCCCATTTACAAGAAACCATACAGAATGGCACCATCCGAGTTGGTAGAATTGAAGAAGAAAATAAAAGAATCACTGGACAAAGGATATATACGAGCCAGCTCCTCACCTTGGGGTTCACCAATTTTATTTGCCAGGAAAAAGTATGGGACACTGAGATTGTGTATAGACTATCGAGCACTTAACATGGTCACAATCAAGAACAAATACCCAATGCCACAGATAAATGATTTATTTGATCAGCTCGCTCAGGCCAAGGTCTTCTCAAAAATTGATTTAAGGTCGGAATACCATCAATTAAAAGTACGAACAGAGGATATCCCCAAGACAGCCTTCACCTCCGGATCTGATCGTATGAGTTCACAATAATGCCGTTTGGACTAACAAAGCGCCCGCATATTTTGTTCACCTCATGAACAAAGTATTTATGAAGTTTATGGACAAGTTTGTTGTGGTATTCATCGACGATATTCTGATATACTCCAAGACACCAGAAGAGCACACTGAACATCTCCGAATTGTACTAGGAGAACTCAGGAAACATCAATTGTACGCCAAGTTCTGCGAATATGAATTTTGGCTAAGACAAGTGGGTTTTCTGGGCCACGTACTGACCCAAGAAGGTATTGCCGTAGACCCGGAAAAGTTCAAGGCCGTACTTGGTTGGAAACCACCCGCCAGTGTAACGGACGTATGAAGTTTCTTGGGAATGGCAGGATACTACCGAAGATTTATTGAAGGATTCTCCACCATAGCAAAGCCAATGACGCAGTTACTCAAGTAGGACAAGAAGTTTGAATGGACTGAAGCTTGCGAGAAAAGTTTCCAAGAGCTAAAAAGGAAATTGACGACAGCACCAGTATTAATTGTGCCAGACATACACAAGAATTTTGAGGTGTATTGTGACGCATCCCGGAAGGGCCTTGGATGTGTATTGATGCAAGAAGGCAAGGTAGTCGCGTATCTCTCCAGACAACTTCGCAAGAATGAAGAAAATTATCCTACTCATGACTTGGAGTTGGCAGCAGTCATCCATGCACTCAAAGAGTGGAGACACTTCCTACTTGGAAATCGTTGTGAAATATACACAGACCATAAGAGCCTCAAGTATATTTTCACACAACCGGAACTCAATTTACGGCAACGACGCTGGTTGGAATTAGTGAAGGATTATGATGTTGGAATCCACTATCATCCAGGAAAAGCAAATGTAGTGGCGGATGCTCTTAGTCGGAACCCTAGCTCGGACAACGACAACCTACCAAACCTGAGACCTGAATTTCGGCAGGAGTTTGCTAAACTCAACTTAAAGGTGGTCACCGAAGGCAGTGTGTCGAATTTGGAAATACAGCCTACCCTAATAGAGAAGATTAAGAAGGCTCGGCATGGGCACCCCAGCATTGAAGGCATAAAACGGAAAGTGAGTTTGGGCAAGGCCTCAGAATTCATCATAAACGAGCAGGGAATATTGTTGTACGGAGATAGGCTTTGCGTACCAAATATCAAGGACCTTAAACAGCAAATTCTAGCTGAAGGCCACACCGCTCCGTATTCAATCCATCCTGGAGGAACAAAAATGTACAAGGATCTTCAGGAAAAAATTTGTTGGCACGGTATAAAAAGGGATATAGCCACGTTCATTGCATGTTGTGACTCTTGTCAACACATCAAGGCCGAGCACCCAAAACTGGCCGGACTATTACAACCAAAAAAGATACCCGAGTGGAAATGGGACGAGATTGGAATGGATTTCATTGTTGGACTACCTCGGTCACGACACGAGAATGATGCCATATGGGTCATCACACATAGACTGACTAAAGTGGAACACTTCATCCCCGTAAAGACAAACCACACCACCCAGAAGCTTGCCAGGCTTTATCTTTCCCGTATCGTCTGCTTGCATGGAGTCCCAAAGACTATAATATCAGACAGAGGCACTCAATTCGTTTCCCAATTTTGGGATCAATTACAACAAGCTCTGTGAACTCAACTGGCATTTAGTACCGCATACCACCCCCAGACTGATGGACAAACTGAACGCGTAAACCAAATTCTAGAAGACATGCTGAGAGCATGTGTCCTCACCTATGGAACCAGTGGGAAGAGAGCTTGCCATACGCAGAGTTCGCATACAACAACAGTTACCAAGCCAGCCTGCAAATGGCACCATTTGAAGCTCTGTACGGGCGAAGATGTCGTACCCCACTAAATTGGTCAGAAACCGGAGACAGACATATCTTCGGCCCAGACATGCTCAAGGAGGCTGAAGATGAAGTTAAGATAATTAGGGATCTCGACTCAAGACAGCTCAAAGTCGACAGAAGAGTTATTACGATCAAAAACATCGGGGAGTCAGTTTTGAACCCGGTGAGTTTGTGTACCTACGAGTATCTCCTATGAGGAGCCTGCAACGATTCGAGGTTAAGGGAAATCTAGCACCAAGATTTATCGGACCCTTCTGTATAGTGGCACGAAGAGGCACGGTAGCCTACCAGCTAGACTTACCCGAAGAATTATCCGATGTCCATGACGTGTTCCACGTCTCGCAATTGAGGAAGTGCGTGAGCAACCCAGAGAAGCAATTATCCCATGAAGACATTGACGTACAACCAGACCTCACCTACCGGGAACGTCCAATAAAAATATTAGAGGAGTCTGAAAGGAGGACCTGACAGAAAACCATCAAGTTTTTCAGAGTTCAGTGGAGCAATCACACCGAGAATGAAGCGACTTGGGAAAGAGAGGATTTTCTTCGGACAGAGCACCCACACTTATTTGAGGATCAGCTGAAATCTCGGGACTAGATTTTTCCTAAGGGGTAGGTGTTGTGACACTCCAAAATTTTAATTTTTGTTTTCAACAAAAACTTTGTTTGTTTTGACGGAGGCCATTTAAATCCTTCCAAAAGCCTCTCTCTCTCAAAACTTTTCCCCATGGCAAGGATTTTATTTTTTGTATCTTCTTCAACCCTGGTGTTTGGTTATTAAGAACCTTTCTTCTGACTTTCCCATCTCAAATATATTTTTGGAATTTATTTTCTTTTAAAAAAGAAACCCTATGGGTTTTGGAGCTACTCTTTTGTTTTGAAACCATCCATTGTTTTACCATGCCTCATGTGGTAAATTCTCCCAAAACCCCTCCCTCCAATTTGGGGCAACCCAAACATTCTGTTCCAACAGGTTCAACCCATTTTTGGATTTTATTTCATTTATTTTATTCCCCAAAACAATTCTGTCAATTATTTTTAAGCCTAGATGATTTACAAAGGAAGTACCTGATTTCCTTTGAGTTTTTATCTCAAACCAACTCCTCTGGATAGTCCTTAGCACCCCCAACCTAGATCCATCAAGATCCAATCTTGATCTTTTCAAAAATTTCAAGTTTCAACCTCTGCAAGTTTGGACCAGATTCATCATTTTTGGTGAAATTCATATTTTCCTTTCTCCAAAAATTCCACCAAAATTCAGGCAGCCCCCAGGTGCTTTGAGAGGCCACCACACCAAAGATCAGCCCCAGATAAATTTTTCTCATGCTTGAATCATTTCATCAAACACTTGGCCGGCATTGTTCCTGTGCATATTCAGAAATTCAGAGTTTTGTCAGTGTCGTTTTTCGTCAGTGCCTTGTCATCGATCACCAGTGCACCCTGCCGCGTTGCGCACGGCCTCTCCTTCTTAACCTGAGCACCGCACACTCCCTTGGACGGGTGCAGGTGTCGGTGGTGGCGAGCCTCGCCGACGCCGGCAGCTTCTGCGGTGGCAGAGCCACCGTGGCGGCCAACGGAGCTAGCGCCAGCTCTCTATGCCGTTCTGCGCCGCCCAACTCACCCCAGCCCTCCGCGTGGCCTCATGCATGCCAGCGCACACCGCAGCACCGTCGCCGTGTCCCGGCAAGCACAGGGCGCGCCCTCTGTCGCCGACAGGCCCGCGCCGCCCCGTTCTGTCGAAACTACCCATGCGCGCCTAATCCAACCTGGTTTAGCTTCTAAACGGAACCGGTGGACCTCCACGTTGATGCCCAACCCCCTAAACTCCCCGACCATGCACTGCGCCGCCGTAACCATCACCGAATATCCCCGTTGACGGCCACCGCCTTGGGTCGCCTATAAAAAGAGGTCCCGAGCTCGTTCTCGAGCACGCACCACCACTGCCCCCCACTAGAACCCCGCCAACCACTAGGAGGACCTCGAGGAGGTCTCCTCCCCCAACTCCGGCCGCCCCGGTCCGCCTCGGCCACCAGCTCGATTCACTCCGGTGAGGCCATCCCCGCCTCCCAAACCTCGTCGGTAGTCTCCTCGTGCACCCAGTGATCTAACCCAAGCTGCAATTTGACCTCCGCAGCCCTCCCCGACGAGATCCATCTTCACCCGAGCCGCCGTCCGCCGGAGCAAGGACCGCCGTCGACGTGGTGCTCGCCGACGACCACCACCACCAGCCACGGACGCGGAAGGACACGCTGAGCACGTAGGTACCTTCCGATCCTCCTAACTCGCCATGGATCGCCGCCGGCGACCACCGCAGCTCTCGGGCGCCGACGAGCTCTGCTTCTCCCTCGTTTGAAATTTCAAACCTGATGGGTGGGAACCCTCGTCAGCCTTTTCCTTTTTTGAATCATTTTCTGAAAACGCCTTCGGGCAGAATACGTTTCCCTTTGCAGTTAACGGCTTTTTAGTCGAATCATTTTTTGTTTTTATAAGTTGGCCCCTGGAAACTTTCTGTTTCATTACAAATGAGTCCCTGGATTAAATCCTTTATAACTTTTAAACAGAAACTGATTTTTGATTGATTCTTTTTCTTTCATCTTTAATTTTGTGTCTATTTTTTTCATATTTATTTGAAAAATATTTGGAATACTTTTTTGTGCACTCACGGTATTTACGTTAGTACGTATTTTCTCATACCGTAGATACCGGAGGAGGTGACGGAACTGTGAACTTCACCAAGCTAGACTCCTACTACTCCGAACCAGGCAAGCATGTTTGAACTTTTGATATGATGACCGTCCATTGCATGTTTGCATTAAGTAGTTTCATGGCATGTTTATAAGCATTTCGATAAATGTTATATTACATGCAAAGTTGAGGTAAGTGAGTTTCGAAATTCCATATGTTGTTGAATATGAGTTTGCATGGCCATGTGATGGCATGAGAATGGGTAAGATGGCAGTGTTGTAGCATGCCAGTCTTATGCCAGACTATTTGACTCCAGTGTCAACGTGAATCAAGTCACGTTTCCATCCGTTTTCCCTTCCTGTACTACCACATGTTTTCCGCAAGGGATATGGCTTAGTAAGTTGCAAACCTCTTTCCTGGTACACACCAAATAGAGAAGCCGTGATGAGGGTTCCATGGCCCTAGATTAAAGCCAGTCATCCGGTCAGGGGGCATGGGTGTTTCCGGTTGGGACCGAGAGGGGGGCACCCCTTAGAGCGCGCATATATAAATTTGATCCCATGCTATTCGAGGTTGTGATCTCCCCGTCTCAAAGTTTTTCTTTAACATTGTCTAGGGTGATTCCTGGCATCGTGAGGTGGGATGGGCGTGTACTGGTTAGATGTGTTTCTACCGAAATACCGTAAATGGAACTAGTCCTTCATGACTACGGAAATCCGTTGGATGTGGATAATTAGTACAAACTCTGCAGATTAAAAAATCCTTTGATTCGTCTTATCCATGTCCAGGTACTGTGTTCAACTTATCTTGTCAGTCTCAGTGACAAAACTCCGGTGAACCACATGAGTGTTAAGTCCGGCTAAATGATTATTCCTGTGGATGGACTAACCCGTTTATTATTGTGTGTTGAATATTTCCTGTGAGTGTTTTATCTCATGAATTTATCAGATATGAATAATGAAATATAAGCCCTTTCTGTGATATCGCTCAGACGTCCGACTGTGGCATGCTTGTTATTTACTTCCTATATAAGCCCTTTCTGCGATGTCGCTCAGACGTCCGACTGTGGCACGGTTGTTATTTACTTTCTATATAAGCCCTTTCTGCGATGTCGCTCAGACGTCCGACTGTGGCATGCTTGTTATTTACTTTCAATATAAGCCCTTTCTGCGATGTCGCTCCGACGTCCGATTGTGGCACTCTTGTTATTTACTTTCTATATAAGCCCTTTATGTGATGTCGCTCAGACGTCCGACTATGGCACTCTTGTTATTTACTTTTCAATATAGGCCCTTTATGTGGTGTCGCTTAGACGCTCGACTGCGGCATGATAATTTAGTTGTTTACCCTTCGAGGCGTCGCTCGAGACACCCGATCGGTTTTCAGTTATTTGGTTGGGATTTCGGGAGGACTACTGCCCGACTTCCTTTTTACTTATCATGTTGTGCAAATATTTATTATTTGAATGTGCATTGTTATTTGCTCATGACGCATTCATGCATGCATTTGTTATATCTTATGTCGAACTGTCTTGCGAGTACTTTCAAAGTACTCACCGGCTTATTGATTTGGCGGATGTTGTGAAGGCGATCTCATGGATGAAGAGTTCGATGGCGAGTCGGCGCCTAGAGGAGTCCCAGTCAGTCCCGTGCGATCCTGGATTTGGTCACTGTATTATACCGCTTCCGCTACCCAAACAAATTCATCGAGCCTCACCTCGACGCTCGATGAGCTTCCAGTTTAGGAGTCATGTTATCCACTCCACTGTGATATATCCACCACCGCTTTTATCTCGAGTCAGTAGCATGCCACCACACCCCTGTATCATAACCGCCCTTATGTACAATATTGGCGTGTTTGTAATAATTGTTGAGCAGCCTCAGCTCAACCCTGTAATATATTTAATGCTACTAGCCTTCTGTATCAAGTATTTGTCTACCAGTAAGGATAATTCTTCCTATACTGGAATCAAGGGATCGATTTCTCAATAAGTATTTTATTGAAAAACCGGTCGTGACAGCAGTGGACGAGAGAGGAGGACGAGATGATCGATGCCGGAAACGACTCTAGTGTAGTAGGGCAAGAAAGAGGAGGCCAAGTTGATCGACCCCATCGGCGGCGCGACGAATTGCAGTGTGCATGGAGGTAGAGGACATAAGAAAACAGTGTGCACGCCATTACTGCGTCAGTTCAGTAGGAGGACGACGGAGAGTAGGCGGAGATGAGGGACACCGAAAACGACTCTAGTATAGTAGGACGTGGGAAAGGAGATCAAGGGGAGTCGGCGTCCAGAGGGACGAATAGGAGGACTCCGAGCAGAGGACAGAGGAGCTCGATATGGCGGCGTCCGTGTAGTAGACTACTGCTCAAAGAGAGATGAAGCTACGATCGTAGAAACCAAAAACTTACAACACGAACGCTGTGAGGAACTGCAAGACTAGTCTGCTGGTCGAAGGAAATTTCAAATGATCGATCGTGCTCAACGAATCTGACAAAATTCGTCCAGAATAGCTCCAGACAAGAACACGAGATTAGGAACTTACGACCGACGAAACTACAGACCGATCGCCTGATTGGAAACGTAGCATCGAGGTGCATCATTTTGTGTCGAGCTTACCTCGAATCGAAGCACTGCTGTGTAGATTAGAGAGAGGAGGTTAGATAGAGGTTACTGGAGGTTGAAGAATACATCACGTAATCACCTCGCATCTCTCCCGTCTCCACTCATGCAAGGGCCCGCTCGCTAGCGCTCGCCTCGGCTTGGCTCGCGGAAACTGCCGATTCGAGCGTTTCCAGCGAGCCAGGCTCGGGGCTGCTTTAAGAAGCGGGCGATGCAGGCCCAACAATGAAAACGGGCAACCAAACACGCCTTCTCCTTCCCGCGCGGGCCTGGTTGGGCCCGATACGGGCAACCAAACACGCCCTTAATGCATAAAAATGTCCAAACGAACCCCGAAAAATCCCAAAAATTGACACAATACTCCTGTTGTTCTATGTTGACACGAGAAAAATTTGGAAGCAATAAGAGTAATGGATATCATTTTGTCCCCAAAGGTGGGAAGTTCCCTACCGAAACCATCACGCTTGTTGTGAGAAGCTCTGGTTTGTGAGAAGCATATCCCCAAACCTGCCCCAAATGGGACAAAACAATTACCACGACGTGTTGATGCCGCTCCATGATAGCATGCCAAGTTTCATGAATTTCGGACAAGTTTTGGATTTACTAGAATTTAAAAACTAGGTATCTCAATGTTTGCGGCCGAGTGACCATGCCCTGGTGTTTGACATTCATTCCCATTCTAATTTATATGCACTGGAGCGTGTGCATGTAGTTCAAATTTGAATTATGCACATAGATGCATTGAAAACTCACTTAATGCATAAAAATGTCCAAACGACCCCCGAAAAATCACAAAAAATAACACAGCACTCCTGTTGTTCTATGTTGACACAAGAAAAATTTTGAAAGCAATAAGAGGCAAAGATATCGTTTCGTCCCCAAAGGTGGGGCATTCCCTACCGAAACCATCATCCTTGTTGTGAGAAGCTCTGGTTTGTGAGAACCATATACCCAAACTTGCCCTAAATGGGACAAAAAAATTACCACGGCATGTTGATGCCATTCCATGAAAGCATGCCAAGTTTCATGAATTTCAGACGAGTTTTGGATTTACTAGAATTTAGAAACAAAGTCTCTCACCATTTTGCCGGCAATCAACGTTGCCCTGGTGTTTGAAATTCATTCCAATTTCTTGCATGGGACCTAAGCATGCACCCAAGGACACATATTTGATTTTTTAACCAATTTATATGCATTAGAGCATGTGCATGTAGTTCAAATTTGAATTATGCACATAAATGCATTAAAAACTCAATTAATGCATAAAAATGTCCAAACGAACCCTGAAAAATCCTAAAATTGACACAACACTCATGTTGTTCTATGTTGACACGAGAAAAAAATTGAAAGCAATAAGAGGCAATGGATATCATTTCGTCCCCAAAGGTGGGACGTTCCCTACCGAAACCATCACGCTTTTTGTGAGAAGCTCTGGTTTGTGAGAAGCATATCCCCAAACCTGCCTCAAATGGTACAAAAAATTTACCACGGCATGTTGATGTCACTCCATGATAGCATGCCAAGTTTCATGAATTTCGGACGAGTTTTGGATTTACTAGAATTTAAAAACCAGGTATCTCAATGTTTGCGGCCGAGTGACCATGCCCTGGTGTTTGATATTCATTCCCATTTTGTGCATGGGACCTAAGCATGCACCCAAGGACACAAATTTTATTTTTCAACAAATTTATATGCACTGGAGCATGTGCATGTAGTTCAAATTTGAATTATGCACATAAATGCATTGAAAACTCAGTTAATGCATAAAAATGTCCAAACGAACCCTGAATAGTTCCAATTCTTTTATGACACACATATAGTTGCATGTTCACTACAGATAAAAGGTCTAGCAATTCAAACACCTTCCATGGCCGTTGTGACCCTTGTAATTCAAAACAAGACGAAAAATCAAGTAGATCCCACATAGTTTATTAGAACCAACAGTGTGAGACGTAGCAAAAAATATTTTGGAGTACCGTCGGAGTATAGTACGCATACGCCTTACACGAGAAGGTGCGACGGCTACAGTCCACAGCCCGCTGTGAATAAGGGATCGTGTCTCGATGACACTTTGCACGCCAGTTTTTTATTTGAAGCGATTCCAAATTTTAAACTTCATGGAAATATCTACCTCCTCCCCTCCCCTTACCAAAAGCCACATTTCCCTGTTTCCGCCTTCCTTTCCAAGTTGAAACCTTTACTCCTTGCTTGCAGCCGCCTCCTCACCGCGACCCTGCTTCCACGCTGCTCGGCCTCGCCTATCCAGCAGGTAATCCACACCGACCCCATCCTCCTCCTCCTTCCACATCCCACATGCCCCAACCGCCCGGCGGCCGCTGAACCTTCCACCAAATCACGACCCTCCACCTAATAAGCGCTGGCCTAAGCCATGGTGCACGCAGTATAGCTAGGATCTCAAGGAGTATTTGGCAGCGGAGAAGCAAATCGCGGCCGCACGCACGGATGAGGTTGCGATGGCTGCCATTCGTGCCGACCCCCCCATCTTGGAGGAGCACCTCACCGTCGAGGCCACCGTTGACGCCTCGTGCACTGAATCCGCGACGCGATTGGCTGCTTTAAACCACAGTTCGTGGCATTTTCTCGAGGCCACCATTGGTGCCTTCGACAAAGACTACGAGGTGTTTTCTTAGCGTGCACGTGCTTACCTCATCTGGAGAGCCAGCAGGTTGGTGCCTGGAGCGGCTTAGGCAATTCACCACTACAATGTGGGCACCCATGATGCGGAGGCCTCGCCCTCCATGTCTAAGGAGTCAATCATCATTGATATCTCCGACAATGAGGAGTAGCTTGTCTTATTAGCTCACTATAAGAACCCATGTTTAGTTTGCTAGCTACTACCTTTCCTTAACAAGTTCTAGTGAATTGTGCTATCTACTTTTACCATGCAATCTTCTGCTATAGTGTATATGTTCTATATGCCATGCAATGTGGTGTTCAGTTAACTGCTTGGTTCAATTCTGCAAATGTGATGTTTGATTCTTCAGGGTGCAATATTTCCAAGTTGTTAAGCACGCTTGGTTTGGTTAACTGTCTGATCTTCTATTACGAGTATGTTATATTGTGCAATGTGGTGCTCAGTTAACGTGTGGTTCATTTGTTGTGGTATTTAGTTAACTGCTTGGTTAAATTCTGCAATGTGATGTTCAATTGTTGTGGCTGCATTCTATTATTGTATACCATGTGAGGAATAAATCAAATTTGGTTGTACTAAATACATGAGAAACAAATACTACTGCTATATTTCCAAGTTGTTAAGCATGCTTTGTTTGGTTTACTGTGTGATCTTCTATTAAGAGTATGTTATATTGTGCAATGTGGTGCTCAATTAACGTTTGGTTCATTTGTTGTGGTGTTTAGTTAACTGCTTGGTTCAATTTTGCAATGCGATGTTCAATTGTTGTGGCTGCATTCTGTTATTGTATACCATGTGAGGAATATATCAAATTTGGCTGCACTTAATACATGAGAAACATATACAAGTGCTATATTTCCTAGTTCTTAATCATGCCTGGTTTAGATAAATGGGTTTTCCATGTGGCTTGAATTAATCTGATGAATCTGCAATGTGCTTATTTATCATCAACATATTTTACTGATAGCATGTGAACCCTTACTTAACCTGATGACTAGCTACCTTATATGTGTTGCAGCGAAACAATGGGAAGCACTAAGGTTTACAAGATGGTACTAACTATTATACCTTGCCTTTTTTTATTCCTTTGCCCCATTTCCAATATAGAGAAGATATTTATGCGCATCCTTGTTTTCAGGCTTAACTGATGATTACCTCTCAAACCACCTCTGTGGTTAGGAGGCGAGGAAAGTTTTCATACAACACCCACGGTTCAATATTGAAGTGTTCCTTAGGAGGTCGAAGGACGAACGGTCAATCATCCACAGGCACTGGCCTAAAGTTGCAAAGACCTTCAACATGAATGAAGGCTCAATATTCGCCTTCCGCTTCAGCAGTTTTCCAGATGAGATGCATCTCTCTATGTACCGTCTATGATACTAATTTCGAAAGGTTCTAGATGTTGCATGTGAAACTTGCTGCTGGTGTAGTTGTGTAATGGGCTAGCTGAGTGCTGAATATATATCATGTTGTACTTTGATATATTTCAATTATGAAATCCTGCTTCCTTTATATGGAAATGGAATATATTATGTGCTTAATATGAATGTCAATTAGATTAGTAAATGGATTATTAATAATAGGGCAATTAGCCCGCTAATTGGGTTTTCTTATTGCAAATGGCTATTGAGAAAACACCGTGGGCGATGACCTCAGGCAACGCACATAGTTTCTAGGAATAAACTGTGTTGGATCAATGAACAATCACACATGACATTCTATTGAAAATTGTTTGCGTTACGCCACCTTGCGCAAACGTTTTCCTTGGAGCGACTGTGTGGGATGTACATATGAACGGAAACATTTAGCGGGGACTAACTGTGTGGGATGTACTTACGACCGAAAACAATTTTGCCGTATAATTGTATTTTTTTAGCTCTACTGTACGTATTTCCGTATTTGAGCGCTCGCCGGTCGCACACGACCTCATTTTGCCGAGCGTGTGTGCCAGGAGGGCATATCCCGGATGGTTTCTGGGCCGTGTGGGAAGGCCCCCATATCGTCCACACTCACTAGGAGACGGTTCCAAATGCCGTCGCGGAAAGGGGTTAAAAACCATTTGTATAGGACCGACGTGTACCAGTGTGCCATGATTTTGGATCTGAACCGTTTACTTTTTCACCATTATATCTATGTTCTAGATCCGATCTTGCAAGTCATATTCACCTATTAGATGTTATGATCCGTAAGCCCCAGTGTGACAGTAATTGGGATACTTTCCGGTGATGACCATAGTTTGAGGAGTTCATGTATTCACTATGTGTTAATGCTTTGTTCCGTTTTCTATTAAAAGGAGGCCTTAATATCCCTTAGTTTCCTTATGGACCCCGCTGCCACGGGAGGGTAGTACAAAAGATGGCATACAAGTTCTTTCCATAAGCACGTATGACTGTTTACGGAATACGTTCCTACATTATATTTATGAACTGGAGCTAGTTTTTCATCGCCCTAGGTTATGACTGTTATATGATGAATATCATCCAACAAATCCACCGATTCAATGCCTATAAATTTTCCATATATTGTTCTTGCTAAGTTACTACGACTGTTGTTACTGTTACACTTGTTGCAAAACCATTGCTATCACAGTTACCATTATTGCTGCTGTTACCACTACTATCAAAACTATCATACTACTGTGCTACTGATCACTTTGCTGCAGATATTTAATCTCCAAGTGTGGTTGAATGACAACTCAACTACTAATACTTACAAATATTTTTTGACTCCCCTTGTGTCGAATATATAAATTTGGGTTGAATACTCTACCCTCGAAAATGTTGCGATCCCCTATACTTGTGGGTTATCAAGACCTGGCCCGGTGGATGCGCGCCCTTGTTGCTACTATGTTGTTGTTTGAAGCGGCACTAATGGTCATGTGTGTGGCAGCGTGTGAGCTCATCTCGGCCAGGGTCGGAGATCAATGTCGGGACTTCTTTGATGATGGTTGTCGACAACTACTAGACCGTGTTCCCCATGATCTAGCGGCTTGACTGGGGACGCAGGTCTGGATGCCTCCTACCGTGGAGGCGCTCACCCAGGCCAGGTGGCTGAGGCCGGGCTAGTAGCGGAAGGAGGTGCTGAGGGAGTCCTGGATTAAGGGGTATCCGGACAGCCGGACTATATACCTCGTCCGGACTATTGGAGCGTGAAGATACAAGACTCAAGACTCCGGCCCGTGTCCGGATGGGACTCTCCTTTGCGTGGAAGACAAGCTTGGCGATCCGGATATTGTATTTCCTTCCTTGTAACCGACTCCATGTAAACCCTAGCCCTCTCCAGTGTCTATATAAACCGGAGAGGTTGGTCATAGAAGGCGATCACAATTACAATCATACCATCATAGGCTAGCTCTTAGGGTTTAGCCTCTACGATCTCGTGGTAGATCTACTCTTGTACTACTCATATCTTCAATATTAATCAAGCAGGAAGTAGGGTTTTACCTCCATCGAGAGGGCCCGAACATGGGTAAACATTGTGTCCCTTGCTTCCTGTTACCATCACCATAAGACGCACAGATCGGGACCCCCTACCCGAGATCCGCCGGTTTTGACACCGACATTGGTGCTTTCATTGAGAGTTCCTCTGTGTCGTCGCTGCAAGGCTCGATGGCTCGTCTCGTTGTCAAGGACGACATCATCTCCGGAGGAGCGCTGGTTGTAGGCCAAACTCTCTGACTTGGCGGCTTCATCATGGCCGCCTGAAAGTGCAACTATCCCTAGGTGGTTTTGGTAATTCATAACAACATATAGCTCATTGAGCTAATGCTATTCCAAGACTATTATTTCAGGAAAGCTCAATGAATGGCATGGCATGGATGATGAAAGTGGATCCCTCAAAATACTAAGCACAAAGGATTGGCTCAAGCTCAAAAGCTCAAGACTCTTCATTTTACATTTTAGTGATCCAAGATCACATTGAGTCTATAGGAAAATCCAATACTATCAAGAAGGGATGAGATGTTGCTTAATGAGCCTTTTGCTTCATGTGCTTAGTGATATGCTCCAAAACCCTCAACTACTTTCCCACATACTCAAATGACCTAAACCTAAAGCCAAAATCGGTCACACTGATTCTTTCTATCCGGCGCCACCGATTCCAAAAGTCATAGCCACTGCCACAAACCCTAAGCAAATCGGTCTTACCGATAGGGATCTCGGTCTCACCGAGATAGGGTTGTAATCTCTCTGTTTCCCTTCGTAACGTTTCGGTCTAACCGAAGTGAGCGATCGGTCCCACCGAGATTGCAATGTAAACTCTCTGTTTCCTTTTTGTAACATTTCGGTCTCACCGAAAAGAGCAAATCGGTCCCACCAAGTTTACCTGACCAACTCTCTGGAAAGCTTATTACCAAAATCGGTCTCACCGAATTTGTGTAATCGGTCTCACCGAGATTACGTTATGCCCAAACCCTAACCATATCGGCCTCACCGAGATGCATGTCAGTCCCACCGAAAATCACTAACGGTCACTAGGTTTACTAATTCGGTCTGACCGAGTTTAACTATTTGGTCTCACCGAGTTTGGTAAATTGTGTGTAACGGTTAGATTTTGTGTGGAGGCTATATATACCCCTCCACCTCCTCTTCATTCGTGGAGAGAGCCATCGAAACGAACCTACACTTCCAACTTACCATTTAGAGAGAGAACCACCTACTCATGTGTTGAGGCCAAGATATTCCATTCCTACCATATGAATCTTGATCTCTAGCCTTTCCCAAGTTGCTTTCCACTCAAACCCTATTTCCACCAGATCCAAATCCTATGAGAGAGAGTTGAGTGTTGGGGAGACTATCATTTGAAGCACAAGAGCAAGGAGTTCATCATCAACACACCATTTGTTACTTCTTGGAGAGAGGTGTCTCCTAGATTGGCTAGGTGTCACTTGGGAGCCTCCGACAAGATTGTGGAGTTGAACCAAGGAGTTTGTAAGGGCAAGGAGATCGCCTACTTCGTGAAGATCTACCGCTAGTGAGGCAAGTCCTTTGTGGGCGACGACCATGGTGGGATAGACAAGGTTGCTTCTTCGTGGACCCTTCGTGGGTGGAGCCCTCCATGGACTCGCGCAGCCGTTACCCTTCGTGGGTTGAAGTCTCCATCAATGTGGATGTATGATAGCACCACCTATCGGAACCACGACAAAAACATATGTGTCTCCAATTGCGTTTGAATCCTCCAAACCCTTCCCGTTACATTCTTGCAAGTTGCATGCTTTATTTTCCGCTGCCTATATACTCTTTGCATGCTTGCTTGAATTGTGTGATGATTGCTTGACTTGTCCTTAATTAGCTAAAATCTGCCAAACTATAAAATTGGGAAAAGTTAAGTTTTTTATTGGTCAAGTAGTCTAATCACCCCCCCTCTAGACATACTTCAATGTCCCACAAGTGGTATCAGATCTTTGGTCTCCATTTGCTTTGATTTCCATAGCTTTTGGTGGTCATAGCCTTGGTTTCACAACCTAGGAGAGTATGGCATCTAGCGAGGGAAATTATCACCGTAGAGGTCCTTACTTTGATGGTACTAATTTTGCTAGTTGGAAGCATAAGATGAAAATGCATATTCTTGGACATAACCCCGCCGTTTGCGCAATAATTTGTATTGGCTTGCAAGGTGAATTCTTTGATGGGAGAGAACCGAACCATGAAGCTAATGCGGAAGAATTGAAGATGTTGCAATACAACGCTCAAGCATGTGACATCATCTTCAACGGATTGTGCCCCGAAGTATTCAACAAAATCAGCCGTCTTGAGAATGCAAAGGAAATATGGGATACTTTGATTGATATGCACGAAGGTACCGAGTCCGTCAAGGAATCCAAGTTGGATGTGCTCCAAATTCAGCTTGACAAGTTCAAAATGTAGGATGGTGAAGGTGTCGCTGAAATGTACTCTAGGCTTGCTCTTATCACAAATGAGATTGCCGGCTTAGGGAGTGAAGAGATGACCGACAAATTCATCATCAAGAAAATCCTAAGAGCATTGGATGGAAAGTATGATACCGTGTGCACATTGATCCAAATGATGCCAAACTACAAAGATCTCAAGCCAACGGAAGTCATTGGAAGGATTGTTGCTCATGAGATGTCACTCAAGGATAAGGAGGAACTTCACAACAAGTCAAGTGGTGCTTACAAAGCCTCAAGTGAAGCCCCACATCATCAAGTGAGAAACCAACCTTCAATGAAGAATTGAGCTTAATGGTGAAGAACTTCAACAAATTCTACAAAAGTAGAAGCAAAGAAATAAGCTCCAAGTCAAGGTCTTACAATGACAAGAGATCTTCTAGTCGAGGCGCAATTGCTACAATTGTGGGAGACCGGACACTACTCCAATGAGTGTACGACACCCTACAAAAGAAGAGAAGATTCTCCAAGAAGAAGGAGCAAAAGAGAAGAATCACCACCAAGAGAGAGGAGGAATAGAGATGATCGTTATGAACGAAGACCCTCACGGAGAAGCAAGGATTCGGAATGGAAGGACAAGTCATCAAAGAGCTACACAAAACGAAGACATCAAGCTCATGTTGGTGAATGGGTATCCGGCTCCGACTCCGACCATCACTCCGAGAGAAGCTATCACTCCGACTCTGAATATACTCAAGGTGAAGGTGTTGCTGGTCTAGTACTTGTGTCAACCAAATGAAGGTGTTGGAAGATGCTTCATGGCCAAAGGTCCTAAGGTAACACATCCCGAGTATGTTGATTTTAATAATGATGAAGATGACTTGCTAGGTGATGATGATTTACTTGTTGACAACTCTAGTGATGAATACTATGATGAAATGTCAATTAATCATCCTAATCAAACGAATGACAATGATAAGGAGAAAATTGTGCTTCTAACTAAAGAACTAAACACTCTTAAGTTGGCTCATGAAACTATCTTCGAAGATCATCGAGAACTTTTAAGGGCTCATGAGAAGTTACGCTTTGAAAAGCTCAATCTTGAGCAAGAGCATGAGTTCTTAAATGCAATCAATGATGATCTCCACACGAAAAGTTCTTCTTACATTGCCAAGCGTTTACTCTTATCTACTTGCATGCCTCAAGTCAAGTCTAGTAACAAGTACAAGAAAGATACTTCCTCTAGTAGTAACAATAATAATGTCAAATCCAATGTTGTTGCTTCTAGTAGTTCTCTTGATTCCACTAATGATTCTTTTAGCCAAGTTACACTTGAGCAAGAAAATAGTTTATTGAAGGGAATTATAGAGAAAGGTGTTTACAAGAGCCTTGCCGGGAGTAAGCAATTCGAGGAAATTGTACGCAAGCAAGGAAGGCACCGGAAGAATCAAGGTGTTGGTTTTGAACGAAAGTTCAACGCCAATGGAGTTGAGTGGGAAGAAGATCAATACCCCAAGGCAAAGTTTGTTCCTCCACAAGAGAAGTATGATCCTACTTCCTTCAAGGGGACACAAGCTCAAGATGATCTTCCACCTCAAGACCACAAGAACAAAGGCAAGGACAAGCTTCAAGAAGAGATTGATGCATTTGAAGAAGCACCTAAGGCCTCGTTCGAGTGGGTCCCCAAGACTACGTCAAGTTCTACTTCATCAAGTACAACTACAAATCCAAGGATTCCCATCAAGATTATGTGGATCCTGAAGAAGAAGAACTAGAGAGTTCTTGAGGGTGACTCCGCCAACAATCTTCACTCATATCATTTTGGCAAGAACAAGTGCAATCAA
This sequence comes from Aegilops longissima, assembly GCA_021605205.1. Lineage (NCBI taxonomy): Eukaryota > Viridiplantae > Streptophyta > Magnoliopsida > Poales > Poaceae > Aegilops > Aegilops longissima. The sequence continues at coordinate 428,944,500 of CM038680.1, forward strand.
ATTTCACATCTTGCACTAGTTCAAGGAGTCACAAACCCTCACGTTGGTAAGGAAAGGGAAAAGGTAACCTAATGTTTTCATGGACATCATCTTGTGTGTGCATCACTCTATGTCTATGGATATTCTTGTTTGTTCCTTGTGGTACTAACCCATGTAGGCAAGTTGAAAGTGCAACTCACTCCAAAGGATTGCTCCAAATGATCTACATCAACATTGAGCATCTACATCTTCAACACCTACATGAAGTCATCATCGACAAAACCCAAGGTTAGTTCATCCCTCTAAGGGGGGGTCTCACATCTAGGGGGAGCTTAACTCTAAGAATTGAGTCAAAGCAACTCTAATGGTGTGAACACATTAATGCTTTATGTAAAAGTGGTAACCCCACTTGAGCTTAAACGATGAGTATGACCTATGATCAAATGTTCTCATTTGACTCCTAAGTCAATATACTCATATATAGATGACCTAGTCATCGCCAATTGCTTGATAGTTGCTAAGCTTGGTTGTGCATGCTTTGCCACATATTTCAATTGCCATCTTATTGTGTGAGCATGTTGGTGCATATTTTACTCATTCAAGGACATCCACTTGTTGTTTTGTTTGTTTGGATTCTTTTCTTTGTGCCAAGTGGATGGACAAGAATGCCTAAGAACCTTCTTTAGCTATCTATGCTTTTCTCGTCTCAAACTCTATTCATGCTACATCACAAAATTTGATCAAGTCATATTGAACCACTCTGTGAGGAGCACTCGAGTCCTCGATTCGTCATAGACTTAAACTTCCAAAACCTCTTAGTGATTCTCGGTCCGACCGATCCTTCCATTTCGGTCCTACCGAGATTATCAAGTTGATCGAGTTTTCAATCTCGGTGCAACCGATTTGAACTTTTCGGTCTCACCGATTTGCTTTAATCGAACACATTATGCATCTCGGTGCCACCGAGTTGTTCCACTCGGTCACACCGACAGGGTCGAGCTATATATAGCCACGGGCAAAATTTTGGAAATTTCTCTGAAACCCTTCGCCCGCGCAACAGCTCGCTCTGCCATCGTGGTCTCCGGATCGTCTCCTCGCCGCCAGCATCCTCCTGTCGCTGGTCTTCGCCGCCGTCAACGGATTTCGTCCCCACCGTTGCTGCCGTAGCAAGTCCGCCGCCAAGTTAGGGTATGGACTTGAACTTTGTGCTATCCACATCTGATTCCTGGCACATTGTTTTCATATTGAATCTTGCCACGATTGAAACTCATCTATCCAACCAAAGTAGTTCATAGATTAGATGTGATTCAAATTTTTAGGTTTAGGTTTCCGCCGAAACCATCTCGGACCCACCGAGTTGAAAAACTCGGTCTCACCGATTTGGCTTATGCCATTGCACAAGTGACTCTTGGTCTGACTGAGATTCACTAATCGGTGCAACCGATTTGAGGATTCTGTGAAACCCTAGCAGTCTCGGTACCACCGAACTGAAACTCGGTCCAACCGAGATCATCAGTTTAGGTTCCAAAACTGCTTCGGTATCACCGAGTTTGAAAATCGGTGGATCCGAAATGCTTTATGTGGAAAATTAAAACTGAACTTTTGAGTCATTCTTTTTGCAAAAACCTCTGCATTTTGTCATGCTCACCTTTTCTATCTCATCTATAACTCTTCACAGGGTCAGCAATCAGCCTTTGCAGCATGTCTGATCAAAGTGACAGCCAGAATAGGTCAGAAGAGCAGATGAACTTGAGTGAGGGCACTAGTCCCTCAACTTCAGATGAAGGGAGCAGAAGTACTCCTAGCAATTTGCCTAAGGCTGCAACTAGGCAAAGGAGGAAAAGAACTTCAGATTCAGAGGATGAAGATTATAGAGCTGAGGAAGATGAGGCTATCTCCAAGAAAGTGGTGCTCAAGAAGGAATATGGCTCAGCAAAGAATGCAAAGCTAGGCATGAAGACCAAAAGGCCTGCAGGAAGACAACAAATGTCCAAGGCCAGAGAATCAACTAAACTGCCTGAGAAGCCTGATCCCAAAGAGCCATCTCCTGAGAGCAAGAAGAGGAAGGAAAGGGTCAAAATGACCATGGCCAGAGTAATTGGGAAACCTTCCATGATGGAAGAGGAAGAGCCTGCTGCACCAGCACCAAAGGCACCAAAGCTTATGGGAGATGCTATTAAATCAGGGGCTGCCACGTCTAAGCCCAAGGAAGCACCCAAAGCTGGCCCCAAGGCCAAGTCTGCACCAAAGAGGAATACCAGGAGTATTCCAGCTGCTGAGAAGAACAAGGCCCCAGTGCCTGAGGATGCTGATGAGGAAGATGAAGAAGGACAAGTTCTGAGAAAGCTCAAGCCCAAGATATCAGACCACAATGATGCCCATCCTGTGGCTGAGGACATGAGAATCGGGAAGGATTCAGGGCTGAGGATATGGAGGATGGAAGATCCATATGCATCAAGGAGAAGAACTGCTGTTGACTACAGGTTCCACACAAAGGAACAACAGGACTTCTATGAAACTATTCTGTTGGACAAGAAGCCCATTGTCTGTGACATGAGGTGGGTTGACTGGAATTTCATGAAGGAGAATGAAGAGCACTATTCTGGAGAGCAAGACAGCTTTATTTCTTGTGGAGTGGCAGATTTTGTTGGGCAAAAGCTCACAAATTGGAATGATGAGCTTATCATGCAGTTCTACTCCACAGCACATTTTTACCCAGATGGAAGAATTCTTTGGATGTCTGAAGGTACAAGGTACCAGTCTACTGTTGAAGAATGGGCAAGTCTGATAAATGCCCCAGAGGAGAATGAGGATGACCTAGACATTTATGCAAAGAAGAAGATGGGTCACAATTCAATGGCTCACATGTACAAGGAGATTCCAGCAAGGCATTAGGAACTCACAAGTTTGGATCAGTTCACTTTCTGCTGTCAGGGTTGCCAACCATAAATTAGATTCTGAGGCACACTTTGTTGCCCAAGTATGGTGACCACAACATGATCAGAGGGCATGCCATCAACATGTTGCATGTGTTTGATGTGCCACAAAAGTTCAAAGTCATGAGCCTGATCATTGAAACAATCAAGAGGACTGCCGCAGATCAGAAGAGGAGCTGTGGATATGCACCTCAGATTCAAGAATTGATAAACTCAAAAATGGGCACAGGAAAATATAAGTTGGATAAGGAACACTGTCCACTTTATGCAGACTTTGAGGACAATGAGGTTGTCATGAATGAAGATGATCCACAATCAGTTCAAGCTCAGGAGAAGAAGGAGAAGGCAAAGAGGGAGAAAGCTACCAAGATGCCAACTCAAGAGGAGGCATCTGAGTATTTCTTGAAGAACAAGCAGGAGCAGCTTGGTTACTTGATAGCATCAACCCTAAGGATTGAGAAGGGATTGGCCACCCTCACTCAAAACCAGGAGAGCCTGGAGAGAATCATAGAACAAAAGTTCTATAACTTAGATGTAAAAGTAACTGAGATTCAGTCTGCAGTGGAGGAACTACAAGAGGACATGCAGGAGAGGAAGGGAAAAACAACAACTGATGCATTTGCCAGAGTGCCTAGAGCCCAGAGGTCATCAGCTGTGCCAGTTTCTGACACAAGAGCCACTTCATCTGCACCAGCTACAACCTCAGTACCACCAACTCCAGCATCTACATCAGCTCCAGCTCCATCTACTTCAACTGAAGCTTTCGTCCTCGGCGTTATCCGGACTCCACCACCACCTGAAGATCAAGTCTGAGAGTCGATCTAGCTCTATGCATTTTCTATGAACATTTTGGTAACTTGTTGCCAAAGGTGGAGAAAAATGTATAGATCACAGGCTTCGAGAGAGAGAGTGTTGCTTTTGTTCTCTCTTGCTTTATTTGGTGGTTTTTCAAACTCTGTTTGCTTTTCGTTGAGATACTATGCTTGTGAGACATTGATGATCATGTGTTTGATCATAAGCTACACTTATGCATGTTTGATGATATTATCCTATCTATCTTATGTGATCACTCACTATGCTTGGTGATGAGTGCATGTGTTCATTGTTTATTATTTTGAGCGCTCCACCAAGATGTATGTGACATGGAAGAGTAACCCATGAGCCTAATTCATTGTGCATTTGCAGTCCAAAGCAAATCTAAAACTATGCACAAATTTAGGGGGAGCTCTTGCTTATCACATACTTCTCAAAGCGACGATGTTATTTAAATTTTATTATCATTTGTCGAAGCTTTGATCTATATGTTGTCATCAATTACCAAAAAGGGGGAGATTGAAAGTGCAACTATCCCTAGGTGGTTTTGGTAATTCATAACAACATATAGCTCATTGAGCTAATGCTATTCCAAGACTATTATTTCAGGAAAGCTCAATGAATGGCATGGCATGGATGATGAAAGTGGATCCCTCAAAATACTAAGGACAAAGGATTGGCTCAAGCTCAAAAGCTCAAGACTCTTCATTTTACATTTTAGTGATCCAAGATCACATTGAGTCTATAGGAAAAGCCAATACTATCAAGAAGGGATGAGATGTTGCTTAATGAGCCTTTTGCTTCATGTGCTTAGTGATATGCTCCAAAACCCTCAACTACTTTCCCACATCCTCAAATGACCTAAACCTAAAGCCAAAATCCGTCAAACCGATTCTTTCTATCCGGCGCCACAGATTCCAAAAGTCATAGCCACTGCCACAAACCCTAAGCAAATCGGTCTTACCGATAGGGATCTCGGTCTCACCGAGATGGGGTTGTAATCTCTCTATTTCCCTTCGTAACGTTTCGGTCTAACAAAGTGAGCGATCGGTCCCACCGAGATTGCAATGTAAACTCTCTGTTTCCTTTTTGTAACATTTCGATCTCACCGAAAAGAGAAAATCGGTCCCACCGAGTTTACCTGACCAACTCTCTAGAAAGCTTATTACCAAAATCGGTCTCACCGAGTTTGTGTAATCGGTCTCACCGATATTACGTTATGCCCTAACCCTAACCATATCGGCCTCACCGAGATGCATGTCAGTTCCACCGAAAATCACTAACGGTCACTAGGTTTACTAATTCGGTCCGACCGAGTTTAACTATTCGGTCCCACCGAGTTTGGTAAATTGTGTGTAACGGTTAGATTTTGTGTGGAGGCTATATATACCCCTCCACCTCCTCTTCATTCGTGGAGAGAGCCATCAGAACGAACCTACACTTACAACTTACCATTTCTGAGAGAGAACCACCTACTCATGTGTTGAGGCCAAGATATTCCATTCCTACCATATGAATCTTGATCTCTAGCCTTTCCCAAGTTGCTTTCCACTCAAACCCTGTTTCCACCAGATCCAAATCCTATGAGAGAGAGTTGAGTGTTGGGGAGACTATCATTTGAAGCACAAGAGCAAGGAGTTCATCATCAACACACCATTTGTTACTTCTTGGAGAGAGGTGTCTCCTAGATTGGCTAGGTGTCACTTGGGAGCCTCCGACAAGATTGTGGAGTTGAACCAAGGAGTTTGTAAGGGCAAGGAGATCGCCTACTTCGTGAAGATCTACCGCTAGTGAGGCAAGTCCTTCGTGGGCGACGACCATGGTGGGATAGACAAGGTTGCTTCTTCGTGGACCCTTCGTGGGTGGATCCCTCCGTGGACTCGCGCAGCCGTTACCCTTCGTGGGTTGAAGTCTCCATCAACGTGGATGTACGATAGCACCACCTATCGGAACCACGACAAAAACATCCATGTCTCCAATTGCGTTTGAATCCTCCAAACCCTCCCCCTTACATTCTTGCAAGTTGCATGCTTTATTTTCTGCTGCCTATATACTCTTTGCATGCTTGCTTGAATTGTGTGATGATTGCTTGACTTGTCCTAAATTAGCTAAAATCTGCCAAACTATAAAATTGGGAAAAGGTTAAGTTTTTTATTGGTCAAGTAGTCTAATCACCCCCCCCTCTAGACATACTTCAAGGTCCCACACCGCCCCATCGGTTGTCGCGCCAACGATGGCCTCTCGGGTCGTGAGCATAACCTTCGCATCAATTTGGATCTTGCCGAAAAGATGGATCCGATTGAGCTCTCCTCCCTTAATGAGCTCTTGGATTGCATCGCCGCTTTGGGAGTCGCTATGGACTATGATCGGATTGGGCTTAAACCCGACCAAAGGGACAATAGATCCCTGCCGGCCACCCATGAGATAGCAGTAGTGGAGGAACCACACACGGGTTGCCCCTCAACTCTGAGGACGAATTATGTCCGGATCATTGAACTCAGTGAGCCGAACACCTACTCAAAGGAAGACATGACCAGGGTCCCGGACTTAGAATCGGGCATTGGGTCAAAGATATTGGGCAACACTCCGGATCCCGAGCTGTCGGGCTCGGAACCTCCCATGCCCTCGGGTGTTAGACCGGATCAAAATCCGGATTCAGCCAACGACACCCACCCGGACTTAAGCCGTCTCTCCCGCATTAGGCAAGAGCCCCAGGAGACAGTACATCGTTACTGGGCCAGATTCCTCCTTGCGCTTAGCAAGGTCAAGGGCTGCCACGAGGAGGACGTAGTCTCACTTTTTTGCAAAAACTGCACGAACAAAGGACTCCTTAATGCTATAAGCCACCGCGACATAATAAACTGTGCGGACTTGGCAACCATAGTACGGAAGTACAGTGCGATGGAAAGCGCCTGGAAGACCCAAATAGAATTTTGGGATAGTACGGCCCTCACCAGAACCTTTGTTCGAACTAAACGGCCGAACTCTCGTAAGTCGACCAATTCAATTCCCAAGAAACCAAAAGCCGCCCTAGGGCATGGAACCGTATTGGAAGAATGGCTTAATGGGCCATGTAAGCTCCACAGTACGCCGGATGCAACACCAACCCATAGCCTTAGGGCATGTTGGATACTCCGACAGGTAGCAAAAAGTGGCGAGGATCACCTGAAAGCCATAAAGCAGAACAACATCCCGCCAAGGAACACAATACGGTACTAACATTCTTCGAGACTTTCGTCTCAAATAATAGGCGCAAGCGAGCTCATCGAAGCTCCGCGGAAATCTGCCATGTGGCAAAAATAAATCCGTGGAGCGACATCTTTGCTATAACTTTCAATGCCAAAGGATTTAACCCCAATTCAGACCATCCGGGCACCAGCCGCTTTGGTCCTTAGCCCAATAGTGGACGGCTTTCGGCTCACAAAAGTACTCATGGACGGCGGAAGTGGATTAAACTTGATCTACGAAGAAACACTCAAGAAGATGGAAATTGATAAAAGCCGCATTGAAGAAAGCGGCACAACCTTCAGGGGAATTATCCCTAGTCGGGAAGCACGGTGTGCGGGGAAAATCACACTCGATGTGGTATTCGGCACCCTAGAGAATAACAGGTCCGAAGAAATCACATTCCAAGTGGCTCCTTTCAGCAGCGGATACCACGCCCTTCTAGGGCGGGACGCGTTTGCAAGCTTTCAAGCTATACCCCATTACGGGTACATGAATCTTAAAATGCCCCGACCCAATGGAATCATCACTCTAGCTAGTGATCCGGACGTTGCACTCCGCACCGAAAACAAAACCGCAGCACTAGCCTTGGAAGCACTGTCCGAAGCCCTAGCAGCAGAAGAATTAACAACACTGCGCACCACCGTGGACAGGGACGACGTGATACTTGACAAGCGACCCAAGTCCACCTCATTTAAACCCGCAGATGAGATAGTCAAATTCCAAGTCCACCCAACGGACCCCATGAAGACAGCTTCCATCGGGACACAGTTGAGCCCTGCCATGGACGCCGCACTGCGAGACTTCTTACGCGAGAATTGGGAAATTTTCGCTTGGCACCCATCGGACATGCCAGGCATCCCGCGCGGATTGGCTGAACATAGCCTTAACAAACTAAAGGGATACAAACCTGTTAAGCAGACCCTAAGGCGATTTTCAGAGCCCAAACGGCAAGCCATGGGGGAAGAGCTAGCCAAGCTACTTGAGGCCGGATTCATCAGAGATATCAAGCATCCAGATTGGCTGGCGAACTTGGTAATGGTACTAAAGAAGGACAAATCCTGGCGCCTGTGCGTCGACTTCAAAGACCTCAACAAGGCTTGCCCCATGGATCCCTTTCCCCTCCCTCGCATCGATCAAATCATCAACGCCACAGCAGGACATGACTCGCGGTGTTTCCTCGACGCATACTCTGGATACCATCAAATAAAGATGGCAGAGTCCGACCAAGCCGCAACAGCTTTCATAACGCCATATGGCCCTTTCTTCTTCAACACTATGCCTCTCGGGCTTAAGAATGCCAGCGCAACCTATCAACGCATGATTCAAACATGCCTAGAAAAGCAAATCGGCAAAACAGTGGAGGCATACGTGGATGATGTAGTCATCAAAACAAGACACGTCAAAACCCTAATAGATGACTTGAGGCTTACGTTCGACAACCTCCGAACATACGACATCAAGCTGAATCCAGAGAAATGCGTTTTCGGCGTCCCCTCTGGAAAACTGCTGGGCTTCATCGTTTCCAATAGAGGAATTGAAGCTAATCCGGCAAAAATCCGAGCTTTGTCGCAGTTGGCTATACTAACAGACGTCAAACACATCCAGAAACTAGCTGGATGTGTGACTGCTTTGAGCCGCTTTATCTCGAGGTTAGGAGAAAAGGCATTACCTCTTTACCGCCTTCTTCAGTGCACCGAACACTTCATGTGGACAGATTCAGCCGCGGCTGGACTCGATGAAATAAAGACCTTATTGGCCAATAATCCAGTCCTAACAGCGCCTAATATCGGCGAACCTATGCTGCTATACATAGCTGCAACACACCAAGTTATGGCCTTGATTGCTAAGTCGTCGAACGAGATGTCGACGGATACAAATTCCCGCTACAGAAGCCGGTTTATTACGTATCCACGGTCCTCACCCCATGCAAATCCCGATACCCACACTATCAAAAAATAGCATACGTGGTCTTCATGGCATCCCGAAAGCTACGACACTACTTTCAAGAGTGTCCGGTTACGGTGGCCTCCGAAGTACCACTAAACGATATAATAAATAACCGCGATGCCATGGGCCGGATCGCTGAATGGGCCATCGAGCTCCTTCCGTTCAACATAACATACAAGCCTCGGCGGGCTATCAAGTCGCAAGTATTAGCTGACTTTGTCGTCGAATGGACGAAAGCCGAACTCCCTAAGGAGTACAGCGCGTACTCTAACTGGATCATGCACTTCGACGGCTCTAAAATGCTTGCCGGATTGGGAGCAGGCGTAGTCCTGATGTCTCCCACCGGAGACATGGTCCAATACATCCTCCAAATATTATACACAGACTCCAAAAATGCAGCCGAATATGAGGCGTTGTTGCACAGTCTTCGGATGGCAGTCTCTATGGGCATTCAACGCCTAGAGGTACGCGGGGATTCAAACCTCGCTATATCACAAATAAACGGAGACTTTGATGTCAAGGATCCGAAAATGGCAGCCTACCGTAATGTCGTCCTTAAAATGTCAGCTCGGTTCGAGGGGCTCGAATTCCACCATGTGGCTCGAGAAAACAATCAAGCGACAGATGTCCTTGACCGCATCGGCGCTAAACGCGACCCTGTCCCACCTAACATATTCCTGGAAAGGATGTTCAAGCCATCCGTGGTATGGGAAGGGGAGTCCGGCAATACCAGCACGGACCCGAATACATCCCCATATTCCGAACTATCGGACTCGAAGGCTCTACCACCGAAATAACATCGTGAGCCCACGAAATAATGGTTGTCATCGCCCCGTGGACTGAGCCTTTCTTGGCCTACCTAAATAGGCAGGAGCTCCACGAAGATCAAAATGAAGCACGCTGCATCGTCCGGCGTTCTAAAGCTTACAAAGTCCATGAAGGGGAACTCTATAAGAAAAGTGCGACTGGAGTGCTCCAAAGGTGCATGTCCGACGAGGAAGGGCGGCAGCTCTTGGCTGAAATCCATGCCGGACTAGATGGGCACCACGTCGCGGCTCGAGCACTAGTCAGCAAGGCCTTCCGTACAGGTTTCTATTGGCCGACGGCCCGAGCAGATGCACAAGACCTTGTCCAACACTGTGTCGGTTGCCAGCTCTTTTCCAATCAGAGTCATATGCGCCCTACCGCTCTCCAAACAATCCCCATAACTTGGCCCTTCGCGGTCTGGGGGCTGGATATGGTTGGACCTCTTAAAGGGGGAAGCCACAAGAAAAAATACTTATTGGTCATGGTAGACAAGTTCACCAAATGGATAGAAGCCAAACCAGTGAAAACGGCCGAATCCGGACCAGTAATAGACTTTATATCCGGGGTCGTACACCGATACGGTGTCCCCCACAGCATCATCACCGATAATGGCTCAAATTTCATAGCCGAGGAAGTGAAAGCTTGGTATGGCAAAATGGGCATTAAGCTCGACTATGCTTCCATCTACCATCCTCAAACAAATGGCAAGGTCGAACGGGCAAACGGTCTCATCATGAGCGGCATCAAACCCAGACTAGTGCAATCCTTGACAGAGTCGGACACTCATTGGGTCGAGGAGCTCGACTCCGTACTCTGGGGGTTGCGGACCACGCCGAATCGCACCACCAGATATACACCATTTTTTATGGTGTGCGGCGGGGAAGCAGTACTACCTGCGACATAATACATGATTAAGCACGCAGCGTCGCATGTCTGAAGAAGGAAGCCGAGTTAGATCGGCAGGATAACTGGGCACGCCTGAGGAGGAGCGCGGCGTCACGAAGGCCCGTTCCGCATTCTATCGACCAGCGAGCTCGGCGATTCCAAAGCGAGAAGTGTGGGCCAAAACTTATAATATTGGCGAGCTCGTTCTCGCTTACGGAGAAGAAGAAGGACAAGCTCAAACCCAAGTGGGAAGGTCGCCGTCGCATCGACAAAGTTCTCATCGGAGGCGTGCAGCTTACGTGTCGTCCGATAACGAGACTCGAGCGAACCAATGGAACGCGGCGGACTCGGAGATTCTCGCCTAGCGCCCGAACTCGATATTGGTCTCCTTACCTCCTCCTTTTAATTATGCTCCCTCCCTCTTCCTTTCTCGATCTTTTTCTCTTCACACAAAGTATTTAATACAGTACGGACTCCCGGATTATTTCAGCCTTACTATGTGTGTAAGCAATACCTGGGGGCTTCCTATACGGAAGCTAAACATAACTTACTCTAAAGGGCTTTTTGCCCATCATACATGCGTTTTCCATGTGTGCCTTTTCTTCACCATTATATGCATCGATATGACTTAAGATCTGGCCAAGATGGGTTGCCTGGATCCTGTGTTTATGCCATACGTTCCTATTAATTCGGCTAGGGCATAAGGGGAGCACCTCTGCGATTGTTACTGCCGGTTCAGCCGGATGTGTACCTCAGACTGGGTGAAGCCGAAAGCTAGATTCCTTAAGAGAATATCCGGTCGGTGAACAAAAGATGTCTCCGTTTATCATAACATAAATCCCCAGAAGTTTTGTATCCTGCGCCATGATTCGCAGTCCGGACATGTGCCTTGTCGCATGCTTACCCAGGGAAAGGAACCCTTAACGGAGTTATTCTGCCTGGAAGATGTTTCTTACTATCCATGTAATATAACATAACTAGTTGGGTACTTGTCTGTTCAAGCACTTATGACCTTTACGCCTGGTTTCCACGCATACTCCGGTTTTGTATAACTTAGCGGGTATTCGGACACATCTCGGACTGTAGGATCCGGGGACTGAAGCGAAAAGATCCGACATGACAAATGATTTTAATCCGGCTAGGGGCTACTTATGTCCATCGAATTACACAGTCACTTGGACTAACTATATTCCTCCTCTATACCATCCAACAGGCTATCTAGCTTACAATCCCGTTGAGAATACTTTGCGGCTAACGCCACCTGGTCATATACCAGACTCACGGAAATTTCTTGCCCATCTGGCCCTGTCGGTCCGACTTCGGCCATATGGTTCGGGTCCAGCTTCGTGTAGCGCGTCTTCACCATAGCCCATGCTTCTCTTGCACCTTGCCGGCAGGCTGGCATCTTCCATAAACGGAAGCGACGCCGTTCTCCTTGAAGCATGTCCACAAGCTCCCCCATGCCATTTGGCAGGAAGCTTGATGGCGACAAGGCCTGCGCAACGCCCTGCATCGCCTGTCGAGCTCGCTTGTGCAGTTGTGAGAGGTCTTGCAGTAAATCGCCTGCAGATACGGGCATCTCCTCCTCAGGGCGACCCTTTAGCATTCCTACAAGCACAACTCTTTCAATATACTTCCTCACCGAACTATGCTACAGTTCGTTTAGGCACTTACGATAAATGCCGTGACGAAGCCTTTTGTTCTCCTTCACAGAGTCTGCCAGCTGCGCATGGACGTCTTTCAATTCCACGTCCAGCCGAACATTGGCATCTTGGAGAGTATTCTTCTCCTTCCTAACTTGTGCAAGAATACGCTCGCCAGCCTTTAGTTGCCTCTGGAGATGCGACTCGTCATCTCTCCCGCCCTCCGGATTTACTCTGGGATTATCTGCAGAATTTTCTGCTAAACTCGTCATACCAGCCAGTTGCTAACTGGTACATTTTCGTACAATCGAGATAAATGTTACCAGATGAGGCCTTCTGGGATTCCTCTAGCTTGGCAACCGTGGCCCTCAGTTGGGTCTTGCACTCCTCTAGCTCCCGAGACAATTGCTCATTCTTTTCTACAAGAACCTGTGCATAAATTGATCCTTAAAACTGTCGTTCCAACCGTTTCTAGTCTCAGGGGCTACTGCTATACATGCTTATCAAACTTTCTTACCCGTATATCTTTGGTATACTGGTCCGTCGCCCGGGCAAGCCCGCCTTGAGCAGCCTGCATGTATGTGTCTCCCGAATTGAAAGCATTAAATGCCTCTTCGGAAAAGATGTTGTTGCGAAGCATGGTCCTTCGACGCCGGTGATTCATGGCGCTGTCTACTTTGGAATTCGTGGCAGAGAGCATATACGGCCCTACGTCCGCCTCCTCTCTCGAAGTCGGTTCTGGAGCCCGACTGGTGGAGGCGTGGTTGGCAGGATCCCCGGATATAGTCCGGATACTCCTCTTCCTGCCAGGATGTAAAGGGCGATGTTATACTTCAAATAACAATAATTACATGACAGGTTGTTTCCTTACCTCTGTAGAGGCATGTCGGCCCTAACCGCCTTCCTCTTGAGCCTACCCAATCCAGACGCCTGTGGCCGATGGGTCCCTAGGGGCTCGGTCCTGCGCTCCGACTATCGTCTCTGCCAAAACACGACGCTTGAGGGATAAGGCATGACATTAGGAAAGAGTCCTCTTTGGAGGATCGAGTCTTCGGCCTGGCTTACACGTGACATAGGTAGCAGTCCGGAATAATCGGCAGTAATAGCCAGTGAGGCGCCGTTACGCTCGCCCGATAAAATATCCCATTGACAAACTCCATAGTCGTATCCGGATCTTCTTCGAATCCTGGATCCAGTGCCCTTTCGGGGTCCTCTGGCTGCGGGGAAGGGCTGGAGATTCCTTCTACGGCCTTCCTTAGTTCCTGCTCGGAAATATCGAGGTAGGTAATCTTAGCTATAAACGCCATAATAAGTGAAGCGGGAAAATGAACGACGGCTTACCCAATTTGGGGGATTGTACATGGAGAATCCGTCCCACGGTTTGATGTGAAGGAAGTATTCCTCTTCTCCTTTGTATAAGTCGGACAGTATCCTTGCCAAAGCAGTGGCGGAGTCCGGACCCTTACGGCCAGAACGGATGGCATCGTCTTCCCCGTTGAAATGCCACATGGGATTGCCCCGATATTGGAGCGGTTGCACTCCCCGCATTATGCATATTGCCATGACCTCGAGTATCATCAGTCTGGATCTGGCTAGTAACTCTATCCTGCTCATCAGGAAATGTATTTCCCTGTTATCCTCTTCTTGGGGGCCTCGGGGGCGCCAGCTTAGACGTGCCCTCGGCGGGGCGTTACTGAACTGGGGGAGACCTATCCGGACTAGATCCGGGAGGGGGACGTCATCAATGTAAAACCACTCAGAAGGCCAGTTCTCTGGTGCCTTTTTGGGAGTGCCGGATAGGTATCCGGTCTCGGCGATACGCCATACTTCGGCCCCGCCCACTTGACATAGGGACTCTCCCTGGTTGCCGGGGACAAGGCAGAACAGCTTCTTCCATAAACCAAAATGAGCCTCGCAGCCCAGAAATAGCTCACAAAGTGCAACATACCCTGCTATATGTAGCACGGAAGCTGGGGTAAAGTTGTGCAACTGGAGGCCGTAAAAGTCCAGGAGCCCGCGAAGGAACGGATGAATAGGAAACCCGACGCCCCTTAACAGATGCGGAATGAGGCATATTCGCTCCTCTGGAGATGGATTAGGGGATCTCTCCGCTTGTTCCCCGCCATTATAGGTGGCTATTCCGGCTCAGACGGGGACCATGAACGCCGGTGGGAGAAACCCTTGGGTTTGTAGCTCTATCAAACGGCTATGAGAAACTGAAGACTCTTCCTAGTCCCCCGGCTTGGGGCAAAGGGGGCGAGTAGATGAGCTGCGACGACCGGCCATGTTGGAAAGGTTTTTCTGGGGCGCTCTGTTGGATGCTTGTAGCGACCCGACTCAGTAAGAGTCGAAGTCTCTGTGCTTACCGTGCTAGTCCCTGGATCGACTTGCTAGCACACACAGTACTCGATGAAATAACAGAAATAACACACCTCTCTTTATTACATCGATAATCCAGGAGCAATACATTTATTACAAAATAGGTCATAGAGCCAATAAACAAATACTGTGGAAGCAAAGTAGTAAATGAGTCCAACTCCACGAGCAAGGTTGAGTGTAGAACATCGACCTATCGCACCTTAATCCTCGTCGGATATATCTGCAATGTGATAAGTTGCAGCCATATAGGTCAGTACATTGAATGTACTGGCAAGTCACATCATAAGTGTAAAGAGCCTATTTGTACATGCAATTTGGCTGGTGGAAAGCTCTAAGTTTAGCTTTTGCATAAAGCTAGTTTTTCCCTATTAGAAAAGATGTTATTCTGCTACTACACATTTGCATAGGATGAGTTGGCAAACCCAACTCCATCCGTTCCCAAGTTCCATTTAAATCCCAACTGTTTAATTAAAGGTGAGGAGATCTCCCGGCATTTCCACTACTAGATGCTCAACTTGTCCGTAACCGGGGACACGGCTAATCGATTAGGTTTTAACACTCTGCAGAGGTTGCGCACTTTTCCCCACAAGACTCGACCACCTCCATGATCGGAAGATCGAGACATAGTCTTTCAAAATGTTCCCCCTTAACCCACGGATAGGCCGGTACACCTACATCACTCTACATCGCTAGCCCATCCGGAAGAGTCACACTAACTATTCAACTAAGCGAGCCCATATTGGCTTGTGGCTGCACACATAAGCTTCTAGACATGAGAATCGATTGATCTCTTTGAGCTGGCGGACGGTCCACTAGTGATGCACCACCATGGATTTCCCATCGTGCTAATTGCATTTCGCCACCATTCCAACAAGTTTCCGCCCAGGTAGTTCATTAATTATCTTAGGTCCTATTTACTACATTGTCACTCATACTTTACAATGATCACTCCCCAATCCACGTCTACTTAGCGAAGCAACATAATGTAAAATGATGGCGACAATGTTATAAGGTTCAGACCTACCTCAATGAACTACTGGGTGAAAATCATAGTCATGCGGCATCAATTCCTACCATGCAGTCCTACCGCAAAGAACTACGTGCATAATAAAAACATAGGTAATGAAACATGATCAAGATGCAACTTGCCTTGGTACTGCTGGTTGAATTCTAAAGAATGATAATATTCTGCTTCGCACTCCGGGCAATCTACCGCAAAGAAGATAAACAAACATAAGCAAACATTCTAGATAACCAGAAAGAACATGCAAAGCAAAAGTTTCAGAAAAAAACCAAATGAATAAACATCACACTTAACTAGCATGAAAATTTTCTAGGTGCAAAAAAACATAGGCACATGGTTCAAGAAGTGATGTGAACTATAGTGCATACTATGCATACTAGTAAAATATTAACAGGCAGATTCTAGTGCGTGAAAATTATTGTGACAAAGTTCCAGGTGATAGGGTTTGGCTACGGTGACAGAATGCAAAAATAATCAACTTAATCGGAGCTACGGTTTGAGAGATATGGCGATTTGAAGTTTGAATTCAAATCTGAATAAATTCAAATTTGAATCTGACAAAAGTTTGTAAAAGGATCCCACTGGATAGATCTAAACAATACGGAGAATTTGCCGCTGGTTTCATCGAGTTTGGATCTACGGTTAAAAGTTATGGCTAATCTAAGCTCGGGGACTAATCTATGATAAAGGGACTAAGCAGTGAAGAAACTATCGCAACAAGTCCACGCCACGTGGCGGCTCGTGGCTGGCGAGCAGCGTCCGCTGCGGAGGTTATCTGCTGACGGCCGCTAAATAATAAAAACGATGGCGGCGGCTAACTAAAGAAAAACCGGCGCTCGGTTTAAATAAACCGCCGCGGTCTAAGGGAACCGCGGTTAACCGCGTACCTCTTCGCAAAATAAAAAAACGAACCTAATCTAATCTGGGCCGTCCATGGTAGATCGAGCAGACGAGGTGGGGTGGTGGCTCACGATGGGTGGTGGTGGTGGCGGCGGCGATGAAGACGGCGCGACGTCGGTGACGGAGGGGCGGCTGCTCTGGCGGTCCTCGGCGTCGGGAAGAAGACGGGAGGTGCGGCGCGTCGAGGGCGTCGCGAAGGTGGCGTCGGGGCTCCTCGGGGGCGTCGGGTCGGCGAGGCGCGGCGGCGCTCCGCGAGCTCCAGCGAGTCGAGCGTCGTCGGGCGTCGTCTCCGGCGGGACCTAAGCGAGAAAAGTGTGTCAAAAGATCGCAAGTTCACGTCGGTACGATTGACGAAGAACAAGGGCTCGGGGTGGTTTCTTGGCAGCGGAATGCTCCAGCGAGTCCGTTCGGCGGCGAGATCAGCGGCGATCGCGGGCGGTAGGAGCGGCGTGGGAAAAGCGGGGCGGCGACGATGGAAGAGGGGTCCTGGCCTTTATATAGGCGAGCGCGAGGGCTCGGTGCCGCGGATAAGCGTTATCCGCGAGGCCTCGCCCGGCGATTCTTGAGGCGGCGGCGAAACTCATCCGAGCGAACAAGCGGGAGGTTGGGGAGATGAGGTGGGCGGGCCCACCGGTCGATGGCGCGGCGGTAGTGGCGAGGGCGAGCGATCGACGGTCGATCAAAAGGGAGGTTTCAAGCGCCACGGCGCTGGCCTTGGGCCAAATGGCCACTGGGCGGTTAGGCGCTCTGGGCGAACCAGTTTCGGTCCAGGCTGCGGTGAAATGCGTGCGTCGTTTTTTAAAACCTAAGACTAAAGTGTCCTAAACAATTCAAATGAATTAATAAAAACACTACAGTAATTTATAAAATAACTATACAATATTTAGAACCTAATGAACATTAACTTAAGCACGAACATTTTGAAAATATTTTCCTAATGCAATTAATGCACTTTTGCAAATAAACTAAATACCAATAAACTCCAAAACTTCAAATAATATTCAAAATAAAATTTCCCACTCTTTTATATTTTGAGGAAGTCATCTTATCCCCTCTCATTTGTTTTTCTCGAGTGGAAAAATATTATTTGAATATTTTAAAACTCCAAAATGCAAAGAAATATGATATGCATTGAATGATTCTATTAACATCAAATTTAATAAAAATTGGGATGTTACAAACCTACCCCTTAAGATGAATCTAGTCCTCGAGATTGGGTTAACCACAAAAAGGTGTGGATGGTCTTGTCTAAGATCTTCCTCTCGTTCACAAGTGGCTTCCTCCTCGGTGTCTTGACTCCTTGAACCTTGCGAACTTGATGATCTTGGTGCAGTGATTCTCTCTGCGGTCTCAAGAATCTTAATAGGCTCCTCCTCATAAGTCAGCTCGCTCTCCAACTGAATTGCCTCGAGTGGCACTGTATCTCTCAAAGGAATATCTGCCATCTCTGCATGACACTTCTTCAGCTAGGAAACATGAAACACATCATGAACTCCTAACAAAGCCTCTGGTAATTCCAACTGGTATGCTACCTCTCCTCTGCGTTCCAGAACTCTGTATGGTCCCACAAATCATGGTGCTAACTTTCCTTTGACTCCAAATTTCTTAATACCTCGAAGTGGAGACACTCGAAGATATGCTCTATCTCCCACTTCATAGATCACTTCCTTGTGTTTAGCATCGGCATAACTTTTCTGCCTTGACTGAGCTATCTTAAGTCTGTCACGAATCAACTTGACCTTCTCCTCAGAATCCCTGATCAAATCAGGTCCAAACAATTTACGATCTCCAACTCCATTCCACATCAAAGGTGTCCTGCATTTCCTTCCATACAATGCCTCGAAAGGGCCATCTCCAAACGGCTTGATAGCTATTGTTGTCGAAAACTCTGCGTGGGGTAAGTTATCATTCCAACTAGACCCATAGTCTAGCGCACAAGCTCTCAACCTGTCCTCCGAATCTGATTGACTCTCTTTATGCGCCCATCGATCTGCGGATGGAAGGCTGTCTTGAACTCTAGCTCGGTACCCAAAGTTTCGTATATCGCTTCCAAAACTTTGAGGTAAACTGCGTTCCTCTATCGTCTGATGCTCCTCGGAACTCCATGCGGACATACGATCCTGGTCATATATATCTTTGCCACTTAGCACTTGTATAGGTGGTCTTCACCGGAATGAAGTGAGCAACCTTGGTCAAACGATCCACTATCACCCAAATGGAATCATAATCTGAGCGGGTCTGGGTAACCCGTGATAAAGTCCATACCAAGTTTATCCCATTTCCAATCAGGTATCGCAGCGGCTGAAGTAAACCTGATGGTTTCTGATGCTCCGCCTTTACTCTATGACATACATCACATATTGCCACATACTCGGCAATCTCTCTCTTCATACCGGCCCACCAAAAACTTTCCTTCAAGTCCAAATACATCTTGGTGTTGCACTGGTGTATCGGATATGGTGAGTCATGAGCCTCTGAAGAATCAACTTCCTGATCTCTGGATCATTGGGTACACAAATCCGTTTCTCAAACCATATGGTTCCATTTTCATCCTCACGGAATCCTTCCGCTTTCCCTTTGCTCATCATTTCCTTTATCTCAGAAATACCTTGGTCCAACTTCTGGGCTTCTCTGATTCTTCCCAACAAGGTGGACTGTACCTCGAGTGCGGCAACATAACCTCTTGGAACTATTTCCAACTGAAGGTCTCTAAGCTCATCACATAACTCCTGAGGTAAACCTCCTGCTGTAAGGGTATTAACATAACTCTTACGGCTCAAAGCATCCGCCACAACATTGGCTTTTCCTGGATGATAATGCAGACTCATGTCATAATCCTTTATAAGTTCCAACCATCTCCTTTTCCCGAGATTCAACTCCTTCTGCGTGAAAATGTACTTCAAACTCTTGTTATCCGTGTAAACATCACAACGATTCCCAATAAGATAGTGTCTCCATGTCTTGAGTGCATGCACTATGGCTGCTAACTCCAAATCATGCGTGGCATAGTTCAACTCATGAGGTCGAAGCTGTCATGAAGCATAAGCTACAACTTTTCCCTCCTGCATAAGAACACCTCCAAGTCCACGGCGTGAAGCATCACAATACACCGAAAGTCCTTGTGTCGTCGAGGCAGGATTAACTGCGGGGCTGTAACCAAACGCTTCTTCAACTCTTGAAAGCTGGTTTCACACTCTTGATCCAAACGAACCTGGTGTCCTTCTTCAACAACGCTGTCATGGGCCTTGCAATCTTGGAGAAATTTTCAATAAATCTCCGGTAATATCCAGCAAGTCCAAGGAAACTGCGAATCTCGCCGACTGTGGTGGGTGCATTCCATTCTGTGACTGACTCTACCTTGGTAGGGTCCACGCAATCCTTCACGACACAACATGTCCAAGGAATCGACTTCCTTGAGCCAAAACTCACACTTGCGAACTTGGCATAAAGTTGATGTTCTCTGAGCTTCTCCAAAACCAAGCGCAGATGTTCAGCGTGTTCCTCCTCATTCTTGGAGAAAACCAATATGTCATCAATGAATACCACAACGAACTTATCCAAGAACTCCATGAACACCTTGTTCATCATGCTCATAAAATAGGCAGGGGCATTAGTCAAACCAAAGGACATGATTGTATACTCATAAAGCCCATACCTTGTGGTAAAAGCGGTCTTGGGTATATCCTTCTCACGGATCTTCAATTGGTGATAACCCGATCGAAGATCGATCTTGGAGAAAACACTAGCTCCTTCTAGCTGGTCAAACAAGTCATTGATCATCGGTAGGGGATACTTGTTCTTGATGGTCACCTTCTTCAAAGAGCGGTAATCCACACACATCCTCAAGGTTCCATCCTTCTTCTCCACTAAGAGTACTGGGGCTCCCCAAGGTGATGAACTCGGGCGAATATACCCTTTCTCTAGCAACTCCTTAATCTGTTTGTTGACCTCCTCCAAATCATTAGCGGGCATCCGTCGGCCTCTTGGAGATAGGTCCATGCACAGCAGCAACTCAATCAAAAACTCAATCTCCCGATCTGGCGGCATACCCGTTAACTCCTCCGGAAATACATCGGGATAATCCTTCACCACTGGTACTTCTTACTGGACAACTCCCGTAAGAGAGTTCACATGAGTCCACTTAGGCTTAAGCCTGGATACATACTTGATCCTCTTCTTCTCTGGGGTGGTGAGAAAAATCGATCTACTAGCACAATCAATGTTTCCCTCCTACTTGGACATCCAATCCATCCCTAGGATTACATCCAACCCTTGTGACTCTAGTATGATCATATCCGTGGGAAAAATATGTCCCCCTATGTTCAAAGGCAATCTGAAACATCCCCGACTAGCCATAGACTCGGCTCTGGGAACTCACTAGAATGGGTGACTTAAGAGCTACGGTAGGCAACTTATGTTTATCCACGAATCCCCTTGATATGAATGAATGCGATGCACCAGTGTCAAAAATAATGAGTGCTGGAAATGAATTAACCAAGAACGTACCAATCACTGCGTCAGGCTGCTCATAGACCTCTTCCACATTGACATGATTCACATGCCCCTTAGTGAAAGGATTAGGTTTCTTGCCTCCAGAATTCCCATTTACATTCCCATTCTGCTGCTTGGGACACTCATTGGAGTAGTGCCCTGTCTTCTTGCATTTGAAGCAAGTGATGTGACTCAGATCTTTCTTCATTGGTGTAGAAGAGTTGAAATGCTGCTGATTGCCATTCCCTCCATTGCCATTGCCATTGTCATGCTTGTGACCATGGTGGTTGTGTCCATTTCCTCCATGCTGAATGTGACCTCCATGGCTATGATGATTCCTCTCAAACTTGCTAGTGCCTCGATCCGAAACTTCCCGAGTGCGGGCTGTAGCGGGGTTTCTGTTGAACTCCAGAGTTATACTTCCCATGATCGTACTTCCTCTTACGATTCTCCATCTGCTGGTGCTTGCCTTCGAGAATGGTAGCCTTATCAACCAACTACTGATAGTTCGCAAAGGTCGCCACAGTCAACTGAACTCCCAACTCATCGTTCAGTCCCTCCATAAACTTCTCCTGCTTGGATGCATCAGTGGCCACGTCCTCTGGGGCATAACGGGCCAACTTACTGAACTCATCAACATACTGAGATACCGTGCGTCCTCCCTGACGCAAGCTGCGGAACTCCTTCTTCTTGGACTCATGGCTCCAACGAGACATGAGCAAAGTCTGAACGCTTCTTGGGCCGAGTCAAGTCACATTCTCCAAGGGGTATGTGGTGGTCTAGTTCTCCCACCAAGCAGCGGCCGGGCCATCCGGTGATGGGCGGCAAACTTCACCTTCTCAGCATCATTGCATCCTGCCGTGGCTAGCTCCTTCTGTCTTGCGGAGCCAGGTCATCTGCGATGATCGGCTCCGTCTTCTTTGGAGAACACGGTGGGTTCACCTCGTCGAACGGCTAAGGCATCAGCTGGGGTGGCGGCGGTGGGTTGTTGTTGTGGTTGTTCTGGTTCTGGTTCCGGTTCTGAATGAGCATCTGCATAAGAGCATTCTGTTGTTGGATCAATTGCGTGAGCTCCGGTGGAAAGTTGAACCGGGGGTAACGTCTTGGAGGCATCTGATGGGTTTAGAGTGGATGAGAAGTTAGAATAGAACAAGGCCTAGTGAGTAAAATCACACTACCCATATGCACATGATAGCAATAAAACTTCAAATCACTCCAATTCAATTTCAAGAGGTCCACAAGAACAATCAAACCTAAGGTAAGCCATGTCACAAGATTTGACAAGGTCTCACAAATGAGATAAAACTAATCGGATAACGAAATCGAATTTCTAACTCTCATGGTGGTATAAAATCTAACTCTCATCGGATGAGGACCAGTCAACCATGTTGACATCAGGTGTCCTTGCATCACTGTCTATGTCGTCATCTCCAGGCTCATCATCCTGGTCCTTGTCCTGGCTGATGTAATCTCCATAAGAGTGATCCTCCTGGATGTTTTCTCCCTCATCCAACTTCTCCTCGGCCTCCTCAAGCTCAAGCTTCAGGTCGCCGATCTTCTCCTGCAGTGCGTCCAGCTCTCCCTCATGCTCGATGCGAGCGTCCTGGAGTTCCTCCTCAAGATCGGCCTTGCGGGTCATGAGATTCTTGATGACGATCATGTTGTCAGACAACTCCAGCTCCATCATCTGAATGTGATCCTCCATGTCCTGGATATGGGATGCTATCGTCTCGTCCTCCGAGTCGCACCACATCTCCATTTGCGTCGCGGCGTCCGTACATCACGAAGGAGGTCCTCTTGAGGTCTTCGTCATACTCCTCCCGAATGCGTCCGAGAGCAATGTGAGCAGCGATGCCCTGCCCAAGCCCCATGTTGCAAGATCCACATGGAAATCAATGGGCTTAGTGCGGTTTCGAGGATGCGTCGGGGATATGGGCATCGATCCTCCAACGTGTCTCCTCGGGCAAGGTGGCGGTGAAGGTTCCAATAAAGGTGGGAAGCCCAATCTTCAGGTGCTTCACTATCTTCATCAGCTGCCGTCCAAAGGGCATGGTCTCATTGGGCTGCTCGAACTCGACAATGGCGGACGACATCTACATTTTGAAAGAGGGAAGAAATTAGTACTGAAGTAAAGACGGTACGAGACCAAAGGATACATAGGGAAAGTTAAAAAATAAAGTTTTTATCCTATGGCTTTTCCATTTTCTAGGGGTCGCGTCCTACAGTCAACGTGTGCTCTGATAC
Organism: Aegilops longissima; assembly: GCA_021605205.1. Lineage (NCBI taxonomy): Eukaryota > Viridiplantae > Streptophyta > Magnoliopsida > Poales > Poaceae > Aegilops > Aegilops longissima. Next base: position 428,967,776 of record CM038680.1, read on the forward strand.
CATCTTGTAGCGACCCGACTCGGTAAGAGTTGAAGTCTCTGTGCTTACCGTGCTAGTCCCTGGATCGACTTTCTAGCACACACAGTACTCGATGAAATAACAGAAATAACACACATCTCTTTATTACATCGATAATCCAGGAGCAATACATTTATTACAAAATAGGGCATAGAGCCAATAAACAAATACTGCGGAAGCAAAGTAGTAAATGAGTCCAACTCCACGAGCAAGGTTGAGTGTAGAACATCGACCTATCGCACCTTAATCCTCGTCGGATATATCTGCAATGTGATAAGTTGCAGCCATATAGGTCAGTACATTGAATGTACTGGCAAGTCACATCATAAGTGTAAAGAGCCTATTTGTACATGCAATTTGGCTGGTGGAAATCTCTAAGTTTAGTTTTTGCATAAAGCTAGTTTTTCCCTATTAGAAAAGATGTTATTCTGCTACAACACATTTGCATATGATGAGTTGGCGAACCCAACTCCATCTGTTCCCAAGTTCCATTTAAATCCCAACTGTTTAATTAAAGGTGAGGAGATCTCCCGGCATTTCCACTACTAGATGCTCAACTTGTCCGTAACCGGGGACACGGCTAATCGATTAGGTTTTAACACTCTGCGGAGGTTATGCACTTTTCCCCACAAGACTCGACCACCTCCATGATCGGAAGATCGAGACATAGTCTTTGAAAATGTTCCCCTTAACCCACGGATAGGTCGGTACACCTACATCACTCTACATCTGCTAGCCCATCCGGAAGGGTCACACAAACTACTCAACTAAGCGAGCCCATATTGGCTTGTGGCTGCACACGTAAGCTTCTAGACATGAGAATCGATTGATCTCTTTGAGCTGGCGGACGGTCCACTAGTGGTGCACCACCATGGATTTCCCATCGTGCCCACTGTGCCGCCACCATTCCAACAAGTTTCCGCCCGGTAGTTCATTAATTATCTTAGGTCCTATTTACTACATTGTCACTCATACTTTACAATGATCACTCCCCAATCCACGTCTACTTAGCGAAGCAACATAATGTAAAACGATGGCGATAATGTTATAAGGTTCAGACCTACCTCAATGAACTACTGGGTGAAAAGCATAATCATGCGGCATCAATTCCTACCATGCAGTCCTACCGCAAAGAACTACGTGCATAATAAAAACATAGGTAATGAAACATGATCAAGATGCAACTTGCCTTGGTACTGCTGGTTGAATTCTAAAGGCGATAATATTCGCTTCGCACTCAAGGCAATCTACATAAAGAAGATAAACAAACATAAGCAAACATTCTAGATAACCAGAAAGAACATGCAAAGCAAAAGTTTCGGAAAAAAAACCAAATGAATAAACATCACACTTAACTAGCATGAAAATTTTCTAGGTGCAAAACAACATAGGCACATGGTTCAAGAAGTGATGTGAACTATAGTGCATACTATGCATACTAGTAAAATATTAACAGGCAGATTCTAGTGCGTGAAAATTATTGTGACAAAGTTCCAGGTGATAGGGTTTGGCTACGGTGACAGAATGCAAAAAGAATCAACTTAATCGGAGCTACGGTTTGAGAGATATGGCCATTTGAAGTTTGAATTCGAATCTGAATAAATTCAAATTTGAATCTGACAAAAGTTTGTAAAAGGATCCCACTGGATAGATCTAAACAATACGGAGAATTTGCCGCTGGTTTCATCGAGTTTGGATCTACGGTTAAAAAGTTATGGCTAATCTAAGCTCAGGGACTAATCTATGATAAAAGGGACTAAACAGTGAAGAAAACTATCGCAACCAAGTCCACAGCCACGTGGCGGCTCGTGGCTGGCGAGCAGCGTCCGCTGCGGAGGTTATCGTGACGGCCGCTAAATAAGAAAAAAAAGATGGCGGCGAACTAAAGAAAAACCGGCGCTCGGTTTAAATAAACCGCGCACGGTCTAAAGGAACCGCGATTAACGCGTACCTCTTAGAAAATAAAAACGAACCTAATCTAATCTGGGCCGTCCATGGTAGATCTAACGGACGAGGTGGGGTGGTGGCTCACGGTGGGTGGTGGTGGTGGCGGCGGCGATGAAGGCGGCGGGCGGCGTCGGTGACGGAGGGGCGGCCTTCTGGCGGTCCACGGCGTCGGGAAGAAGACGGGGAGGTGCGGCGCATCAAGGGCGTCGCGAAGGTGGCGTCGGGGCTCCTCAGGGACGTCGGGGTCGGCGAGGCGAAGGCGGCGGAGCTCCGTGGGCTCCGGCGAGGTCGGGCGTCGTCGGGGCGTCGTCTCCGGCGGGACCTAGGCGAGGAAAAGGTGTCAAAAAGATCGCAAGTTCACGTCGATACGATTGACGAAGAACAAGGGCTCGGGGTGGTTTATCGGCAGCGAAATGCTCCGGCGAGGTCCGTTCGGCCGCGAGATCAGCGGCGGCTGGGGCGGTAGGGCGGCGTGGGAAGAAGCGGGGCGGCGAGGATGGAAGAGGGGGTCCTGGCCTTTATATAGGCGAGGGCAGAGGGCTCGGGTGCCGCGGATAAGCGTTATCCGCGAGGGCCTCGCCCGGCGTTTGCGGGAGCACGGCGGCGAGCTCATCCGAGCGAACAAGCGGGAGGTTGGGGAGATGAGGTGGGCGGGGCCCACCGGTCGATGGCGGCGGCGGTAGCGGCGAGGGCGGCGTTCGACCGGTCTTGCAAGGGAGGTTTCGAGCTGGCGGCTGGCCTTGGGCTAAATGGCCAGGTGGGCGGTTAGGCGCTCTGGGCGAACCAGTTCGGTCGAGCTGCGGTGAGTCGTCGTCGTCGTTTTTTAAACCTAAGACTAAAGTGTCCTAAACAATTCAAATGAATTAATAAAAACACCACAGTAATTTATAAAATAACTATACAATATTTAGAACCTAATGAACATTAACTTAAGCACATAACATTTTGAAAATATTTTCCTAATGCAATTAATGCACTTTTTGCAAATAAACTAAATACCAATAAACTCCAAAACTTCAAATAATATTCAAAATAAAATTTCCCACTCTTTTATATTTTGAGGAAGTCATCTTATCCCCTCTCATTTGTTTTTCTCGAGTGGAAAAATATTATTTGAATATTTTAAAAACTCCAAAATGCAAAGAAATATGATATGCATTGAATGATTCTATTAACATCCGAATTTAATAAAAATTGGGATGTTACAATGCTTGCTCAGGGGGAAGGGTGACGTTCGGATCTAGGAATCCCCGTCTATTCAAATAGACGGCTAGCCGGAAGGATCGGGGGTGGCAAATGCAAAAATACCTTGACTCCTCGCATTCGCTTGACACATGGAAATGGTCATTATTGAGGCACTGAAGCCAAGGAGTACAACATTGATGAGATGCCGGACACTGTTCATCGTAATAGGTACATTGGAGTATTCGGATATGGAACCCGCCTTGCAATGCCGAAGACAAGACTGCGCGTCGGACTCACCGTCATTAAAGCCTGGTTCAGGGGCTACTGAGGGAGTCCTGGATTAGGGGGTATCCGGACAGCAGGACTATATACATCGTCCGGACTATTGGAGCGTGAAGATACAAGACTCAAGACTCCGGCCCGTGTCCGGATGGGACTCTCCTTTGCGTGGAAGACAAGCTTGCCGATCCAGATATTGTATTTCCTTCCTTGTAACCGACTCCATGAAAACCCTAGCCCTCTCCGGTGTCTATATAAACCGGAGAGGTTGGTCCTTAGAAGGCCGATCACAATTACAATCATACCATCATAGGCTAGCTCTTAGGGTTTAGCCTCTACGATCTCGTGGTAGATCTACTCTTGTACTACTCATATCTTCAATATTAATCAAGCAGGAAGTAGGGTTTTACCTCCATCGAGAGGGCCTGAACCTGGGTAAACATTGTGTCCCTTGTTTCCTGTTACCATTAGCCTAAGACGCACAGATCGGGACCCCCTACCCGAGATCTACCGATTTTGACACCGACAGGTGCCGTCCGTTCCTCCCACCGTGGATGTTTATTGTAATATCAACGGTTGTCGGTGACTCTAGACATGGATACCGGGGTGGCGTCCCTAGATAGCGGGTCGTATGGTGGCTTTCTGACAGGCTCCACGGCAACAGCGGTGGCTAAGCTTCTTCATCGTCTAGACGGCGATGGGTGTAGCGGTGGGTGCCTCGGCCACACTTTCTTGTCACAGCCCTAGAGCTTGCTTGTAACTAGTGGCATTGCATCCATGCATCATGTTTAATTTTCATGAAATTTGAAATGGGGATGACAAACCCTAGCACTAAATGAAATGCATTTAGGATCAAAATAAAAATATTTTCAATGAACCCAGAATGCCCTTTAGAAAAATTCATTATTTTTGATGAAGGTGAAAACCTCAGCCAAAAATAATGCACTTATTTTTTAGGCCACTCTGGATTTTTAAATTAACTCATATTGTATTTGAATTGGGGCCTTTAAACGCTATATATATATATATATATATATATATATATATATATATATATATATATATATATATATATATATATATATATATATATATATATATATATATATATATATATATATATATATATATATATATAGATGCTCCAAAAATGTTGGAAATTGTTAAGGGTCCTGAAATAATTGAAAGCACCCATAACTGTTCCCAGGATTTTATGAAATGGTTTGGTATTAAAACTAAATCAAAACAAATTACAGAAAATAGAAAACAGAAAGAAACTGCAATTAGGAAAGGACTAACCTGGCGCTCACCTGAGGCCCACTTACCTGGTGTCCTAGCAGAATCGGCCGAGCCCACCAGGGGCGACTTGGTCTTCTTCCACCTCTGCCAGTAGGCAGAGGCGTGTCGACACACGCGCGATCGCCGTGGCCTCCTCCATGCCTGCCTCACGCCCTCGAGGCCCTTCCAGCGCCACGGAGACGGCCACGCACCCCCCCAGGCCTCTCACTCTCTCGCCGAGCTCCTCTCCTCCTCTGGCTCCCTCGCTTGCGCTACCACTGAGCACTATCGCCACGCCCGGCACGAACACCACCACGGCCATCGCCTCCCCCTCGTCCCCTCGAGCAGTCCACGAGCTCCGCCTAGTCCCTCTCCTCCTCCTCACCGAGCCGCCCGACGCCGGACGCCCTGCATCACCCTCTGCCCCGCCATCTTTGCCGCCTCTGCCCGGAGATCGCCGCCATCAACTCGCCGTCGCAGAAGCCTCCCCGAGCCCACGGAGCTGCTCCTCGACCTCACCATGAGCCCCTGCTCCAAACCCCTCTTCCTCCCCTTGCGTTTGTGCACTCTAGCCCCATTCCCCGCCGCGCCCGAGAGCTTCCGCCGCCGGCCATGGCGCCGCCGTGGCCAGGGCCACCCCAGCTTGCGCCTGAGCGCGTCACCATGTTCGCCGCCCTCCCAGGAGCCCGCAGCGCCCTTCGGTTTCTCCTCTAGTGCACCGTGGTGTCGACCCCTTCCACGACCGAGCTCCGGCCGCCGCCTCGGGCTCCACTTCGGCGAACCCCGGCCACCCCCGCACCTCCCCTTGGTCCCCCTAGATGCACGCGGGCATGGGCTACCTCCTAGTGCTCTTCGCGTGTCCAACAGCAGCCCATGGCGCCACTCCGGCGAGCCACCGCCACCCTGGGTCGTCGCCATCGTCTAACTCCGGCGAGCCGACGTGGCACACTTAGTTAACACTAATGACGCCATTAGCTGATCACTGTGCCAATGACGGATGGGCCCCACGCGCTAGATTAACCCCCGAATTATTCCCTGTTTAAATTAGAATAACCCACCGGGCCCACATGTCAGGTTGACTTTGCTGGCGTGGCAGTTGACTAGGCCCACCTGTCATCCACCCAAACCAGTCTGTGCCACTGACGTGTGGATCCCACACGTCAGGTTTGACCTAGACCCTCCTGCTGACCTGCTGAGGTCAGCATGACCTAATGCTGACGCAATAACTCATTTTCTGGATTTATTTTAATTCAGGAAATTTCAGAAAATATTCTAAACTTCTAAAATTCATAGTAATTCAACCGTAGCTCAGATTGAAATAATTTATATATGAAAAATGATCAGAAAAATATGAAGAATCTGTTTATGGCACTTTCATGCATGATTGAACAAGTTAACCTCACTGAATAGGATGAATCATGATTAGGGCAACTTATGAACTAGCATTTGGAGTTGGAGTTTAACCTTGTTTGAATTCCACTTCAATTAACTTGGCTTACAGCTGCATTAGCTCAAAACACTAGCATATTGCCATGTCATTATCATGCATCATATTGTTGCATCGCATTGATTGTGTTCTTTCTTGTTTGCCGGTAATTGTCCCTCTCGGTGAGCGGCGTCGACGATGAATTCGATGACACCGATGAAGAACTATATTATCTTCAGAAGTGCCAGGCAAGCAAAATCCCCTTGTTCATTCCGATACAATCCCACTCTCTCGCTCCTGCTCTTTTTACTGCATTAGGACAACAACGATTCATCTCATTACTTCTGCGGTAGCTGAACCCTTTATCCTCTGCATGACTGTCATTCCACAAGAATTAGATGAAACCCACTAGCATGAGTAGGAGTTGTTTGAGCCCTGTTGTGCCTACTCATTCATGCTTGTTTGTCATGCTTGCTACTGCTTAGAGTTGAGTCAGGTCTGATTCATCGGGAATGAATTGGAATGGTTGTGTGAACATGTCCTACTGTATGTGAGCTAAGTGTGTGAACACGATTTGGTAAAGGTAGCAGTGAGAGGCCATGTAGGAGTACATGGTGGGTTGTCTCGTTGCAGCCGTCCTCAGGAACTGATTTCTGTGTTTGTGATCCATGAAATAGTTACTACCACGCATTGGGCCCGAAACCAATGGACCCTCTCGGCTTCTTAACCACCCTTGTTCTTTGTCCAAGAGTTGCAACTAGTTTCTGGTGTTTGTAGGATATGTGTTGGAGGCCGTTCGTAGCGCTGACCCTAGGGGTGGGCTATGATGCGGTAGATACACCATGGCCCGGTGTATTGAATGCCCGTTTGGTATCTCGGGAACCCTGCACACATCGTTCGGGGCCGTTAGTGGAAACCTCGGCCGGACTCCCTGCGGATGGAACCCGAATAGGCGATAAACCTGGACTAGGGACTTGAGTGTTTAGATAGGCCGTGGCCGACACCCACATTGGGCTTCCGCTTGAAGGTTGCCGAGTACATGTCGTGTAAACGGCGGTAAGTGGTGAGAGCGTGTGAAGAAGTACACCCTGCAGGGTTAATATGATCTATTGAATAGCCGTGTCCGCATAAGGACTTCGGGTTGCCTATATCAGTTCATAGACAAGTGAAAGTGGATACTCTAAAATCGCAAGATAAGCGTGAGTGCTATGGATGGCGTTCTCATAGGGAGGCGGGGCGGGTCCATAGTGGTGTATTGATATGGCGAATATGTGGACTCGTAGCGCCACCTCAAAAGAGTTACTTGCGATCGTAGTTCAGGATAGCCACCGAGTCAAAGCTGGCTTGCTGCAGTCAAACTCCACCACCCCCTTTGTTGATAATGATGCATATGTAGTTAGTTCTGATGTAAGTCTTGCTGAGTACGTTTGTACTCATGTTTGCTTATTTTATGTTTTGTAGAGAGACGTCAGTCTCGCTAGTAGTTCTGCTTGGACTTCGACGTTTAGCTTGTTACCTCAGCTACGATCTTGTGCCCTCGGCAGGATGTGGTAGATAGTCAGGCTTCTCAGCCTTTTTCATTTGTAGATGTCTGTACTCAGACATGTTAAGCTTCCGCTTGTGCTTTGACTTGTATGCTCTGAGTGTTGGGTCAAGAGACCCATGTTTGTAATATCTCGCTCCTCGGAGCCTAATGAATAAATATTTGAGTCGTAGAGTTATGTTGTGATGCCATGTTGTATTTACACATATTGAGCATATTGTGTGTACGTTTGAAATGCTTGGTATGTGTGGGATCCGACAAACTAGTTGTTTATCCTTGGCAGCCTCTCATATGGGGAAATGTAGTCTCGTGCTTCGGCGATAGTAGTCCGCTTCTGACTGGTTCGCGGAGTTACGCTAGCCCAGACTACTGCTTGGACACTTGACTGGCGGCATGTGTTTCACTTCGTTCCTATGTCCATCCCTTCGGGAAATGTCACGCGGTGATATTCGAGTCTGCCTAGCTCACTACAGCCGGGATACGAGTCCTGTTAGCCAGTGCTACAGCCAATTCATACGTTGATGACCGACATGCTCGATGTGATTCATGTATGCTGTCCCCATGGGTTAGCGCCGCTTTGGGTTCACGACTAGCCATGTCGGCCCGGTTCTTTGTCATATGGATGCTAGCGACACTATCATATCGTGAGCCAAAAGGCGCCAACGGTCCGGGCCATGGTAAGGCGACACCGTGGGAATCTTGTCGTGAGGCCGCAAAGTGATATGAGGTGTTACGGCTAGGTCGATGTGACTTGGAATCGGGGTCCTGACAGCGTTGGTATCAGAGCCAGGCTGCCTGTAGGATTACCAAGCCAAACTGGTCGAAGTTGTGTCTAGAAATGCTTTAGTTATGTAAGGGAATTGATTGTGGGAGGGAACGTAAGGCTCTTTTTACTCCTTTACCTTATGCCCTCTGATCTGAGTCATCCTCTTCTCATTCTACGTGGGTATAGGACTAGGCTCTCTTCTCTCTATCAGGTTCACGTGTTACTAATCCGTAGTAACTTACAGGATTGTTGGTTACAGCCTCAGTTCAGTTTCTACTACTTTTAGTATGCTATCAGTTGAACCAGAACCTTGATATGATGTTGTTGAGTGGTTATGCCACCATTTTGCAGGATGTCTCAAATCATTTTGAGCATTAACAGCCGTTATGCTGTTCGAGTCATCCCAGGTTTCTAAACTATCTGATGCATTTGCAAATCCCTTCCTCCCATTCCTGATGTCCTTTTGAGCAAGATTAAGCACACTAATCGGTGAGTTGAGGTAATTTATTGCCTTGACATATATGTTGGAGCTATTATTATGACCCTAGGTGTTTTAGGAAGTCACCTAGCAATTTAGCACTGCTTTTGCATCCCCAGTGAGATGATCCTGGCCAATATTCTTGAAAGCATCCCGTGATGCCATTTAGTAGTAGGCATCCTACTCCTGGGTTCTTGAACCCGAGATTCACTCTACTCATTCATGTTGATAGTGTTTGCTAGTTCCTTAGGATATTAGTAACCTTTGCATTAGTCCTCGAGGTCCGTGGTATTTCCTTCTTCCAAATGCTATGAACCGCTTATGGCATAAGTTCCTCGCTGAACTAAAGGATCACAATCAGAGTACTCTTGAGGAGTTCTCCATTCATAATTGTGAATCTGCCAGTTCTACTTTCCTGCATGGGTTATCCGGAAGAAACCTGTTGAACTTGATTCGACATACTAACCTATGCATCCACAACTCAGAAAGTTATATGCTCCTCGAGTTGCTCCTCCTTAGTTGTATTCTGACCCCCGCATGTCAATTGATAGTCAAGGGTATGCGTGCATTCGTTTATCGATGCCTATTACTCTTGTGGTCCGTCAAGCCATTCTCTCCTGAATGACTTGGAGAAACAAACCCCAGTACCTCATCCATATCTAGGATTGGGTCAAAGCAAGATTGTTCTCGAGCTTAGTAACATACCGGTGGTTCGTGACTTTCCAAATATCTTCTTGGAAGTGTTACCGGGTTGTTTCCTGACTGTTATGTTGAGCTCGAGATCAAGTTGGTTTCTTGTGAACCACCCTTTCTCCAAGAATCTGTGTTGGATATCCCTGAGCTAGTTGGTTAAGCTAGACAACAACTTGGAGAATTGGAAGATAAAAGCTTGCCTAACTTAGTTCGTTCCAAAGGGATATTCTTGTGTAGTGTGTGTTGAAGAAAGATGATATCTTCATCGATTGGTCCTGTGATCGATTCTTTGGACCTATTGTCATATCAATCCTTTGATTTGAGTGTGGGCTATCGTCAAATCAAATCAGTACCAACGATGTTCATAATGTTGTCTTACTCGTGGTTGATCCCTCGGGCATACACCAATATATCATTTGGTCTGACCAATGCTATCACCGTGTTCACATGATGGTGGAAGTCCAGTGATATGGAAATTCCGATGATTTGATGTTGAGCCCATCAGCAGCATCTTGTCTCCCCCATAATTCATGTTGAACATCAACCTAGTGTTGGAAACTTTATAAGCAATGTCTTCGTGTTCCGTTCATGAAGCTTATGCCTGGATGGAAAAAGTGACTTCCTCGAATTCATGTGCTTTAGGTGTAAGTTGCCGCCATGAATTTGAGAAAGGTTTGTTTTGTTTCCTTTGGAATCATTCCAAGTCGGTCATGCGTCGCGAAGTATTACGTGGTTTGATAGACTGATCATCTTCATCCCATATGCAATTCCTAGCACACCAAGCCACTGATTGATTTGTTCAAGGAAAAGCAGTTGAGGTGCGAATACTAGTTCATGCACTCGACTTCGATATCCTTGTTGATGGTGCCCCACCTGAACTCGGTAGTGTTGTATTATAAGACTACTACGTGGTCATGCTTGTCTGGGACAACATGATCACATGTATGTAGCAGAACCAGCTCATGTTTTGGAGCTTGCTATCGTAGTTCATCTCCCGAGAATCTCGCAATGCCATCTCGTCGATTTTTGTTGCAAACTTCATTTTTCTCTCTAGACTGGATGGGTCTGGAATATCCTGACACCAACCAGATCTGAATCTCAGGCAGATATGAGGGTTGGAACATTCCCAGCATTTGCATTTTGTTCCCAGCTTGCATCCCATTGTGCCAATCTCCCTTGGATTGCCCTTCTCAGCAATTGTTTTCCAGGATCATCTTCAAAGTGGTCCTACCATGGGTCCCCTCCCCTTCCGGTGATAAGCAAAAATCATCCATTGCGTTGTCTTCAACAAGGTAGTCCACATCATCCATTCTAGTCCGGGTGTACCATTCCTTTGCACTCCGCCAAACGATCGTTGTGAATTGCCTTAGGCTGGTATGAAGAGTTTCAATGATCTCTGAATCAAAAGTAATTCTTTTTGCCACTTAAGGGAATAGTTCCTCGCGTCACCACCCCTGAGGTGCCCCGCTATTGAATCATGGCAATTATTTCCTCGCCACCTTGACACCATCCATCATCTCTCTAAGCGTGGAATTGTTGCCTACTAATCAAACCTCGTTGTTTGTTCTTCCATCCCTCTCGATGTGTTTTGTGCCTCAACTCGAGATGTTCCAACATCTCACTCCATGAGTTGATTACGAGTGCTTGACCTTGAGGAGATCAATTCTGTGGAGTTTCTTTACGTAAATAAATGCGTGTTGGATGAAGTTCTCAAAGCAAGGCGTCGAGATCAAGATGATGCAATGAATCGACATCCTCGAGAAAGACATCTGGATCGTGAAGTTTGTGCTAGCTTGTGTCCCCTCGTCTTCTTACCTCACGCCTTGAATCTCGGGGCCGAGATTCTTGTTTAATGGGGTGAGTTATCACAGCCCAAGAGCTTGCTTGTAACTAGTGGCATTGCATCCATGCATCATGTTTAATTTTCATGAAATTTGAAATGGGGATGACAAACCCTAGCACTAAATGAAATGCATTTAGGATCAAAATAAAAATATTTTCAATGAACCCGAATGCCCTTTAGAAAAATTCATTATTTTGATGAAGGTGAAAACCTCTGCCAAAAATAATTCACTTATTTTAGGCCACTCTGGATTTTTAAATTAACTCATATTGTATTTGAATTGGGGCCTTTAAATGCTATATATATATATATATATATATATATATATATATATATATATATATATATATATTAGATGCTCAAAAATGTTGGAAATTGTTAAGGATCCTGAAATAATTGAGAAGCACCCATAATCTGTTCCCGTGATTTTATGAAATGGTTTGGTATTAAAACTAAATCAAAACAAATTACAGAAAATAGAAAACAGAAAAAACGCAATTAGGAAAGGACTAACTTTGGCGCTCACCGAGGCCCACTTACAGTGGCCTAGCAGAATCGGCCGAGCCCACCAGGCGACTTGGTCTTCTTCCACCTCTGCAAGTGGCGGGCGCGTCATTACTGCGCGATCGCCGTGGCCTCCTCCCTGCCTGCCTCACGCCCTCGAGGCCCTTCCAGCGCCACGGCGACGGCCACGCACCCCCCCCCAGGCCTCTCACTCTCTCCCCGAGCTCCTCTCCTCCTCTGGCTCCCTCGCACGCTACCACCGAGCACTATCACCGCGGCCGACGAACACCACCACGGCCATCGCCTCCCCCTCGTCCCCTCGAGCAGTCCACGAGCTCCGCCTAGTCCCTCTCCTCCTCCTCACCGAGCCGCCCGACGCCGGACGCCCTGCATCTCCCTCTGCCCCGCCATCTTCGCCGCCTCTGCCCGGAGATCGCCGCCGTCAACTTGCCGTCGCAGAAGCCTCCCCGAGCCCAAGGAGCTGCTCCTCGACCTCACCGTGAGCCCCTTCTCCAAACCCCTCTTCCTCCCCTTGCGTTTGTGCACTCTAGCCCCATTCCCCGCCGCGCCCGAGAGCTTCCGCCGCCGGCCATGGCGCCCGTCGTGGCTGGGCCACCCAGCTGCGCTGGCGCGTCACCATGTTCGCCGCCCTCCCAAGAGCCCGCAGCGCCCTTCGGTTTCTCCTCTAGTGCACCGTGGCGTCGACCCCTTCCACGGCCGAGCTCCGGCCGCCGCCTCGGGCTCCACTCCGACGAACCCCGGCCACCCCCGCACCTCCCCTTGGTCCCACTAGATGCGCGCGGGCATGGGCTACCTCCTGGTGCTCTTTGCGTGTCCAACCGCAGCCCATAGCGCCACTCCGGCGAGCCACCGCCGCCCTTGGTCGTCGCCGTCGTCTAACTCCGGCGAGCCGACGTGGCACACTTAGTTAACACTAATGACGCCATTAGCTGATCACTGTGCCACTGACGGATGGGCCCCACGCGCTAGATTAACCCCCGAATTATTCCCTGTTTAAATTAGACTAACCCACCGGGCCCACATGTCAGGTTGACTTTGCTGGCGTGGCAGTTGACTAGGCCCACCTGTCATCCACCCAAACCAGTCTGTGCCACTAATGTTTGGATCCCACACGTCAGGTCTGACCTAGACCCGCCTGTTGACCTGCTGAGGTCAGCATGACCTAATGCTGACGCACTAACTCTTTTTCTAGATTTATTTTAATTCAGGAAATTTCAGAAAATATTCTAAACTTCTAAAAAATTCATAGTAATTCAACTGTAGCTCAGATTGAAATAATTTATATATGAAAAATGATCAGAAAAATATGAAGAATCTGTTTATGGGACTTTCATGCATGATTGAACAAGTTAACCTCACTGAATAGGATGAATCATGATTAGGGCAACTTATGAACTAGCATTTGGAGTTGGAGTTTAACCTTGTTTGAATTCCACTTCAATTAACCTGGCTTACAGCTGCATTAGCTCAAAACACTAGCATATTGCCATGTCATTATCATGCATCATATTGTTGCATCGTATTGATTGTGTTCTTTCTTGTTTGCCGGTAATTGTCCCCCTCGGTAGACGACGTGTCGACGATGAATTCGATGACACCGATGAAGAACTATATTATCTTCAGAAGTGTCAGGCAAGCAAAATCCCCTTGTTCATTCCGATACAATCCCACTCTCTCGCTCCTGCTCTTTTTACTGCATTAGGACAACAACGATTCATCTGTTACTTGCTGCGGTAGCTGAACCCCTTTATCCTCTGCATGACCTGTCATTCCACAGTAATTAGATGAAACCCACTAGCATGAGTAGGAGTTGTTTGAGCCCTATTGTGCATATTCATTCATGCTTGTTTGTCATGCCTGCTACTGCTTTGAGTTGAGTCAGGTCTGATTCATCGGGAATGAATTGGAATGGTTGTGTGAACATGTCCTACTGTGTGTGAGCTAAGTGTGTGAACACGATTTGGTAAAGGTAGCGGTGAGAGGCCATGTAGGAGTACATGGTGGGTTGTCTCGTTGCAGCCGTCCTCAGGAACTGAGTTATGTGTTTGTGATCCATGAAACAGTTACTACCACACATTGGGCCCGAAACCAATGGACCCTCTCGGCTTCTTAACCACCCTTGTTCTCTGTCCAGGAGTTGCAACTAGTTTCTGGTGTTTGTAGGATATGTGTTGGAGGCCGTGTGTAGCGCTGACCCTAGGGGTGGGCTATGATGTGGTAGATACACTGTGGCCCGGTGTACCGAATGCCCGTTTGGTATCTCGGGAACCCTGCACACATCGTTCGGGGCCGTTAGTGGAAACCTCGGCCGGACTCCCTGCGGATGGAACCCGAATAGGCGATAAACCTGGACTAGGGACTTGAGTGTTTAGATAGGCCGTGGCCGACACCCACGTTGGGCTTCCGCTTGAAGGTTGCCGAGTACATGTCGTGTAAACGGCGGTAAGTGGTGAGCGTGTGTGAAGAAGTACACCCTGCAGGTTAATATGATCTATTGAATAGCCGTGTCCGCAGAAGGACTTACGGGTTGCCTATATCAGTTCATAGACAAGTGAAAGCGGATACTCTAAAATCGCAAGATAAGCGTGAGTGCTATGGATGGCGTTCTCGTAGGGAGGCGGAGCGGGTCCATAGTGGTGTATTGATATGGGGAATATGTGGACTCGTGCGCCACCTCAAAAGAGTTACTTGCAATGTAGTTCAGGATAGCCACCGAGTCAAAGCTGGCTTGCTGCGGTCAAACTCCACCACCCCTTTGTTGATAATGATGCATATGTAGTTAGTTCGATGTAAGTCTTGCTGAGTACGTTTGTACTCACGTTTGCTTATTTTATGTTTTGCAGAGAGGCGTCGGTCTCGCTAGTAGTTCGCTTGGACTTGACGTTTAGCTTGTTACCTCGATTCATCTTGTGCCCTCGGCGAGATGTGGTAGATAGTCGGGCTTCTCAGCCTTTTTCATTTGTAGCTATCTCACTTAGACATGTTAAGCTTCGCTTGTGCTTTGACTTGTATGCTCGAGTGTTGGGTCATGAGACCCATGTTTGTAATATCTCGCTCCTCGGAGCCTAATGAATAAATATTTGAGTCGTAGAGTTATGTTATGATGCCATGTTGTATTTACACATATTGAGCATATTGTGTGTATGTTTGAAATGCTTGGTATGTGTGGGATCCGACAAACTAGTTGTTTATCCTTGGCAGCCTCTCATAAGAAATGTAGTCTCATGCTTACGGCGAGTAGTAGTCCGCTACTGCCCGGTTCACGAGTCCTGCTAGCCCAAAGAAGATCTGCTTGGACACCGACCGGCGGCATGTGTTTCACTTTGTTCCTATGTCTCATCCCTTGGGAAATGTCACGCGGTGATATTCGAGTCCCGCCTAGCTGCTACAGCCGGGATACGGAGTCCTGTTAGCCCAGTGCTACAGCCCGAATTCATACATTGATGACCGACATGCTTGATGCGATTCATGTATGCATGTCCCCATGGGTTAGCGCCGCTTTGGGTTCACGACTAGCCATGTCGGCCCAGGTTCTTTGTCATATGGATGCTAGCGACACTATCATATACGTGAGCCAAAAGGCGCAAACGGTCCCGGGCCATGGTAAGGCGACACCCGTGGGAATACCGTGCGTGAGGCCGCAAAGTGATATGAGGTGTTACCGGCTAGGTCGATGTGACTTGGAATCGGGTTCCTGACATTTCTGCCCTTGGCAGTGGCGTTGCCTAGATACGAATCTAGAGGCTGGTTCATGTGGCGACTGGTCTAAGTGCCTCATGGTGACACGGGTGAGTTTTCGAGCGAAAGCTCCGCGCTCTGGCGCTGACAACTGTCGGTGTCATTATCTTCTTTAAGACATCATCGTGGTTCTTCTCTCGTGGCGAGTCTTCGGGTGAAAACCGTTGTCATTTTGGGGTCGGGAGCGGCGGTGCTTGCGTTGCCCTCCTGAGGGTGTTGTCGTGGAGGCTAGGTGTCTTAGCTCATGTCTTCGCATTGTAATATGCTCGTCCGTGTGCTTAGTTGTTCGGCCATGTAGTCATGTGCGGTTATGTTGTCCAGTTACGAGGGATCTGTTGTATGAGAGGGTCACCTCGCCATATTTTATCATTCTGCAGTGTAACTTGGGTGGTGTTATAAAGTGGGGCGAGAGCCTGTTTCGAGAAGCCAAGCGTTTTCCAATAATTAATACTTCCAAATTTTGGACAATGTCATATTTTGACAATCAATACCTGCGTATTTTCTACGAAATTAAATTCCAAAAATAGATAGCCTTGTAAGGAAAAAGGACTGAATTTATTACAATACATTAAGGACATATCCAAAACCTATGATAATAAATACCTAAGGAATCTTTTGTGATAGTATTATATTATATGTAACATCCCAAAATTCTAAATTTTGGAATGTCATAATAAATTGATAGATTTGATTGATTGTTTGATTGATTAAGTGAAATTCAAAAAATTGAAAGTTAAATTAGAGGAATAAAAGGACTTTCCCAAACTTTCATTTTCTTTTACGATCTTCATAATTCAAATTCCTTTCAAATACAAAACCCTTGGCGAAGATGATATGACTTCTTCCATTTAATTAAATGAAAGGGTATTTGAAAATATTTGAATTTCATTTAAAATATTTCGATTCATAAACTTCATGCAACTCAATGATTTTCATGAGAGAAGATAAAATGACTTCTCCAAATTATACAAAGATGAAATATGAGTTGGGAGTTATTGGAGTTCTATTCAAATTATTTTGTCCAAAAATAAAATATATGGAAAATAGGGTAAAATGATTCCCTACACCAGAAAATTGGAGAGAAATAAATTTGAATTAATTTTGGTATTGTAAAAATGATTGTTACTGGATTTTTCTAGAGCAGAAGCACTCTTTGATTTATTTAAAATTGTGTGAAATTTATTTGACGTTAGGAAAATGTTCACCTTGTAGAAAATATTTTTCTGAAAATTTTGATATATTATATGCCTATATAATATATTTATTTATTTCTTTTTATTATTTTTGTTTGCCTGTAAATGTTTAAAAAAATTCCCTCTGCCGAACTGGGCCGGCCCAGCTCCTGCCAGGCCAAGGCCCAGCTCCGCGCACCGCCATCGTCCCCGTCGCCGAGCCGAACTCGGCGGAGTCCGAGCCGCGCCGCCGCCTTGCCCCTTCCCACGCCTCCCGAGGCCACCTCCTCCTAAATACCGGGCCACCTGGCCCCTCTCTCTCTCTCTCTCGGCGCCCTCGCCGGAGTTTCCGCCTCAACGAGATCTGCCCGCCACCACCGCGCCTCGTTCGCCTCCTCGACCTCCACGGCGCGCCATCGTCTTCCCCTCGTCGCGCCGCCCCTCAGCTACTCCGCCGCCACCGCCGTGCCCGCCACCACGGAGCCACTCCGCCCGCCGCCGCCGGAGACGCGACTCGCCGGAGCCGCCACCGCCGCGATAAACCCTAGTCCCGAACCCTGCCGTCGGATCGAGATCCGACGATCTCGATTCGTTCTTGTTTTTTTTGTTTCGGCTAACTAACTAATGCCATTCGTTTTTATTTGCGAATAGATTTGCTAGACTTGTCGCTGTAGCGAGCGTTCGCTCGATAGAATTTCTCTTTTAAATTTCTTCCAGGGACCTAGTTGTAGTTGTATTATTTTACAGTTTAGTCCCTGTTCTTCAAACGTTCATAACTTTTTACTCGTTCATCCAAATTAGATGAAACCAACGCCCACTTCTTTGCTACGATCTCCTCTATCCAGTAATCCAACTCAAACATGTTTTTGAAAGTTTAAAATTTAAATTAGATCAGATTTCAATTCAAACTTCGTTTGATCATAACTTGAGTTTCGTAACTCCGATTTAGTTGATTATTTTTGCAAATTAAATCTCTTGACATAAACTTTCTGATAAGGCCAAATTCACATAATTTTGGTACTGTTAGAAATTGTTTTATGTTGCAAGAGTTATTTGCTTGGTTTTGATGTTTTCCGAATCGTTTTCTTCATTCGGTCCGATGTTTTGAGTGATTGCTTATGTGTGGCTACTATTGCTTGATTACGATAGATTGACCGGAGTGTGACGAGTAGAACTATCAAGAGTTTGAGTGCGAATCATCTTCATCAACATTGCAGGCAAGTTCACACTTTGATCATACTCTTTTCATACCCAGTTTTTGTGCATTAGCTCAATCCTCAAACATTTGCATGATTAGGATCTAATTAAATTGTGGGATGGGAAGTAGTTGAGGTAGTACCTATTACCTGATTTATTATCAAACCCTTGGGAGTTACTTCTACGTTTGCTTATTATGCCATGCTATGCTCGTAGACGTGGATTGGGTTTGAGTGAATATCCATGACAGATGTGAGATTATTAATTAATGGTTTATCTAAGGTGGCAACTTAAACACACATCTGGGTGGATTGACATACCTGGCTATTCCAGGATTTGCCTATCTAGGCACCTGGTGAGACAGGATTTGCTATTTTTATGGACCGCCACCCGTGCTCAAAGGGATCATAAGATTATTCATGCTAGAAACTTCCATGTGCAGCCACATGCTACTATGGGCTCTAGCATAGTTGATTAAGTCGTGCGAACTCTTACGGTGGTAGACTAGCTGATGTAGGGGTTGTAGGTTGGTACGGTCTACCCATTAAGTAAGGTGCTAGCGCTTCGAAAGACTATGTGTCGGTGTCAAACCGGCGGATCTCGGTAGGGGTCCCGAACTGTGCGTCTAGGCGGATGGTAACAGGAGACAAGGGACACGATGTTTACCCAGTTCGTTCGGGCCCTCTTGATGGAGGTAAAACCCTACGTCCCGCTTGATTGATATTGATATTGTGGATGTTTACAAGAGTGGATCTACCACGAGATCAAGGAGGCTAAACCCTAGAAGCTAGCCTATGGTATGATTGTAAGGGTTGTTGTGATTGTTGTCCTACGGACTAAAGCCATCCGGTTTATATAGACCTTTGGAGAGGGCTAGGGTTACATAGAGTCGGTTACAATGGTAGGAGATCTACATATCCATATCGCCAAGCTTGCCTTCCACGCCAAGGAAAGTCCCATCCGGACACGGGGTGAAGTCTTCAATCTTGTATCTTCATAGTCTTGGAGTCCGGTCGATGATGATAGTCCGGCAAATGATAGTTCGGCTGATGATTGTAGTCCGGCTATCCGGACACCCCCTAATCCAGGACTCCCTCAGTAGCCCCTGAACCAGGCTTCAATGACGATAAGTCCGGCGTGTATATTGCTTGGCATTGCAAGGCGGGTTCCTCCTCCAATGATAGAAGATTGTGAACACCGAGATAGTGTCGGCTCGCAAAATAAATTCCACATTCCACCGTAGAGAGAATAATAATATATACGAGTTCAATCTGCGGCGTTTTCCGTGGCATGACGTCACACCACTACCAAGCCATTACTCAAATTGTTTTTACTTTACCACCTCAACGCATTAGCGGCGGTTTCCTTGGCACGTCTTGTCGAGCGTAGATCGTGTTTCCCCTTAATCCGGGATTCTCATCAATACGGGCGTGGGTAACCCAACGCGTCATTGATGGTGGCGCTTGGGAGATAAGCGAGTTTTACCAGGCGGTGGGGGACGCGTAAGACTTCGCCCGCCCATATAAGGGATAAGGATTCACCTTCTCACCTACGCCTTCTTCCTCCTTTGCTTATCCATCTCCGCGCACTCGAGCTCCAGCGCCCAAGTTCGTGCATCTCGTCTCAACCTTCTCCGACCATGTCCGGAGCGGGAGGTAAATGGTTGGCCTCCACCGTTAAGGAGGAGCAAATCGCTAAACTACTTGCGGCGCGGATACCTTCCGGCGACATCGCGCACCGGCTGCCCGCGAGGGGTAGCTCATCCCACCCCTGGCCCCATGAGAGGGTTGTCTTTCTTTCCCACTTCCTCCGCTGGATGGGCTTTCCACTTCACCCCTTTGTCCGGGGCTCATGTTCTACTACGGCTGGATTACCATGATCTGGCGCGAACTTCATCCTCAACATCTCGGCGTTTATCGTCAGTATGCGAGGCCTTCCTCTGCATCCAGCCCCACTTGACTTGGCTCAAGACCTTCAATGTCAAGCGAAGGTAGTGAAGGGCATTCAAGCGGAATCTTGAGGCGCCATGTTGGGCAAGATGCCCAACGTCCTTTGTTGAAGGGCCTTCGTGGAATCCGTCAAGGGTGGCAATCGGGGTGGTTCTATATCACCGAGCCGTGACCCTAAATGGGCGGCGGCCCCGAGTTTAGATCTGGTATCCCCACGCAGCTCACCTCCTGGAAAGAGAAGGCTTCTTGTGGGGCAGTTTGAAGGAGCCGACGGACTCGGACCAGTATCAAGAAGCTGGTGAAGAAGCTCGGGCGGTTAACATGGTCCAAGTCATGCTCGTCCGCGGATTCTCCCATGCCAAGAGCGGGCATTTAATCTATGGGAGTTCGATCCGGAGCAGCACTAGGCGCTGAACAAGCTCTTGACACAACGTCTGAAGGCGCTGGAAGGTGCTGTTCAAGGGCGCCGGCCCAGCGTCCATGATCAAGATCGCGATTTCGCTCATGGCCTTGGTGACGAGGTAAGTGATTCTACCCCTTTACGGGACACTTGTTTTCATAGTTTGACTCTATCACGGGTTTTAATTTCCCTTTTCCTTTGACAGACTGGATGAAGAAGGCGGAACAGATTACCTGTCCGGCTCCTATGCCAGAAAATCCAGTAGACGCTCGTCTAGCGAGGCTGCTGGTTCCGGCACCGCACGTGGTGCCGGAGAGGGGAAGGACTATTCCCCCAGACAGCTCCGCCAACATCAACTTTGGCGAGGAAGAATGGCCTTCAAGGGCCAGGCCTCCGGCGAGATCGTAAGTATCCGGATTCCTGAGCGATTTATAATTTCTTTTTCTGCGTCACATAGTGTCATTCTAATGCCGCATGCTGCCTGTAGTCCGGCCAGTCATGATCTCCCCGCTTTATCGAGCGGGTCGTTGGCTTCGTCGGATGTAGACTCCATCCCGACTGCCTCCACCCCTCGCGACGCCGAAGACGCCGAGGTGGGATCCCGAAGGGACCCATCGGGGAGGCTCGGGCGCCACAAGGCGCCCTCCGGACTTTGCGCCGACTCCACAACAGAACCCGCAGTGGTTCCGAGTCCGCAGCGGCCCTTCGATCGAACAGCAAGACCGTGGCGCCGGCGGCTTCCGTCCAACCGGGCGCGGGCAATTTGTTGGGCGCTGCAGAGCACTTCCATCGAGAAGAACACCGCACTATTATGAGTGCGGTGATTGAAAAGTGCAGCTTCGCCAAAGGCGGGCTGACCGAAGCTCGCAATAGCCTTCTATCGGGCTTTGAGGTAAGAAGTTAAAATATGCAATGTAATACCGCATAGACAGTAGCCCCGATGCTCGGTTCGGTGTTGGAAAGAAAAGCGGATGAGGATCTTAAAAAGATATCTGTGAGGTTGCTAAAAGTTATGTCAATATGGGTTGCAGGCTGCGCCGACATCTGCCGCCCTTCTTGTGGAGGTCGGTGCGTTGAAGCAGGAGCTCGGCGGTCGGGCAAGAGCTCGGTCGCGCCAGAAGCAGCTCAAGACAAAGAAGGTGAGTAACACCACTTTGAATTTGTACCTTCTGAGAAAAGGATTTAGGTTGCGACAAAAATAACAAGGATATCATGGATGCTGCGGGGCCACGAACGAGGTGGCGACCACGAAGGAGGCCACGTCTGGGCCGAGCATAATCTTGACCACGGAACGGGCAGGGCGAGAAAAGCAAGAAGCGCGGGTGGCGGTGGTTCAGCAAGAGCTCCGGGCTCTCGTGGAAAAGCATGAGAGTTTGGAGTGTGACTCAAAGACTCGAGAGTCCGAGCTTGCCTCGGCTCTCGAAAGTGCCAAAACCTCCAAGGCCGAGGCCCATAAGTCCCTTCAGGAGGTTGAATTGATGAAGAAGATAGCGGCGGGTAAGGCATTTTTCATGCAAAGCAAGCATGTGAATGTAAATTACGTGTTACTTACCCGAATTCGGAGTTCTCCAGGGGCGTTTGCAGATCTGCCTCGCAGCGTGTCTGATGCCGCCGCATTCTACCGAGCCGAGGAGGGGAGCTCAGCGGAGAAGGTCTTCGGTCTTAGTATCTTTGAGGCCGCCATCCGGTAACCCCTAGCGACCAGTGAAGCAGCTGGTCGAGCTTCCTAAGGTGGCCGAGCAGGCCATGAAGGGCCTCATAGTCCGGCTGTGGCACAGGAGGCCACGCCGGAGCTACTTCGGCCTCGTCGACGGCTGGTGGATCGTGCCCTGGGTGGAGGTTATCAAGCGCTCCGCTTTGTATTGAAGGTGCTCGTCGGGCCCTTGCCCGTGCAAAGGTGCATTAGGGCAAGCTGGATGCGGAGAAGCTAATCAGCGGCGCGCCACCAGCGGGCAAGGAGCATCGTCGCCCGAAATTTACTATAAGGCTGTCTGAAGGGTGCCCGCAAGATTGCGGATGAGTGCCCCAGGATGTAATTATTGAGTGAATTCGCAATGTGTTATCACATGCGCTGAAAACTTTGTTCATATCGCTAAGCAACGCTTGTTTAATTTAAAATATTACCTTCAGTGCGGCCGTTTATTAAATCGAGAGATGGCAAGTCGTCGGCTTCAGCCCCCATGCCACGAGTCTGCTGGGGTGTTCGGATAAACTTGAGCACTCTTGTTCCCATTTTGGGTCCATCTAGGGAGGCGCTCAACACAACGAACAAGGCAACCGGACTTATAGTGCTTGAACACTCTCCTTAGCCATAGAATTCTATAATTTTAAATTTCGTGAAGCCCCTAGTATTCGAAGACCGAATTGGGGCGCTATCCACGCCTTCATCGGACATAATCCGAACTTAGCTCGAGCGGCGTGAGGCCTTTAAGGACCCGAAAGGACCTCTCGAACAGTGACCAGTCTCTCGCCTTATCGTGCGGTCAGTTTTAGCTTTCTCCTTTGAGGCGTTAACCCGGCTCAACCGGGCGCAATCGCGATGGTTCTCCCATGCTACCTTAGCCGATAGAACGGAACGTAAGGTGCCGAACATGGGAGCCGGGCAAACCCAACTATTGACCCAAGGCAGGATTCGGAGCTGATTCATATAATGCTATAAGTTCGGGGTGCCGCACTTGTGAAAGTGTGCGGACTTTATCACACCATAAAGCGGAGGACATAAGCCCTGGTGTGTTTGGGCGTACCAAGATGCAGGGTGCAACATGTAAATAAATGAACATATATATATATAAAGTAATGCAATTATAGGCAAAAAGTGCTGCATTTTATTAGAGAAGATATGCTATTAGTGCGAGAATGATACAAATAGTGCGGAAAGCAAGGGATTGGACGAATTAAAGGCGTCTCCCTCGAGGGTAGGCAGCGGAATGTTGTATTTTAACAAATTTAATGCTCGTGATGGAGACCACCGAGTGTCCGTCGCGCCTTTATCCTTCCACTGGCTGTTGCATCATGAGTTCGGCAGGTTCGTCGCGGACTGAGTTCTGTATAAAAAGAAAAATAAAAGAAAAAGAGCGACACACTTGGGAGCCCCGGTGTGGTCGAACCGCACTGGAGTCTGTTGTGGTTGTGCCCTTCCCCTATGCCCATGGTATCTCCGGGCGTAATTATGTCTGTGAGAGTTTGTCTTGCAATTTTGCGAGGGCTGGGGTTGGGGCCGCATTGCTACTGCGATGCGTAACATGCCAGTGGTCTTGGTTGATGTTGCTCCGGCACGTTTGGTCGTGTCGGTCGTTTAACGGCGGACTCGAGAATTGCCTTAAAAGGCTGCTTTGTACTCCTGCGCGAGAGCATTGTATGTTCCTCCGTTCGGAGGGAGCGTTCCGTGTTTCCATTGACCGTGATGACTCCACGGGGCCTGGCATCTTGAGCTTAAGGTATGCATAATGCGGCACCGCGTTGAATTTTGCAAGCGCGGTTACGTCGGGACCCGATCCTAAGTCACACCGATCTAGCATGTAACACATCATATCACTTTGCGGCCTCACGCACGGTATTCCCACCAGGTGTCGCCTTACCATGGCCCGGACCGTTTGCGTCTTTTGGCTCACGTATATGATAGTGTCGCTAGCATCCATATGACAAAGAACCGGGCCGACATGGCTAGTCGTGAACCCAAAGCGCGCTAACCTATGGGAACAGGCATACATGAATCACATCGAGCATGTCGGTCATCAGCGTATATATTCGGGCTGTAGCATTTGGGCTAACAGGACTCGGTATCCCGGCTGTAGCAGGCTAGGCAGGACTCGAATAACACCGCGTGACATTTCCCGAAGGAACAGACATAGGAACGAAGTGAAACACATGCCGCCAGTCAAGTGTCCAAGCGGTAGTCTTTGGGCTAGCGAGGACTCCGGTGAACCGGGCAGTAGCGGACTACTATCGCTCGAAAGCACGAGACTACATTTCCCCATAAGAGAGGCTACCAAGGATAAACAACTAGGTTGTCGGATCCCACACATAGCAATACAAGTTACACGTCGCATAACATGCAAGTATGTGCTGTACAACATGGCATCACAACATAACGCAAACTCATATAGATAAAGGCTCGGAAGAGCCACATAGCAATAAGTACAAGCAGGGTCACATGACCCATCATTGAAACATACAAACAACAAGCGGAAGCATTACATGTCCGAGTACGCATAACTACAAAAGAAAAAGGCTGAGAAGCGACTATCTACAAGACCCTCCCAAGGGTACAAGATCGTAGCTGAGGTAACAAGCTACTAAATCAAGTCAAGCGGAACTACTAGTAAGACCGAAGTCTCCGCTGCAAAACATAAATAAAGCAACGTGAGTACAAAGGTACTCAGCAAGACTTACATCAGATCCTATCATACATGCATTAGTGTCAAAAAGGTAATGTGGAGTTTAGTTGCAGCAAGCCAGCTTTGACTCTGTGGCTATCTGTTCTCGACTACAAGAAACTCTTGAGGTGAGACAACGCGTGCAGAGTCCACTAATCACCACATCAATACACTACTACGGATTCATTCCCGTCTCCATACGAGAAGGCCATCCATAGCACTCACACTTGTCTTGAGCATTTTAGAGTATCCACTTCAAGTTGTCTATGTACCACGTAAGCATCCAAGAAGTCCATAACCGAGGACACGGCTATTCGAATAGATCATGATAACCCTGCAGGGGTGTACTTCTTCACACACGCTCTCGCCACTTACCGCCATATACCGTCATGTATCTCGGCAACCTTCAAGCGGAAGCCTGGCGAGGGTGTCGGCCACGACCTGACTAACCACACAAGACTCTAGTCCAGGCTTATCGCCTATTCGGGTTCCATCCGCAAGGAGATCCGGCCGGGGTGTCGCTCACGGCCCCAAACGATGTGAGCAGGGTTCCCAAGCCCACCATCCGGGTGCCACTTGGTACACCGTGCCACACATGCCTAGTCTGTCCCAAGCCCACCTGCGGGTGCCACTTGGTAGAAAAATAGCACTACCTACAAACACCGAAACTAGTTGCGACTCACGGACAGAGATCAAGTTGATTAATAAGTCGAGAGGGTCGAGTTACGAACAATGTGTGGTAGTATCGAGTCATTGGACAACATACATAGAACTCGATGCTTAAGGACGGTTCGGTGAGACAACCCACCATGTACTCCTACATGGCCTCTCACCGCTACCTTTACCAAATCGTGTTCACACACTTCACTCTCAGCATCGGAACATAGAACTGTACTCCAATTCATTCCCAATGAATCAGACCTGACACAACTCTAAGCAATAGCAGGCATAGCATGGTAGGAACACAACATGGCTCAATCAACTCCTACACATGCTAGTGGGTTTCAACTATTCTTGTGGCAATGACAGTCATGCAGAGGAATGGGTTCAACTACCGCAGACACAAAGTAGCGTATGAATCGTTGTTGTCCTAATGCAATAGCGAGAGCAGGAGCGAGAGAGTAGGATTGTATCGGAATGAACAAGGGATTTGCTTGCACGGTAAATCAACAAGGAGGCACCGCTTCATAGATGTACTCTGGAGCGTCTCCTGAGCAGGACCTATCGAGAAGGAACAGTGCCGCAATCAATACACAATCATATGCAACAATATGATGCATGAACATGGCATGTAGATGTGATGCTGTTTGAGATAATGCAACTGGTATTCGATTTGAATGAAGTCCATTTGAACCAAAGGTTCAAATGCAATTCAAAATAAGCTCTTATAAATGCCATTTTAGAGTTTCACTTATACAGCATGTATAAGTTGGTTTGTCATGCATGAAACTAGTACAGATGGATAGATTGAATTTTTCTGATAATTTTTCATATATAAATTATTTCAATCTGAGCTACGGTTGAATTTCTATGAATTTTGAAGTTTTGAATATATTCGGAATTTCCTGATTTAATTAAATCCAGAAATATAATATTGCGTCGACCTTCTGCAAAGCATGGCGTCAACAGGTCAATCTGCGGCTGGCTGGAGTCAAACTGACGTGTGGGGCCACACGTCGGTGTCTCGATTAGTTAACGGGGGGTTTAATTCTAATCTAATTCAGATTAGTGGCGCTGGGGCCCACCGTCGGTGTTAGGGGTAGGTTGGTTGGTGATTAGCACTACTTAAGCGGCGCCACGTCGGCTTGCGGAGCTTGGTCGGCGGCGACCAAAAACGCGGCGAGGCTCGCCGGAGTTGCTCGGTTTCTCGTCGGGCCTCGTTTGGCGTCTGGGGCACCGGAGGAAGCCCTCGCTTCGGCCGCATCGAGCCGAGGCAGCGGCGAGGCCTGAGGTGGCGGAGCTCGCCGAGCGAGCTGTGGCGGCGCCGGAGTTCGGGCGGAGAGGAGAAGAGGGCTACGGTGCACGGCAGGCGGCGGAGTGTCGCGTTAGGCTCGAGGGCGCTTGCGAATGCGGTGGTGCGCTTCGACGCGTGCTTGCGGCCGTAGCCACAGCGGCGACATGGCGGCGGCGAGGCACTCGGGATCGAAGAAGCGGTGGCTCTGCGCGTGTCGAGCACGGGAGGTAGGGGATAGGTAGAGGAGCTCACGGCGGGTCCGGGAGCTGGTTGGCGGCCTTGGGGAAGCGCGGACGGCGGCGAACGACGGTGGCGATCTCCGGTGGCGGAGATGGAGAAGATGGCGATGGCGTCGCAGCGGTGCATCCGGGCTCGCGTGGCAGCAGGGAGGGCGAGGTCGGCGACGCGGGCTCGGGGCGTCGAGATGCTCTCGAGGTGCGGTGGCTACGGCTCTGGCGAGCAGCGGCGGCGGTGGCGTTCGGGTTGGCGAGAGCGAGGAGAGAGAGGAGAGGAGAGGAGAGGACTGGGAGAGGAGGCGGTCGGGGGCGCGTGGCGTCGTTCAGTGTCGAGGCGACGAGGGAGGAAGCAGGAGGTGGCGGGCGGCGTGTCCCGGCGGACCTTGTGGCAGCAAGGCCAAGCATGCCCCCATCCTCTGGCGCGAGGAAGGGGACGGGTGGCGCTGGCCGGTCAGGTGGGCAGGGCTAGCCAGGTGGGCAGTGGGCAGAGCCACCTGGCCTTGAGAGCAGCGATAAGCTAGGTAGGTTTTACCTATTTTGTTTCTTTTTAATATTCGACATTTGTTTGATTTATTTAAAATACCAAATCACTTTATTTAATTATGCCAATTTTTATAGGAGCTATTTATATTATTCGAGCTCCTCAACAAAAGGCACAATTATTGGCCATATATAATATATATATAGCATATATATATCCAAAGCAAATAGGTATGCATTAATTCCAAATGCCCAAATATAATACTTATGAACCCCAAAATATTGGTTTGATTATTATCTCTGTCCAATATTTTCAGAGAATACATGAGCATTTTCTTGGACCTTTTGGAGCAATTTTTATTTAGGTCATTTCCAAAAGTGATTCTGAGGGTTTCACAATTCCCCATTTCAGAATTAAATGGAATTTAAACATGATGCACAATGACTAGCTAGCTTGAGCATACCAGAACTAGGGATGTGACAACTCGCCCCCACTTGAAAGAATCTCGTCCCGAGATTCAGGGGTCGACGGAAAGAAAGCGGGGTACTCCAGTCGAAGACGATCTTCTCGCTCCCAGGTAGCTTCTCTCTCGGAATGATGAGACCACTGAACTTTGAGAAACTTGATATTACGGCGTCGAGTAACACGTTACGCTTGATCAAGAATCGAACCGGTACTCTCGGTATGTGAGGTTATCTTGGAGATCAAGCGTTTAGTGGTCCACTCCGCGGATAGGATCCGAGAAGCAACGCTGAGTTGAGAGGCGTGGAAGACATCATGAACTCGAGAAAGATGTGGGGTAGTTCAACTGGTAGGCAACCTCTCCTCGTTTAGCGAGAATGCGAAAGGGCCAATGTAACGAGGAGCCAACTTGCCCTTGATACGAAACGATGGGTACCCTTTAGAGGAGTAACCCGAAGGTAAGCCTTATCGCCAACTTCATAAGCCACTTCCTTATGGCGACGGTCATATTGGCTCTTTGACGAGATTGGGCTGTTTTCAAATTCTCACGAATGATCGAACTTGCTCTTACGCCTCTGGATCATGTCCGTCCAAAGAATTGTCTTTCACGGTTTCGACCAGTTCAAAGGTGTTCGACATCTTCGTCCATAGAGAATCTCAAAGGAGCTTTCTTGAGGCTGGATTGATAGCTATTGTTATAAGCAAACTCGTGAAAGGAAGACATTTCTCCCAATCCATACCGAATGAGATAGCATAAGCTCTAAGCATGTCTTGAGAATTTGGTTGAACCTTTCCACGACCACTTGGTGAGGGTGGTAAGCGGTCTTGAAGAAAAGATGGGTTCCCATGGCAGTTTGGAAACTCTCCCGAAATGAGAAGTGAAAAGACTACCACGGTCTGAATTGATCTCTAGTGGAACACCATGGGTGACACTATTAGAAATGTATAAGTCAGCGAGCTGACTAGCGATGATACTCTCTCGAGCAGGAAGGAAGTGAGCCACTTTGGAAGGCGATCAACGACTACGAAGATAGCATTATTCCCTTTCTTGGTCACAGGAAAGCGGTGATGAAATCCATACCAACTTTATCCCATTTCCACTCGGGAATAGCTAAGGGCTGAAGGGTGCGGCAGGCCTTTGATGCTCTGCTTATGCTTAGCGACGACAAACGTCACGATTAGCAATAAAGCGAGCAATTTCTCTCTTCATCCTAGTCCACGGAACCTCTGGCGTGGGTCTGATACATCTTAGTACTACGGGATGAATTGTGAGAGGAGATTCATGCGCCTCCTTAAGAATCAATTGTCGAAGATGTTGCTTCTTGGGGACCACCAGGCGGTGCCCAAAGAAAACGACACTCGATCATCTATAGAGAAACTACCAGCAATACCCTTGGCAGCGTTTCTCTTGATCCGGGTAATCCCGTATCATGCTACGGCTTCTATGATATGATCCACGAGTAGGTTTAGCCACCAAGGTAGAAAGGAATCCGTGAGGAGCAATGTGAAGGTTAAGCTTACAAAATTCCTCATGGAGAAGTGGTTGGCCTTGCTGCAACATGAGATTGTTGCAATAGGATTCTGACTTAACGCATCAGCCATGACATTGGCTTTGCACAGGGTGTAGGTAATCCCTAGATCATAATCTGTGATCAACTCCAACCAACGTCTTTGCCTAAGGTTCAAATCTGGTTGGGTGAAGATATACTTGAGACTACGGTGATCGGTGTAGATCTCGCAAGCGTTTACCAAGAAGGTAATGTCGCCAGGTCTTGAGTGCATAGACTACGGCTGCAAGCTCTAGATCATGTGTAGGATAATTCTCCTCATGTGGATGCAATGGACGAGATGCATAGGCAATCACATGACGATCCTGCATAAGAATGCAACCTAATCCCATGTCGTGAGGCGTCGCAGAGATAACAAAGTCTTTAGTGAAATCCGGTGGCACTAGTATGGGAGCAGAAGTCAGCGTCTTTTCGGTTCTGAAAACTGTACTCACACTGTGGGGACCACTCAAACTTTTATCTTTCTTGAGAAGTTCCGTGAGGGTTTAGCTACTTTGGAGAAGTTTTCAACAAAGCGGCGACAATAGCTGGCTAGACCAAGGAAACTCCTAACTTGTTTAACGGTTTGGTGGAGTCCAATCAAGAACGGCTGAACTCTCTCGGGATTGACAGCAATGCCCTTACCGGAGATTACGTGGCCTAGGTAGGTCACTTGGCAACAAAATTCACACTTGGAGAACTTGGCATAAAGGCGGTGCTCTCGAGTTTTTCTAGCACAAGTCTAAGATGTTGGCATGCTCTTCCTCGTTCTTGAATAAATAAGAATATCATCGAGGTAAACCACGACAAATTTATCTAAGTACTCCATGAAGATCGAGTTCATCAAGCGGGAGAATGTAGCTGGGCGTTGGTTAGACCAAAGGACATGACGGTGTACTCATCTTGGCCATAACGAGTGACAAAGGCTGTTTTGGGAATGTCTCCATTCTGATCTTGATTTGGTGGTAGCCTAACCTCAAATCCATCTTAGAAAAGGCGAGGATCCAGCGAGCTGATCATACAGTCGTTGATCCCGGGAGCGGATACTTGTTCTTTATCGTGACCAAATTAACGGACGATAATCTACAACCATCCGTCCGTACCATCCTTCTTCTTGACGAAGAGGACGGGCAAGCCCAAGGAGAAGAACTAGGACGGATGAAACCCTTTTGCAAGGACTCATCAAGTTGTTTCTTAAGCTCGGCTAGTTCTAAGGGTGCCATCTTATAAGGTCTCCTAGAGATTGGGGCGGTTCCCGGAATAAGATCTATGATTTAACTCTACATCTCTCGGGTGGAACACACAGCTCCTCTGAAAAACGTCCGGAAAGTCACGGACTACGGAATATCTTCAAGGTGCGGAAGAGGGCTGGCATTAAGAGAATAGAGTTGGCGCTTGCAACTCTAGTGGAGACAAGGACTATCTTGCCGGATGGGTGTGTAAGCTGAATGACCTAGTGAAACAATCAATCTTGGCATGATGAGCTGTCATCCAGATCCATACCCAAGATGATGTTAATATCTCAAGACTTGAGGGCTACAAGTGAGGCAAGGAATACAAGTCATCAACAAGGATTTCGTTACCATGGCTTATACAAGAAGTTTGCCATTTGGATCCGGGAGTTTGAATGACTAGCGGAGAGGGCATATCACAAAATGATATGTTGTGCAAGTTAGCATAGCTTTGAAATGAATGAATGAGATGCTCGATGTCGAATAGAAGCGAGGCGGGATGACAATTGACAAGGAGGTACCAAGAACGACATCCGGATCATCATGGCGTCTTTAGCTGAGGCGTGATGCACACATCCACGTTCAGCGGAGCTGACTTGACACCGATCATCTTGCGTGATGGCTTAACACAGCCAACAGGCTTCTCGGGCTGGGGTGGAGCATAAGCGGCTTGAGAGCGATCCGTGCATAGTGTCCTGGCTCTCCGCATGTGAAGCAAGTCCACGAAGTTGGGCGTGGACCCGCATTGACAAGTGGTCTACCAATAGGCCTGGGTGGAGCATGTAATCTGAACTGGGTGAGGCGCCATATGGGATGGCCTCGGTGAATATCCGGGTGGAAGAGCGAGTTGGAATCCAAATTCGGCGTTCTGCGAACTAGAACCGGAGGAAGAAACCAATTCACGGTGGTGCTTACGAGACTCCTCGTAGGTGAGCTGAGCTGTCTCTGCATTAATGGCCTTGTTCACAAGAGCTTGGAATGTATCACAATGGTGCGAGTGGAGGTCACGGCGCAACTTGGGGTTGAGACCCTTCCGAACCTAGCACGCTTCTTGGCGTCCGTGGACACTTCTTACGTGGCATAACGGGCAAGGTTCTCAAATTCTCTGCTGTAGCATCAACAGCCATCTCACTCTGGGTGAAACTACAGAACTCTTCTCTCTTGCGATCGATGAGGGCTTGAGGAATGTGATGCTCGCGAAAAGCCTCGGTGAAATCTCTCCGGTTAGAATCGACCAGCCGGAAGCATAGCCTCATAGTTACGCCACCAAAGACTAGCATGACCTTCCGGTGGTATGCAGCATAGGTGACCTTGTCATCTTGAGATCGTTTATGAGCGCAACTTATGAGTGATGCTCTGAAGCCCATCCATCGCATCGAGTGGCTCGATGGAATGATGAAAGGTAGGTGGGTGCAAGCGAATGAAGTCATGAATGGTTGCAAACCCTTTGGACTGATGTGCGGTGTTCTCCTCGTCGTGCCAACAAGCGGTTAGACTCACGCTTGTTCCTCTCCATTTCTAACATGAACCACATCAATGAAGGCTGGTCGGGAGGATCCTCATCCTTCCATCTCCGTGGTTACGGCTACGAGCAACGAACTTCGCTTAACGATGACATCCCGAGAAACGAAACCAAGGCGGAATCACATCACTACATCTGAAAATGTGGGACACCGATATTAGTAACTCTCGAACTCCAGGGCAATTCCGGCAGCATAACGGCGATAAAATGTTCAAAATGAGACATTCGCAAAATGGGGTAGCACCATACTCAACATCATCATTCAAAGGTTACGGGATAATACTAAACATGCTACACCGAGGGTACTCGAAAACTGGGGTAAGACTCTGATCAACCAATCCTATGGGACTACGGAAATAGTAACACGTGATCCTGATAGACAGAAGAGATAGCCTAGTTCCTTAACCCGTAGGAAGAATAGGACGACTCGGATCGAGGCCATGAGGTAAAGGAGTAAAAAGAGCCTTCGTTCCTTCCACAATCAATTCCCTATATAACTAAAGCATTTCTAGACTCAACTTGATCAGGTTGGCTTGGAAATCCTCTGAGCATCGGGCTCGATACCAAAGCTGTCGGGACCCGATCCTAAGTCACACCGATCTAGCATGTAACACATCATATCACTTTGCGGCCTCACGCACGGTATTCCCACAGGTGTCGCCTTACCATGGCCGGGACCGTTTATCTTTTGGCTCACGTATATGATAGTGTCGCTAGCATCCATATGACAAAGAACCGGGCCGACATGGCTAGTCGTGAACCCAAAGCGGCGCTAACCTATGGGAACAGGCATACATGAATCACATCGAGCATGTCGGTCATCAACGTATATATTCGGGCTGTAGCACTGGCTAACAGGACTCCGGTATCCCGGCTGTAGCAGGCTAGGCAGGACTCGAATAACACCGCGTGACATTTCCCGAAGGGATGACATAGGAACGAAGTGAAACACATGCCGCCAGTCAAGTGTCCAAGCGGTAGTCTTTGGGCTAGCAGGACTCGGTGAACCGGGCTGTAGCGGACTACTATCGCTCGTAAGCACGAGACTACATTTCCCCATAAGAGAGGCTACCAAGGATAAACAACTAGGTTGTCGGATCCCACACATAGCAATACAAGTTACACGTCGCATAACATGCAAGTATGTGCTGTACAACATGGCATCACAACATAACATAAACTCATATAGATAAAGGCTCAAGAGCCACATAGCAATAAGTACAAGCAGGGTCACATGACCCATCATTGAAACATACAAACAACAAGCGGAAGCATTACATGTCCGAGTACGAACAACTACAAAAGAAAAAGGCTGAGAAGCCCGACTATCTACAAGACCCTCCCAAGGGTACAAGATCGTAGCTGAGGTAACAAGCTACTCGTCAAGTCAAGCGGAACTACTAGTAAGACCGAAGTCTCCGCTGCAAAACATAAATAAAACAACGTGAGTACAAAGGTACTCAGCAAGACTTACATCAGATCCTATCATACATGCATTAGTGTCAAAAGGTAATGTGGAGTTTAGTTGCAGCAAGCCAGCTTTGACTCTGTGGCTATCCTGTTCTCGACTACAAGAAACTCTTGAGGTGAGACAACGTGCACGAGTCCACTAATCACCACATCAATACACTACTACGGATTCATTCCCGTCTCCATACGAGAAGGCCATCCATAGCACTCACACTTGTCTTGAGCATTTTAGAGTATCCACTTCAAGTTGTCTATGTACCACGTAAGCATCCAAGAAGTCCATAACCGAGGACACGGCTATTGAATAGATCATGATAACCTGCGGGGTGTACTTCTTCACACGCTCTCGCCACTTACCGCCATATACCGTCATGTATCTCGGCAACCTTCAAGCGGAAGCTTTGGCGAGGTGTCGGCCATGACCGACTAACCACACAAGACTCTAGTCCGGCTTATCGCCTATTCGGGTTCCATCCGCAAGGAGATCCGGCGGGTGTCGCTCACGGCCCCAAGCGATGTGAGCAGGGTTCCCAAGCCCACCATCCGGGTGCCACTTGGTACACCGTGCCACACATGCCTAGTCTGTCCCAAGCCCACCTGCCGGGTGCCACTTGGTAGAAAAATAGCACTACCTACAAACACCGAAACTAGTTGCGACTCACGGGCGAGAGATCAAGTTGATTAATAAGTCGAGAGGGGTCGAGTTACGGAACAATGTGTGGTAGTATCGAGTCATTGGACAACATACATAGAACTCGATGCTTAGGGCGGTTCGGTGAGACAACCCACCATGTACTCCTACATGGCCTCTCACTGCTACCTTTACCAAATCGTGTTCACACACTTCACTCTCGAAGATCGGAACATAGAACTGTACTCCAATTCATTCCCAATGAATCAGACTGACACAACTCTAAGCAATAGCAGGCATAGCATGGTAGGAACACAACATGGCTCAATCAACTCCTACACATGCTAGTGGGTTTCAACTATTCTTGTGGCAATGACAGTCATGCAGAGGAATGGGTTCAACTACCGCAGCACAAAGTAGCGATGAATCGTTGTTGTCCTAATGCAATAGCGAGAGCAGGAGCGAGAGAGTAGGATTGTGTCGGAATGAACAAGGGATTTGCTTGCACGGTAAATCAACAAGGGAGGCACCGCTTCATAGGCAGTACTGGACGCGTCTCGGGCAGGACCTATCGAGAAGGAAGTGCCGGCAATCAATACACAATCATATGCAACAATATGATGCATGAACATGGCATGTAGATGTGATGCTGTTTGAGTTAATGCAACTGGTATTCGATTTGAATGAAGTCCATTTGAACCAAAGGTTCAAATGCAATTCAAAAGTAAGCTCTTATAAATGCCATTTTAGAGTTTCACTTATACAGCATGTATAAGTTGGTTTGTCATGCATGAAACTAGTACAGATGGATAGATTGAATTTTTCTGATAATTTTTCATATATAAATTATTTCAATCTGAGCTACGGTTGAATTTCTATGAATTTTGAAGTTTTGAATATATTCGGAATTTCCTGATTTAATTAAATCCAGAAATATAATATTGCGTCGACCTTCTTAAAGCATGACGTCAACAGGTCAACTGCGGCTGGCTGGAGTCAAACTGACGTGTGGGGCCACACGTCGGTGTCTCGATTAGTTAACGGGGGTTTAATTCTAATCTAATTCAGATTAGTGGCGCTAGGGCCCACCGGTGTTAGGGGGGGTAGGTTAGTTGGTGATTAGCACTACTTAAGCCGGCGCCACGTCAGCTTGCCGAAGCTTGGTCGGCGACGACCAAAAACGCGGCGAGGGCTCGCCGGAGTTGCTCGGTTTCTCGTGCGGGCCTCCGTTTGGCGTCCTGGGGGCACCAGGAGGAAGCCCTCGCTCGGCCGCATCGAGCCGAGGCAGCAGCAGGGCACAGGGTGGCCGGAGCTCGCCGGAGCAGAGCTCGCGGCGGCACCGGAGTTCGGGCGGAGAGGAGAAGAGGGCTACGGTGCACGGCAGGGCGACGGAGTGTGCGCGTTGGGCTCCTGAGGACGCACCGAATGCGGTGGTGCGCTCGGACGCGTGCTTGCACGGCCGTAGCCACGACGGCGACATGGCCGGTGGCGGGGGCGCGGGATCGAAGAGGCGGTGGCTCTGCGAATGTCGAGCACGGGAGGTAGGGGATAGGTAGAGGAGCTCACGACGGGTCCGGGAGCTGGTTGGCGGCCTTGGGGAAGCGCGGACGGCGGCGAACGACGGTGGCGATCTCCGTGGCGGAGATGGAGAAGATGGCGATGGCGTCGCAGCGGTGCCTCCGGGCTCGCGTGGCTTGCAGGGGGGCGAGGTCGGCGACGCGAGCTCGGGGCGTCGAGGCTCTCGAGGGGTGCGGTGGCTACGGCTCTGGCGAGCAGCAGCGGCGGTGGCGTTCGGGTTGGCGAGCGAGGAGAGAGAGAGAGAGAGAGGAGGAGAGGGAGAGGGGCGGTCGGGCGCGCGCGTGGCGTCGTTCAGTGTCGAAGCGAGGGGTGGAAGCAGGAGGTGGCGGGCGGCGTGTCCCGGCAGACGCGTGGTGTGGCAGGCAGGCCAGTGCCCCCTGCCCTCTGGCCGCGAGAAGGGGCGGTGGCCTTTCGGCCGGTCAGGTGGGCTGGGCTGGCCGGTGGGCATTGGGCCAGACCCACACAGCCTTGAAGCATGATAAGCTAGGTAGGTTTTACCTATTTTGTTTCTTTTTTAATATTCGACATTTGTTTGATTTATTTAAAATACCAAATCACTTTATTTAATTATGCCAATTTTATAGGAGCTATTTATATTATTCGAGCTCCTCAACAAAAGGCACAATTATTGGCCATATATAATATATATATAGCATATATATATCCAAAGCAAATAGGTATGCATTAATTCCAAATGCCCAAATATAATACTTATGAACCCCCAAAAATATTGGTTTGATTATTATCTCTGTCCAATATTTTCAGAGGGCCACATGAGCATTTTCTTGGACCTTTTGGAGCAATTTTTATTTAGGTCATTTCCAAAAGTGATTCTGAGGGTTTCACAATTCCCCATTTCAGAATTAAATGGAATTTAAACATGATGCACAATGACTAGCTAGCCTTGAGCATACCAGAACTAGGGATGTGACAGGTTCGTCCGAGCAGAGCGTGATAGCCGCTGCGGAACGGGACTATGTCGAAGATTAACTCCTCGCTCGGAAATTATCCGGGATCCGAAGACCACTTCGATGTGGCGAGCACAGTACAATTGGCCTCGGCACCTAGTATGGCGCCTTTGAAGGTCGTCGTTGTAGGTTTAATCCTTGAGGGTCTATGCCCATCTTAGCGCCTTTGTATCCTGATAAAGCAGGTTCAGGCTCTGCCGCCGTCCATCGGGACTCGTGAGGTGAAATCCATCAACGATTGGGTCTAAAACCAATCGGCGAATCCTCCATGGCGGATACTAGTCGGATGGTCTCTTGATCGAAAGTGATCGGGCAAGAGGACCATGGGTTGAATTTTGGGGCGACTGGCTCCATCGCGTATCGTCCCTTAGTGCACGCCGCTCCCTCTTGGGAATATCGTTGCGTATATCATGTTTACCGTCCGAACTTGAGGGGAATCCCTTTGTCCTCTTTTGTTCGTGGCGGATCTCTTCCTCGTCATCGCTGTGTAGCCCTTGTCCTTTGTTCTCGGCGATTAATTTGCTGCTGCTTGAATACCCAACAATCTCTGTTGGTTTGGTTAGCTGGCTTTTCGGGGGTTCCATGTATTTGACAAGAGCGGTCGAGTATTCGGTCCAAATTGGACGGGCCCGGAGTGGTTCTTTTGAATGGCTTCTTCCGTTGACCGGGTTTGGAGCCTCGGAATCCGGCATTAACTGTCGTATCCTCATTGCTGTCGCCATTAATGCGGCGTTTGTTTTTGTTTCGACGCAACCTGCCATTGCGGTCCTTGGTATCCGGACTGCCAGCGTTTTTCTTTGAGGTTGTTACTGCGACGGCGAGCTATCCTCTCCGCACGAAGCGGGTCATGTGGGATGTGAGGGCTGCCATGGATTTAGGCTTCTCCGTCCTAGGTGCGGGCCAGCCACTCGTCGCGGATGTTATGTTTGAAGGCAGCGAGTGCCTCTGCATCCGGACGGTCGGCGATTTGATTTTTCTTTGTTAAGAACCGTGTCCGAATTGCTGGCGATTCGTCGGCTGCTGGATTATGTGGCTTAGGTCATCTGCGTCCGGTGGTCGCGCGTCGTGCCACAGAGTTGTCGAGGAATGCGGCTTCCGGTCTTCCCAACATCAATTGACTCTGCGGGCAGGCTGTTAAGCCAATGCCGAGCTGGTCCTTTAAGCTTGAGCGGGAGATATTTGATGGCGTGAAGATCGTCGCCGCGGGCCATGTGTATATGGAGGAGATAATTCTCAATCCAGACCGCGGAGTCTGTTGTGCCATCGTAGGATTCGATATTAACGGGTTTGAACCCTTCAGGGATTTGATGATCCATTACTTTGTCAGTGAAGCATAGTGGGTGTACGGCGCCTCTGTATTGAGCAATATCGCGACGTAGCTCGAGAGAGCGTTGTCTGCTGTGTTCGGCCCGGCCGGAGTAGTTGTATCCGGTGCGACGGTATTCATCGTGGGTCGTGGGCGTCCACGTGATCCATAGATAGATCTGGATTGTCTTGCCTTGTCCTCCAATATATCTACGCAAGTCCGCGCGTTCCCGTGGCTTCCTTCTTTTAGAAGCGATGCTGGGTGCGGTTTTGGTGGAGGCTTGCACGCCTCTCTCGCGCGACCACGAGGTGGTCGGTCTGCCGTATTAATGCGCTAGTGATGCTGCCTCCTCTAATCGGGGAGCAACTTGCGTTTTAGGTAACTTTGGAGGCGTTCGAGTTCATACTCTTGACGCGAGGACCTCGGTCCATCTGTCGGCCAATGGGTCTTGATCAGCTTGAAGCTGTTGTTGCTTTTCTTTAGGCTGTTTGCCGTGGCCATTAGCCTGCGTCTAAAACGCTCTTGTTCGACGGGATCCTCGAGCACGATGAATTAAATGCGCCGAGGCTTGCCTCGTCTCCGGAGGAGGTAAGTAATTGTCATCCTCGACCTCTTCGTCTTCCGCCCTCTCACGAGGGCTTGCTTCGCCTCCTCCTGCGCTGGATCATCTTTGGAGGAGTTGTCTTCGGCACTTTCGGGGTGTTATTATCTCTGTGCGGAATCTCCATTCTTGCCGTGGCGGGATTTAGAGCGGCGCTTGACGCGTCGGCGCTTGGGCTGTTTCTTTAAGGAATCGGCATCCGCTGCTTCTTCGCCGTCCCCATCTTTTGGGGTGTCCACCATGTATATGTCGTATGATGAGGTGGTTTTCCAGTGTCCTGTGGGCACTTGTTCTTGGTAGTCTCCGGCATCGTCGTCCATACCGTCGATGTCTTGGTCGTAGGTCGATCGTCGGTTAGATCATCGGCGGTGGCTACAAAGTGGGTGGTGGGTGGGATCTGAATTTCTTCGTCATCCGCGTCCCAATCGTCCCGGCGTGGTTCGGCGAGGCTCTCGGATAGCGAGAGATGCTTCAATGAATTTATGATATCGCCGAAGGCGAGTGTGCTGAAAGATGTCCGCAGCGGTGAACTCCATGATCGGCGCCCAATCGGATTCGACCGCGGGCGTGGGGGTTGGTCCGGCGAGTCCGGCACCTCGAGTCATGGGTTTATGTGGGACAAGGTAAGTGTTCGGCTCCATCGCCGTAGAAATTGCGGCTCGGCGGTGTCCAGCCATCCGTCCTCGATTTGAGTGATCGGCTCCGGACTATGAGTCGGGCGGATCGATCTTGACCTCAAAGGCGCTGTCCGGCGCGAGTTAGGTCATGCCCATCGTGACAGCGCGATGCACGCTTCGGCTGTGGCTCAGATCCATCGAGATCAAGTCCCGGCGGATATCGGCCGTGAAGTTTAAGCTTCAAACCTGACTGACGGCCAGGGGCATAGCTTCGATCTTCTCCGGATGGCCAGCGAGTTGGCCCGCGATCTGAAACCGCCGAATCTGAAGATCTGTCCGGGAGAAAGGTCTCACCCAGGATTGCGTCGTTATTGATTGAAGAGGCCATCAAGCCTATCGGTGGCGACACGGAGGAACTCTCAATGAAAGCACCAATGTCGGTGTCAAAACCGGCGGATCTCGGTAGGGGTCCCGAGCGTGCGTCTAGGCGGATGGTAACGAGGAGACAAGGGACACGATGTTTACCTGTGTTCGGCCCTCTTGATGGAGGTAAAACCCTACGTCCTGCTTGATTGATATTGATATTGTGGATGTTTACAAGAGTGGATCTACCACGAGATCAAGGAGGCTAAACCCTAGAAGCTAGCCTATGGAATGATTGTAAGGGTTGTTGTGATTGTTGTCCTACGGACTAAAGCCATCCGGTTTATATAGACACCGGAGAGGGCTAGGGTTACATAGAGTCGGTTACAATGGTAGGAGATCTACATATCCGTATCGCCAAGCTTGCCTTCCACGCCAAGGAAAGTCCCATCCGGACACGGGGTGAAGTCTTCAATCTTGTATCTTCATAGTCTTGGAGTCCGGTCAATGATGATAGTCCGGCAAATGATAGTTCGGCTGATGATGGTAGTCCGGCTATCCGGACACCCCCTAATCCAGGACTCCCTCACTATGTCTCGGTCATCCGTTTCTCAAACACCATGTAGTGCGAGAAATCAAATGGAGGAGATCGAGTCTTGTGGGCAAAGTGCACAAACCTCTGCAGAGTGTACAAACTAATCATGATTAGCCGTGTCCCCGGTTATGGACATCTTGAGTATCTAGTTCTTGGATTATCATGTTGATCTCATCACGTTACTTAGTATAATTGTTTGGGTTTAATGATGATGCTTAATTGGGATTGAGGATGCTGTCAACCATTCTCAATGTTTAACAACCACCATGATAGTTAAATAAAATGTATTCCTTTGTAGTAGGGAAAAATTGGCTTTTCGCAAAAACATTGTAACCACAAAGCCTCCACCAGCCAAATATGCATGTAGAGATAGCCATTATTCATCATTGCTCTATGGTGTGAATTTGCCAAGACATTCAATGTCTTGGCCTTTTATCTTCTGGCGTCTCATGTTGCGAGGATCTTCTGACGAGTAAGTGATACGTTAGAGATTCTGATTTCTACACTCAACTTTGCCGTTGGTGTTGATGGGAATCCACAACCTTGTTACTTCCGCTATTTGGATTGAGGTAAGAGTATTTCGTTATTTATACATGTGATTTACCTCTGTTATAAATCTTGATCTTGTGTGTGTCGACATACCGATCCGTGGATGACACTTAAGCACGAAGACTTGACCCATTCAGTCGAATCGCTACAAGATGGTATCGAGAGAACATGTTGACTGTAGGACGTGACCCTAGAAACTGACAAGCCCATAGGAAAGATTTTTCTCTACAACTTCATTTTTAAAAAGATCTTTTATCTCTCTTCTCTTCTGAGCTTGTTCAAATATTCCCTTTTAGAGAGACCATACCCCTTTCCCCTTTTGACCACATGAAGATTCGGCTGATGAGACCACTCCAAGAAGTACAAGATATCGGACAACCACGACCACTACGGAATGAAGGAGATTTTTACTGTGCATTACAATGACGGAAACTACAACGGTGAAGAATCCGAAGACTAGGAGAATTTGAAGGCTCTGAAGAATTCTCAGATTTTTATGACCTAGTAAAGCTACCCTTATGGAACTTGGCAGACTATGGAAGCTGTCAATACCCGAGATCAAGATATATCGGAGAAAGACCGGAACATGGAGCATAAGAACTCAAAGTTTTGTCAAGAAAACCCTAAGGCAGGAGATATCAACTATGGAATGATAGCTCGTGGAAATGACAAGAGGAGAAACATGGATATTCCTGATGTTATCATTCGCCTATGCTATTGTCACCACGCTGAGTTAAGCATGCATTCTTCAGAAGGATTGGATGGTAGAAGGCTGAAGGAGCACCTATCAGCAAAAGATAAAGTTTAACCTTAGCTGGTGTATCACCAGGATCTGGAGTATTACATCGAGAAGTTTAAGATGGATATGCAGGAAGCTATATTTGACAAGGAAGTATTTCATGAAGAACTCAGGATCCAGAAGCTGAAAGTAGACAAGCCGGAGGAGCTACACCTCGAGATACCGGAGATTAAATCGGGAATTGGAGGACGGTGGGACCATGGATCATGTCAAGGATGTTGAAACCGGAAGTTTGGAATGCAACTCGAATATTAAGGGCGTCACGAGAGACTACGTGTCAATAGAGATGATATTGCAAAAGAACTTGAGAAGGACAAGCATGATCAGAAGAAGCCATCGGAGACATGACCAAGACTCGAAGAGTTTGATGACGTTGAGATCTATAGACTATTTGTCGGTGTACTAGAGTAGGGGTACCCTAGTATCCCGAACTTCGTGCCGCAGACGATCATAACACCAGCAGCGGGGCCTGCCTAGTGACCGCCAAGGTCCTCCGTGGTTCCTTTGGAGCCATTCAAGAACAAAGTATTTAAGCCAAGAAGACAAGGACCGGAAAGAGGAGCTTGCGGGAAGGCCACTCAAGGCACGCAGAAGACAAGACCCGGCAAGAGGAGCTTGCGGGAAGGCTGGTGGCGACAAGCTCCCGCGCGACAAGGATTCAGCCGCGGCAAGGTGCTTGCCGCGGCGAGCAACTCTCTTCATCTCCGCTCCAGCTCATCCACCAGCGTGTAGCCACGGAGCCATTCCAGCGTGCGTGTCAAGAGGTGTGCAGCCGGCGGAGAGCAGCGATGGCCAAGCGGCACGACAGGGGTACCATCGTGGCAAGCGGTGGCGCCTTTGATGATCCCTTTCTGCCTTTGTTTAGGTGACATGGGCGGGCATTTAATGCTTTTGTCCCTTGCCGTCGAGTTAGGTAGAACACACTTTGTACAAAGTAGTTGTACCAACCGCAACTCATTTTTCCCATTTGCCCTTGTTCACGTTGCGCTTG
Source organism: Aegilops longissima (assembly GCA_021605205.1). Lineage (NCBI taxonomy): Eukaryota > Viridiplantae > Streptophyta > Magnoliopsida > Poales > Poaceae > Aegilops > Aegilops longissima. The sequence continues at coordinate 429,010,491 of CM038680.1, forward strand.
TGGTAACCCCTTGAGCCTATAAAAGGAGGCCCATGCATAGCGTAGAAAGGGTTCGGCTGGTTCGACTCATTCGAGACTAGAGACACTCAAGCTAGGTTTTGTAGCTCTCATTGCTCCCTAGCAGGAACACAATATAATCAGACAAGCAGCAGTAGGAGTATTATCTCTCCGGAGAGCTCCGAAGCTGGGTAAACTGCTCGTGTGCTTCGCCTCGATCTGCTCTTTGTGCAATCTCTGCCCCCCACCGAACCAAAAGGGACTCGGTCCGCCAGGTCCCATAGGTGTTCGTGGGTCACGATCAGCTTCCCCGACACCATTAGAAGACCCAACCCCTGTTATATACCTATGTTAGATGCGACGATTGTGAGCTGTCATTTGTTTGATGTTTTTCCGACAGCCACAATAAAATCTGTCTTTCAAAACTTTTGTTTGTACTGTGTGCATCCCTCTCGATCTCTCTTATCCCACCCCAAACCCATGGACCCAATAGAGGATGAATGGAGATGAGCTCGTATTTTTGGGACCGATGAGTCAATTGAAGACGGACCGATGGATTCAGAACATGGAGGATCGCATGGAGAATAACCCTATAGTCGAAAAGGATATAGCCCAGCATGCTCTTCCATTCTTTGAAAGAGGTGCTGCTACCTGGGTGGAGGATGTACCAAACCATCAATGGATGGCAAGGAATAACCACTTGGAAAGAATTTAAGTGGACTTTGTTAAAGTCTTGGCTAGTGTCCCAGAAATTGAGGCCTTATGGAAAGGATATGAAGAAACCTTGTGCATACAAGCTTTGTGGAGAAATAGGACACGACCATAAAGAAAATAAGGACAAACACCCTCATAAGCAGAGGATTACCAAAGGAGTTAGCCAAGGATCTCAGGGAACTCGGTTGGAGATTGTTCCCAAAGGTGTTGTTGCAGCAATGGAAGTTCAATCTACATTGTTGGGAAAGATCCGTGAAGCTTAGAAGGATGACAAAGAGATTGCTGAGGTAAAAGAGAGGATGAGCAAAGGAAAGGCCAAAGGTTTTCGTAAGGATGAGCACGACACCTTATGGTTTGAGGATAGTGTACATGTACCCAATAATGCAAAGATCAGGAAGTTAATACTTCAGGAGGCTCATGACTCACCATACTCGATTCACCCTGGAAACACCGAGATGTATTTGGATTTGAAGGAGCGTTTCTGGTGGACTGGTATGAAGAAGGATATTGCGAAGTATGTAGTCGTAGGTGATGTATGCCAGAGAGAGTAAGAGCAGAGCATCAGAAGCCAGCAGGATTACTACAGCCTATGCCGATACCCGAATGGAAGTGGGCTAAGCTTGGCATGCATTTCATTACCGGATTTCCCAGAACCCGATCGGGATATGATTCTATCTGGGTAGTAGTTGATTCGCTTGACCAAAGTGGCTCACTTTATCCCAGTGAAAACCACCTATACAAGTGAGAAGTTGGCCAAGATATATTTGACCAGGATCGTATGTCTGCATGGAGTTCCGAGGACCATCGTATTAGATAGAGGAACACAGTTTACCTCAAAGTTTTGGAATCAGCTGCACCAGACTTTGGGTACTAGACTAGAGTTCAGTACAGCCTTTCATCCACAGACAGATGGATAAATCAAGAGAGTCAATCAAATTCTAGAGGACATGTTGAGAGCGTGTGCGCTAGATTATGGATCTAGTAGTGATGATAATCTACCTTACGCGGAGTTCTCATACAACAACAATTACCCAGCCAGTTTGAAGATGGCCCCTTTTGAAGCTTTGTATGGGAGAAGGAGTCAGACACCGTTGATGTGGGATGAAGTTGGAGACCGTCGGTTGTTTGGACCAAATGTGATCAAGGATGTCAGAAGAGAATGTTAAGTTGATTCGAGATAGACTGAAGGTAGCTCAGTCCAAGCAGAAGAGTTATGCAGACTCAAAAAGGCAAGGAGGTAGTCTATGAAATTGGAGACAGAGCATGTCTTCATGTGTCCCCTCTGCGAGGAGTTAAACGATTTGGAGTTAAGGGAAAGTTATCCCCAAGATTTGTAGGACCATACCGAGTTTTGGAGCGTATGGGAGAAGTGGCCAACAAATTGGAGTCACCCGAAGGACTGTCAGGAGTTCATGAGGTGTTTCACGTTTCCGAGTTGAAGAAGTGCCATGCAGAGATGACCAATATTCCCTAAGGGGCGCTTGACCTGGAAAGGATAATGATGTTCCACGAAGTGGAGTATGGACTTCATAAGTATAAGTTTTTATCTCGGTAAGTGGGATATCCCACGAGGATGAAGAGATGAATTACTATTGGATATAAAGGAGGTGTGATGTTGGAAATATGGATCAATGGAAATTCCATGATGAGTATGAGTAATCATGTCCTAGTTTGGTGCCAATAGAAGGAAGGAAGACAGTACAATTGGATGGATTTAAGAATACTAGGAATTTGGAAGTTGGAATAATGATCAGAAGCCCGAGGATAAGTTCAAGGACTACAATTGATGAGATGGGCCATAACCCACAGGCCCCAGGACCTGCCAAGAAGCAAGCATATTCTTGCTGAAGGAAAAACCCTGGAAGAAGTTACGATTTCATCGAGAGACGATCTTATAGGAGTTTACACAAAACCTGAGAGTTGTGAAGAAATGATAGATGTTTGTTTGGCTTGCAGAATCAATGGATTTTCCGAACTTGGTTCGTCGACAAGAGAAATTCCGCAATGCTTGTGAGGAAGACAGAGTGTTAGAATGCGACATTCACTAAACCATGTACAAGGTAATGATTTGGGTGCGGGATGGATTGATCACCATACCGACTTACCCTTATTATTCGCTTTGCTATATGGGATGGTAAATCTGAGTGACCTACCTATAGTAGAGTGTCACAACCGGTTTTCCAATAAAATGCTTATTGAGAAAACCGACCTTTTGAGTCCAGTACGAGGAAAAATCCTCCTGACTAGTAGAAAAATCTTGATACAATAAGACAGTAGCATTAGAATATATTACAGGGTCGAGCTGGGGTGCTCAACCATTTATTACAAGCACGCCAATAATTATACATAATGGCGGATATGACACAATGGAGTGGTGGCATACTACTGACTCGGGGTAGATTGGTGGAATAACACAGTGGAATGGATAACATGACTCCTACACTCGCGGCTCATCGAGCGTCGAGGTGAGGCCCGATGAATTTATTTGGGTAGCGGAAGCGGTAGTAACATAGTGACTAATCCAGGGTCGCACGAGACTGACTGGGATTCCTCTAGGCGTCGGACTCGCTATCGAACTCTTCATCCATGAGATCGACTTCGTCAGCATCTGGCCAAATCAACAAGCCAGGTGAGTACTTTGAAAGTACTCGCAAGACAGTTCGAACAAAAGATATAACAAATGTATGCATGAATGCGTCATGAACAATTAATATGGTACATCCAAATGAGGAAGTAACACGACATTAATTAGTAAGAAGGAAGTCAGGTGGTAGTAAAAATAATTGAAAACCAATCGGGTGTCTGAAGCGACGCCTCGAAGGGTGAACAAATAAATAAAAACATGCCACAGTCGGGCGTCTGAGCGACACCACGTAAAGGGCTTATATTGAAAATACAAGACATGCGTGCCACATTCGGACGTCGGGGCGACATCCCAGAAAGGGCTTATATTGAAAATAAATAAAAACAAATGCCGCAGTCGGACGTCTGAGCAACATCGCAGAAAGGGCTTATATCAAAAGTAAATAATAACGGTGCCGCAGTCGGACGTCTGAGCGACATCGCAGAAAGGGCTTATAACAAAAGTAAATAATAACAATGCATGCGATCGGACGTCTGGCGACATTGCGAAAGAACTTATAACAAAAGTAAATAATAACAATGCCGCGATCGGACGTCTAAGCGACATCGCGAAAAGGGCTTATAACAAAAGTGAATAATAACAATGCATGATCGGACGTCTGAGCGACATCGCGAAAGGGCTTATAACAAAAGTAAATAATAACGATTGCATGATCGGACGTCTAAGAGACATCACAGAAAGGGCTTATAATTCACTTTTCATATCGGTTAACTTGCAAGAAATAGTGCTCATATGAAAATATTCATCACATGATAATAAACGGGTTAGTCCATCCACAGGAAATAAACATTTAACACTCATGTGGTTCTCAGGTGTTTCTGTCACCGAGACTCACACTTGACAAGATAAGATGAACACAGCCCTTGGACATGTATAAGATGATTTCAAGGATTTTTGACTCTGCAGAGTTTGTACTAAAATTATCCACAGACAACGGATTTCCGTAGTCACGAAGGACTAGTTCCGTTCTGGTATTTGGAGGAAACACAGCTAACGAAGACACACCCATCCCACCTTACGTTGCGGAATCACCACGGACAGCGTTCAAGAAAAACTTTGAGACGGGAGATCACAATCTCGAATAGCATGGGATCAAATTTATATCTGGCAGCTCTAAGGGTGCCCGCTCTCGGTCCCAACGGAAACACCCATGCCCCCGACGGATGATAGGCTTTAATCCAGGGCCATGGAACCCTCATCCCGCCTCTCGATTTGGTGTGTACGAGCGGTTTGCAACTTACTAAGCCGTACCCCTTGCGGAAAACATGTGGTAGTACGGAAAGGGAAAACGGACGGGAACTGGACTGATTCATGTTGACACTGGGTCAAACGGTCTAGCATAAGACTGGCATGCTACAACACTGCCATCTTACCCATTCTCATGCCATCTCATGGCCATGCAATCTCATATCCAACAATTTATGGATTGTCGGAATTCACTTGCCTCAGCTTTGCATGCAATATAACCTTCATCGAGGTGCTTCAAAAACATGCCATGGAACTACTTAATGCAAACATGCCAAGACACTCATCATATCAAAGGTTCAAACATGCTTTCCTGGTTGGAGTAGTCGGGCCTAGCTCGGTGAAGTTCATGGTTTCGTCACCTCCTTGGTATCTACGGTATACAAAAATACACGCACTAACGTAAATACCAGGGGTGCACAAAATATTCAAATATTTTTCAAATAAAGCTAATAAAAACTAGACAAAATTTTGAAGAGGATAGAAGAAGAATCACTCAAAATCCTTTTACATTTTAAAAGTTATAAGAGTTTTGGTCCAAGGACCTCTCTGTAATGAAACGGAAAACTCTCGAGGTCTAAGCGAAAAAGTCCGAAACGATTCAGATTAGAAAGCGCATTTGCGAATACGCTTTGAAGCAGTTCGAAAAAAAAAAAACGAGGAGGCTAACAGGTGGGTCCACCGTCAGTTTGAATATTCAAAAGAGGCGGCGAGCTCGTGGCGCCAAGAGCCCTCGGTGGTGGTCGGCGATCCACAATGGCGAGGGATTGGGTGGTACCTCTGTGCTCAGTGCATCCTTCAGCGTCGGTGGGTGGTGGTGGTGGTCACCGGCGAGCACCACGTCGGCAAGCGGACCTTGCTCCGCGGACGGTGGTTCGGTAGTCGTGGGCCTCGTCGGAGAGAGTTCTTTGAGGTCAAATTGGAGTGGGGTTAGTCTCCTAGAGGTGTCATGAGGCTACGGGCAAGTCTAGGGCGGTGGAGAAGCTCTCACGGAGAGAACGCTGCGGAGCTGAAGCGGACGGAGGTGGCGAGTTGAGGAAGAAGGGCCCCTCGAGGCTCTTCCGATGGCTGGGCGGTGTCGGTGAGGTGGTGGAGATGTGCGGGTCGAGAGAGAGCTCGGGCGCTATTTATAGCCGGCCGAGGCGGTTGCCGTGAACAGGATAAGTCCGTGACGATTCTGGCGGTCTTGTGGCTGGACGGTTGGTTTAGGGGCTTGACATCGTCTAGGCGAATCTTGATTCCATCCGGTGCCTAACTTAGCAAGGCAGGGGTGGTTCGGCCTGTCCCCAATGGACCGGCCGTGCGGCACGTCGGCCGCGAAGGGAGCGCATGCGTGCGAACCCGGCAGCGACAGTCTGCGAGCGTCTGCGCTGGCAAGGGAGATAGCCACAGAGGCTCCCAGTGGCGTGGGCGGTGCGAGCAGCGTTGTGCCGCAGGGTGCCCCTGTCGGCCGCCACGGAGGTCCCGCCTTGTGAAGACGCCGCCGAGCGGGCGAGTGCCATCGAAGCCGAGAACCAGCCAAGTGCGTGTGTGGCGCTCTGGACGGGGAGGAGGGCCGTCGCATAGCGCGCCCAGCGCCTGATTGACAGGTGACCAGACTCAGCGAAACTGAACTTACTGAAACTCTGAATTTCTCTGAAAGTGCAAAGTAATAGTGCAAGCCAGGTGTTCGACAGAATGATTTTGGTAAGTGGGGATTTTTCCTTGAGCTGATTTTTGGTGGAGTGGCTTCTCATTGCATCTGGGGGCTGCCTGAATTTTGGTGGAATTTTTGGAGAAGAGGAGATATGAATTTCATCAAATTTGACAAATCTGGTCCAAATTTGCAGAAGCTGAAACTTGAAAATTTTGAAAAGAAGAAGAGTGGATCTTGATGGTTCTAGGTTGTGGGTGCTAGGGACTATCCAGAGGAGTTGGTTTGAGATCAAAGTTCAAAGGCAAATAGGTACTTGCTTTGCAAATCACCTAGGCTCAAAAATAATGGATAGAATTGTTTTGGGGAAAGAAATAAATGAAATAAAATCCAAAGATGAGTTGGACTTGTTGCGACAGAATATTTGGTTTGCCCCAAAGTGGAATGAGGGGTTTTGGGAAGATTTACCACATGAGGCATGGTAAATCATGGTTGGTTTCAATATAAGAGAAGACCCAAAACTCCTAGGGTTTTCTTATTAAAAGAAAAAATAAATCCCAAAAAAATAAATTTGAGAAGGGGAGAATCAGAGGAAAGGTTTTTAATAACCAAACACCAGAGTTGAAGAAGATGCCAAAATAAAATCCTTTGCCAAAGGGAAAATTTTTGAGAGAGATATTTTTGGAAAGGTTTAAATGACCTCCTTCAAAACCAACAAAGTTTTTGTTGAAAACCAAACAAAAATTTTGGAGTGTCACAACGCCTACCCCCTTAGGAAAAATCTCGTCCCCGAGATTTCAGTTGATCCTCAAATAAATGTGGGTGCTCTGTCCGAAGAAAATCCTCTCTTTCCCAAGTGGCTTCACTCTCGGGGTGGTTGCTCCACTGAACTTTGAAAAACTTGATGGTTTTCTGTCGGGTCCTCCTTTCATACTCCTCCAAGATTTTTATTGGATGCTCCCGATATGTGAGGTCTGGCTGCACGTCAATGTTTTCATGGGATACCTGCTTCTCTGGGTTGCTTACGCACTTCCTCATTTGTGATACGTGGAAGACGTCGTGGACGTCGGATAAGTCCTCGGGTAAGTCTAGCTGGTAGGCTACCGTGCCTCTCCGTGCCACTATGCAGAATGGTCCGATGAATCTTGGTGCTAGCTTCCCCTTAATCTTGAATCGTTGCAGGCCTCTCATAGGGGATACCCATAGGTACACAAATTCACCGGGTTCAAAACTGACTCCCCGATGTTTTTGATCGTAATAACTCTTCTGTCGACTTTGAGCTGTCTTGAGTCAATCCCTAATTACCTTAACTTTATCTCCAGCCTCCTTGAGCATGTCTGGGCCGAAGATATGGCTGTCTCCGGTCTCTGACCAATTTAGCGAGTCGACATCTCCGCCGTCTGAGCCTCAAGCGGTGCCATTTGCAGGCTGGCTTAGTAGCTGTTGTTGTCACGTGAACTCTGCGTATGGTAAGCTTTCTTCCCAACTGGTCCCATAAGTGAGGACACATGCTCTTCGCATGTCTTCTAGAATTTGGTTTCTGCGTTCAGTTTGTCCATCGATCAGGGGTGGTATGCGGTCTTGAGCGCCAGATTGAGTTCGAGCTTGTTGTAAGTGATCCCAAAATCGAGAGATAAATTGAGTGCCTCATGCGATATTATTGTCTTTGGAACTCCATGTAAGCGGGCGATCTGGGAGAGATAAAGCCCGGCAAGCTTCGAGTGGTGTGGGTTGTCTTCACGGGGATGAAATGTGCTACTTTATTCAGTCTATCGGTGATGACCCATATGGCATCATTTCCGTGCCGTGACGAGGTAGCCCAACAATAAAGTCCATTCAATCTCGTCCCATTTCCACTCGGGTATTTTATTTGGCTGTCAAAGTCCGGCGGTTTACGGTGCTCGGCCTTGATCGTTGACAAGAGTCACAACATGCGATGAGCGTGGCTATGTCCCTTTTAGACCGTGCCACCAAAAATTTCCTGAATATCTTGTACATTTTGTACCTCCGGGATGTATTGAATACTGGTGGTGTGGCCTTCAGCTAAGATCTGTTGTTTAAGGTCCTTGATATTGGAGTGCTTGAGTCTATCTCCGTACCACAATATTCCTTGTTGATTGATAACGAATTACGAGGCCTTGCCCAAACTCACTTTCCATGTAATGCCTTCAATCTTTGGGGTGACCATCTTTGAGCCTCTTTAATCTTTTCCATCGGGGTAGGCTGTATTTCTAAATTTGATCGCTGCCTTCGGTGACTACCGACAAGTTGAGTTTAGCAAACTCTGCCGAAATTCAGGTCTCGGGTTTGGCGGGCTGTCGTCGTTTGGGCTAGGGTTCCGACTTAGGCGTCTGCCACTACATTTGCTTTTCTGGATGGTAGTGGATTCCAACGTCATAATCCTTCACTAATTCCAACCAAGCGTCGTTGCCGTAAATTCAGTTCGGTTGTGTGAAAATATAATTGAGGCTCTAATGGTCCGTGTATATCTCTAGCGATTTCCAAGTAAAAAGTGTCTCCATTCTTTGAGTGCATGAATAAGCTGCTGCTAACTCCAGGTCATGAGTAGGATAATTTTCCTCATGCTTGCGATGTTGTGCGGAGACATATCGACTACCTTGCCTTCTTGCATCAACACGCATCCGAGGCCCTTAGGGATCGTCACAATCCACCTCAAAATTCTTGTGTATATACGGCACAATTAATCTGGTCTTGTCGTTAATTTCCTTTTAATTCTTGGAAACTTTTCTATAAGCTTCCGTCCATTCAAACTTCTTGTCTTTCTTGAGTAGATCGTCATTGGCTTTGCTATGGTGGAGAATCCTTCAATAAATCTTGGTAGTATCCTGCCATTCCCAAGAAACTTCGTAAATCCGTTATCTTTGGCTGGTGGTTTCCAGCCAAATCACGGCCTTGACTTTCGGGTCTCTGGCAATACCTTCTTGGGTCGATCGTGGCCCAGAAAACCTACTTGCCTTAGCCAAAATTCACACTTGCTAAATTTAGCGTACAATTGATGTTTCCTGAGTTCCCCTAGTACAATTCAGAGATGTTCAGCGTGCTCTTCTGGTGTCTTGGAGTATGTCAGAATATTGTCGGTAAATACCACAACAAACTTGTCCATAAACTTCATAAATACTTTTGTTCATGAGGTGAACAAAATATGCGGGGGCGTTCGTTAGTCCAAATGGCATTACGGTGAACTCGTACAATCCGTATCTGGAGGTGAATGCCGTCTTGGGAATATCTTCTGTTTGTACCTTTAATTGATGGTATCCCGACCTCAAGTCAATTTTTGAGAATACCTTGGCCTGAGCGAGCTGATCAAATAAATCATTTATCCGTGGCATCGGATATTTGTTCTTGATTGTGACCATGTTAAGCGCTCGATAGTCTATGCACAATCTCGGTGTTCCATCCTTCTTTTGGCAAATAAAATTGGTGAACCCCAAGGTGAGGAGCTGGCTCGTATATAACCTTTGTCCGATAATTCTTTTATTTGCTTCTTGATTCTACCAATTCGGATGGTGCCATTCTGTATGGTTTCTTGTATATGGAGGCGGTTCGGGTGCTAGCTCAATGCTATCTCTCGGTGCGGTGGCATGCCGAGTAGTTCTTGAAATCGTCGGAAATTCACACCTCTGGAACCTTGCTTAAATCGAAATATCCACCTTGTTCAATCTTGGTTGCCGGGATATTTTTCTTTCTTTGGCTGAAACTTTTATGGTCTCCCGTGATGGTGGGTGAGAATCACGATCCGGTTGAAGCAGTCAATAAAACCTTTGTTGGTAGTTAACCAATCCATCCCTAAGATGACATCCAGTCCTTTATTTTCCAACACAATAAGATTGGCGTGAAACTTCAACCCTTCAAACTCAATAACCACACCTTGGCAATAACTCTGGGTAACTTGCTTAATCCCAGGGGACTTGACGACCATAGATTTTTCCAAGGGAAGCATCGAAAAATTATTTTGCAGGGCAAAACTTTTCGAAATGAATGAGTGAGAAGCTCGAATAAAAAAAACCATGGCAGGTATTGTGTTGACGGAAAGCGTGCGAGTCACGATATCTGGGGCATTCTGTGCTTCCTCTTTGGTCACGTGGTTCATATGACCCTTCTGTGGTTGTTATTTGGGTTGAAATTGTTGCGCTTTGGCGCGAATTATTGCCTCCGTTGTTCGGCTTTAGGGTCGAGTTCCTTGGCTTGGGGCCTTTGCTTGGCATAGTGCCCTACGCTCCTAAGCGTAACAGGTAGTGCTTTGGCGGTATGTGAACTCCTTGTCCCTTGCATGGAAATTCTTGATTGGGCGTGAGGCGTTTGTGGTGGATGCAGGTGTCCCACCTTTACGAAAGTCTGTCTCTGCTGCGGTGGTTGCGAGCATGATTTATCTGGTCCTTTTTCTCTTGCGGAAATCTTCCAAGCTCGTCTCTCATTTTCCAAGGTAATGGCCTTATCCACCAGCGTTTTAAAATCTGGGAAGGTGTGCACAACCAGCTGGCATTTAAGCGCCAGCGTCGGACCGTCTAGGAATTTTCCATCTTCTTGCTTTCGGACATCGCTCCTAGTTGGCGTGGCGAGACAACGAGTAAAGCTGACTGTTGTATACGACACCGTCATTGTCCTTTGCTTGAGATCATCAAATTCTCTATTTTTGATCTTCATAAGACTCTTAGGAATATGTGCCCCACGAAAACCTTCTTTGAACTCCTCCCAGGTTATATTATTTTCGTTGGGGTGCATGTGTAGGAAATTTTCCCACCACGATGCGGCTGCTCTAGTGAGATAGTGTGGTACATATAGTACTTTCTCAAGATCTGAACACTGGGCAATAATTAATTTTCTTTCCATGTCTCAAAGCCAGTCCTCGGCTTCAAGAGGTTTGTCAGTGTGAGAAAATGTTTGGGGACGCGTCTTACAGTAGCTCGAGATAACTTTGATTGCTGCTGATACTGTCCACGGTGATTTCTCATATTGATGACTTGGTTCATCATTTCCTGATGTTGTTGCTGACTTTGCTCATAAAGACGACACATCTGGGAAAGTGTTGTTTCACTGTCCTGTTGACTTGACTGCCCCTGTGTGAAATTGTTGCTGGGTTGTGTGCCATAATTTTGCTCTAGCGGAGTTGACATGGAGCGCGTCCAAGGACAAGACATTGTTCACTCTGGGGATATATCTTGTAAAACTCATAAGAAAAGAAATTGAGTCGCAAAAGTCAATAAATTCATGAAGACAGAAAAAGTCTTAAATGCTCCAAGATTTTCAAGAGAATAAACGTTTGCATACGGAGAAGGACTGCTCATTACATATCTTACACATAAGCAGTAATTATACAATACATCACTCGGGATATCGTACATATTCGACATGTTATTAAGGCTAGTGCACTTCTCCGGTTCCTACATGATGCGCAAACAAGCTACTTCTCACAGCCTATGTACATATAAACATATCGCACAAGTCGAGTACATCGCATGGCGTAAGCGTACTCATCGGAGATGGTAAGGATTTCCCTTGGCCTGCCGAGGGTGAGGCGCAGTGATGAGTGGGGACTCAACCTCCTCCTCGGTAATAGGCTCCAGGCGTGAAGTGCTGCGCTGAGTTGGTGGAGCAGGCACCCTATCTTGGGATAACACGAGCAGGAGTGGGCGCGGGTGGTGCAAAACAAACTGGAGTAGGCGCAATGACATGGGTGAACTCCTCGGTGGTAGGCAGGCGGCAGTAGGGCGAGCTGTGGGTGCAAAGATGCTGATGTGAGGCGAAAGTCGGTGGCGGTCTGCGTGCGCAGGAGCTCCCTCTGTTGGCGGCACAGCCATGGGCTGAGTCCATGCGAGCAACCACAAAGTCGTCCACCAGGTTGTCGAAGGCTGCCTCCAAAGCCGGAGATACTCGATAAGCATCTCAAAAGCCTCGTCTCGTTCTCCTCAGGGGCAAGAGAAGGCGTCTTGACAGTGTATGTACGTGACATGGAAGGTAGGCTGTAACGACGAGTCTTCATCGAAGGAAGGATATCCACGAGATGAGCTATCGCTGACGGGCTGCCATCTGCGATGCATGCTTCTCCGTAGGCATGGCTCTCCCCAAGAACCGAAGCGCTCAACTCGCCCTCCCTTGAATTGCACCGCGACTTTGGTGCATGGTTAGGCAGTCATTGACCTTGTCTTTGAGAGAGTGAAAAGGCTGGGTGCAGATGGCCCCATCGCGACTTGGGCGATGAAGGAGAGAAGCAGCGAACCCATCGGGCATGTTGGCGAACATCTGTGACTTCGCGATCGTTGCCGACCATCTACAAAAGTAGGCAAAATTCTGAGTGGTCAAATCATAAATTTATCTTGGTATCGGAAATTGACTACATTTGTAAAAATATGAATTAGCTCTAATATGCTTATAACCGATTAGCAATCGCACCTAGTGGCTTCCTACAGTCAGCCTGGCTCTGATACCAAGCTTGTCACGGTCGGTTTTCCAATAAAATGCTTATTGAGAAAACCGACCTTTTGAATCGATCGAGGAAAAATCCTCTGTTGGTAGAAAATATTGATACAATAAGCCATTAGCATTAGAATATATTACAGAATTCGAGCTGGGGTGCTCAACCATTTATTACAAGCACGTCAATAATTATACATAATGGCGGATATGACACAATGGAGTGGTGGCATACTACTGACTCGGGGTAGATTGGTGGAATAACACAGTGGAATGGATAACATGACTCCTACACTCATGCGCTCATCGGCGTCGAGGTGAGGCCGATGAATTTATTTGGGTAGCGAGGCGGTAGTAACATAGTGACTAATCCAGGGTTGCCACGAGACTGGCAGGATTCCTCTAGGCGTCGGACTCGCTATCGAACTCTTCATCCATGAGATCGCCACAAGACATCGGCCAAATCAACAAGCGGTGAGTACTTTGAAAGTACTAAGCTAGACAGTTCGGACAAAAGATATAACAAATGTATGCATGAATGCGTCATGAACAATTAATATGGTACATCAAATGAGAAGTAACACGACATTAATTAGTAAGAAGGAAGTCGGTGGTAGTAAAAATAGCGAAAACCAATCGGATTATGCGGCGGCGCCTCGAAGGGTGAACAAATAAATAAAAACATGCCACGGGTCGGCGTCGGCGACACCACGTAAAGGGCTTATATTGAAAATACAAGACATCGTGCCCGCGATCGGACGTCGGGCGACATCGAAAGGGCTTATATTGAAAATAAATAACAACAAATGCAGCGATCGGACGTCTGGCGACATCGCGAAAAGGGCTTATATCAAAAGTAAATAATACTTGATGCATGATCGGACGTCTGGCGACATCGCGAAAGGGCTTATAACAAAAGTAAATGATAACAATGCATGATCGGACGTCTGGCGACATCGCGAAAGGGGTTATAACAAAAGTGAATAATAACAATGCATGATCGGACGTCTGGCGACATCGCGAAAGGTCTTATAAGAAAAGTAAATAATGACAATGCTGCGATCGGACGTCGAGCGACATCGCGAAAGGGCTTATAATTCACTTTTCATATCGGTTAACTTGCAAGAAATAGTGCTCATCTGAAAATATTCATCACATGATAATAAGCGGGTTAGTCCATCCACGAAATAAACATTTAACACTCATGTGGTTCTTAGGAGTTTACATCACCGAGGCCGACACTTGACAAGATAAGATGAACACAGACACTTGGACATGGATAAGATGATTTCAAGGATTTTTACTCTGCGAGTTTGTACTAAAATTATCCACGATAGCGGTTTCCGTAGTCACGAAGGACTAGTTCCGTTCTGGTATTTCGGGAAACACAGCTAACGGACACACCCATCCCACCTTCGTTGCGGGAATCACCACGGACAGCATTCAAGAAAAACTTTGAGGCGGGAGATCACAATCTCGAATAGCATGGGATCAAATTTATATCTGGCAGCTCTAAGGGTGCCCCCTCTCGGTCCCAGCAGGAAACACCCATGCCCCTGACGGATGATAGGCTTTAATCCAGGGCCATGGAACCCTCATCCCGCCTCTCGATTTGGTGTGTACCAGAAAGCGGTTTGCAACTTACTAAGCCGTACCCCTTGCGGAAAACATGTGGTAGTACGGAAAGGGAAAACGGACGGGAACTGGACTGATTCATGTTGATACTTGGTCAAACGGTCTAGCATAAGACTGGCATGCTACAACACTGCCATCTTACCCATTCTCATGCCATCTCATGGCCATGCAATCTCATATCCAACAATTTATGGATTGTCGGAATTCACTTGCCTCAACTTTGCATGCAATATAACCTTCATCGAGGTGCTTCAAAAACATGCCATGGAACTACTTAATGCAAACATGCCAAGACACTCGTCATATCAAAGGTTCAAACATGCTTGCCTGGTTCGGAGTAGTCGGGGCCTAGCTCGGTGAAGTTCGCGGTTCTGTCACCTCCTTCGATGTCTACGGTATACAAAAATACACGCACTAGCATAAATACCAGGGGGTGCACAAAAATATTCCAAATACTTTTCAAATAAATCTGATAAAAAACTAGACAAAATTTTGAAGAGGTCAGAAAAAGAATCACTCAAAAATCCTTTTATTTTTAAAAGTTATAAGAGTTTTGGTCCAAGGACCTCTCTGTAATGAAACGGAAAACTCTCAGGGGTCTAAGCAGAAAAGTCCAGAAAACGATTCAGATTAGAAAGCGCATTTGCGAATAAGCTTTGAAGCAGTTCGAAAAAAAAACAGAGAGGCTGACGGTGGGTCCCACCGTCGGTTTGAATATTCAAAAGAGGCGGCAGAGCTCGTGGCGCCCGAGAGCATGGTGGTGGCCGGGCGATCCATGGCGAGCGGGGGATCGGGTGGTACCTCGTGCTCGATGCATCCTTCAGCGTCGGTGGGTGGTGGTGGTGGCCACGGCGAGCACCACGTCGACGGCGGCCCTTGCTCCGTGAGACGGTGGTTCGGTAGTCGTGGACCTCGTCGGAGAGAGTTCTTTGAGGTCAAATTGGAGTGGGGTTAGTCTCCTAGAGGTGTCATGAGGCTACGGGCAAGTCTAGGGCGGTGGAGGAGCTCTCACGGAGAGAACGATCTGCGGAGCTGAAGCGGACGGAGTTGGCGGAGTTGAGGAAGAAGGGCCCCTCGAGGCTCTTCCGGTGGTGGGCGGGATCTGGTGAGGTGGTGGAGATGTGCGGGGTCGAGGCGAGTTCGGGCGCTATTTATAGCCGGCCGAGGCGGTTGCCGTGAACAGGTTAAGTCCGCGACGATTCTGGCGGTCTTTGTGGCTGGAAGGTTGGTTTAGGGGCTTGAGCATCGTCTAGGCGAATCTTGATTCCATCCGGTGCCTAACTCAGCAAGGATGGGGTGGTTCTGCCTATCCCCAAAGGAACGGCCGTCGCGGCACGTCGGCGGCGAGGGCACGCCTGTGCGTGCGAACCCGCAGCGACAGTGCTGCTGACGTCTTAACAAGGGAGGCAGCCCGCTGAGCTCCAGTGGCGTGGGCGGTGCGAGCACGGCGTTGTGCCGTAAGGTGCCCCTCGTCGGCCGCCACGGAGGTCGCGACGCCCTTGAAGACGCCGGCGCAGACGGGCGAGTGCCACCGGCGCGAGAACCAGCCAAGTCGCGTCTGGCCTTCTGGACAGGAGGAGGGCCGTGCTGGCGCCCGAGCGCCTGCTGATAGGTGACCAGACTCGTGGCTGAACTTACTGAAACTCTGAATTTCTCTGAAAGTGCAAACTAATAGTGCAAGCCAGGTGTTCGGCAGAATGATTTTGGTATGTGGGTATTTTTCCTTGAGCTGATTTTTGGTGGAGTGGCTTCTCATTGCATCTGGGGGCTGCCTGAATTTTGGTGGAATTTTTGGAGAAGAGGAGATATGAATTTCATCAAATTTGACAAATCTGGTCCAAATTTGCAGAAGCTGAAACTTGAAAATTTTGAAAAGAAGAAGAGTGGATCTTGATGGTTCTAGGTTTTGGGTGCTAGGGACTATCCAGAGGAGTTGGTTTGAGATCAAAGTTCAAAGGCAAATAGGTACTTGCTTTGCAAATCACCTAGGCTCAAAAATAATGGACAGAATTGTTTTGGGGAAAGAAATAAATGAAATAAAATCCAAAGATGAGTTGGACTTGTTGCGACAGAATATTTGGATTGCCCCAAAGTGGAATGAGGGGTTTTGGGAAGATTTACCACATGAGGCATGATAAAATCATGGTTGGTTTCAATATAAGAGAAGACCCGAAACTCCTAGGGTTTTCTTATTAAAAGAAAAAATAAATCCCAAAAAAATAAATTTGAGAAGAGGAGAATCAGAGGAAACGTTTTTAATAACCAAACACCAGAGTTGAAGAAGATGCCAAAATAAAATCCTTTGCCAAAGGGGAAATTTTTGAGAGAGTGATTTTTGGAAAGGTTTAAATGACCTGCTTCAAAACCAACAAAGTTTTTGTTGAAAACCAAACAAAATTTTTGGAGTGTCACATAGAGTGACGACGATATTAAACCTTGTTGAACCTTAGAATGGTATAAACATCTTTCCCCTTGTACACGGCAGTTGTTGCCAACCGTAGGATATACAGTGAGGATCAACCCAGACCGATTTCCTGCAGGAGAAACCATAAATTGATGACCACCATGAGATATCGATAGTTGTTTAGTATTGGCGCCGGACCCGTCAACTAAGAGGACCCAGTTTGGGATAACCTTACGAGGATGAAATGGATCTGAGGAAAAAAAAGGGTTATGCCACTCTGGAAGAGCCGAGAAGGAATTATCCTTAAGATCGAGAAGACCGACCTTGTCAACAATAAGGATGGAGTATATGAGTTTTTATGGAACCTTAACAATGCTTCTAAGGGTGGTAGCACCGAGACCCGAGAGACGATCGATGGATTTTGAAGACCCCTACCCTAACCTATTTCTTGCTAGCCTCTCCGAATCTCGAGGACGAGATTCATTTTAAGGGTGGTAGGTTTGTAACATCCCAAAATTCTAAATTTTGGAATGTTACAATAAATTGATAGATTTGATTGATCGTTTGATTGATTGCGTGAAATTCGAAAAAAATTGAAAGTTAAATGAGAGGGAATAAAAGGACTTTCCCGAACTTTCATTTTCTTTTCTGATCTTCATGAATTCAAATTCCTTTCAAATACAAAACCCTTGAGCGAAGATGATATGACTTCTTCCATTTAATTAAATGAAAGGGTATTTGAAAATATTTGAATTTCATTTGGAAATATTTCGATTCATAAACTTCATGCAACTCAATGATTTTCATGAGAGAAGATAAAATGACTTCTTCAAATTATATGAAATATGAGTTGGGAGTTTTAAAAAATTAAATTCACAATTCTTTTGAATTTATTTTCAATTTGGAGTTATTGGAGTTTAATTCAAATTATTTTTCTCCAAAAATAAAATATATGGAAAATAGGGTAACATGATTCCCTACACGAGAAAATTGGATAGAAATAAATTTGAATTAATTTTGGTATTGTAAAAATGATTTTCTTGAATTTTTCTAGAGCGAAGCACTCTTTGATTTATTTAAAATTGTGTGAATTTTATTTGACGTTAGGAAAATGTTCACCTTGTAGAAAATCTTTTTCTAAAAATTTTGATATATTATATGCCTATATAATATATTTATTTATTTCGTTTTATTATTTTTGTTTGCCTGTAAATGTTTAAAAAAATTTCCCTCTGCCGAACTGGGTCGGCCTAGCTCCTGCCAGGCCAAGGCCCAGCTCCGCGCACCGCCATCGTCCCCGTCGCCGAGCCGGACTCCGGCCAGAGTCCGAGCCACGCCCGCCGCCGCCTTGCCCCTTCCCCACACCTTCCGAGGCCACCCCTCCTCCTTAAATACCGGGCCACCCCGGCCCCCTCTCTCTTCTCTCTTCTTGCTTGCCGCCCTTGCCGGAGTTTCCGCCTCAAGCGAGATCTGCCGCCGCCACCGCGCCTCGTTCGCCTCCTCGACCTCCGCCGCCTTGCCATCGTCTTCCCTCGTCGCGCGCCCTCCCCAGCTACTCCGCCGCCACCGCCGTGCCCCGCCACCGCTGGAGCCACTCCGCCCTGCCGCCACCGGAGACGTGACTCGCCGGAGCCACCGCCGCCGCGGTAGACCCTAGTCCCGAACCCTGCCGTCGGATCGAGATCCGACGATCTCGATTCGTTCTTGTTTTTTTTTTCGTTTCGGCTAACTAACGAATGTCGTTCATTTTTATTTGCGAACAGATTTGCTAGACTTGTCGCTGTAGCGAGCGTTCGCTCGTTAGAATTTCTCTTTTTCTTTTAAATTTCTGCCAGGGACCTAGTTGTAGTTGTATTATTTTACAGTTTAGTCCTTGTTCTTCAAACGTTCATAACTTTTTACTCGTTCATCCAAATTAGATGAAACCAACGCCCACTTCTTCGTTACGATCTCCTCTATCCAGTAATCCAACTCAAACATGTTTTTGAAAGTTTAAAATTTGAATTAGATCAGATTTGAATTTGAACTTCGTTTGATCATAACTCGAGTTTCGTAACTCCGATTTAGTTGATTCTTTTTGCAAATTAAAGCTCTTGACATAAACTTTCTGATAAGGCCAAATTCACATAATTTTGGTATTGTTGGAAAAAAAATTATGTTGCAAGAGTTATTTGCTTGGTTTTGATGTTTTCCGAATCGTTTTTTCGTTCGGTCCGATGTTTTGAGTGATTGCTTATGTGTGGCTACTATTGCTTGATTACGATAGATTGACCGGAGTGTGACGAGTAGAACTATCAAGAGTTTGAGTGCGAAGCATCTTCATCAACATTGCAGGCAAGTTCACACTTTGATCATACTCTTTTCATTTTTTGTGCATTAGCTCAATCCTCAAACATTTGCATGATTAGGATCTAATTAAATTTTGGGATGGGAAGTAGTTGAGGTAGTAACTATTACCTGATTTATTATCAAACCCTTGGGAGTTACTTCTACGTTTGCTTATTATGCCATGTTATGATCCTAGACGTGGATTGGGTTTAGGTGAATATCCATGACAGATGTGAGATTGTTAATTAATGGTTTATCTAAGGTGGCAACTTAAACACACATCTGGGTGGATTGAGGTACCTGGCTATTCCAGGATTGCCTATCTAGGCACAGGTGAGCAGGATTTACTGTTTTTTTACGGACCGCCACCCAGGGCTCAAAGGGATCATAAGATTATTCATGCTAGAAACTTACGTGTGCAGCCACATGCTACTATGGGCACTAGCATAGTTGATTAAGTCGTCGAACTCTTACGGTGGTAGACTAGCTGATGTAGGGGTTGTAGGTTGATGCGGTCTACCCATTAAATAAGGTGCTAAGCGCTTACGAAAGACTATGTCTCGGTCATCCGTTTCTCAAACACCATGTAGTGTGAGAAATCAAGCGGAGGAGATCGAGTCTTGTGGGCAAAGTGCACAAACCTCTACAGAGTGTACAAACTAATCATGATTAGCCGTGTCCCCGGTTATGGACATCTTGAGTATCTAGTTCTTGGATTATCATGTTGATCTCATCACGTTACTTAATATAATTGTTTGGGCTTAATGATGATGCTTAATTGGGATTGAGGATGCTGTAAACCATTCTCAATTTTTAACAACCACCATGATAGTTAAATAAAATTTATTCCTTTGTAGTAGGGAAAAATTGGCTTTTCGCAAAAACATTGTAACCACAAAGCCTCCACCAGCCAAATATGCATGTAGAGATAGCCATTATTCATCATTGCTCTATGGTGTGAATTTGCGGTACATTCAATGTCTTGACCCTTTGTGGCTACAACGTCTCATGTTGCGGGATCTTCTGACAGTAAGTGATACGTTAGGGTTCTGATTTCTACACTCAACTTTGGCGTTGGTGTTGATGGGAATCCACAACCTTGTTACTTCCGCTATTTGGATTGAGGTAATAGTATTTACATTATTTATACATGTGATTTACCTCAGTTGTAAATCCTCGAGTACTGTGTGTGTCAGCATACCGATCCAGGGATGACACTTAAGCACAGAGACTTGACCCATTCGGGTCGGTTCGCTACATTATAGAAATAGGCATTCCTTAAATAATCATTGAATGTCCTAAAATGCATTATACCCTTTGATTACAATTTAAATATATGCCTTGAATGACATGCGCTACTTTCATATATATATGTTGTCATCCTTCGTTCTACATTTCTATCAGCTACAACACAAACAACCTAAAAGTTGCTTTTCGAGTTACGTGCATGGGAAGAATTCCAGAAGTGTTTATCACCCTTACTGTCCTCCTTTACACCGGCCTCCTGGCCGAAGGTATGTGTTGCATATCCTATATTACGGTTACTATATCAAGAAACAAAATTGCAGTGGTAGATTTGCTTGCACGAATTCACACAAACTTGCCAATACACGTCACACGATGTTGCGTGTAAATAACATGTACTCATGTAGCATGAGAGATATTTTCCCCAGGTTTTTCATACCAAGTTTGAACCAACTTGCAATGTTTGAAATTACCGTTGCTCAAAAATAATATAATATACATGTCAAGCAGGAGCGATGGGAACCAACATCGTCGAACATGTCCCCATAGAACCATTGAAGCTCATGGGTTTGCCACGGTAAATTGACCAAAAGATATGTAGACCATGTCATTGTTGCGATGGCGGGAGCTGCGGCCCCCGAACAATTTGTTGCTATCTGACACAGTGTAACCAGCCCGGCAACCACCCGTGAGTTGTACACTAACTAAGCTCTCATGTGGCAGTTGTGATCCAGACTGCGCGTGATCATTTGCATGTACCTGAGGGATTGATCGTGGATGAATAAAATAGAGTCATATTTCCTCAAGAAAACCTTTTGGCATTTTATTTAACGGGCAAAGGATTTGTCTTCCAATAACTGAGGGGAATTACGTAGTGGTAGTTAGATGTATATAAGGGTGGAAAGTAGTGGGGGATAATCTGATAACGAAGTAGTATTAAATATCAGAAATGATAAATCCTCGACGTTTGGATTTCGCCCATGGCATAATCCTATTTCCTACAGGTTATTTCCTGCGGTACGAACAAAAAGGCATCCCTTTCCTACTCTTTTTCAAGCAATAAGGGTTCTTGTCCGTGCAACGCGTATTGCATGTTCATTACATGTATATTCATATAGACCGAACCATCGAATAAATCAGGGCCACTTTTATTGCTGCCCACATTTCAAACAAAATCCAAGCCAAATTCTCAAAGGAAACTTGGCACAGATGTGACCCGATAAGTAAAGTTGCGCGACTCTGCAGGTAAAAAAAGCGAATAGAATGGCGATTGTTCACAAATCACGAAGCAGGTGAGATTGCAATACAACACATCTTGGGACCACATGGTCCATGTGGTAAGCTACCTGGAAAAAAAATACAACACATCTTGGGAACCTGGATAGCATAAGGTAGCTCAAGTGTTATAGCTACTATCTTAAAACCCGTAAACTCAACTCGATCAGCACTGGAAATTGGAGTAGTCCCCTCTTTTTTGATAATGGAAAAAAAGGGAACAACCTGTTTCAAGTTTTACCTAAAAATATATTGAGGGCGGCGTATCGGTGGCCGAGTACAGGTGAGGCCATTTTTGTAACCATACAATTGTTTCTGGGGATCCGGGAAAAGGTAGCGATGGTATAGGTTATTTTTTAGAATCGATGGGATAGGTTCCGGTGATTGAAAAATTGTGTATATTGTGGGTGTTTTGGAAGCTCTTTAAAAATATTGTGGATGGTTTGGAGACCGGAATGTATGGGGGCACAGATCGTATGTGCATGTGTGGGGTAGATGGGGCTTGGACGTGAGGCCTTCTTGCGCGAAGTTCAAGGAGTTCATTTATTCTCTATGTGTTAATGATGTGTTCCAGTTCTCTATTAAAAAGAGGCATTAATATCCTTTAGTTCCCTTATGGACCATGCTGCCACGGGAGGGTAGGACAAAAGATGTCATATAAGTTCTTTCCATAAGCACGTATGACTATTTACGGAATACATGCCTACATTATATATATGAACTGGAGCTAGTTTTGCATCGCCCTAGGTTATGGCTGTTATATGATGAATATCATCCAACGAATCCGCCGATCCAATGCCTACGAATTTTCCATATATTGTTCTTGCTAAGTTACTACTACTGATGTTATTGTTACATTTACTGCAAATCAATTGCTATCAATGGTACCGTTATTGCTGTGGTTTCCCCACTGCCATCAAAACTATCATACTACTGTGCTACTGTCACTTTGTTGTAGATATTTAATCTCCAGGTGTGGTTGAATTGACAACTCAGCTACTAATACTTACAAATATTCTTTGGCTTCCCTCACTACAAGAAATATGTCAACTTGTGACCTTGACTATTGATAGCTGAATGGTCATTATTTTTCATTTGTGACCTATTTGTGACCAAAAACAGATGGTCAAAAGCTGGCCATCGTAAACTGACATTAACGACCTTTCTTCTGGAATGGTCGTAGACATTTACGACCAAAAAAAGGTCGTAGATTCAATGACCAATTATTTTGGTCACTAGCAATCCGCCCACACCACGTCAGATCCACCGTTGCAAGCTGGCGTGGCAGAATTACGACCAAATGAAAAGGTCGTAAATTAGAATCGGCCCGATCCAATTTGGTGTTTTACATGGGCCGAGCCCAACAATTCAGCCTTTTATATATTTTTTCCTTATTAATTTCGGTTAGCTATATGGGCCAGGCCCAACTATTCAAGCTTTTTAATTTCTGGGCCATGGCCTTTTTGCCTCAACGGCTTCAATTTTTTCCACTAGTCAAATGGGTCCCAGTTGTCAGGCTCTGGTAAGTGGGTCCCAGCTAGCAAGGTGATATTCTTCATATTTCAATTTAACAGTAAATAAATAACCAGTATTTAAATTGGCATATACAAATAAAACACGTAATACTTCAGATTTAGTACAGGGCTCTTGTTGTACAAATAACAGGTAATAAGCTCTAACATATACAGTACTTTACAAGATCTACAAGCTCTACACATAACCAAGCTTTAGCGCCGCAACTAAGCTCAAACATATACAAGCTCTACAAGAAGCTCTACAAGTGTAATTACTAGCTATAAGCTCTAAAAGTACAACAATCACGGTTACAAGCTCCACATGTGTATGGTTACGAGCTATGTTCTTCAGCATGGAGCTCTTTCGATAGTGATCGTAAACAGCACTTGCTCTTGTCAGAACGGTGATATGCCTTCCATGGTTGCCCTGTTACATGCATCAACAGAGAAGAATTAGCGTTAAAAATCAGCAGAGAAGAATTAGAAAAACTGGAACCAATATACCAAGAAGAGACCATTAAAAAATGACAGTTATTTAGATTAGAATGACGACACAAGTTCAGCTAGTACCATGATTTTTGTCCTCCAGCTAGTTAAAATGAGATAGCAGAAGCAACAATTCAAATAATTGAGCAATTTGAAATAGCAGCAGCAATTTTGGGGCTGAGAAAAGCTACACGGGCTCTAAGTTTTGACTTAAATAGAAGTAGCAGCAATTTGAAACAGCAGGAGGGAGGCAGCAGTTGACTGGAACAATAGTAGGGAAACAACAATAGTACTAAGAAGCTACAACAACATCCGTTTTGACTTGAACGGAGAAGCAACTGCAGCAGCATTATTGAGAAGCAACAGCAGCAGCCATACTGAGAAGCAACAACAGCAACAATACTGAAAGAAATAACAACAGTAGTAGTACCTGAAAGGAACAACAACAACAACACTATAGCAGAAGTGAACAAATGGTTGCATGCATAATTTGCTGATTCTAGCAGCAGCTCAATTTTGGAGGTACTCAAACTTTCAGCTCAATTTTTGTTTCAGTATACTTGCTGCAGTGAAAAAATGGTTGACATGAAAAGTTAGCTCATGATTAGATAATACTCCATGGTACTCAAATTCTCAAAACAATTTTCAAAAAGCATGAACAGGAGTATGTGTGATCCATGATACAAACAGTGGAACAATATGGTTTACTGAAATATGAACAGTGGAACAATATGAGTAATTTAAGAGCTTATGGTTTCTTTTTCAGGAAATATGAACAGTGGAAAGGTTTGGCCATTTGTTAAAATCTAATTGCAAAAGACTACAGGAATACATAGATAGGACAAAGTACTCCATCTCTGCACTACAGGCAGGACAAACCACAGGAGTACACAGCTACTCCTAGAGGAGTACTACGGGTAGGACAACTTCACGAGTAAGATGTTGATCATGCTGGAAAGAACATATATAACTACTCCAGGCACTACATAAGTACAGGCAAGAACACTACAAGCACTAAAAGATGCATCCATCTCGCTTACAGTATTACAGGAAAAAACACTAAAGCGAGCTCACAAGCCTCACATACAATTAGTCTTGCCTGTGACAGCACGGTAGACATTAGGAGGCATTTTAAAATGCCTTGTAATGATAATAAAATGCTTTCAAGGAGCTAATGTGGTGTTCCTAAAAAATGATAAGTATACTCATGAAGGGAAGCTATTTGTTGGCAATTTTGAAGAATGCCTCCGATGGTCAATTGCAACAGCCACACAAGGCTGGCACTGGGCCACGTTGTACACAGCAGCAGCAGTCACACACGATTCTCTTGTGTGTATTTTTACTGCTGAGCCACCTCCTCCTGGTAACGAGGAGTATTAATTAAGCTAACTAGTTGACCCGTTGTGGACCTGCTAAAACCATGTTATCGATGAAAATAGTTTCATTTTGCAAACACCTATTCGATATTGGTAGTAGAAAGCTCATGTTTTAAACCATGCTATATTAAAAATATGGTTATCACTATATTAAAAATATGGTTATCGCTATATTGAAAATATGGTTATCACGCTGCGAAACCCGTTGCGCCAAATGGCGCAGAGACCTGTTGATTCCATGTTAGCGATGAAAGAAATCCATGATTTAGTTGATTTTGTTACGGGATAGCACATATGACAACAAATTTAATCTCTCTTAGTTGGGGAAAACAGGGACTTGTTGTCTACAATGGATGTACATACACCTTTAAATTTGGTAGCATAGAATTTTATATGAAACAAAATCTATGTAACAAATCTAATCCCCTTTAGCATGAGTCTACAATATTTTATTTTCTATAATGAGATGTATATACACATTCTAATTTGGTAGCACAAAGTCCCATTCAAAATCATGCCGCTGAAAATACATCTATATTTTTGAATCCATGTGCGCATTGTACAAAAACATGTATTAGTTGTTTTAGTTATGAGCGTGCACATACGGTAAAAACAATAAGAATAATATACTTCTTAACATTTACACCTCGATGTAAAAAACAAATGCAGTATAATTCCTGACCTACATCTGAATGAGCACTACAAAGAGTCAATCTGCTATATAATCTAATCGGACTTCAACAACTCATTTGCTCTCCCACCTTTACTCCCTATACAATGACAAAATTTAATATAAGCCATGTCACTTCTTTACAAATGTATCCACACAAAAGACCCAAAGTTAAACAAAAGACCAACTCAGTAATCAAAATAATATACTTCTCAACATCTACATATTTTTGTAAAAACAAAGGCAATATAATGTGTGTTTTAGGATAACAGAAAAACCTAGCCGACATCTGAATGATAGATTGATAAGCTATCAGGCTAATTTGTAGGTGCATGCTAAATAAATTAGAATACTTGCCTCAGATAAGTAAAAGAATCTACGATCAGTACATGTATCCACTATCCAAATAGTACATGCATCCACTGTGCAGAGAACAATTTTCTTTGCCAAGTAACTTGCATGAATAATTCATTTTGGGAAGAACATCAGAGCCAAGTTCTCGGGGCACTG
This sequence comes from Aegilops longissima, assembly GCA_021605205.1. Taxonomy (NCBI): domain Eukaryota; kingdom Viridiplantae; phylum Streptophyta; class Magnoliopsida; order Poales; family Poaceae; genus Aegilops; species Aegilops longissima. The sequence continues at coordinate 429,036,599 of CM038680.1, forward strand.
GAAAAAACATTCCGATGAACAAAACATAGTCCTCGGGTGAGAAATAATCTGCCCAATCTACACACAAGATTACAGTTTTGACTAAACAACTAAACCTGAATCAATAATATAAACCTAAATGCAAAGACTCCGGGCGACAAAAGGCGTGCATATCCACCCTCGCATATGCATACTTTGGTTCGATACTCAGCCTCTGGCAGGCCCAAAGATTCTAAAAGCCAACATCATTCTGTAGGGGATTTTCACCATCGGTGGAGTAGCATGTGGTCTTAAATGGACTATTAATTTGCAGAGTATGAAAAAAATGTTAGGTATAGCCTAAAATGTCCTATTTATTTGACACCCAAAACATAGAATAACCGGAAGCCTATGGTTAAACCATGCCTGCTAGGCTGCTACAGCAAAAAATAGGCATATCAAAGACGCCCACTATAAATGCCAACATTACTGAAGGCAACCATCTATGAAGCAACAAATGTATTGTAGGAAATTATATCTAAAAAAGGAATTCCAGTACATATTTAAGCAGTGATCAATTCAAGTTGTTCCATTCACAATAGTGTTTATAGGGAATATTAGAAATGAGGCAAACTATATCTGCTATTCTTTGCCCAGGTCATAGCAACAGGAACTACAATTTAGTTTGTTGTTACTGGATCTAACTCGCGGAATAATCAAGATTAACCAATATAAGTTGTAACTAAGAGCATGCATTAGACAAACCAAGACTAAGGAAGTAAGATATATAGTAAAACCTTTTAATTGCAATAACCAACCTCAGTAGACTGTTGTCTATCCTCAGAGTCAGTGTACTAATACACTGCATCCGAGGGAAACTGGCTCTGCATTTCTTTTATGCTCGTCACTTCATTCTGCAGCAATTATTCAGAGTGCCATGAGTGTACACAAAAGAACTCCAAGGTCATTGTTATCATCCTTTTCTTCAATAGTAGACGATGAAGTTTCAACTTTACCACCGGAGCTCGCCTCGTGCGTGAGACAAAACCAAAAGTGGGAGACATGTGTATATATGGGTATATAGCATGAGGGTTGAAAGTAGCTGCGCCTCAGCTTCTTCATCAAGCTTCTCCATAGGGCCAGAACTATCCCACTGGGAGGTCAAGTTCTACACCAGGAAGAACAGAGCCATCCTCTGCGACCACACACAAATATGAAAGGGACGGCAAAGCGCATCGAGCTACCACAGCCTCCAAAGCAGCTATAACAACAGAAACAGCGTACACATCCTACTCGCACGCATACACAAAATATAAGTAGCACGAGAACGAAAAACACGCAACCCCCGACCATATCCGAAACTTATAAACGATCAGCATGACATACAGATATTTAAAAGATCACCAAGGCAGACACCATGACATAGAAGATATTAAAAGTAAAACACGCACACATGTAGTAGAAAGGAAAGAAGAAAACCTTGACGAGTCGACCGACACAACGACAGAAGAAATCGTACAACCTGCAAAATACACAGAAATCAAGCGGTCAGAGCACAACGACACACAGGCATGCAATGAACACTCGCCGGTCACTGAAGCAATAGAACGGCCTATTTACCCGAGGCGGCAAGCAGAAGCACGTTGGGTAAGCAGCAGGATGGACGAGAAGAAGCGCCAGCGACAGGAGAAGTAGGATGAACTATAGAACAAGCATCAGCACACACGCATTTCATCTAACATTCTATAGGCAAGCACATGAGGAGTGGACTAACCTCAATGCGAAGGAGGGATAGACCGAAGGCTCGACGTAGGCGACAACAGGAAACCGCACCAAATCATGCATGAACGAAACAAAGGCAAACATGCGAAATTAGGACGACGAATCCAAAGCAGCGGCGAAGAACATGCGAACCAGAGAAGGACGAACCTCAACCAGCGGTGACCATCGAGCAGAGGAGGCCCATCGGAACGGAGCATGGGGCGGCCGCATCTCGGCCACCATGCGACACGGTGCGGCATGGTGCCTGGTGAGGCTGCTATTCGCCTCCTCCCGTCAACGCAGACTATGGGACGTTCCCTTCTCATGACAGAAGCAAACGAACAAGTCATCAGCAACAAGCACTATAACAGAGAACATAGTTTCATGCTCATCACGTATACATGCAATAATATACATTCAAACTAACTTTAATCCAGAACACAAAACATAATATAAAGAGAGGCCAGACATCATCATGCTCATACAGGGCGTGGAACCAATGGAAAGTAAAACTATTAAAATAGACGGCATAACACAAACATTTCATCGAGCAGCAGGCGTACATTGACATTTCATCAAACACCTCACAGACACACACCCATGGAAGAAGCAGAACTAATGTGGACAGGAAGGATGAAATGAAGCAAACTGCACACGGACGGACAAAACGCAAACAGATGCAATAAGCAAACCGCACGAAGAACGGAAGGAAAAAAAGAGGAGAACACAAACAGGAAGGACCTTAACCAATAGCACACATGAAGCAAAAAACGGCCATGCTACAGACCGCAGCAGAGCACGGTCGAAGGGCACGAAGTGTAGCAACTCGAAGAGGGTGCGGCAGTGCGGAAGCCGGGGTGACACCAAGCGGATGGAGTGGCGGGAACAAGTCAGAGGCGAAGAAGAAGGAACGGGGAAAACGAAGAGAAAAGGAGGCCCTGCTAGCAGCGGCTGGCACATCCATCAGACCATCACCCACAAAGCAGGATAAACACCCACGAAACAAACACCGACACATGGCCCACATGGGGACCAGAGCCCACCATCAGAGAGTGCCCAATACGCGTAGGCCTCGCCCAAGCCCCGCATCGTCCACTGTAACAGGCCACCGCTGAGGCCCCACCCATGTAGACAACGCAAGTTACGCAACGCCATAGACGAGCGGGTCCCTTCCTGGAATGCGCTCACGCGGGGAGACGAACGATAGTACGCGGATGGATCAACCAAACGAAACCAACCAACTACCCAAACAGGGCATGTATGAATGGCCGATGGGTCAAACCACCAGGAGGTCGCTCGTTTGAAACGCAGACAGGGCCGGCACGAGGAAGATGCCACTTACACATGGGCCAGAGGCGAGCAAGGGCCACCGGACAGAGGGTGGAACAGAGAACAATGGTAACAAACGGCCGGAAGAAAAAACAACCAGCAGGACGCATGACGCGACGCGGCGTGGGCAGGGCGGACACCCGCTTGCCTGACGCAACAGAGGTATGGGCTCAGCCGACCCAAGCCAATCCAAACGCACACACTAAACAGCCAGAGACAGACCCCGACGCGTGGGACCAGAAGGAAACCAGGCCCACCTGCAGCGACATCAACCCACCATATAAACAGCGGGCATCTCTCAAATTAGCCACGCGCAGCACCGGGCATGCACGCGACGGGCACACATGGGCCGGCCCATGCCGCGCAAGACCAGCAAATCCTGCCCACCCTCCGTAGGCCCTTCGGGACGCACGACGCAGGACCGCCCGCCCAACCCATCCAGTGAGGAATCCAGCCCCGGCAGCCGACGAGCGGGTCCAGGAGCGGATGGGCCCCCTATCATTGCAAGGAGAATGCCCAAACCGGGTGCCCAATCATCGGCCAACTACCCTCCACGGCTTTCAAGGATGCACGACGCGAGAAGCGGGTCCCACAACTCATGATGCGAGCAACAGATCGGACACACGGCGCGCGAGGACATGCTCATTCTCACCCTCCAGCAATTCACCCAGCCAATAGCGCAGGCACATGAGCCCACCAGCCATGGACGTAGGAAAAACAACCACGCGGTGAAAACAAGAGGTAGCGACCAGGCACCGATAGGATGGCCAAAAGAGAGAGTTGACCAAAAACAGCTCGATCGAAGGGCCAACAAAGAGCGAAATCGAGGGAGCTTCCTTGGAGCGAGTCTCCCAGCCTCATTATTGGTTTAGATTAAGATCAAACATACAGGTTTTCCCCAACAAACAGATCGTCAGGTCTACACACAACTTACAGGTTAAAGCAACAAATAGCCCAAGCTACACAATGGTTTGGTCCTAATTAATAGTGTAAACATGTATTAGTAGAGCTGGATGAGCAGTACAAGTATATTAGTATAGGAACTAGAAGTGTTGTGTTGTGCTACAAGATCAGTAGCAACAGCGGCATGAGCAGTACAAGTATATTAGTATAGGAACTAGATGCCTAGGAACTGGGAGAAAATCCCAAACTAGGGAATAGCACACAAAAAAATAGCACACAAAAAAGGCAGGCATTGCAAGCCTACTCTTCACTCGAAGCTCCAGGAAATAGCACACGAAAAATGAGTTGCTTAATAGAGCAACCAATTTCATGTTTGTTCTAATAAAAAATAGCAACCTCCTACTATATTAATAGCAAAATAAACACATAAGCAGTAATGTTGATTGGGCCTACTATAATAATAGCAAAAGTCATCGATTTGTGAGAAAACAAGACTAGAATTAACACTTGAGCAACAGAGTATCAGAAACCAATTCACGTTATAATCCAATCCTCAAAGTTGTCGCATGGAAACTCATTGTTTCTTTGTTCCACCGTCCAAGTTGGATCGGCACCACGACCCAAGAGATATATCATGATAGCAGGCATCCCATAAGTCGCAGAAATGGCCATAGAAGTGTCACCTGCAATAAGTAAAACAAAAGAACCAAATTAATCTAGGATTACTAGGATGTGTAGGAGAATTGATGGGAAGATATCAAAATGGAACCGGAAGCTAGTTTATACCTCCATCAACACCTCACCCTCCTAGCATTCGTTCATTAGCAGCATTGACCTGCCAAAATAAATATCAGTTATATAATTCATTGTTGAATACAGAGAAAGATAATTGCTTCTATGCAAAATGTTACACATCAGTTTATCATAAAGCACAAATGGAAGTAACAGAAGGATTTAGTAAAATGCTCACATAATAGATCATATCATCCAAGCTTGCAAAGGCTTAAGATCTAACTGGCCGAATGGATTTGTAATAAGATATTGGATTTATAAACTTGTTGCAGAAGGGACTGCAACTTTCCTGATAATTTGATGTTGCACATAGCACATAGCACATAAACATTAATCGGATTTGTTGCTGACATTTTTGTTCTATCAAATAAGCAACTGTAGTCACTAACTTTTGTTTCGGTCAAATAACCATCTATTTCTGCACCCTAAAGAACAAGAGGAAACACTAGTGATACAAGTAGCATAAGCATAATACAACACCATATATTTGACGTGTGGGTATACAACACCTAAAAAACAAGAGGAACCACCCTAAAAAACAAGAGGAAACACTAGTGATACAAGTAGCATAAGCATAATACAACACCATATGTGTGTGTGTGTGTGTGTGTGTGTGTGTGTGTGTGTGTGTGTGTGTGTGTGTGTGTGTGTGTGTGTGTGTGTGTGTGTGTGTGTGTGTGTGTGTGTGTGTGTGTGTGTGTGTGTGTGTGTGTGTGTGTGTAATTAACAAAGTTGGTTCAGTTGGACATATCAAAGTGTGTAATTATACATCAAGGTTTGCGGGTGCAAGAAATCCATCAGATGGATCATGGCATGCACCATAAAATTTGATACAGTTTTTATTGAAGACAGTATGTACAGTATGAGCAGTGCAAAATAGAAACATCTCTTGTATATATCCTAATTTATCAGTTGTTTAGCACCATGGTATAGGTAAGAGCTTAGTGCAGCAGTCACAGGGATCAAAAGGAATTACAGAATAAAATAGCAAGGCTGTTAATTCAGATTCAATGTCAAGACTGAACATACTAGTGATTACAAAACTAAACGAGCCAAGGCTGTTCATTCAGATTCAGAGGCAATCAACAAGATGGAGGAGATCGGGACCAAGCAATATACAGAGGGGGTGGGATCGGGGGGCGCGCGTGCGCGATACCTTGGAGGTACTGCTGATGTTGGTGCTGGGGCGGCTGGTCATCCTTGGCGGCGGCCTTCTTGCTGGCCTTGGAGGGCTTGTCGGGGTCATCATTATCTCCTCGCGCACTGGCGTGCTGGCCATCATGGTTCCGGACCTTCGATAGAGAGGAGGGCGTCGGTGTCCTTGGAGCGGAAGTAGAGGAGGCTTAGGGTGCGAAGATGAGCATGAACTAGTTGCTGCCATCTCCTCTAGCTCGCTGCCAGCACAGGCAAGCCTCACCCTCCAGCCCGCATCGTCGTCCCTGCTGCGGCGGATGCTCACCACCTCCGTCCCAAACCGGACTAGCCCGAGGAGCTGAACCGCCGCGCGAACTCCTCGAGGTACCTTAGCACCGGGGAACTTGCACGGGTCGGCGGAGGAGCGGTCCGCGACGACGACCACTGCGTCTCAAAGATCCTGGTCGTGATCTCCTTGTTCTACGGTGGCAAGTTTGATCTGGGAGTGGGGAGAAGATCTGAGCTGGGGAGGGGAGGTGTGGCGGAGGTGGGTGGCGGTGAGGGGAGGGGTGGGTGGTGGAGGTGGGTGGCGGTGGTGGAGGGGCGGGTGGCGGTGAGGGAGGAGTCTAGATCGGGCAGTGTTAGGGTTTGCTGCGCGCGAGAGGGTGTGCGGCCCACGGGGGAGAGAGAGGAGGGGACGAGGAGTGGTGTGCGGGGCTGCCGGATGTGGATGTGGATGGATGGATGGATGGATGTGGATGGATGGATGGATGTGTGCCACGTCATCGATCCGTGGCACACACCTTTCCACCAATGAGAATTTAAGTTCATTTTCTGAGTGTAAAAATAGTTTTTTTACATATGAAATCTTTGATGAAAAATTGGATCATATTTTGTGAAAATGATCCAATATTGTGCACATGTGTGTATATTGGGATGGGGTTTTATTTATTTGCACAAAAAATCATTTTTCAATTATCGTAGTGCCAATAATCGGGTTTTTTGTGAAGGACCTAGCAAATAGTTGTTGCAAAATTGGACCAAATAAAATTCATAAAATATTAGGCGTATTTAATGTACTATTGAGCAAATGTTTGGGTGTCAAAAGGTTATGATCCACCTCTCGTGAAAAAGATCAATTTCTGCCGATTCAGCTGGAAGCGGGTCAAATTTGAACTGCAGCTGCCTCATAGTTTCCTCTTTATTTTTCAAAAATCATTTGTAGGTACATAAGTATCTGTTTCATCAGAGAAACACCAAAAGTTTTCCAAGATTCGACCACTAGCTATGAACTATCATGCCCGCCATTTTGGCGCATGTGGAGATCAATGGCTTTCAGCCAAATAATCAATCTTATGGCCACATTCATGGCATAGTTTGTTCAAATGATCTCATATTGTGCACAAGGGTGCATATTGGAATGGCAAAACAATGTTGCCTAAGGAAGTTTTCATTTTCTTTGGACGAAAAAATCATTTTCCATTTTTCGAGCGCCCAAAATGAGTTTGTTTTGTGAAGAACCTACCAAATAATTGTTGCAAAATTGGACCAAATCAATTTTATAAAATAGCAGGTCATATTTAATGCACAATTGACCAAATGGTTGGGTGTCAAAAGCTTTTATCCACCACATGAAAAAGACAAATTTCCGTCAATTCAGTAGGAAGCGGGTCAAATTTGAACTGAAGTTGCCTCATAGTTTGCTATTTATTTATTCCAAAAATCATTTTTAGGTACAAAAGTATCTATTTAATCAGATAAACATCAAAAAAATTCCAAGATTCAACCACTAGCTAGGAACGGTCATGCCCGCCGTTTTGACCGCATTTTGAAACGGGCATGAAAAATTCAAAAAATATCAAACAATTGGTAAACCTTCGCATTGTGTCATTATATGTGGCCAAGTTCCCAGGAAAAATAATAAACTTGTAACTCGGCAATTATTTTAAAAAAGTGTTCTCAGAAACGAGCTATCACGTGTGGAGATTAATGGCTTTCAAGCCAAATGATCAATCTTATGGCCACATTCATGGCATAGTTTGTTCAAATCATCTCATATTGTGCACAAGGGTGCATATTGGAATGGCAAACAATATTGCCTAAGGAAGTTTTCATTTTCTTTGGACGAAAAAACCATTTTCCATTTTTCGAGTGCTCAAAAGGAGGTTTTTTTGTGAAGAACCTACCAAATGATTGTTGCAAAATTGGACCAAATCATTTTTCTAAAATACTAGGCCATATTTAATGCACAATTGACCAAATGATTGGGTGTAAAAAGTTTTGATCCACCTCTCGTGAAAAAGACAAATTTCCGCCGATTCATTTGGAAGCGGGTCAAATTTGAACTGTAGCTGCCTTGTAGTTTGCTCTTTATTTTTTTCCAAAAATCATTTCTAGGTACATAAGTATCTATTTAATCGGAGAAACACCAAAAAAATTCCAAGATTCAACCACTAGCTAGGAACGGTCATTCCTGCCATTTTGACCGCATTTTGAAACGGGCATAAAAAATTCAAAAAATTCAAAAAATTGGAAAACCTTCGCATTATGTCATTATATGTGACCAAGTAACCAGAAAAAATTATAAACTTGTGATACGACAATTATTTTAAAAAAATGTTCTCAGAAACGAGCTATCAAGTGTGAAGATGCATGGCTTTCAACCCAAATGCTCAATCTTATGGCCACATTCATGACATAGTTTGTTCAAATGATCTTATATTGTGCATAAGGTTGCATCTTGGAATGGCAAACAATGTTGGCTAAGGAAGTTTTCATTTTCTTTGGACGAAAAATTCATTTTCCATTTTCTGAGTGCCCAAAATGAATTTTTTTGTGAAGGACCTCCCATATATTTGTTGCAAAATTGGACCAAATAAATTTTCTAAAATATTAGGAAATATTTAGTACACAATTGAAAAAATGGTTGGGTGTCAAAAATTTTGATCCACCTCTCGTGAAAAAAGACAAATTTCCGCCGATTCAGTTGGAAGCGGGTCAAATTTGAACTGCAGCTGCATTATAGTTTGCTATTTATTTTTTTTCAAAAATCATTTCTAGTTACATAAGTACTTATTTAATCAGAAATACATGGTTTGGTGGTGATACATCGAGGTTCGGACGGTGGCCGAGGGCCCCAACTCTAGAGTGAGTAAACTCACATGCCCGCCGCGTGGTCACCACGTGACCGTGGCGTTGCCATGCGTTCTAGGATGCCTAGGCATGTCTAGTGGGTTGGACACTCTGCAGGTAGGTGCTAAGAATAAAATTACAACATAATATTCTCATGAGGAGACCGATCTATGCTCAAACATGAATTAGCAGCCAAGTGTTTAATTAGTGGTACGGGAAATGCACATGGCTAATGGGCGTGAGTTTTGGCTAAGGATGATCAGTTACTAAGAACACTGTCTTCACAAATTTTCAACTCAAAAGGAGGAGCCTAGGTGGTACTTGCTTTGCAAAGTACCACACTGGACAGAAATACAAACATTGAAGCTTGGCTCAAAATAATGAATGGATTGAGCTGAAATTTGGTGGAGGATGGTTATTTGGGCATAGGAAAGCACTGTAGAAAATGCATACCATTTGGACATGCCAAAGTGGTACTTCCTTCACAATGCTCTTCTCTGGACAAAAACTTCGGAAAATTAGTGAGAGAAATTGGCTAAATGAACTGAGCTCAAATTTGGTGTAGGTAATTTACATAGGCATATAGAATATTTGGAAAAAATTCAACTCATTAGGATATGCATAGCTAGTACTTCTTTCACAAAGGTTACATGGACAAAAACTTTGGAAATTTGCCGAGGAAGATTTACTGGGCAAATGGAACTGAATTTTGTCATGAGGCAATGATTTGGATAGGAAAGAGTGCCCAAAAATTTTGAGGGCAACCAAGAATATATAAATAGCACTTCCTTCACAATGCTCTTCTCTAGACAAAAACTTTAGAAAATTAGTGAGAGAAATTGGCTAAATGAACTGAGCTCAAATTTGGTGTAGGTAAGTTACATAGGCATAAAGAATATGTGTCAAAAATTCAAATCATTAGGATATGCATAGCTAGTACTTCTTTCACAAAGGTTCTAGGTGGACAAAAACTTTGGAAATTTGTCGAGGAAGATTTATTGGGCAAATGGAGCTGAATTTTGTCATGAGGCAATGATTTGGATAGGCAATAGTGCCCAAAAATTTTGTGGGCAATCAAGAATATATAAATAGCACTTGCTTCACAAAGTGTTTATCTGAACAGAATAGGAAAATGAATATTGTTGAATTATTTTTGAACTAGGCAAGGAAGGTTTTTTACATATTTGACGAAGATATGACCCAAAAATTTATGAGATTTTTTTGGGAATTTTGGGAATGACAGAAATATAGGTTGCTTCACAACCTAGGGCAAAAATTCACACATGGACATGACACATAGGCAAAACTGATGATGTGGCGCCTAGTCATAGCAACCCACCACAATTTACAAGGTTATGACCATCTATATTGGTCGTGATCAGCTAGAAATAAGGGAGCGGACCACTGATGTCTGCTTTATGACCATTTCGTGTAAGAAATTACAACCTTTCTGACCAAAATAGTCGTTATAGTATAGGGTTTGGAGCCCCCAAACAGCTTTTGACCAATTGGTCTGAAATGGTCATAGATCTATGACCAATTCTTCCAGGGTCACTGACAAAAGGTCACTAGTTGACATATTTTCTTGTAGTGCCTTGTGTCGACTCTATAAATTTGGTTTGAATACTCTACCCTCGAAAATTGTTGCGATCCCCTATACTTGTGGGTTATCAAGACTGCCCTGGTGGATGCGCTCTTATTCCAACTATGTTGTTGGTTGAAGCGGCACTGCTGGTCATGTGTGTGGCGGCATGTGAGCTCGTCCCAGCAAGGGTCAGGGATCAATGTTGGGACTTCTTTACAGTGGTTGTCGATAGCTACTAGGTCGTGTTCCCCACGATCCACCGGGCTTGACCGGGGATGCAGTGTGGATGCCTCCTACCGTCGAGGCGCTCACCCAAGCCAGGTGGCTGAGGCCGGGCTAGGAGCGGAAGGAGGTGCCTTCTGTTCCTCCCACCATGGATGTGTATTGTAATATCGACGATTGGCGGTGACTCGGGACATGGATGCGGGTGGGCGTCCCTAGATGGCGGGTCATATGATGGCTTTCTGGCAGGCTCCATGGCAGCAGTGGTGGCTATGCTTCTTTGTTGTCTAGACGGTGAGGCATGTAGCGGTGGGTGGCTCGGCCGCACTTTCTGCCCTTGCCAATGGCGTTGCCCTGATCTGGATCTAGAGGCTGGTTCTTGTGGCGACTAGTCTAGGTGCCTCATGGTGACACGAGTGAGTTTTTGAGTGAAAGCTCCACGCTCTAGCGCTGACAACTCCCGGTGTCGTTATCTTCTTGAAGACGTCGTCGTGTTTCTTCTCTCTGTGGCGAGTCTCTGGGTGAAAACCCTTGTCCTTTGGGGGTCGGGAGCGGCGGTGCTTGCGTTCCCCTCCTGAGGGCGGTATCGTGGAGGCTAGGTGTCTTAGCTCGTGTCATCGCGTTGTAATCTGCTCCTCATGTGCTTAGTTGTTCGGACACGTAGTCTTGTGCGGTTATGTTGTCCAGTTATGAAGGATCTGCTGTATGAGAGGGTAACCTCACCATATTTTATTGTTCTGCCGTGTAACTTGGGTGTTGTTATAAAGTGGGGCGAGAGTCTGTTTCGAGAAGCCAAGCATTTTCCAATAATTAATACTTCCAAATTTTTCACAATGTCATATTTTGACAATCAATACCTGCGTGTTTTCTATGAGATTAAATTCCAAAAATAGATAGCCTTGTAAGAAAAAAGGACTGAATTTATTGCAATACATTAAGGACATATCCAAAAACGATGACAATAAATACCTAAGGATTATTTTGTGATATTATTATATTCTAGAAATAGGTATTCCTTAAATAATCATTGAATGTCCTAAAATGCATTATACCCTTTGATTATAATTTAAATATATGCCTTGAGTGACATGCGCTACTTTCATATATATATATATATGTGTGTGTGTGTGTGTGTGTGTGTGTGTGTGTGTGTGTGTGTGTGTGTGTGTGTGTGTGTGTGTGTGTGTGTGTGTGTGTGTGTGTGTGTGTGTGTGTGTGTGTTGTCCTCCTTCATTCTACATTTCTATCAGCTACAACACAAAGAACCTAAAAGCTCCTTTTTAGGGTACGTCCATGGGAAGACTTGCAGAAGTGTTCATCACCCTTACTATCCTCCTCCTTTACACCGGCCTCCTGGCCGAAGGTATGTGTGCATATCCTATATTACAGTTACTATATCAAGAAACAAAAATTGCAGTGGTAGATTTGCTTGCAGGAATTCACACAAACTTGCCAATAAAAATCACGTCGCGTGTAAATAACATGTACTCTTGCAGCACGAAAGATATTTTCCTAAGTTTTCTCATGTCAAGTTTGAACCAACTTGCAATGTGTGAAATTACCATTGCAATTTTTTTAATATAATATACATGTCAAGCAGGAGCAATGGGAACCAATATCATCGAACATGTCCCCATAGAATCATTGAAGCTCATGGGTTTGTCACAGGAAATTGACCAAAAGATATGCAGACCATGTCATTGTTGCGATGACGGTAAATGCCCCCGAACAAAGTGTTGCTATCTGACACGGTGTAACCAGCCCGGGGAACCACCCTTGAGTTGTGAAATAACTAAGCTCTCATGTGGCAGCTGTGATCCAGACTGCGCATGATCATTTGCATGTACCTAATGGATTGATCATGGATGAATAAATAGAGTCATATTTCCTCCAGAAAACCTTTTTGTGTTTTTAAAGGGCAAAGGATTTGCCTTGCAATAACCGAGGGGAATTAAGTAGTGGGAGTTAGATGTATATAAGGGTGGAAAGTAGTGGGGGATAATCTGATACACGAAGTAGTATTAAATATCAAAAATGATAAATCCTGGACGTTTGGATTTTGCTCATGGCATAATCCTATTTCCTACGGGTTATTTCCTGCGGTACGAACAAAAAGGCATCCCTCTCCTACTCTTTTTCAAGCAATACTGGTTCTTTCCCGAGAAACGAGTATTGCATGTTCATTACACATATATTCATACAAACCGAACCATCGAATAAAATCAGGGGCACTTTGATTGCTGCCCACATTTCAAACGAAATCCAAGTCAAATTCTCAAAGAAAACTTGGCACAAATGTGACCCGATAAGTAAAGTTGCGCGACTCTGCAGGTAAAATAAGCGAATAGAGTGGGGATTGTTCACAAATCACAGAGAAGGTGAGATTGCAATACAACACATCTTGGGACCACATGGTCCATGTGGTAAGCTACCTAGAAGAAGATACAACAGATCTTGGGAACCTGGACAGCACAAGGTAGCTTAGGTGTTACAGCTACTATCTTAAAACTTGTGAACTCAACTCAATCGGCACAGGAAATCAGAGTAGTCCCCTCTTTTTCGATAATGGAAAAAAGGGAACCACCCGTTTCCAGTTTTAACTAAAAACATATTGAGGGCGGCGTTTCGGTGGCCGAGTATAGATGAGACCATTTTTGTAACCGTACAATTGTTTCTTGGGATCCGAGAAAAGGTAGTCATGGTATAGGTTATTTTTTAGAATTGGTGGGATAGGTTCTGGTGATTGAAAAATCGCGTATATTGTGGGTGGTTTGGAACCTCTTTAAAAAATATTGTGGGTGGTTTGGAGAACGGAATGTACGGTAGGCACAGATCGTATGTGCAGGTGTGGGGTAGATGGGGCTTGGACGTGAGGCCTTCTTGCGCGAAGTTGTGAGTCGTGGCTCAGGAGACCTCCTTTACGCCGCTTATTGCGGCAAGGAGTCGTGGCTTCGCACACGGCAGCTCCCCTGGGTCGGCAACCCGCGACTTCCTATGTATGAGTGCGTTGTGCAAGAACTGCCACATGAAACTTATATAATACTAGGAAATATGTCCGTGCATCGCAATGGGAGAAAAAGAATATCCCCACGCCCTCATACTATCGACAAATCAGACTATGCAGATGTAGTAGCGATAAAAAAATGTCTGAAACATATGCCAAGATGTAATAAGGACTTTTGAAAGGTCATTTGTAAAACCACGTCCGAAACATATGTCATGATGAGATAAGGGACTTTGAAAAATTATTTGAGTTACGAGTTTGGTCTTCATATGAAACAATGTGGAATAGTTTCACAACTCACGCCACCTGGAACACCACGGCATAATGGTGTGTCTGAACGTCGTAAACGTACTTTATTAGATATGGTGCGATCTGCCACTATCGTTTTGGGGTTATGCATTAGAGACAGCTGCATTCACATTAAATAGGGCACCATGTAAATCCGTTGAGACGACACCGTATGAACTGTGGTTTAGCAAGAAACCTAAGCTGTCGTTTCCCAAAGTTTGGGGTTGCGATGCTTATAGCCTGATAAGCTCGAACCCAAATCGGAGAAGTGTGTCTTCATAGGATACCCAAAAAGAAATTGTTGGGTACACCTTCTATCATAGATATGAAGGCAAGATCTTTGTTTCTAAGAATGGATTCTTTCTAGAGAAGGAGTTTCTCTCGAAAGAAGTGAGTCGGAGGAAAGTATAACTTGATGAGGTAATTCTACCTTCTCTCGAATTGGAAGTGATGATGAAGCGAACCTGCGAACTATGAGGAAGCGATGATGAGCCCAGATTCCGCAAAATCGCTTGAGGCCATCAAATCTGACATGGGATCCATGTATGAGAACAAAGTATGGACTTTGGTTGACTTGCCCGATGATCGGCAAGCAATTAAGAATAAATGGATCTTCAAGAGGAAGACGGATGCTAATGGTAATGTTACTATCAACAAAGCTCGACTTGTCGCAAAAGGTTTTCGACAAGTTCAAGGTGTTAACTACGATGAGATTTTTCACTCGTAGCGATGCTTAAGTCTGTGTGGATCATGTTAGCAATTGTTGCATTTTATGAAATCTGCAAAATGGATGTCAAAACTGCATTCCTTCATGGATTTCTTAAAAAGAGTTGTATATAATGCAACCAAAAGGTTTTATCGATCCTAAAGGTGCTAACAAAGTGTACAAGCTCCAGCGATCCATCTATGGACTCGTGCAAGCATCTCGGAGTTGGAATATACGCTTTGATAGTGTGATCAAAGCATATGGTTTTATACAGACTTGCGGTGAAGCCTGTATTTACAAGAAAGTGAGTGGGAGCACTACAGCCTTTTTGATAAGTATATGTGAATGACATATTGTTGATCGGAAATGATGTAGAATTTTCTGGAAAGCATAAAGGAGTGTTTGAAAGGAGTTTTTCATAGAAAGACCTCGGGAAGCTACTTACATATTGAGCATCAAAATCTATAGAGATAGATCAAGACGCTTGATAAGATTTTTCAATGAGTACATACCTTGACAAGATTTTGAAGTAGTTCAAAATAGAACAGTCAAAGAAGGAGTTCTTGCCTGTGTTGCAAGGTGTGAAGTTGAGTAAGACTCAAAACCCGACCACGAAAGAAAATAGAAAGAGAATGAAAGTCATTCCTATGCTTCAATCATAGGATCTATAAAGTAGGCTATGCTGTGTGCTAGACCTATTGTGTACCTCACCATGAGTTTGGCAAGAGGGTACAATAGTGATCCAGGAGTGGATCACTGGACAGCGGTCAAAATTATCCTTAGTTACTAAGAGGATTAAGGAAATGTTTCTCAGTTATGGAGTTGATAAAGAGTTTGTCGTAAAAGAGTTACGTCGATGCAAGCTTTAATACTAATCTAGATGACTCAGAATCTCAATCTGGATACATATTGAAAGTGGGAGCAAATAGCTAGAGTACCTCAATGCAGAGCATTGTAGACATAAAATTTTGAAAATACATACGGATCTAAATGTGGCAGACCTGTTGACTAAACTTCTCTCATAAGCAAAACATGATCATACTTTAGTACTCTTTGGGTGTTAATCACATGGTGATGTGAACTAGATTGGTGACTCTAGTAAACCCTTTGGGTGTTAATCACATGGTGATGTGAACTATTGGTGTTAAATCATATGGCGATGTGAACTAGAATATTGACTCTAGTGCAAGTGGGAGACTAAAGGAAATATGCCCTAGAAGCAATAATAAAGTTGTTATTTTATATTTCCTTATATCATGATAAATGCTTATTATTCATGCTAGAATTGTATTAACCAGAAACTTGATACATGTGTGGATACATAGACAAAACATTGTGACCCTAGTAAGCCTCTACTAGACTAGCTCGTTGATCAAAGATGGTTAAGTTTCCTAACCATAGACATGTGTTGTCATTTGATGAATGGGATCACATCATTTCATTAGGAGAATGATGTGATGGACAAGACCCATCCATTAGCTTAGCATAATGATCGTTCAGTTTTATTGCTATAGCTTTCTTCATGACTTATACATATTCCTTTGACTATGAGATTATGCAACTCCCGAATACCGGAAGAACACCTTGTGTGCTATAAAATGTCAAAGCGTAACTGGGTGATTATAAAGATGCTCTACAGGTGTCTCGGAAGGTGTTTGTTGGGTTGTCATAGATCGAGATTAGGATTTGTCACTCCGAGTATCGGAAAGGTATCTCTGGGACCTCTCGGTAATGCACATCACTATAATCCTTGCAAGCAATGTGACTAATGAGTTAGTTACGGGATGATGCATTACGGAACGAGTAAAGAGACTTGTCGTAACGAGATTGAACTAGGTATGATGATACCGACGATCGAATCTCGGGCAAGTAACATACCGATGACAAAGGGAATAACATATGTTGTTATTGCGGTTTGACCGGTGAAGATCTTCGTAGAATATGTAGGAACCAATATGAGCATCCAGGTTCCACCATTGGTTATTGACCGGAGATGTGTCTCGGTCATGTCTACATAGTTCTCGAACCCATAGGGTCCGCACGCTTAACGTTCGATGACGATTTGTATTATGAATTATGTGTTTTGGTGACTGAAGTTCGTTCGGAGTCCCGGATAAGATCACGGACATGACAAGGAGTCTCGAAATGGTTGAGAGGTAAAGATTGATATATTGGAAGGTAGTATTCGGACACCTGAAGGGTTCCAGAGTGTATCGGTACATACCGGAGTACCGAAGGGGTTACCGGAACCCCCCGGGGAAAGATATGGGCCCTATGGGCCAGAGGAGGGAGGCTAACCATCCCACAAGGGGCTGGTGCCCCCACAAGGGAAGAGGCCGAATTGGACTAGGGAATGGGGCGCCACCCCCCTTTCCTTCTCCTACTCCCTCTCCTTTCCTCCTTTCCCCCTCCATGAGAAGGAAAAGAAGGGGGGCGAATCCTACTAGGACTGGGAGTCCTAGTAGGACTCCCCCCTTATGGCGCACCCCATAGGGCCGACCTCCTCCCTCTCCCACCTTTATATACATGGGCAGGACAACCCTTGGAGAGACACCAATTGTTCCAAGCCGTCTGCGGCGTCTCTCTCTGCGGTTTACTCCTCCGGTCATATTCACGTAATGCTTAAGCGAAGCCCTACGCGGATCACATCACCATCACCGTCACCGCGCTGACGTGTTGACGAAACTCTCCCTCGACCCTCTGCTGGATCAAGAGTTCGAGGGACGTCATCGAGCTGAACATATGCTGAACTCGGAGGTGTCGTATGTTCGGTACTAGATCGGTTGGATCGCGAAGACGTTCGACTACATCAACCACATTATACTAACACTTCCACTTTCGATCTACGAGGGTACGTGGATACACTCTCCCCCTCTCATTGCTAGGCATCTCCTAGATAGATCTTGCGTGATCGTAGGAATTTTTTTGAAATTCCATGCTACATTCCCCAACAGTGGCATCCGAGCCAGGTCTATGCGTAGATGATATGCACGAGTAGAACACAAAGAGTTGTGGGCGATAATAGTCATACTGCTTACCATCAACGTCTTACTTTGATTCAGCGGTATTGTTGGATGAAGCGGCCCGGACCAACATTACATGACCGTGTTCATGAGACTGGTTCTACCAACATGCTTTGCACACAGGTGGCTGGTGGGTGTCTGTTTCTCCAACTTTAGTTGAAACGATTTTGACTATGGCTGATCCTTGTTAAAGGTTAAAACAACACACTTGACAAAAAATCATTGTGGTTTTGATGCGTATGTAAGAACGGTTCTTGCTAGAAGCCCATAGCAGCCACGTAAAACTTGCAACAGCAAAGTAGAGGACGTCTAACTTGTTTTTGCAGGCCATGTTGTGATGTGATATGGTCAAGATGTGATGAGATATAAATTGTTGTATGAGATGATCATGTTTTATAACAGTTATCGGCAACTGGCAGGAGCCATATGGCTGCCGCTTTATTGTATGAATTGCAATCACCATGTAAATTGCTTTACTTTATCACTAAGCGGTAGCGATAGTCGTAGAAGAAATAGTTGGCG
Source organism: Aegilops longissima (assembly GCA_021605205.1). Lineage (NCBI taxonomy): Eukaryota > Viridiplantae > Streptophyta > Magnoliopsida > Poales > Poaceae > Aegilops > Aegilops longissima. The sequence continues at coordinate 429,054,958 of CM038680.1, forward strand.
AGACGACAACGATGCTACGATGGAGATCAAGGTGTCAAGCCGGTGACGATGGAGATCATGACGGTGCTTTGGAGATGGAGATCAAAGGCACAAGATGATGATGGCCATATCATGTCACATATTTTGATTGTATGTGATGTTTATCTTTTATGCATCTTATTTTGCTTATTATGGTGGTATCATTATAAGATGATCCCTCTCTAAATTTAAAGGTATAAGTGTTCTACCTGAGTATGCATCATTGCTACAGTTCGTCGTGCAGAGACACCACGTGATGATCGGGTGTGATAAGCTCTACGTTCACATACAACGGGCGCAAGCCAGTTTTGCACGTGCAGAATACTCGGGTTAAACTTGACGAGCCTAGCATATGCAGGTATGGCCTCGGAACACTGAGACTGAAAGGTCAAACGTGAATCATATAGTAGATATGATCAACATAGAGATGTTCACCATTGAAAACTACTCCATCTCACGTGATGGTCGGACATGGTTTAGTTGATATGGATCATGTGATCATTTAGATGACTCGAGGGATATCTATCTAAGTGGGAGTTCTTTAGTAATATGATTAATTGAACTTAAATTTATCATGAACTTAGTCTTGATAGTATTTGCATATCTATGTTGTAGATCAGTAGCTCGCGTATAGCTCCCCTATTTTATTTTTGATATGTTCCTAGAGAAAACTAAGTTGAAATATGATAGTGGCAATGATGCGGACTGGGTCCATGATCTGAGGATTATCCTCGTTGTTGCACAAAAGAATTGTGTCCTTGATACACTGCTAGGTGACGGACCTATTGCAGGAGCAGATGCAGATGTTATGAACGTTTGGCAAGCTCGATATGATGACTACTTGATAGTTTAGTGCACCATGCTTTACAGCTTAAAAACCGGGACTTCAAAAATGTTTTGAATACCATGGAGCATATAAGATGTTCCAAGAGTTGAAATTAGTATTTCAGACTCATGCCCGTGTCGAGAGGTATGAGACCTCTGACAGTACTTTGCCTACAAGATGGAGGAGAATAGCTCAACTAGTGAGCATGTGCTCAGAATGTCTGGGTACTACAATCGCTTGAATCAAGTGGGAGTTAATCTTCCAGATAACATAGTGATTGATAAAGTTCTCTAGTCACTATCACCAAATTAATAGAACTTCATGATGAACTATAATATGCAAGGGATGACGAAAACAATTCCCAAGCTCTTCGCGATGCTGAAATCGGTGAAGGTAGAAATCAAGAAATAGCATCAAGTGTTGATGGTTAACAAGACCACAAGTTTCAAGAAAAAGGGCAAAGGGAAGAAGGGGAACTTCAAGAAGAATAGCAAGCAAGTTGCTGCTCCCGGGAAGAAGCCCAAGTCTAGAGCTAAGCCTGAAACTGAGTGCTTCTACTGCAAAGGAAATGGCCACTGGAAGCAAAACAGCCCCAAACATTTGGCAGATAAGAAGGATGGCAAAGTGAACAAAGGTATATTTGATATACAGATTATTGATGTGTACTTTACTAGTGTTCATAGTAACCCCTAGGTATTTGATACCAGTTCAGTAGCTAAGATTAGTAACTCGAAATAGGAGTTACAAATGAACAGAGACTAGTTGAGGGCAAAGTGAAGATGTGTGTTGGAAGAGATTCCAAGGTTGATAAGATCACCATCGCATACTCCCTCTACCTTCGGGATTAGTGTTGAACCTAAATAAATGTTATTTTGTGTTTGCATTGAGCATGAATATGATTGGATCATGTTTATTGCAATGCGGTTATTCATTTAAGTCAGAGTTGTTCGGTTTACATGAATAATACCTTCTATGGTCATACACCCAATATAAATGGTTTATTGAATCTTGATCGTAGTGATACATATATTCATAATATTAATGCCAAAAGATGCAAAGTTGATAATGATAGTGCAACATATTTGTGGCACTACCGTTTAGGTCATATTGGTGTAATGCGCATGAAGAAACTCCATGCTGATGGGCTTTTGGAATCACTTGATTATGAATCACTTGATGCTTGCGAACCATGCCTCATGCACAAGATGACTAAGACTTCGTTCTCCGAAACAATGGAGCGAGCCACTGACTTATTGGAAACAATACATATTGATGTATGTGGTCCGATGGTGTTGAGGCTCGCGGCGGGTATCGTTATTTTCTAACCGTCACAGATGATTTGAGCATATATGGGTATATCTACTTAATGAAACATAAGTTTGAAACATTTGAAAAGTTCAAAGAATTTCAGAGTGAAGTGGAAAATCATCGTAACAAGAAAATAAAGTTTCTACTATCTGATCGTGGAGGTGAATATTTGAGTTACGAGCTTGGTCTTCATTTGAAACAATGTGGAATAGTTTCGCAACTCACGCCACATGGAACACCACAGCGTAATGGTGTGTCTGAACGTCGTAACCGTGCTTTATTAGATATGGTGTGATCTATGATGTCTCTTACCGATTTACCATTATCGTTTTGGGGTTATGCATTAGAGACAGGTGCATTCACGTTAAATAGGGCACCTGTAAATCCGTTGAGACGACACCGTATGAACTGTGGTTTAGCAAGAAACCTAAGCTGTCATTTCTTAAAGTTTGGGGTTGCGATGCTTATAGCCTGATAAGCTCGAACCCAAATCGGAGAAGTGAGTCTTCATAAGATACCCAAAAATAAACTGTTGGGTACACCTTCTATCACAGATCCAAAGGCAAGATCTTTGTTGCTAAGAATGGATCCTTTCTAGAGAAGGAGTTTCTCTCGATAGAAGTGAGTGGGAGAAAACTAGAACTCGATGAGGTAATTGTACCTTCTCTCGAATTGGAAAGTAACTCATCACAAAAATCAGTTCCAATGATGCCTACACCAAGTAGAGAGGAAGCTAATGATAATGATCATAAAACTTTAGATCAAGTTACTACCGAACCTCGTAGGTCAACCAGAGCACGTTCCACACCTGAGTGGTACATTAATCTTGTTCTGGAATTCATGTTACAAGACCATGACGAACCTGCGAACTATGAGGAAGCAATGATGAGCCCAAATTCCGCAAAATGGCTTGAGGCCATGAAATCTGAGATGGGAAACATGTATGAGAACAAAGTATGGACTTTGGTTGCATTGTCTGATGATCGGCAAGCCATTAAGAATAAATGGATCTTCAAGAGTAAGACGGACGCTGATGGTAAGGTTACTATCAACAAAGCTCGACTTGTCGCAAAAGGTTTTCGACAAGTTCAAGGTGTTAAATACGATGATATTTTCTCACTCGTAGCGATGCTTAAGTCTGTCTGAATCATGTTAGCAATTATCGCATTTATGAAATCTGACAAATGGATGTCAAAACTACATTCCTTAATGGATTTCTTAAAAAATAGTTGTATATGATGCAACCAAAAGGTTTTATCGATCCTAAAGGTGCTAACAAAGTGTGCAAGCTCTAGCGATCCATCTATGGACTGGTGCAAGCATCTCGGAGTTGGAATATACACTTTGATAGTGTGATCAAAGCAAATGGTTTTATACACACTTGCGGTGAAGCCTGTATTTACAAGAAAGTGAGCGGGAGCACTACAACCTTTTTGATAAGTATATGTGAATGACATATTGTTGATCGGAAATGAAGTAGAATTTTCTGAAAAGCATAAAGGAGTGTTTGAAAGGAGTTTTTCAAAGAAAGACCTCGGTGAAGCCTATAGAGATAGATCAAGACGCTTGATTAGATTTTTCAATGAGTACGATTTTGAAGTAGTTCAAAATAGAACGGTCAAAGAAGGAGTTCTTGCCTATGTTTCAAGGTGTGAAGTTGAGTAAGACTCAAAACCCGACCACTGCAGAAAATAGAAAGAGAATGAAAGTCATTTCCTATGCCTCAGTCATAGGATTTATAAAGTATGCTATGTTGTGTACCAGACCTACTGTCTACCTCACCATGAGTTTGGCAAGAGGGTACAATAGTAATCCAGGAGTGGATCACTGGACAACGGTCAAAATTATTCTTAGTTACCTAAGAGGACTAAGGAAATGTTTCTCGGCTATGGAGTTGATAAAGAGTTCGTCATAAAAGAGTTACATCGATGCAAGCTTTAGTTCTAATCCAGATGACTCAGAATCTCAATCTGGATACATATTGAAAGTGGGAGAAATTAGGTAGAGTAGCTCAATGCAGAGCATTGTAGACATAAAAATTTGGGAAATACATACGGATCTGAATGTGGCAGAGTCTTGACTAAACTTCTCTCACAAGCAAAACATGATCACACCTTAGTACTCTTTGGGTGTTAATCACATGGCGATGTGAACTAGATTGCTAACTCTAGTAAACCCTTTTGGTGTTAATCACATGGTGATGTGAACTATTGGTGTTAAATCACATGGCGATGTGAACTAGACTATTGACTCTAGTGCAAGTGGGAGACTGAAGGAAATATGCCCTAGAGGCAATAATAAAGTTATAATTTTATATTTCCTTATATCATGATAAATGTTTATTATTCATGCTAAAATGGTATTAACTAGAAACTTGATACATGTGTGGATACATAGACAAAACACCATGTCCCTAGTAAGCCTCTACTAGACTAGCTCGTTAACCAAAGATGGTTAAGTTTCCTAACCATAGACATGTGTTGTCATTTGATGAACGGGATTACATCATTTCATTAGGAGAATGATGTGATGGACAAGACCCATCCGTTAGCTTAGCATAATGATCGTTCAGTTTTATTGCTATAGCTTTCTTCATGACTTATACATATTCCTTTGACTATGAGATTATGCAACTCCCAAATACCGGAAGAACACCTTGTGTGCTATCAAACGTCACAACGTAACTAGGTGATTATAAAGATGCTCTACAGGTGTCTCCAAAGGTGTTTGTTGGGTTGGCATAGACCGAGATTAGGATTTTTCACTTCGAGTATTGGAGAGGTATCTCTAGGCCCTCTCAGTAATGCACATCACTATAAGCCTTGCAAGCAATGTGACTAATGAGTTAGTTACAGGATGATGCATTACGGAACGAGTAAAGAGACTTGTCAGTAACGATATTGAACTAGGTATGATGATACCGATGATCGAATCTCGGGAAGTAACATACCGATGACAAAGGGAATAACGTATGTTGTTATTGCGGTTTGACCGATAAAAATCTTCGTGGAATATGTAGGAACTGACATGAGCATCCAGGTTCCGCTATTGGTTATTGACGGAGATGTGTCTCGGTCATTTCTACATAGTTCTCGAACCCGTAGGGTCCGCACGCTTAACGTTCGATGAAGATTTGTATTATGAGTTATTTGTTTTGGTGACCAAAGTTTGTTCGGAGTCCCGGATGACATCACGGACATGACAAGGTGTCTCAAAATGGTCGAGATCTAAATATTGATATATTGGAAGGTAGTATTCGGACACTAGAAGGGTTCTAAAGTGTATCGGGTACATACCGAGTACCGGAGGGGTTACCGGAAGCCCCTGGGGAAAGATATGGGCCATATGGGCCATAGGAGGGAGGCTAACCAGCCCAAAAGGGGCTGGTGCGCCCCCCACAAGGGAAGAGGCCGAATTGGACTAGGGAAGGGGGCACCACCCACCTTTCCTTCTCCTACTCCCTCTTCTTTCCCCCTTTCCCCCTCCATGAGAAGGAAAAAAGGGGCGAATCCTACTAGGACTCGGAGTCCTAGTAGGACTCCCCCTATGGCGCGCCCCCTAGGGCCAGCCTCCTCCCTCTCCCTCCTTTATATACGTGGGCACGGCATCCCTTAGAGAGACACCAATTGTTCCAAGCCGCGTGCGACGTCTCTCTCCACGGTTTACTCCTCCGGTCATATTCACGTAGTGCTTAGGTGAAGCCCTGCGCTTATCACATCACCATCACCATCACCACGCCATCATGCTAACGAAACTCTCCCTCGACCCTCTGCTAGATCAAGAGTTCGAGGGACGTCATCGAGCTGAACGTGTGCTGAACTCGGAGGTGTCGTACGTTTGATATTAGATTGGTTGGATCATGAAGATGTTCGACTACATCAACCGTGTTATACGTACTAACACTTCCGCTTTCGGTCTACGAAGGTACGTGGACTCACTCTCCCCCTTTCGTTGCTATGCATCTCCTAGATAGATCTTGCGTGATCGTAGGAAATTTTATAAATTGCATGCTACGTTCCCCAACAGCTTCTGCACGGCCTCGCACTCGACGGCCACGGCCGAGCAGTTCATCCTAATGGTGGCCATGGAACTCAAGCATGGCAGAGACTTTGTCATGGAACGATGGTGCTGGAAGGGGCGACATGGGAGGAGACGCCGGGGTGGTGGGATGCAGCGAGGGAGTGTTCTGATGTGGTCTGGATCCTGTTGGTGGTACTTGGTGAAGCTAGTTGCTCGACAGCTGGAGAGAGAGAGAGAGAGAGAGAGAGAGAGAGAGAGAGATCAGAGGTAGAAGAAAGGGGAGATGCTTTGAGATTGGTTTCTTGCTGTCAGCAGGAAAAGCGGGCCTGGCGGCGGGGCCGTACGACCCACGTCGTATAAGATTTTCTTCCCAAGCCCTCACCGTAGCTGGAGCTCTCTCTCTTACCCCTGATCGACGTTGGTTCTAAAGGAAATATGCCCTAGAGGCAATAATAAAGTTGTTATTTATATTTCCTTATATCATGATAAATGTTTATTATTCATGCTAGAATTGTATTAACGGAAACTTGATACATGTGTGAATACATAGACAAAACAAAGTGTCCCTAGTGTGCCTCTACTAGACTAGCTCGTTAATCAAAGATGGTTAAGTTTCCTGACCATAGACATGTGTTGTCATTTGATCAACGGGATCACATCATTAGAGAATGATGTGATGGACAAAACCGATATGTTAGCTTAGCATAATGATTGTTTAGTTTTATTGCTATTGCTTTCTTCATGACTTATACATATTCCTCTGACTATGAGATTATGCAACTTCCGAATACCGGAGGAACACTTTGTGTGCTATCAAACGTCACAATGTAATTGGGTGATTATAAAGATGCTCTACAGGTGTCTCTGATGCTGTTTGTTGAGTTGGCATAGATCGAGATTAGGACTTGTCACTGGCAGGTATCTCCGGCCCTCTCAGTAATGCACATCACTATAAGCCTTGCAAGGAATGTGAATAATGAGTTAGTTACGGGATGATGCATTACGGAACGAGTAAAGAGACTTGGCGGTAACGAGATTGAATTAAGTATGAAGATACCGATGATCGAATCTCGGGCAAGTAACATACCGATGACAAAGGGAATGACATATGTGGTTATGCAGTTTGACCGATAAAGGTCTTCGTAGAATATGTAGGAGCCAATATGAGCATCCAAGTTCTCAAACCCATAGGGTGTGCACGCTTAACGTTCGATGATGATTTGTATTTTTAGTTATGTGATTTGAGGACTGAACTTTGTCCGGATTCTGGATGAGATCACTCACATGACGAGGAGTATCAAAATGGTCGAGAGGTAAAGATTGATATGTTGGAAGGTTATATACAGACATCGGAATGGTTCCGATATGGTTCGGGGATTTATCGGAGTCCCGGGAGGTTATCGAACCCCCCCCCCCTCCGGAAAGTTATTGGGCCTATTACGCCATAGTGGAGGATAGGAGGCTAGCCACGTGAGGAGGCGCGCGCCCCTCCCCCCTTGCCCAAACCGAATTGGACTAGGGGAGGGGGCGCGGCTCCCGTCTTTCCTTCTCCCTCTCTCTCCCTTCCCCTTTCCCTCTCCGGTGGAAGGAAGGAGGGGTCGAATCCTACTTGGACTAGGAGTCCAAGTAGGACTCCCCCCTTGGCGCACCCTCCTTGGCCGCCGGCCTCCTCCTCCTCCTCCTTTATATACGTGGCCAGGGGCACCCCAAAGCACAACAGACAATATCTTAGCCGTGTGCAGTGCCCCCCTCCACAGTTTAACACCCCGGTCATATCATTGTAGTGCTTAGGCGAAGCCCTGCGCCAGCAACTTCATCATCACCTTCGCCACGCCATCGTGCTGACGAAACTCTCCCTCGACCCTCTACTAGATCAAGAGCTCGAGGGACGTCATCGTGTTGAACGTGTGCTGAACATGGAGGTGTCATATGTTCGGTACTTGGATCGGTTGGATCGTGAAGACGTTCGACTACATCAACCACATTACTAAACGCTTCCGCTTTCGGTCTACGAGGTTACGTGGACACACTCTCCCTTCTCGCTGCTATGCTTCTCCTAGATGGATCTTGCGTTATCATAGGAATTTTTTGAATTACTACGTTCCCCAACAGGTTCACTGAGATCCTGCATGGACCTACCCTCCCCTGCTAGTGGCTAATGACGCACCCTCCTCCATTGAGATCATTGGTCCTACCCCCTCTCTCGGCTAGCCGCTCGTCCTCCTCCGTTGAGCCAGGAGTCCTGGTTGTGCTAGGACCTCGTGCTAGCCAGAGCCTAGCGGAAATGGACGCATTTTTTGAACTGAGTTGAGGATTTTTTCCTGCTAAGGATAGGACTGCACCTGCAGGTTAAACTCCATGGACTTCAGTAGCAAGGACGGCTGGATCTAGGACAAGCCAACCATGCGGCTAGCCTCTCCTCTTCCTCCGTTGAGTTAGGCGTCCTAGTTTTGTTAGGACCCCGTGTTGGCAAAAGCCCAGCGGACTTGGACGCCCGACCTCGTCATCGCCTGGCCTTGGGCAACGTTGTCAAGACCCGATGACCATGCCATGATTGCCTCATGGAGTACTCCTTCCCAAGGTGACCACGCCTTGGGAAAACCCATAGGGTGTGCACGCTTAACGTTCGATGATGATTTGTATTTTTAGTTATGTGATTTGGGGACCGAACTTTGTTCGGATTCCTGGATTAGATCACTGACATGATGAGGAGTCTCGAAATGGTCGAGAGGTAAAGATTGATATATTGGAAGGTTATATACGGACATCGGAATGGTTCCGATATGGTTCGGGGATTTATCGAAGTACCGGGAGGTTATCGGAACCACCCCGGGAAAGTTATTGGGCCTATTACACCATAGTGGAGGAGAGGAGGCTGGCCATGTGAGGAGGCGCGCGCCCCCTACCCCCTTGCCCAAACCGAATTGGACTAGGGGAGGGGCGGCTCCCCTCTTTCCTTCTCCCTCTCTCTCCCTTCCCCTTTCCCTCTCCGGTGGAAGGAAGGAGGGGGGCCGAATCCTACTTGGACTAGGAGTCCAAGTAGGACTCCCCCCTTGGCGCACCCTCCTTGGCTGTCGGCCTCCTCCTCCCCCTCCTTTATATATGTGGCCAGGGGGCACCCCAAAGCACAACAGACAATCTCTTAGCCGTGGGCAGTGCCCCTCCACAGTTTAACACCCCGGTCATATCGTTGTAGTGCTTAGGCGAAGCCCTGCGCCGGCAACTTCATCATCACCGTCGCCACGCCATCGTGTTGACGGAACTCTCCCTCGACCCTCTACTAGATCAAGAGCTCGAGGGATTTCATCGTGCTCAACGTGTGCTGAACACGGAGGTGCCGTATGTTCGGTACTTGGATCGGTTGGATCGTGAAGATGTTCGACTACATCAACCGCGTTACTAAATGCTTCCGCTTTTTGTCTATGAGGGTACGTGGACACACTCTCCCTTCTCGTTGCTATGCTTCTCCTAGATGGATCTTGCATGATCGTAGGAAATTTTTAAATTACTACTTCCCCAACAGGTTCACTGAGATCCCGCATGGACCTACCCTCCCCTGCTAG